>CM052080.1:36154794-37354794 GCA_020010945.3 Muscidifurax raptorellus | reverse complement strand
TTATAGATTGTATAGTGTATTTTAATTTCTACGAAACATATAACTAAGACTCCTGGGGATGTACAGATTTCTTACAAATTAATGGATTTCTTACATGATTAATCACACGTGAGTAGAGGAATCCCTTTATGGGCCATATTCTTATTCGCATTTAGCGAACACATAGTTCGATACCGTAGAAGTGCGGACTAGTCGTGTACACATCCCTCACGTAATGACTTTTTCTCAAAATAAGTTACGGACGTGCTCACGCAGTTAATCAAACCGGGGCTTCCACAAGCCCAGAAAGAAGGTGGCGAGCGTCCACTCTCATTCTGGGAAGCTATACGTAATTCAGATGCGCGACAGTCACTCCGAGAGAGAGAGAGAGAGAGAGAGAGAGAGAGAGAGAGAGAGAGAGAGAGAGAGAGAGAGAGAGAGAGAGAGAGAGAGAGAGAGAGAGAGAGATAAAAGAAGCTAAAAGGATGACTTTTGTAAAATTAATGGAGCTTCGGACGATGGGTTAGAGAAAGGAAAAAAACTCGTGCATCAGATTTTGTTTTATTAACTTTATCGCTGCTCTTAGCGTTGTTCTTTTGATTTTAGTAGGCTCGTATTGAATTTTGTTCTCTTAAATGGACGCGATTATTTTGCAGAAAGTGAAATATGATGGTGATATAATTAGATAGTGGTATGTTTGTGTATTTATTGCAGTAGAATACACTTGAATATATGAAAGCTCAATATCAAATTGAAAACTTTACCATATAGTCACTATAGATTCAATTTAGTTTGTCTACATTTCATTTGAAAATTGTCGTGACATTTTTCTGAAAAAATTCATCCCAATAAGGAAGAGCTGAAAAACTGAATATGGATTTTTTAACCCAAAGTTGAATTAGCTGTCGAAACTGTTCCACGACTTTTCCAATGAAAAAAAATGGTTCAATGTATTCCCTTTCGAAAATATTTGAAAAAAATTCAACTTTGGAAATTCAAAGGAAATCTCGGAAAAGTAAAAATCAGCAACCTGCGTTCTGATGCGTCTTACCAAAATCAAATATTCTCTCAAAAGTATGAATGATGTGGGTCGCGCAAGTGGATCTCTTGATTTATACGGGTCTTTTAAGAAATCTAAAGAGCTGAGGACAATGCTTTCTTCATCGACAAAGAGAAAGATCACATTTCGCGTCGAGGCAGACTCGAATATCTTTTCCTAGATTTACACACAAAATATGCATGTGTGTAAAAAGCCATTTCCTCGCTTTAACCATCAATATTCGACAAGTAAAATATTTCGGATCTTCCGTCAATGACAAATTGTCCTTTACCGAAACCAAAGTTAAACAGTTCACCCTAAGTCCAAAATCTTGATAGTGCACTTTGTGAATATTCGCAGGGCCCATCAAGAGCCGGCTTCGTTCGTTGAACTACATCGAAAGCCGACGTAGGCCCAAACTAGGATGAAAGCTCGTAATTTTGTTAGTAAAGTTGGAATAGCAAAGTGCTAGAAAGTGAGAAGTCAGTGGATATTGCCTAAGGTCCTGACTGCTGGCCGGGAAGAGCTACCAGCTGGGAAAATGGATGCTGAATACATGCATGCGCAGGGCTGTCGCATATACTATATATATAGAGCCAAACGCTACGTCGTCGCTTCAGGCTTCTCCCGGCTATATACGTACGCGTATATTTACATAAAATTGATAGCCACGAGTGTGCTATAGTCAAGCCGCACGTGATGCATGTCCCTCCGTTTTCTGGAGGCTGCACCAGACGACGGGCGGCGACTTGCGCTGCGCGCGATGTTTTACGAGGTGGCGAGTCGTGCCAACTGTGCCTCGTTATATTAGATTTTACTGGCTGCTCTAGGCGCCGCATAAATTCGTTAAACCAATAAAATGTTCATCGCCGCGCTGTGTATGATAATACAGCCTCGCGTGGAGGTAAGGGACCAGCAGAGCTTGCATATATACACTCTCGACTCATCGATGGAACGAGGACCCTGGGCTATAGATAGCTCTTCTATACAGCCGCGGGCGGAAATTTTAAACGGTAAAGAGTCTGAGTGATGCAGCTTCATAAATATATGCATAAACTCCTGCTACCTCCTATCGTGTAGCAGCTTTATCAAAATTCATAAGTGCGCGGGATGAAACGTCTTTTTTTTATATCAGAGATGAATTTCGGAGTAGAGGCTATCAATTTTCGATAGAGTAAATTTGTGCGATATTTAACGCGACTCGATAAAGTCGGCGACTCGTTTTCGCATTACGGATATTCGGATAAATAATACCCAGCGAAACGACGGCATTCCTCGTGCAAACTTATTGGTCTTGTATTATGCGACGAGAAGGAGAAAGCAAGCGTTAGATTTTCGATTCCGCTTCTTTCTGTACCTTCGTGGCCTTCGTTTTGTGCGTTCAATTCTTGTTTCGACAACGAGACTCTACACACACATAGATATATAGGAACGTTTGCATATACAGACGTGAGCGAGCATAGGAAGCTATACCGCGTTCCTGACGAAAGCAGAGCCCTGCGCGGAATCGAAGAATTGAAAAATACATTAGACGAAAAAGTAATGTCGGCCCAGACGACGAATTTTATGAGACGGAAAGCCAAGGATGAAATATGATAGGGAAGTTCCACTGTGAAGCTCGAGAGGAAAAAAGAAACTTGCAGCGCGCGTGCATGCCACTGCGTATATCATATTTCTCCTTTTCTCTCTCCATTTTACTTGGAAATAGATCTCATTTATGAAAACGATCCTTTTGTCGAGTGATTTTCAGCTTGATCCTCGTACTTTGCTTTTTTAGCTGTCGCTCTTGTAACCGAGACTTTTTAAGGGGATTTATGAGCCGCAAAATGAAACGTTTATTTTTACTCATCCACATACAGACAAAAAAGTAAACTAAAAGTACTCATCATACTCTCAACAGTAACATAAGCGCTATAATCAATTTTGCAAACCATACCTATTCTCCTGTACATCGCGCAGCGAACATTACACGTGGCAAACAATTTCGCTTAGCAAAATTTCAACGCGTTGCCCGCGATCACTGTCATTTCAGCCGAAATCGCGGCTTCCGAATCAAACGCACATTCACTCATTTCTTCCTGCTTATGCGCGTCCGTCGAGCATGACGTATATATATAACGTAGGGCGGATCTCACAGACGGAATTGTATTTCCTATGACCAGCTCGTATATGCGGTGTATCCTCGTATTCTGACAGACGGCCTTTTCGAATTCAGCTTTTGCAAGTGAAATTGTTATTGACGTTGCTAGCGCTGTGCCTCGTTATCCGAAGCTTATACGGCTTCGTTGACGTATGAAGGTTGAGCTTTACGTTCAACTGCGCATTACGGATATTTTCATGATTATCAAAAATGATCTCTTATTATGATTAATTTAATTTTTGCCTCATTATATCGATAAAACGAAACGGTATAACAACAAATTAGATTAGTTTAGAATTATTATTTTCTTAGTTCGTTTGATTTTCGTTATACAAATAAAATTTCATTTATATAGAGCTTTAGTAAAAGACCTCCGTTTGCAGAGGCATATTAAGAAGTTCCCGTTTGCCCAAGAAACAAAGGAAAGAAGAAGAGAGTCGTAAAGGCAACCGCGACCAGAAGCTTCTAAATTACGATCGACGGTACTGCACTGGAGTGATTTCTGGCATCTCAGCCAACTACGTTAGTCACATCCACCTTGCAAAGGTACTGAATAGCTCGACAAAGGCAATTTTGAGAGAGACTTAAACTTTGAAAATCCTATATAGACATGTACGAGGGTCAACACGTGATTTAGCTTTGGCCTTAAAGAAATATAAACTGAAGAAAATCAAGTCCTTTACTGTTTGTTCGAGCAGCTTCGACCTCGCTATTGATACAAATAAAAGAACTATACTTATGCCCTAGTGGAACTTCGTATTTCAAGTATTGTACTTGTACTTACTTTTTTTCCCGACACTTGCGCCACTAATATCGTAATGCGCTTATCGCAGTTTTTTATATAAAAAAATCAAACATTCTAACCTTACGAGTCATTAATCTAGATTTTCGAACCAGTTTTGCTGTAGTAAAACGTAAGAGTTTGTATAATAAAACGATTGTTTGAAGTGCACATCTCTCTCTCTCTCTTCTAACATGAAATTGTGTATGATAGATTGCTGAAGCTACGGATAGCAGCGGATAGGAAGTAGACTGTACGTTACAGTCCATAGAATATATATAGATATATCTGGTATAGTGAGCGTAGTATCGCGTGTGCGCTATAAGCATCGTTTTCGTGTACACACTTAAATGGGCTCCATATACGTGTAAGCTAGTGTGTTATACGTTACGCATACACGCAGAGATTTGATCTCTCTTATCTCAACAAATAAATCTCCTAATATCGTTCCGGAGAGCTTGTATCGGTTATATTAACCCTGTGGACCAAACGTGATGCTGACAAGATCATTGGGTAATTGGCGGTCGGTCGAACAACGAAGCCCAACGCGCAGGATATATCAATTCGTTATATATTTGTATATATCAATAAAATTTTTCCTTGGACTGCAGCAGTCGAGTCGATTCGAAAGTCGCCGCAAGAAAGTGATATTTTTTGGCGGCTCCAGTGCAACTGCTCTACAGGAGGGAAAAAGTAGTATAGGATTATACCCATACTTTCAAAGACGACAGTCACATATCGGCGTCCGGAAGTGCAGATTCCGGCGAAATGTAATCCCGTTTTGGCTCACGCGCATTCGAGAAAAGCCCTCGGCGTTCGCGTATCCGCTTTTGCGCCCGCTGTGCTATGCGCTACTCTCGTACACTAATTCTACGAGCTTTCTCTCTCCCTCTCCGTGAAATCCCGCGGCAAAACATTACCCTTTCTCGAACGTATATATGTACATTGTATGTGTATATATTTGTGCGCCAGACTGAGAGGCGAAAATAAAGCTGCAAACGCGACAAGGCGAAACTAGTAGCGGCTCGTGGCAATTTATAGCCAATCACTCGTGCGACTCGTCTCTCGATTGTCTGGCTGACGCTGTTTTGCTCTCGACGGGGAATCGTTGGACTCTGACGTACAGAATCGTTGATGAATTCAAGAAAATAATAATACGCGATGATTTCTCGTAGATTTTCAGTTTTCGTCTACATAAGCGTAATAACATTACTCAGCGACTGTAGCAGTTGATTTAGCATATTGCTTCGGAGCAGTCGAAAAGTTTCTCTGGATCGCAAGCGCCGACGGCTGTAGCAGCGGAAGTTCGCCGTTAATTCGTCGCTAAACGCCGAGCGGTAGTAAGACGCGAAACCGCAAACTCTTGTTTCTCCCTCGCCGATATCCCTCCGCAGTGTTTTCAGCTTCGGAAGAGCAATAATCAGAAAAATATTCTCTCGCGTTTCAGCTGTACCTACGTACCATACGAGGAAAAGCGTTTTTCCTTCTTTCCCCCGAACGTCCAACTGCGCTCGTATTTCGGAGGAAAACTTGGCTCAAAACTCACCGCACGCGCGCGCGCGCGCCACGAGTAATTTAAAAAGTTTCTGCTCCATGACACGCCGCGATAACAAATTATCCCCGCTCCATTATCTGCAAATGCGATTATGATAAGAAAGAACGGAGAGAAGTTTAATGCGGCACAAGCTCGCGACGACGAGCTATTATATACGTACTTATATGCGAGCGAAACGGGCCAGTTTAGCGTTGTAACATTGCCTACTTTTCTCGGCTGCAGCAGCGGCGCTTCGTCGGGTATGTCGAGCGAGAGGTGACGAGCTAGAGACTGTCTCGTTTTAGACGAGAAAACGAGTTAGAATAGAGCTGTGATTATGACGTTGATACTTATGGCAGACATTCTTTATTTTCATCCATTTCTCAGCTGCAGCTGAGAGAAGTATTTCTTTATATAGTAAACGAATTTTTGCACTTGAAATTTGAACGTTTTATTTATTTGGAACAAATCCACGTGCGTTAATAGTTGATCCATATATCTTTAAGAATAGTCGCTTGTTATATCGTAGAGGAAAAAATACATATTGAAATCATTATTTTTTATAGTTGTAGATATAAATTGAATAGGTTAGATATTGAATACATGTGATATTCTTCTTACATATTACATCGGCAATGGTTACAATGGCTCATGTGGTAGAGCCATGGACTTGTAACCTGTCGGTCCCGGGATTGAGTCCAAGCTACGGCGGGTATTTTTTTATACAATTGTTTGTAAATATTATCACAGACGTTCACGTATTCAACTTTCAAAACTTTAAGATTTCGAATGGATTAACCATAAAGAATTCGTGCATTAACTGTTAATGAATAATCGTTTTCAGACCTTTGAAGCCATATGCATTAACAATAAAGTCGCGAAGTTTACAATAAAGAAATACTTCTAATTGTCATGCCTTGGGCGAGCGAGAGCGACTTGTTTATAGATTTGATGTGGAAAAACTGGATGGTGGGCTAGAAAGTGAAATCTTTTTAATCATTCTCGAATCGAGAATTACATATCGTACAGAGTTAATGATTATTTAGGACCGAGCTGGTAATATCTGAAGAAAGTTTTGATTAGAGAGCTGTATAGGAAAAATAAATTAAAAAATTACGGTTTGGAAAAATTTTTATATATGGTCAAGAAACATTTTGAGATTATTATTTGTCAGAAAATGAAAGCAAACTAATTAATGTAAGTCACAGTATTTTTAATAAAATAACTGTATGTTATTTGTATTGCCTTCGATCTAATTCTTCGAAATAAATGCAATTATGTTTATAATTTCATAATATAAATAGAAAATAACAAATTTACAGTAACACAAATAAAACAGAAGTTTTAAATAGTGTGATATGTGATGAAAAATTAGTTTAGAAACAGAATTGAAAAGTATCATCTTATTAGAGTACCTCCAAGAAGTATAAAATATATACCCCTTATTTTATTTTTCATCATTATTATAACAGCAGTAATTGTAATTTCTTTTTTTAATAATGGCACTGTCTAGAATAAGAAGACTTGGCTCTAATTATGCTCAAATAACTCAGACCCGATGCATTAGAGTACAATAAACAAAACAAAACTTAAAGCAAAACTCAGTTTCCATGCTATCTTCTCTGAATAGAAGAGTATATATAGGAGCCAAAATATCTGCGCAAGGAGAGACATCAAAAGACCATTTGCCGCAGTGCGAAAGCTCGCGAGCTATCAGTGAGGTGTAACACAAGAAACGCAAAGTGAATTCCCCAGCGGTTGTGCCTACTCCTCTTCAAAATTAACAAACTTAAAAGCAGAGTCGGAAAGGCCTCGGGGCGTTTCTTTTGAGCGACAGAGCACATCACGCCTTTCCCGCGCCCCTAACGCCTCTGGGTATTAATTTAATTTCGTGACTGCTGAGCTTGTTATGGACAACCGCTACTAGCTGTTTACGCGAAGATAGAACGCACCAGACCTTCCGAAGAGAATGGCTTGAACGCTTAATGGCTTGGAAAGCGGGTCAACAGCTGTTCACCGAGGCTACGCTGTGCCCCTCGTGAAATAATATTATATAATGTCATATAAAGACTTTGACTAGAACCTTTATCGCAAAATACTGAGATTTTCTGTTTTTAAATTTTGCTTCGATTTTTATTATCTGACTTCGAGCAATAATTGGTATAAGGGTGTAATTTCGCTTGAGCGTAAGTAAGCTAATTGTCGAATCAGAGATGTTTTCTGGAAACAATTGAAATTGACAAAATTGAACAAAATGAAGCTTGAAAAAGCTTCACTTAATGTTTCTCAATTTCTGGATTTCCACTTTTTATCTGTTAAAATATATGCGATGCTTGCGTTGCTAACAAGGCAAATTAACTCCATATTTCGTAATAACAATTTCCAAATTAACAAACTGTAGTAAAAATGTATTTCGAATAAAAGCGCATTGCATTTGTAGAGTACAGAGTTAAAAGAGTACACAGAACAATATATTTTCATTCCGAGATTCATGGAACGTAGCAAACATGAATCTGACTGTAAATTAAAGCCACCTTCGCGGTTTCAAGAAAGATCGAAGTAATAACGAACGCTTGCCCGGTGTGGCAGAGCCGAGAAATAATGCAAATTATGCGGCATAATTTCCGTTGTAACATCACCAGACCATATCCGTTCGATGAGAGTATCTGTCCGAGTCTTCCGTCCACCGACTGATGTTCAGCTTGCGCCTTGAATTCCAAATGAGCGCATTCATCTCGCGCCACCTCGCGGAAATAAAATTTTTAACATGCACTTGCTGCTGAGAGAAACAGTATACGCCGAAAAGAGAGTTTATTGGTTTACGCCTCTACTGCGTGAGGACCCATATTTCCTATATTATAATATTGCTTGAAATAAAATGTTTTATTTCCTGCATACAGCTTTGTAAACTGAATACTAAATTTAAATTTGTAATAAGCATTTATCATTGATCGCTTCTAAGTCTATACTGGTAAACATTTGATGATTATCCACCAAAGAGTTACAGTCGTTTAAACATGCCTTGAAACACAGTTACAACTTAGTGAAGATAAACAGATGTAGTCAGAGAATCCAGTGCAATAAACGTAGGCCTAGAGCATAGTAACTCAAATAAGCCCAGCAAACGAGCCGTGTAAATGCACCTATTGATCACTTCTGGTCGGCTAACCAGACCGAATTCCAATCAGCGTTGTTTTAGAATGACTAAAATAAATGTTTGGAATTTATACATTAAATGCATTCAAAATGTATCGTAACAATAAATTTTACCGATGCTTGCAAATATTCGAATAAATAATGCAGACTTACACCATTATACTTTTAAGAGTCACAAATATTGATGCGGACGTGTGCTTGAAGCTGATAACGTTGGTAAACAAAAATCTTGACAACTTGTTAATTACAGTGAAAATTATCATCGCAGATATGGAAATAGATACAGTGGATTTGAATATGGTAATGCCGATGTTTCTCTTCTAGACAAACGCCAAGGAAGGATTGGAGTGCTCGCAATTATTTTGCTTGAGTAACGATGATGCCATTAATTAAATGAGCATTACGAGATGTTCCTGGTGACGATTTTCTTGGGATCGTAACTCAAGCAAGACATCTAAAGGCGAAATGAACGAACGATTGAACCTAGTGACGGAGATGGGTTGAGGAAGAGCGAGGGGCAATTAAAATCACGTTATGGTACAAATAGCTCGTACACCTACTCCGATGCTATTATGCATAGAGAGATGATTTATTTATCTTCTCGAGGTATTCTTAATATTTTATGTTTAATTCTATACCCAGCATAGGGTTTCTGAAGATACGAATTTATACAATGTGAACAAAATGTTTAAAGTACACTAAAGTTACATTAATCTACTTTTAAGTACAGCGTTATCTAATTCTGCATAATTAGCAAATCACGTTAACCAAGAAGAAAACGATAAATTCACAATGCATTATAGTTATTAGAAAACGTATATAAGAATCCAAGGTTCGAGATGAATTCTCATTATTCTCATAGTCACATATCTCGGCGACAAATGACATACGAGATTGTAGTGCTCTAATAGATCTAAGGTATTCCTCTCGGCACAGCAATTTAGCTGTCTAAGGCAATTAACCGATCGATCAAAAGGGAATGTTAACGAAGCAAATCCCTTGGTCGCGCTCAATCTAATATGCTATATAGCTTAGTAGAGATTCTCATTGCCGCATATTCGCACCGCAGCCAGTTGGCTATAGGCCGCCTGACTTCTTGGAGCTGAACGGCATCCTCGTACGTTCTAGCACGTAATTCGAACTGTTTTATCGCCATGCTCCGGGCGATCTTCATTGGATCGTAAGCTTTGAAACCTTCTCTCGATTTCCAAGCCGCGTGTAATCGTTCAGATCCCTTCGACAACGTTCACTTTTCCTCCGCGTCTTCTCCAGAAAATATTCGATACTCATATACATTTATAAAACTAGCCGTAATACAGAAACGAGAATAAAATACACTTAGCACGTTTGAAAAAATTAAAAGGTTTTACGTCGGCAAAAGCCATTAAAACAATAACTGAATATCCGCGTGGCTGCGTATACATGCAGCACGTGTAGCGAAAAATTCGCAGCTCGCAATATAACACGACAAGACGGAAATGTAATTGGTACCTCTGGGCGCACTATCAGATTAACGCGCAGCGGGTGCAGCAGCATATAGAAAGGCGCGGACGCCCTGCAAAGCCCAACTTTATGAGAATTACCTGTGCGAGAACGCACCACAGATTTCCAGATACGGGAAAGTCCCCCTCTCTCTGTAATTTCGAGTTATCGCTTTCCAGACTCTACGAGATCGTCGTTTTAAAAATATATATTTTCTGTCTAAGTGTTCGCATTGGTTACGTCGCGGTCATTATCGATCGATATGTACCATAAAAGCTCGAAATTAGTGTGAAATTTTGATATCCTTGATCTATTGATCATAAATACAGAATTTCACTAGCGTCTAACGCTCGGTTACATTATTCAATAACACCACTTTACGATCCGTATATATGCCAACCTTCTATAACTCGCTAAATCGCCGATAGTCGTGAGCAGCGCTTGTATTTCAGCCGACCAATCCCGTGCCTCGAGAGCCCCATGAGTGGGGGTAGCCGAGGACACGTGCACTTTCAAAGCTGAAATTGGAAAGTACGAAGTACACACGCCCAGCGAACTGGGTACACGCTATGCCATCGGCCCTACTGACATAACATGCAAATAGCGCAAACCTGCGCTGTGTCACACGCGCCAAGGGAAAGAGATACACGAAGGGGAGGGAAGCAGGCAAATGAGGGAGGCGTCGCGATGTAGCCAGGAAATTACTGATGAAAATCGTATTTGGTATCTACTTAATGCATAGATACGGCGCAAATATTTGCCTGCTGGAATTCAAATAATTTGCGCAATAACTCGGAGGCGCCCGCTGTGTCCGTTATATATAGCGCAATAGCGCGCACTGCTGCAGTCGCGCTCATGCTTGAGCTCTTCCTCTGTACGATTTAACCGGCATGATTCAGTACCTGACTGGACCGGTATGGAAACGAGCCGTGGACCATATGCAAATTTGCCACGGTCTGCCACGGCAATAGAAGCATCAGTCTTGACCCAACGTAAGACACATCGCCGAGATCATTACTCGCTTCCTCCCTCCTCCTTCTCGCTCCAACTTAGATCTATTTATGCTTACCGGAGCTTTTGATAACGATAATGTAGTTTGCTTATGAATCGTTTTTAGTTTAAATTTAGTGCATAGAGTGATCACCTTATGATATCAATTTATGACTAAAAGCCACAACGAATGTTGCGAAACATTCTCTAGTTCACCGCTTTTAACATCCGAACCACTTTAACATTATTTTTCGCGTTTAAAACTACTGGGCATACTTTTTTCGCGTGCGAAAACTATGCAGAAAATACTTTATATAATATACGCGTCGTCAAAGGATTGCAGTTACCCTAAATACTTGTCGAAATACCAGAACCACATCAGAGAACATGTAACATTGGTAAAAAAATATGCTGCTAACTGATCTGGCAATCTTCTTTTTTGTGGATGATTTTGTTTAAATATATACTTACACAAGAGTTTCTAACAATAAGATTATATATATATAAATTCTCATTTGTATATAAAAATTGTAATTAAAATTCGTATAAAATATAAAAAAAGAATTTACCAAATTCAAAGATACCAGTAATTTAATAATATATTTGCAAAAATTCTATTTCTGCATCTCAAAGGCCTCCACAGTCCACCGTACTTCAGTTCACTGCTTTCCGAGGCCGCTTTTAATTCCTTGACTTTATGACTGAGGCTTCAAAGCCACTTCCCTCTCTTTCCACCGTCTTACTTCGTTTTTACTCTCCTGGCCTACCAACGTTTCCCTGCATCTGCTGCAGGAGACATCTTTGACATAGTGCAGCTGCTTCGTTTCGTCCCAAGCATTTCCTCGGCGATTTTCCTCTCACCCTCTACTTCTCTCCCTTAAGCGGTTTCGCGGAAGGGAGGATCGACTCGCTGAACTCACTCGTCGTTCGGCTTCAAATTTCAAGGCGAAAAAAGTTTATGCGCGTACTGAATAAATTTTCGATACCGCAGCGAAGCTAATAACCGGAAAAGCCAGATGGACCGGAATGAATAATTCAAGTTTTATAGAGGCCGTTGCTGTATATCGAGAGAAATTATGTTTTAACTTTATATACTTTAAGCTCGGAATTAATTTTTAATAAGATCAGATGCGAACTCTGATGATGTGGACGTATTTTATTCATGCCGGTGTATAATGACTGAAATGTAAGCGCGTAGCTTAATTAAACGGATACAAAGTAACAAAATAGTTCTGTAAGCAAAGGACGAGTCAGCTATACGAGTACTGGCCGGCAGAGAGAGAGGGAGAGAGAGAAATCGAATAATCGCATGAGTGAATTGTCGCTGTAATCACTCGACTCCTGATTTGACGTCGGACTTGTCTCTGTTTGGATACGGTGAATTGGACAGCAGTATATTACTGGCGATAGTGCGGCCTGGAGCTGCTGTTGAACTGATGCAAAGGCCCCTCTGTTATCATCATTCGCTTTGGCTGCCAAGCTGGTAGCGTGATTTCACTTACTAGAACCTCAATATCCACACCTATACCTTCCGCCTTCCTTCGTACGGTATGTACTGTTGTGTAATTAATAAAACATCCTGAAGTGCTTGTGTGTATACTGGTATATTGTAGAGTGCACTCTATTTTCAGAAATTAATATAATTATGAATATTCAACTGATATTAAAACCACTCTGCTCGTTAGTTGCTAATTCCACTCATCAATTACAAACATTCGCCGTTTATAAGCATACCTTTCATACTTTCCCTTTTCAGCCGTGTATATTTATTGATTTTGCAAACAATATACCGTATATACTGTTTTATTCAAATCAGGAGCTTTGTTTTGACTTCCTGGCACGATTCGCGAACGAAAGGAAAATCCATCAAGTATACGTCGTTCTCTAATGAATTTTTTTGCAGTCTCTGGAACGCTTTTCCCCCTCTCTCTCTCTCTCTCTTATCGCTTGCATCGTGACAAACGTCTGAATCCTGAGAGTGAGAGAGTTATCGTCGTAATATCGCTTCCACCTTCCGGAAATAAACATCCGCAAAGCAAAGAAAGGCGAACAAAAAAAATTCCCAAACGCGAAACTAACTCTCCTCTGTCTCTTCTTCGCTTTTTTCTCTTTTTCTCGAGCTACGGATTCGGATAAAATTGAAGCTTTTTTACTTTTTATCCTTTGATACACATTCTTCGTTTTCCATACTTTCGTGCTTTTTTATTTATCCTACACTCGGGCTTTTCTCTCTCCGAGCGTTTGTGCACGAGCTTCCAACATATATATCGCGTTCGAGCGTATACCTGCGTACCAGTAGAGTACGCTGATAGCTTTCCGGTGACGTCGCTCACGTTTATCGCTGACGGCAATAAATTAACATTTCTGACTGCGCGAGACACATGACTATAATTTCCCTATCACCCTTCGAAACTCCCATGTCCCCATCATTTCACTGCTTGTCTACGGCAAATCGACTAATGTCACACGCGCCGAACATAATTTTGGGAACGTTCGCTGTCATTTAAAAATACTCAATTTGAACAAATTGCTTTTTTCATCTTATAACTACTGCAAAATTGTTTATTATGTGATGACAGCTTGCATGAATGTAGCTGTAAAAATTGTTTCTATAATCGTGTAATTAATAGAAAGAACAAAACCGCGATTATTTAAAAAACCATCCATCGGTTTAACTGTAGAAACCAAACAACTTTATACTATGCAAAAACAAGGTATAATGAGTGAAATAAAGCACGTGCAAAAGAACGAAAAGTTTCTCTCCGAGCAAAACTCGAACTCGTCGCGCGCGTATGTCGTTGCGGCATGTAAGTCTACAAAAGCTTCGCCCTATAGTATCTGCGAGAATGTCAAGTCGCTTCTCACGTAACACAGTGTAATAAAACGTTTATACATCCAGCCCGGCGTGACTGTGCTTTCGAGGACCGAGTAGTAGTAAGAGACGACTTTCGACGCGATACGGTGACTAGCCTTGTCCTCGCGTGGCTCAAACAATCGATATGGAGCTGCTGCAGTATCCCCGGGACGACGCTTTACGGCTCGCCACGATTTCAGAAGAACACCGACGATCCAATCTCCCTTGGATTGATCGACTAAATCGACTGCACTGCGACTCGTTAATATTTAGACTTAAGTTGCGCCTGCACAATCGAGTTGACCGGGGGACCCATCGTGCACGCTCAAACTTTTATCGACTGAAGTGCAGTTTCTTTCCAGATTTTATGTGACTTCTTTCTATACTGTTTTTAACTACATCGATTCGATTGTTTTTAGGTGCTACTTTATACCATTAGTTTTTTTTATTTAATTAAATAAAATAAATACAATGATTGTTCAATTGTATCGTCATCGTTTCAAAGTGCTCCTGTCATCAACGAACGGATTGATTGTGAAGGATTATTTTCTTTGAGTGTATCTATACAAGTTTGAATAACCCAATGGAAATAATTCAGGGGGGTCTGAAAGTCAATTAAAAATTCAAAAAAATAATTAATTTTCTTGTGACAATTAATAAAAGCAAAATTACGAAAATCCAAGAGTTGGTTGCCCTCCGCTATGTAATTATCTATCAATATCCAAAGTTTCAAGTTATTATAACAATATGTCGTCGAAAAAATCTTGATAAATACGATTTTTTTATATTTTTCAAGATTTCCTCGACGACATATTGTTAAAATAATTTTGGATATTGATAGATAATTACATAGCGGAAGGCAACCAACTCTTGGGTTTTGGTAATTTTTCAACTTTCAGATTTCCGTAAACAAGATAATCAAGTTCCAACACAGACAGTGAGTTTTCGAAAAATAATTTCGATGAAGAACGTTAAACGATTTTTTAAACAATTTACATTCCATACCACATAGACTTCATTTTCCCACGGCGTTAGCATAATTTCCTTAACCCTCAATAGCCTCTATTTTACCTGCCCTTTTTTTCTTTCCTCAATATACCTGCGTGAATTTCTATTACGTACCACGACCGATCGATTCCGTTACGCTGCAGAAGAATAGCAGTCGAGGCGGCTAACCTCTGATCGAGCTGGTAACCACCGTCGGTTTATGCGAGCGACACGAAGTAAAAAAATCCTCATTGCTCCCGAGGACGGAATCGAGCTTGTCTGCACCACTACCTCGTGCGTATATACACCTTGAAACTGTAGCCTTCGCATTTCCGAGACTCATAAAAATCGAGTATCGACGCTGTAAACTGCCATCAAAGGTGTTATTCCGGATATTTTGAAGCCTTGACGAGCAAGTTCGTGTTACAGTATGTGTGTACATTCTCTCAAGTAGGTCAGTGCAATTTGAACAATATTTAACAATACTTGTCATTAACGGTAAAAACTTACGAGAAAGTGCGAGATTTAGTACGAGAGAGAATAAATAAGTAATTTGGGTGTGTCTATATAACAAGTACACCGTAAATTTGCTGCGTTTTGTGGCAGTAGGGCGTTGAAGCAGGCTCACTCGGCATATTTTGCAGTCCCTTATATCGAACCTTTTCTCACTTCGCAATTTTCCTCGAGTTCCGCTTCGATTTCCGGCTTCCGTTTGACGCATCCGGGAGTCGCCGGGGTGACCTATATTTTTGTGCGGTTCGCCGCTGGCACATAGCCTTCCGAACCCGCTCGATCACTAAGACTATGCGCTGCGGATAAATAACTCTCCGGATTGAGAATTTGTACATTAATTGTTTATCAACCTCGAATTTCACTTTGTGATAGCCAACGATTTTAGTCAGGATATTAGTTTTAGTTCATATAGTTTGACTTTTTTTGTTGTAAATAAATAAAAATCCAAATGAATAAATTATTTTTGGAATACAAGCACTCAACCTTCAATATTGACAAATACATATGAAACAGCTACGATGTATATACAGCAAATCATTGGATTCGTGGCATCAAAAGTAGATATACAAAGTACAAAATCTGCTTCCTCTGTAATAATCATATTACGTTTATTTTCTACTGCAATAATTAACCTTCATTTATGCTGGTTAACATCTGACTTTGGAGAAATAGGAATGACTCGAAAATACCAATAGAGCCGACAGAGCTGTAATACTGATAGAAAAAAAGTAGACGAAGGGTAATGAAAAAAGAAAAAGAGCAATCGAGCGGAACGCAAAAAAGTAAAGGGGGTAGCTACAAGGCGAAGAAAGTTATCGAAATAGAGCCACGATGAGACGAGCGTCAGATAAAAAACTGAAGCGACAGTGGATAAAGGTAGAAGAGGTGGGACGCGAGAAAATAAGCAGCCATAGAAATTCGAAGATTTTATTTGCATACTCTGCTGAAAAAAAGATTGTGGAAATTCTGAGACCTCTGGTAGCATTAGTAGCATTTCCACATCATTTTTTTCACCAATTTTCGTCGTATAAGTTCTCATTAAGCCGGTGCTTCATAGGATAGCCTAGAAAGAAATTCGTTACACTCGTACATATACCTTTCAATCCAGTTCATTTTTCAAAAAATTCTAAGATCTGTTACATCGATTTTTTCAACTTATATTTTTCTAAACCAAAGTGTGTACATTATTTGATTGATCTTCACGCGTTCCAAATCAACATATAGTTTATTTTATAAACTTTAAAGGATACATAAATATTAAAAAAAAAAAATCTGCGTAAAAATGTATTAACAGCTTCTAAACCATTTATATATCCTCGCGATGCCATTTTTTTAGCTTTGCATAATCATCGAAATTTTTTGTTCATTTTTTAGTAAAATGTATAAAACTAGGTAGAAAATACCTGGAAGCCATAGATAAAAAAAACACTCGAGATTACCCGGGCTCCCCGAAAGTGCATTATTCTTTCTGCGGATTTCGTCACATACGCATGAAAAAGTGAAAAAAACACTTCCAGCCATCAGTCATCCATTGACAGCCGAAAGAAAATAGAATCCGTATAAGCATAAAAAAGCCAAAAAACTGCATATATCAAACGCATCGAACGGGGATCGCCGCAGCGAATCTCTCGCTTTGTTTGCTCACTCTGTCTCCCTTTTCTCGGCAGTATATATAACCGCTGCGAGATCTACGCATATAGAGAGTTAGAGTTACACGCGCTAGACTGATTCGCGCCAGAGATGCACGCTCGGCTGGCCAATTTACCGAATTGCCAATAAAAGAATCATAACCTATCAGTTTGCGTGTACTATCGCACACAAGGGCACCGTATACACGCGTCTCTGCGCGGGCGGTCGAGCTTTTTTTGAATTTATCGATGAATGTGCGCAGGGAAGTGTTGCCTTTTTTTTGCGGTTCGCCCACATCGGCGAGTAACTGCAAAAAGTGTGTCTACGCACTCGACCAAGTGTGTTTCTGGATGCTACCCCCAAGACTCGATAGCGTGAACAATCAGCAACGTTTATACGCGTGGATTGGGTTTAAAAATCGTATACATATAGTGATATGCTATGGATAATAGAGGTGAAATAGAATTTTTATTCAATGGGTGTGTTTCGTTAGGGTATGGATAATTCAAAGATTAATCGCATAAGCATATACGTATTTGTTTGCTTTGTAAATTAGTTCCAAATGATAATATGGGAAACTTAAAAAGTGTCTTTATATGATATGTCGTATGAGATTCTCTTGTGCTGATAAAAAACATGAATTGCAACGCTAAAAAATTTAAACCTACAACGAAGCCTGGTTCAGAGTAGCATCGAGCGAACTATATGTAGAGTCAACAGAGAAATCTGTTCCGAAGCGTCATACCGGCATATTGCGGTATATTGAATAATGGATAGATAGATATGTCAATAACATACAGGCCTCTCGGTATACGCACTTCTATACGTAGATTAGAGCGACTATCACTTTGATATGTTATGGCAAATTGAGCCTCGATGCAAAGGATCGAACACGATTTAGTTGACGTACCTATATTGTCAAACACGCTGTTATCTAAGGACCTCGAATATATTTGGGCCGTGTATATTCTGATCATGGAGAAAAGGTCGAGGGTATTTTACCTTCGAAATCAGGTCTAAAGTTACTGGTAAAATTAAAAGACACAGGCAGTAAAATTAACTTCAAATATTTAATACACGGATTAAATATTTCAAGAGCTAAATACTAATTTACGTAGTTCTATACATATAGGTTTCAATCGAGCTGATCGGCGTTTTTTATTGAGGGCAGCCATTCAGTCCAGCGATAAGGATTTCAACGCGAAAGAGAAAGCATGAAAATCGCGTGCAATGGAAATTCCACTGTCGGCTTCAACCCCTTCACCTACACCCTATACACCTGTATATGGCTATTTCTGTGGAGAATATGCAGTGACTCCGTTAAAAAAAAAATAAATAAATATTTGCATGAAAGGCATACCTATACCGTTTCTCTGTTCCTCTCCCGTATTCAAAATGTTGTAAAGAACCGATATGACGAGTATTCCTTCTAAAATCATTTTTCCATATTTTCAAACTTATATTCATTGCATAACATTTCTCGTAGAAATGTCCATATTCTACAACGTGAAGCCTCGCGCTCGAACCTATAGTGAGAAATCCTGAATTTCATCGAAGGGTTACGCCTCGCGAAAGCGGGCGTGTCAACGAGGTGATTTCGCGGGAATATAAATGTCTCCCTTTTGCCTAGGCCCCATTCGGCTTTGCCTTTTAATCTCGCAGCCTTTCCTCTTTTAATCTCGTTCTATCGATCCGTACAGCGCCGTCCATCGACGTCCGTTGCAATTTATCCGTTCTGTCATCCATCGCTCTTCTCTCTCTCTTTTCTCGTTTTTCTATAGCATCTCTCCAGCGAGTCGGAGATAAAGAAGAGGCGACACGGATAGTTCTGACCTTCCGCCACAGCGATATGTGCGTACGTGAACTATGCTGGCGAGGAGTCCGATTGGAATTGAGATATCCTCTACGTTCCTCGAAGCGTCGCTTTATTCTTATCCTGTGCCTTATATATTTTTCCTCTTCTCTGACCCTGCGATGAAATACTTTCGCTCTGTGAATATCGCATGATTTTTATTATCGCAGAGAAGATTGATTCTGAGTAGCTATATACAAGTAGTAAAGTCAACGTATGCTCAGACGGTACGGCTTAGCTGAAATCAATACCCGCGGGTGTATACGGGTCGTCTTGATCAACAAAATTAATAACGCGCAATGTATTTGCACGCGAAAAGTTGGGGAATAACACTCCACATTTCAAGAAACATCACGAAGAAGGTGTTTCGCGAGTCGCAGGAAGCCTCTTCGAAATTTCATAACTCGCGAATTCTGCAAGAATATACGCCAGGCAGTTGGAGCCTGTCCAAGTCACG
Source organism: Muscidifurax raptorellus (assembly GCA_020010945.3). Taxonomy (NCBI): domain Eukaryota; kingdom Metazoa; phylum Arthropoda; class Insecta; order Hymenoptera; family Pteromalidae; genus Muscidifurax; species Muscidifurax raptorellus. The sequence goes on along the minus strand of CM052080.1, from coordinate 37,335,401 downwards.
GAATATACCGTGTGCTCCGCAAGCTCTATACTTGGGACGCGAGCGAGAGATGCCACTAATTCGATGAGGCCACTGCGCGCGAATTCCATAATTCGAATGAGACTCATGGAACATTAGCTGTCCTTAACGAGAGGGGAATAACGTATAACGTTTCTGGCGGTGATAAAAAAGCTACGTAGGTACTTATCGCCAACGTATATAGTACCAATTTCACCTACCAGAGCAATATTGGTAATTGCGTTTGACCGCGGTGTTCATGAACCAGCAATATGGGAATTAGTGAACCTGGTCAATTTTTAACACTCAATCATCGCCTACAAGTGATCTTGATCCCTTGAATGCCTTGTGTTCACAAAAGTCAATCTTAAGCAAGACTATCTTGTTGATGAAACATCGTCACAAATCGTTAGTTTGGAAAGTATACAAAGCTTTGAAGCAAACAATTTTTTTACCAAAAAATGTAGTAAAAGTATGCAGATCGACATTGCGACTATTTTTATTTTTTCGCAGAAGAAGACATTAGCTGAGAAATTCTAGTTATTAGAGTCGTGATGCACAACAATGCACTGTAAAAGATAAGACGAAACTTTCTGACTGTTACTTCGGCAAGTATAACGACAAAGTCTGCCAAGTTTCCTGTATAAGCCTGAGCGACGACGGAACTCGAGAAAGCGATTTTTATAAAAGCCAGAGAAATATATACCAAAGATCTTACAAGTTAGAATCAAATTATTTACTTTAATCGAGGAATAAAAATCGAAGGGACAAAAGTAAATCACCACAAAAAAAAAATAAAATAAACCATGTCACACGTAGAGATCAAAAGAGAGGGTGTAAGCCAAAAGTACTTTGCATAAGCTTACAAATACGGTAAATGTCGCGCGCGAGCAATCTTGCAAATGGACATTGTTTTACATATGGCCAACGCGGGAAAAGGCAGTGTAAGCGATAGCCTTTACTTTTTCACAAAACTATCCAGCTCAGCTTCGTGCTCTACTCGTGAGAAATTTGGCACTGCCGCAGTAAACGGTGTCAGTAGGGCTGAAATAAGATACAGCGCGAGCGAAACAAACGGCGAAAAAGGAGGAAGTGAAAAGTTCTTCCCTGCAAGTTTTCAGTATAGAGGAGTATCGTTCTAGGAGGGACTGAAACAAAGTCTTGGATGGTGGGAGAGGAAACGAAAAAAGATAACGCGCGGCACATAAATTATATAAATTTTACACTGCGCTGCCATGCGTATGACTTTTTGAAAATCCTTTGTGGAACAGCTGCAATGGGCTATTTCTCGTCTTAACGGTTGTTTAGAATAAAGCTTTTCATCGTTGGTTATTTCTAGCTATTTTAGGCTGTATCTTACAGACATTTCTTGATTTTCTGGCCATTTTCAATATTTTCATACAAGTTCCGTTAAAATTCAAGAGAATTTTTTTCAGTACGACGCATTTTCACCGTAGAAAAGTCAGTCTTTATTCTCTCTTCTAAAATCTAACAATAGAAGCCAAAGACTCCAAGAGTCTCACAATCAGGCGCAGCACACCTAGAATCTCAGCTGATGCCTCAGCAGTGTTTCCTTATAAAAAATGCATGCAAAAATGAAAATCTCCGATGCGGTTTGGACACTTTGAAAGAATCCTCTTTCTCTCTTTTCTGTTGCGCTTGGCTCGCGGAACAAATGGACCTTTACTCCCTCGGGAGATAGAACACATTTTGACGCTCGAATGCCTACAGGGACAGCATAGCTCGGTCCGTGTATATATATAGGGCGACTCGTGCAATTCTTTCGCTCCATTCACAACTGCCTTCTCTTGTTTCTTTCCGATTAAGGACGATCGATCTAACCCTCACGCCGGAGTCGGCAGACTTACTATGTATATAGAGCTGAGACAGCTCTTCTATACGTCATATACATGCGGAAAAACGAGGGACTGGGAGATAAGGCTCGAGTGCGCTAACAACGCCACGGCTCAACGCTGATGTTCAGTATTCAAAGTTATTTTGAGCTTTTTTGCTTCCTCCAAGAGGAAGCTTTGTAATAGTAAAATTTTTAGTTTCGCTTAAAGTTCATTGAAACGTGTTTTGAGATGTTTGAAGCTCGAATCATACGTTTTTAGAAAATATTCTTGCGGATGACTGTGTGTGTGTGTTTTAATTCTGAATTCGAGAAAAATACATTTTTTTGGATTTGACAGTTATGGCCATTTTTATGGCCATTTTTTTATATCTGAAAAAATTTTTGCATTTTTTTAAATGATATAAAATATTTAATCAATTTGGCAATAATGCTTCTAAAAGTCTACTTTTTCTACTGATTGTCTACTTTTTCCCGGAAGATTCCCCAGATTGACCGTTCCGTTTAATTGTTATGATGAAAAAAGTGATTTTTTAAAACATAATCATATCTCCAAAGCTATATTGTCAAAAAATTGAAAACTAAAAAAATCGTTTTCTTAATTAACCATTGTTAAGAAAATTGCTCCTTCAGCAAAACAATTAATATTAAAAACATTAAAATAAAAAAGTATTAACATATTATATATTTAAATAATATTTTATCTATTGGAACTATAACTTTACTTGGAGGAAGCTACGTGCCAATGAATTGGCAGTGATTTTCTTATCGTGAGAAACTTGGAAAGATTATGGTTTAGAGTGGACTGAAGAATTATTTATTATGCATAGCATGAATATGTGAATGTACTTTATTGTACATGTCATTTAGAATAGCTGCAGTTTGTCAGAATTCTTGTATACATTTTTATAATGAAGAGGTAGACCTGCAGTGAAACCTTAACAAATTAAAAAATGTTATTTAACCAACAGATTACTACATTTTGAACAAATTGCATGAATAATATTGAAAAAATTTCTGAGACTAATCTTTGCATAGATCGACGATGGCATGCATATTGCAATTTTATTTTTAACGACTGCACATGTACGTAATCCAAGATATTCTGAAAGCTCGAGAAAATACCCTAGGAACACTGATTGTACAGAAATAAAACTGGACATACTAAAATATATTTTTCAACAAAGAGAAAACCGAAGCTAGCATCGGTAAAAAGTATTTAATCCTAGACTGCAACATTTCAAGCGGGCGTATCGACGATTCGTACATTGAAAAGCTCGCAGCTGTAGAATACTGCCTGGCATTAAAAAAAGCTCTCTCTCTCTCTCTCTCTCTGGCCGGAGGACTCAGACTTATTCAAGATCAATCGTAATCCCCAGTTCTCCTTAGAAACGGCTCCCAGATCTCCGTGGATATGATTGACGTCTTTTTCCTCGGGGATCACACGCACAATGACATTGATACTTTGCCGCTTTCGCAAATGCACGACGAGCTCCGCAAGCTCGAATCCGCAAATGGAAATAAGGGAGCCACGAACTACGCGTTATACAGAAGACACGCGTATACACATATATATGTATGCATGAAGTTATTGGGTTCACAGGAAAGTGGCAAGTTTCTGGGAGTATTCAAGGAAATCCATTATGCTCGGACCAATCGGATGAGCCTAAGCCTCTTATCATTTACGATTGTGCGCCTGTACGGTATACCCCATCTCTGGAGAGGGATAAGCCCGTGCGTAGTCGCGTATATAAATACAAATGTGTATAGCACAAGAGAGAAATACAGATCGAAACCACGCCCGTATTTCCATTTCGCCCGGCGCCTTTGCGCGATTACAGAAATTACGCCTCTAATACCCGGAGTCTCTCCCTTACGCGGTCCTTATTCGAGTTTCTCTTCTTTTCTTCTTCGCGAAGCCTTTGTGTATTGTCGGGAGTTTTTTTCCGCTCGCGCTTTTATGCGACTCTCTGCGCTATGCTGCTGTCTCATTGGTGGATTATATTATGTAAGTATATATGTATATACTTGTTTGGGCTTCTTCTGTAGCATATATATAGTGGGGAATATATGACGTATGCGCTGACTGGGCAGAAATTAACTGAAATCGCAGAATGCTGATATATTCTGATTTATGGCGCTTTCTCTCGGGGTGAGACTTTGATATTTGGAGAGAGATTGGGGGGAAAAAGTTTATCCGAGAGAGGCCTGTATCGCGATTTATGGCGGTAGTTTGAAATTTTTGTTAATCGATGAGTATGAATGAGAGAAATAAAAAAGTTGATAAATATATAGCCGAGGATTTTTATGTTAAAAAATAAGTGTATTCAATATATCCATAATCGATATACTTATGTTTACATATTGATTTCAACAACTTATATTTTATATCGCAATATTGAGTAATTTTAAAAGACATTATAATTAAAACTCAAAACATGTAAACAGAACAGACTAACCTTAAAAGTAACTTTTTCTGATTATTTTTCATCTTTCTGATTGAAAAGTTATCGAATCATCTGATCAATTACATGCACACGTTCGAAGCGAAGGTTTGGAATGTATGCAAGAACTTTTGATAATACTGCGTGTTTATTATTATAATGTAACTGTTTATACTTGTATAATTGTATTTATCAAACATCTACAGTATAATCGTCGCAAAACAAACTGAAATAATGTATATATTTCAAAGACTTGTACAGTATAATGTATAATATAGATCAGTAAAGAGGATAACGAAAAGAACGAAGTGAAATGAGTTATGAATGCCGATCGATTAATCGTAAAGCTCTGCGCTTTTGACGTGTGCAAAGCTTTAATGGCGACTCTCGCTCAAGTCCCGTAATACTTTCTCTCTTTCTCTCTCTGCTTCGAAGAAAATAGCAGCGCAAAAAGGACAACCGGCCGTACAGTACAGGAAAGTAAAGGCGATAGCGCTATATACGAAGAAGCAAGAGGCGAAAAAGGGAAGCTGGTGTGCTACTGCCGGTGAGAGGTATAAATCAGAAGAGGAGGTGGGGGTGGCACTGATGATGGCCTAGGCTGAAGCGTACGAAAAGAAAAGGGCGTCAATAAAATGCAAGGCCAGAGAAGAGATAAAGGCCGAGATAAGCCTGTCGCGGATGCGCATCGCGAATACTTGGACGAGGAGTTTAGCGAGGACGATGGCAGCGAGGAGAAAAGTGAGATTTATGGAAAAAGTAGTAAAATCGCGCGCGAGCTCGCATTGCATTGGCAAACTTCATTTTCGGTTGTGAGCACGCAAGCGGATTGCGAAGCGCGTAATTTTAAATTGAAATTTTTTTCGGGATTCAGAGCGACGGTGTCGTGGCTATGCTGCTTTTATTTCAAGGAACGCGAGATACGCGAGCAGTTTTTGCGACGCGTGTACACGCGAAATGCTTTTAACGCGAAAAATAGAGCACTGCAGTTGTCTTGAATAATAAAAATTGGACAATTAAAAGCCGCGCAGTGGTTAGGTTATGAAAAATAAAGAGAGTTTTGCCAATTTTTCCCGCAGTCGATGCAGCTCCTCATTGAATTCATACAACGATGAAAAATCGAGAAAAAAACGAGCGAACGAGGGAAAATCACGACTCCGGCGTTGGCGAATAAATGAAAGATCTTGATGAACTTTTAATTGCAGGCGAGCGACGCGGCGACCAGGACGACGAATTCAGCGGGAATTCATCTAGAGCCACGTACGCAGAGAAAGAACTCGACAAATTAGTGAGTTTGAATGTGCGGCAGCTCATTGTGTTCGTCCTCCCGTGGAGCCTTGATGATATAACAATTCCTCGAATGGATGATCGCGCAAATCGCCATATAGACTCACGAGCGGGATAAATAACATTTTCATATTTTACCCTGCTGTTTTCTTTTATTATCTCGTTCACCGTCGATCATTCGTTTTACTCAACGCCTTTGATTTTTCCGCGGCGGATTTCATTGTTTTCGAATAAGATTTTAACGGAATAAAGATTTATTTATATGAAAGAAAAAATTATTTTTACTCGCAGGTGAACTACGTGAAAGATTTTACCATATTAAGTAGTCTCAGCGAGAAGGATTGGAACGACCAGTGCATCGGGACGATTCGAGAGTTTTTCGAATTCCCGAAAAATCCATGTCTCACCTTATTTTTCGAGAATGACACACTGACTGCGCGATTGTCCTTTCCGGAAAAACCTGTTGACGAATTAACTTACTTCGTTAGAAAGCCCTTCGAGGTATACAGCTCGGAAGATTTTCAAAGCAAGGTCCTTTTTGGAAACGTAAACAATAACGTTGAAGATTCGATCTTGACGATCGTCAACAATGTTTTATCTCCAATATTCACCAAGGTCAATGTTTGGCCCGACAGTATCCTTTCTATTGATTTTCCAGGGGGCACTCGTAATTTTTAAAATTGAAAATTCAAGCAAACTCGCCTGTGCAGCCTCTGATAACATTGATCTTTATTTCAATATACATTCAAAACTCAAATACGCGATATTCCGCATCGAAAATTACACAAGATTTAAAGATTGTATAACGTAGAATTTATCCGAAGAATTTGTGTTTATCGAGAAATTGCCTAACGTCATATACATTCCAATAATTACGAATAGTCGAGGAGCCGTTGATATAGATGAATAAATAAAATATAATAAACGTACATTCCCTTGCAAATATGATATTCATTAAATAGTGGATGCAAACTTTGAAATAACTACATAAATTTCGGTACTTCATAATAACTGCTACTAAAATTCCAGCTATCACTACCGCAACGAATTTTGATAATTTAAATAATTGTTGGACAATTAAATTCAAATGAATTATAAGAACAAAGTTGCACTCAAAAATACGGGAAATATTTGTACTTTTTAAATTCATTTAAAACATCACCTTTTCAAAAGCGTCTGTTAAATGAAAAATAATGTTCAATCATTTCACGGGATCAGTAAACATTTTTATAATTAATCCGCATCTATTAAAATCAGTGACCCGAACACCTTAAAGCAGATCATCAATTCGTATATAAAGGCAGACAATACAAGCCATATCTGACTCGATGATATTACATAACGAATTTGTATCTAGATGCTTCCCAGTCTGCGTAGTAGTGTGCTTACAGAGCTTCGTTGTGGTAAAGTCACACGCCGTCACTTTGTAGTTAAATTGCTGACAAAATTAATATTACCATAATTTTCGCTATAGCACACTCATGCTTCAAGTTCATTGAGGCAAGGTTGCATTTGATTAAGCGGTGTAGTTTACGCACACTTGTGCCTCTTTTAGCAGTAATTTACACGTGTAATGTCATAGTTTGTTAACACAATACGTATCAAGGCATTTTATTTTTTTATTTCGTTATTTGAACTAAAATTAATTTACATATTCACATCTATAAAGAGTTTTAGTTTCGTATGCAATAATACTAAATAAATCAATAAAATTCAAAAGAATCACAAAACTATCGTTTTATTCTCCGCGTTATAAACGAACTCAGATTTTTCACTTGAAAATCTAGGAAAAAACAACCGAAGTAATTTTATATAGAGCAATATTTTTTCCTTATCTACCTTGTCAACTTATTAAAATCTCAAAACAGCAAAGTAACTTTATAACCACCTTATATAGATAAAGCTCGAGGAGTTTAAAAGCCCAAAAGGTTTCGCGATAAATCTTTTCCGTATCCACCCCTCTGTTTCTTAAAAGCAACTCACGCATACGCATCGAACTGTACAGTCGTCGAGTTGATGGAGCTGAAATTCTGAAAAAAGATACGAGTGCCCCGAAGAAAAAAAAATCTGTTATGAAATAAAAAGAGCCACATATAACTTCCTGAAAGAGTAAATATGCGTGAGAGAGGATTTTAGCTCGAACGTGCAGAGCTTTCTCTGCAGCCTGACTGACCTGAGGTATAAAATGCTGGGCTTAACCGTAATATATCAGCCGAGGGAGGCCTGTGAGCTGACCGTTGAGAAGGCGAGCACCGATAAGGAGTTGGTAAAGCGCCTTGAAGGGGTCGTCGTCCATTGGTCGAGGCAAATCAGGATTGCTCTTGGAGACCAGGATCAGAGCACTGTCGGGGAGTTGCTCTGCTTTAAAGACGAGTATGACTTCTGGCTCTATCGATGTAAGTCCTTATAGATGCTGTTTATATGCTCTTTTTATTCTCTTTGTGTTGAATTCCACGAAAAGCGCAGTTTTCAATGTGAGCGGTAGTCTGAGGAAAGAAGATATTGAAATTGCAATTAACTTTTCTTTATTCATTTTTATTATATTGCTTATTAAATTAAAATTTTCATAGACCCATAAACAACCGATTTTACAATCCAGTGCCTTTTCTCAGTCTACAACAACGTTATTATAGACAAATCAATTTCTACAATCTATTCGAGTTTATCCACAGCATAGAAAAAAACACACCAGCAGAATACCACGTAGCAAGCTATAAAGAAAAAGAAAGACTAAGTAAAACTGAGTATATCTCGTTGTCAGTGGCGGATTATCTTGGCGTTATTATTCCATCGGCTATAGGTATCGGATGAGGAAAACAGGGGATGCGAAAGTAACGAACAATGCACTCGTCTGTATTATAGAGCTGCGCGCGGCAATTCCTCGCGCCGATGGAACTTACACTTTAGAGACGTCGAAAGAGATAGAGAATCGCTTGTCAGTCCATTTCACGACCGAGTGGCTTTATCTTCATCCGATAAATTTACCCGTCGATTGACGCCGTTCTATATAGACCGGCATCGGCAGCTATTACTGTATACAACCTCGTGGTCCGAAAAAAAAATCCGCCAGACAGGGGAAAACTCTTTTCTGGCGCAGTCGATTCTCAGTGAGAAAATGGTATAAGATGCGCGAAACAAAATGAAAATTCCGGCTGCGGTGCAGCGAGCCACACGAGAACGCGGACTAGATTTTATCCAGATACTCGAGCCGATATGAGATGGGAGATGCCGTGCAAGCGCTCTCCGACCCAAGTATAAATTTACAAATTTTATGAGAGCTGAACCGCCTCGAAGATGCGTAGATATATGTATATGTAGGCGAGGCTCGAGGTTTATGAAAATAAGCAGGTATTGAAAGAGAAATATTGCAAATGTAGTCGGGAAGCATGGATTGCGTTAAAAAAATTTCGTTATATTTTATGCAAATTTTTGTTGCGTTGCGAAGCGTACTATATAGCCGGGTTGTATGTAGAGCCAGACAATGCTTTCGGTGCGAAAAAATGTGAACACCGACTAGTGAAAATAAAAATTCGTGGTAAAGTAGACTTTACTTTACTTTACTTCGCCAGACTATATCGACGCGATTCTACTTACGTGACTTTCAGATTCAGTTAAAACGTGGCGGACACTACAATTTATTGACCTTTTGTCTCCTCAAAAGAGACACATTCAAAAAGAAAAACGCATCGAACCATCGCTTGATTGTCCTGTAAAAAGCGTCAATATCTTTTGCGAAATAATCAAGTGCCGCTGTCCAGATAAAAGAAATGATATATCGACATAATTTCTGATCATCGACGTGTGCTGCTGGCAAAATTTCCTGACGGGACTAAAATTATAGTCGACGACACGGGGCGGGGGCTTCTGCCGATGCAACAATCACACGTACGCGAGCTTGTCTACTGCAATGCATAACCAATCGCTGAGGGCAAAAAGTAGTCGCGCGGACAATAGACGTCTGCCCGAGAAACGAATAACGAGCAGCTTTGAGATTTAGATGCGGTCATTGGCAGATTAACGATTTTATAGCGGCAATCCTTCTAACGATATGGCGGATGCAATTTCGATACTGTCCCATGCGCTGTAAGAAGAAGCCCAGACAAATATCGATTATTGATGGAGTGAGAGCGTGAAGCTGCAGGAATATTTCTGACGCTTCTTCTTTTCTGAGCGTTTCTGGATTTTACTCAATTTCTTTTCTATTAACTTACAGATTTTTTGGGTCCTTTCATTGAGTATCGGGTCTCGTTTTCCAATTTACTCTAGTTGGAACCATTCGCTCAAAAATCACTCTTTTTGAGGAGAAACTGGGGAAATTATTACTTTATTTAAATCTAAAGACAACATTCACTATATTCGACACCCTTTATTAGTATCGACATATTAACAATTTTATACCTTTAAAGAAGGCAAAGAATTTCAGAAAGAATTAGAAGAACAGCAGATTCGTTTGATCTTGAAGTTCTGACCTTTACAGTAATATATATAACTTTATGATATATAATTTCTTTTGCAAATATATAAAGATACGCAAAATGTATACATACATCACAAAAATATAACCGTGATGTTTTCTCAAAACAATGCGCCTAAGGTATTAAAGCACAAAAACTATAATAAAACCGCTCAACTCACATGGCAGATGTGCCATATTCGAGTAAACTTTTTGCTCTCAAAAGGCTCCAAAGTTTGATGAATTCCGACTTTTCCCAATACTGACTGTTCAGCCTTCAAAATTTCGAGTATTTCTGACATCGTTTTTCCACCATTCATTACTCGCCAGTTCAAACTCTCTATAAAATTCTTTATCTCAACCTCTTTCCCACCGCAGCAGTCCCCCACGCGTTAAAAAATTTGTCCCGATATTTTCCTCCTTCTCAGCTTCCACCTCTATAATTCAAACTTCTCCCTTCGCCTCCACTCTTCTCTCCTCGTTCTCTCATCAGCCTTTAATCCCCGTAAATCACGAATTATTAGATCAACTCGTGCGATACTCCTTCTATATATCGATTTTCTCACGTATTTCACGCAGCCACGCGCAATTTTATGAGCAGGAAGCGCTCTCGCTATAAACACACCGCAAAACTGCTGATTTGAAAACCAATTTTACGTTATATGAAAAAAAAATCTTTCAGACACGTGTACAATAGACGATCGATAGTCAGACCGAAAGCAGTAGCAGAAAATAATTCATCCTCTACATGCCTACCCATAGATGATAACCTACGCGGACTAAGGCAACAACTCGAGACAAAGTGTTCTCGAGGAGTTCTGTCCGTCTTGGAGTCTACGCACTCGACGCACCTGCGACAACTCCAGCTGCTCATCGAGGAGATCGAGCGAGCCACTCGAGAGGCCAAGTCCAACGTTGAGTTCCTGGGGATGCTCGAGGAACCCTGTCTTCATGGTTTAGCCAGTTGTCGTCGTCCCCTTGAATTACTGGATCATCTGGCTGATGTCATTCAAATTTCCCGCGTCATCTGGATAAACTCGCCCTACCTTGGCAACGAACGCAGGATGAGCAGACTGTTCGAGGTCATTGGTAATCAGGTCATTGACGTATGTAGGAATGCTGTGAACCTCGATGAACTGTTTACTGGAAAGACCAGGAAAACCATGGAAATGCTGTTCGAGAGCATCAACGTCTGTCAGCAGTACAAGGATATTTATCACCGGGTGAGCCATTTGTTTTTTCAGGTTTTAATATTTAATGTTTAAACTCGAAAATTGGAAGTACACAAACGTACTCGGACGAGAAAGTCCGAGCACGTATGGCATAGATGTATATACTGTAGGTATAGGGGAGGCTCCGACGGTGAGCAATGTTGCAGTCGACAGTATAAAAGCGAACGAAGAAACAGCAGCAACGCGTTGCAAACTCGATAAATCACAGAAAAGGCTAACCAGCTGACCACATTGAGGTATGCGGTGGGTCGATGAACTTGCGCGCCAGAGCAATCGAACGCGTGCAATACTGTCTCTTTTCTATTTTCACATTCTCGCAAGTCTTATGAGCTCTGTAGAGATCGTTTCATGTGCTAATTCGGGCGATGACGCCGCGCATACTTCTGTAGTAGGTAAATGAACGATTTTTAGCTAAAATTAGGTAATGTTCATTAATGTTAGCTAATCATTGGCTAATTTTTAAATCGAAAACTTTGCACTGATATTATTGTCAAAAGTAGAAATTTAAATTTTTATAATGAGAACATAATATTCTGTTGTCAATAATTGAAGATATTAACAAGATTATAGATACATTTAAGAAAATTTGAACGTTGATGTGGACGAAAATGCTTCTATTTGATTAACACATATCGTTAGGTTTCTACCAGAGTTCCTAAGCAGTAAACATTTACGCGTATTTATTTTTTTACGGCTAAACGAATTTTCGCTGCTATGCACGTGAGTGGAATCGAGTTTCTTGGACTTTTTTGACAGCGTTATCATTTTGATCACAATAATGAATTTAAAAGGTGGAGAAAAATCTAATTGTTTGATTAAATAACTGCAATACAACAAATTGATTGAAGCTTCGGTTTGTGCAATAGCGCCAACATTTTAACTTCAACAAAGGAACGAGCAACTTTTAAAACTCCAATTCGCGTCTCATAACTCTAATCTCCGCAGAAACTTTTTTTAATTGAGAAAGTGCTTTATACGACTTCAACTGTTATCAGGAGGAGAGTTCAATCTTAATAAAATTTTCTACGATGTAATATTTTATTTAAGCAGATGAGTTCTTCATGTCGAGTAAAAAAAAGAAGTTGATGAGAGTAGGAACCTCGCCTGCCTCAGAGTAGTAACTTTAAAAGTTTTCTTAAGTTTTTATAATCGCACCTACCAATTTTCGTAATCTTTTCTCACGGTCCTTCAAGCTTTTCATCTTTCCTTTACCTTCTCCCATTATCTTGAGCCGAAGAAAAATAATTTGAACGCTTCGGGTGCGCTCTTGTATCTCGCGTAGTCTAAGTATCTTGTATAGTTTCTGCGGAGGCTTACCGCATCTTTGAAACCCAAAACTTGAGTAAAGTTAGGCGCAGCGGAACAATTTGATGACGAGCATTTCGAAGTTGCATAGATACAATGACACAGTTGTGTTAGATTGTGAAAATGATTAGTGCCATAAAGGAATATTATGTTAAAAATAAAAATACTCTTTCGGTTGATATGCTTATAAAATATTTATTTGAATAGTTAAGTGTGTGCGGTAATACAAAGAAAAAATCTTAATAATTTTACTTTTATAAGAATTTTCTAAAGTAATAGCCTAGAAGCTTGCAACATGATACTTTAAACAGTGAAGGTATACATAGCCAGAAAGATGTTTACGCAGTATCTGATTTAAAATCATTATTTGATTATGTTTGTACAATGTAAAATTAAATTGAAGAACTATCGCAGATTTTAAAAAGATACGTCATTTAATATTCGTAATCTAAGTATAAAGCTAGATAATTTTGTAGCTAAAGTTTTATCAGTAAATCTTAATATTCCCACGTGACGTAGATGTGTTTACGTGAATTGAATTCTTAATCTACACGTGTCAGCTATTTGGAAACTAGCACATGTGCCCCCGATGTTTGAGCTTGTCGTTACAACAAATTTTCTAAAACTCCACTCTCAACTCGCAATAAAAACAATGGCTTCACACAATCGCCAAGGGTGTGACGAGTAAACACAACACAACTTCGCATATGAAGTAGTCATCGCTGGAAGCATAGGGAGAGAAAAAGACAAATTTATAAGGAGAGAGGACGAGAATTTAAAATTTCGCGCACGGACGATCTCGTGCCATCAGACGGAATGTTTAGCAGTCGATCGTGCCACCCTCGCCTCGGTAAATCAGGCGAGGAGATGGGGCACGAGTTTCAACGGTATATACTGGGATGGAGGCGAGGAAAATGGGAACATTTCACATGCAAAGCACTAAATCACGGCGCAAATATTTATGCAAATTGCCAGATTAACGTTCACCTCGAAATTCCGCAGATCTCAAGGGCTCATAACAAGCTGACACATCACAAGTGGGAGCTGAAGACCGAGCAAGTTTTTCGATATATAGACGTGTTCGTTGTCAGGTGTCACAATCTCATTGAAATTTCACAGGCGATGATCGACTTTGCAAGGTACTTGAATTTTATACATTTTCTTTTTACTAATTAACTCTTTCAAACACGACAGTTGGAGTCAATCAGATAGAAGCTATATACAAGGTACATTAATTTTTCAAACAAACCGCTTACGCAAATCAATTTTCAGCACATAATAGGATTGTAGTAATCTCGTGCTTCTTCCGTTATTTTCCCCTGTTTCTCGTTCGATCTGCCTGATTACATAAATGCCAATCTAGAATAAACATATAATTCCTACCAATATCAAATGAACGAAAAAACCACTCTTCCAAAAAATTGGGTGTAACCTTATAGACAAATTTGAATTTCGAAAGTCCAATTTACGTGACCTGATGTAAAGGGAGGTGCATTAACGAGCTTCGTCTTTAGGGGCAAAGAGAAAAGGGCTTTGGAAATTTTCCGTCGTCTGTAAAGAAACTCTCGCAGTGGCTTTTCCTCGACTCAGTGAAGCACGTAGCGCAGCAAGGCAATACCAACTCTCTCGTTTGTTTACATCTACCCGTAGACGGAACGTTATGCTTACAGTGAATAAGCGCGGCAAATTGCTGCACCTCGCACCTTCCGATTCGTTTCTTAGCGACGGAAAAAAGCTTCCCTCGTCCTCGAGCAACTTTACCTCGCTATACCACATCGCGCGATTGCATTTCTGTCGAGCTTGTTAAAGAGTCCAAGTGACCTTCGACTTTAATGCGTTTATTATTTCTACGACACAGTAGCTCCAATATTCTCGGTTTTTTCGTCTCTCATTTTCTGTTTGTATAGCCTCAACAATTTTCTAGTCGGTCTTACGGAGACGTTGAGATTGAGATATTGACTTGTCTTTGTATACTATTCGCTGCAGTAAATAGTATGTAAGTGAGTTTATTAGAGGAAATTTTATTACAAACGACGATTCTCGTTATTTTATTTTTGAGCTTTTATGAGACGCAGCTTATATTATTGAAGCTCATTTTTCTTTAATAAAGACTCTTTTTTCAAGATGAATAATCAAGCTTTTATTACACATTTATGCAATCAAAACTTGCTCTTACTTAATAAAAATCGTGGTTACGTAGTTTACATCAGAGAGTAAAATTTCAATAATATAAAAGTCTCGTAATCCATAAAAGAAAGAAAATTCTGTAATAACTTTATGTTCGACTTATTTTAGAAAAAGCGTATATAAATAAACTGAAACAGTTAAAACTTTGAAAATGATTAGTCTAAAACGTATTTTCAATGGCTTACTACACTATATGCGTGGAAACTCAAATTGAAATTAGGTAATTCACCTCTACAGCCAGAGTCAATTCGAAATTAATTATCCGCTGGAACAGCTTTATCGCCCAGGGAATATAACTGCAGGAAGTTTAGGTTGCCTGGATCTAAATTTATGAAAAATATTTATATAAAATGTGGAATAGCGTTTTGCAATATTAGAATTTCTTCCTTATTATACTCAGTAAAATTATTAATAGACGCATAAATAAAATACTAGTCACACCACAAAATAGTTTTGTATATAAGCTAGCTTAAAGTACAAAATTAAAATTATCAAATGCATCTCTGATACTTTTTATTTTCACGAAGAATGGATGAAACAAATAAGATGCCCAGCATACAATTCAATGGAACTAAAGGTCCTGAGCACGAACAAATGTGTCTGAAGATTGAGAACCGTTTCTGTGAGCTATTATCCTGGCTACGGCGTATGTCTCCTAAGATCCTGGATGTCCGTCAGTCAACCTGGTACGACGACATGTCGCTTTTTCGTAGCGAGATTAGGAAACTGGAGCTAGCCGTGGAAAACCTCATGGAGGACGCTTTCAAGGAAGCTGGAAATATCGAGGATTGTCTGCAAACGCTCCATGGATTTCGGTATTTCATGTGTCGTGAGAACCTGCAAAAACAATTCGACCTTAAGATTGACATGGTAAGTATACCCTATTTTATTCTTAATTCTTGATAAATTTATTTTCTGCTTTTATAATATTTAAAATGTGCGTCGTAATTAATTAGATAATTTTAGCTATGAATTATGACATAAAAATACTTCAAAGTACTATGTCTTAATCCTAAAAGATTACAAGCTTTTATTATTAGTAAGACTAGACTTAACGAATGATTATTTTGTTTGTATATTTATGCATATTTATTAGAAAAGCAAAGCATGTCACAAAAGCTTCATCCATAACTAACTATACAGTACATTGTCAATCAAATTTCCAATTACTTTAGCACCTAAAACCTTAAAAAATATCTCAATAATTTTAAACGATGGCCACTACAATTAGATCTGGCAGATGCTGGACAAGGAGATCCAGTCAACAAAGCAAGAAATGATATCGGAAAAATCCGAGTATCCCTCGTTCAGTCCATACTTCGCAGGTCGTGGTCTGAATCTCCAAATGAAGTCCAACCGGTTAACGAGACTATCCCATCAATTGCGCGAATGTACGTGGCAACGATTCGGTGGCGCTACAGCCAATGAGGCTCACACTAAGGCCTTTCATCACTGCAACGCTCTTGTCGAGTCTATTGCCGGTCAGATTGCCGATCTCTATCGCAAATGGCTCGCCGAGCTTGGCGATAATCCGCAGAGCCGGCTCGATCGTTACCTCATGCGCCGCGTCTCCGACAGTTGCGGCGACGATAAGACTCGACTACTGGAGTGCAACGTTGATCCGCGAGTGTTGAGCCTCTGCAAGGAGGCCGGTTATTGGCTCGATCTACGATTCGAGCTACCAGTTAGCGTTCAGCTGATTAACGGCCGCTGGAGGAGCCTACAGTTCGTCTACGAGAATGTCCTGGCCATTGTCGGAGCTTACAACAAGATCATCCAAGGTATTTTGATTTAGAATTTAACGGATTGCCAGACCATACCTGGATTGGTTCCTACTTGATTATGAGGATTCAGTTCATCATCCGACGAAGGGTTTATTGATTAGGCTTCATGTATAAGGCTGCACTTGCACACACCACAGGTTAAGCTGATTTGTTTAATCCAGCGGCGATTGATATATATATATATTTGATACAAAAATTGTATATAGTACTGTAGAATCTTGTGGTGGGGGTATCCTATCGGGCAGCTAACCAATGTGTCATTTGAAAATTATTAAAGGATATATATAATAGAGTTTACTGGACGTAGATTTTACTTGCAGTGTGTGTCGTCTTCTATAGTCGAATATGATGATACTTTTTTCGCTTTATAATTGTTACGTGAAAAAAATTAAAAATAGAGTAACCAATAATTTTATGTTAAAGCACTGTCCGATGAAGAAAAGTCTCTTTTCCGTGAGCTCATTCGTCAAGTTGATAAGAAAATTAGGCCAGGTTTAACCAAACTCACGTGGAACTCTGATTACATCGAAGATTATATTAAAGATTGCAACGCCCAAACAGCCAAAGTAAGTAAATCTACAGCATTGAATTGAGATGCTGTACTTTACAATTTTTATTGTAAATAATAAATGAAATGTTTTTTAGTTACAGGAATTCATAGACACCTACAAAAAATGCAACGTAGAAATTTTCAAACTGTGCGAAAGTATTTGTGGTATAATAATGATAAAAATTAAATCCAATCATGTTTATGAATTAGATGAACTGATGTACGAAATGGAGACCTCGAGGTATACGTATAATTAATCAACTGAACACATTGGAATAAGAAATGAAATTCTTACATAAAATATTTATTTTTTAGAAACGAAGCTCTTGATATTTATACAGATAAATACAAACAGATAATAAAATTTTTGTTGGTTGTTTACGAAGGATTTCAACCAGTCATAGAACATGTACTAGAAATACGATACTAAAATGCTTAAAACCGCTTATATAGTCATTTAATATAAATAAAAATGAATTTTTCTTTCAGTGCTTGACTGAATGGAAACTATATCTACTGAATTTCGACAAATTATTAAAGGAAGCTTTCAAACTCTCGATAAAAAACTCTTTATCAATCATGTACGAATCTCTGCATGGAGACGGTACAGTATCCCCCTCTCCTATCCTCCAGCTAAAAGCCGACTTGGTGAACAATAAGGTTTCTGCGTTTATTTTTATTATACAAGAACATTTCTCCCGATGCATTATTTCTAAATACACTTGATTTTTCAGATTAACTTTATTCCGTCATTGACAGATGTAGCGCAAATGGTTTCCAATTTTTTTTACAAACTTTTAGATTTATTGAAAATAATTCCTTGCGTAGTAGAAAAGTTTGAATTACACGATTTTGAAACTAAGCCTTTCTGGAAAGCATATCTTGAAGACCAGGACCTCGATCGATCGCGACAGATGTCGAACAACGAAGTTTCTTATTGCTTCACACAAGTGCAAAACTACTTGACAACGTGGGAGCCTTTTCGGGACATATGGGAGGTCAACAAAGATTTATTTATCCAGAGGTAATCTTTAACCATACAATAAGTCAAAATGTTTATTTCAACATAGTAAAGAAAGCGTAAACAATATTATTGTACTCTTCTGATGGAGGAATCACAAAATTGTTTGAACGCAAAACATTTTGAACATATAAAACTCAACAACGCGTTAAAATTATTATTTAAAGTATTTTTGTTTGTAGGTATTTCAACTGAGTGATTCTCAACCCTTTATAAGATTATTATGCAGTGTTATTTGATGTCAAAACCTTATGAATAATAGTATCTAACATTAGAATATTGATAGTCATTAATTTAGAGCATCCAATATTCTAAAAGCTTGAACGCTAAAGACACACTGCACACCTATATAGATTTATTAATAGCGTAAATGAAAACTTTCTATTATTGTTTCTTGAAAAAAAAGTTTTCTAGCTCTACCAAACTATTCTCTTAATGATTCGTATTCATTTTGTTTTTTCATCGAAAGCTTATTTTAAACAAAAATAAAAATAAAATGTCAGAGATTTAATGAACTTAACTGAACATATAGGAAGTTGCAGCAACATTCTAAGAAAATCAATAATTCGGTGAACTACCTTAAAGTATTCATCATTTCAGCGAAAAATTTTCCCAGCTTTCTACGAGAAATCTGGCAGTAAAAACTTTTTTACTATAAAATGGGAATTTTTGTCAGATACGAAAAGTTAAAGCCGACAGTTGCTTTGTTCGACGCGGACATCGGCAGGTACGCGGAAGTAGCGAATAGTGTACAAATGCAGGAGACCGTTGTGACAGTCCATTTTTTGGAGATAAACGTGGATCGATTGAAAGCTGCAATCATCCAACAGTGTAGTCTGTGGCAGCAGAAATTGACAAGATTGCTGCTACAATTGACCGAAGAAAAAGTTCATCAGGTTTACAAATATGTCGCAGACAATGGGAAGAGGTATATAAATATAAAAATATTTAAAGAATTGAATTTATTATAAAAGTTTATTCAACGAAAATGATTATACACATCAAAAGAAGGATACAATTTTAAAGAAATTTTATCGATAAAAATTGGAAAATAGAACAAAAAGTATAACAGTGACGGGAGTAATAATAGAAAACAGGACATTAATTCGTTGTAAAAATAATAATTCCTTGGACCTGATTTTCAGAATAACGAAGGAGCCGACAGATCTCATCACCATGCAAGCTGCGTTACAATTGTTCGAGATAATCACTGCTGAAATTCCGGTGAAAGAAAAGGAATTTCCTACCATACGCCAACAGTACGAGACTCTAGGTAAGCATTCTGCGAAAAAGTCAATAATTATTGGTCTCGGTGCAGTTATTTCTGTTTACAATTCATCTCTTCATTACCGCCTTCGTCTCCAATATCTTCGTTCTCCAATATCAGTAGGTCTCCCTTGACAATGCCTATGGAATAGTTGTATGTGTTATTTTCTAAATACGTTATTATTAGACGCAAGAACGATGTCGTTTTGATAGTTTTTGAATTAGCAAGAATCTTGATTTGATAATCAAGTTTTCAAAACGATACTACTGGCTGATATCCTCTGTAGAAAAAGAGACGATGATATTCATTAAATAAAGCGTCTCCTCAACTGTGAAAGTTCTTTCTTATTATAGCTGTTCTAATTATGCACAAGCACACGTGAACAGTATTCTTGTATTAAAAACGACTCTGAATTTGGAAAATGAATACTTTATATATAAGGGACAGACATCACAGCATTTGAATTACGATTCTCATTTTCACAAACTTTCAGAGAAATATGAAGTACCAATGACACTAGAATTGAAAAGGAAAATACGAGACCTTGAGGAATGCTGGACTGCTTATTTAGAACTTGTAGCAGCTTGCGAACTTACATTACTGCAGAAAAAGGTATTGTAAAATTGTAAACAGTACTACTTACGTTATCATTTGAAATCGCAAATTATAAATAACACATGAGTTATGATACAGGAAGAATTTAAAAACAAATTAATCAAAGAGGATACAGTTCTAAAAGAAAATGTGACTACTTTGCTTCAAAAGTTTTACGAAAGTGCGCCTTTTACCGCAGACTGGAAAACAAAAAGTACACTATCTTACAAAAATATTTTTTGTTTGTTTAATAATTAATCCATATTATCAACAAACAACTACAACTGTTTTATAGATGCGAGAGTTTGGTTGAATAATATGAGAAAAAAAGTTAATAACACAAGAGACAAAATGAACAAGTTAAAGAAGGATTTGTCAATTTTTAGTATTAGCCAACCCGATTCATCAGAATTAAATACTTTAATATCGGTATGATATTTTCTAATAATATATGAAGCTAGGAGAATCATATTAAAAATGAATTTATTATTAAAAAAAATATAGGAGCTGACTGCATTAGAGCTTGTTTGGGAGTTAACGGACGAATGGGATGCAGCGTGGAAACGTTACAAATCTGACAATTTTCGGGCAATTGAATTAGAAGAAATGGATGAAACAGCGAATGTTTTGTTTCGCAAATTAACAAGATTAAGTCGTGAATTAAAAGAGAAAAATTGGAGTATAGTCGATTCAACGCGGTAGGTTAATATTACATTAAATGATTTTATACAATATACAGAAATATAACGCATGCCGACATATTTTACGAGTGTAAAATTAAAGTCAAACTTTAAGCACGGTGGTTAAAAAGTATAATTATTTTTTTATTTTAATTATATTATACTTCTTAGCATACGATATTTCATTATCTTTGTTAATTCAATTGCATAAATATATCAACCATTAAATAAATTAAAATATCTTTTATCAGATCAAGAGTAGACAAATTTCGTCGAACTCTACCTCTTATCATAGACTTGAAGAATCCTTCAATGAGAGATCGTCATTGGACAAAAGTTATGCAGACAATCGGAACGGATTTTGATCAAAATTCTGATAGATTCACTCTAGACGCTATCGCAGACATGCAAATGCACAATTACGCTGAAGAAATCGCTGATATATCCAATTCTGCAACTATGGAACTCGCGATCGAAACGGTGATAATTTTTAAGATATGCACACTTAAAACATTTTATTTTTGAACGAGTAAAATTTAAAAGTATATAAGTATTATTAAAAACAACAAATATTATAACGTGCATATTCTAGTTTCTAAAGTTATAAAATAATAATATTAATATTAATTTGTAATGAACTCGTTTTATTAATCACAACGAAAAAATATACATCTTTAAATCTTCGATAGATTGAAATTATAAAAGAAATTATTAAATTATATTTAAACAGTTTAAATGTCGGTCCACCCGTTACTTTTTTATGCAAGAATAAATTTGTTTGCAATTGAAAAATACTGATAACAAGTGGCAATAAGTAATAACTAATGGTTTGTATTTTTCATTGCAGGGTTTAAAAAATATTTCCGAGATATGGAAAGCAATGCCATTAATCATGGTTCCTTATAAAGATAAAGGAATATACAGATTAAAAACAGTAGATGACATTATGCAAGCTCTAGAAGAACATCAAGTGCAACTATCGGCGATGAAATCTACAAAGTAAATAATATGCATGAAACATTTTCATTTCCATTTTTCAACTCAATACTATTCAATAAGATTAAATTGCAGTTCCAATTAACATTTCCAAAATCCATTCAATACTTTTGTTTTAATTAATCTTGAACTGATGGCATTACTAATTCTATCAATAAAACTGTACTTCTTAATAGGTTTGTCGAACCTTTCGCTGCCGAAGTTGATTACTGGGAGCGAACTTTATCGACAGTCGAAGAAATTCTAGAAATGGTATTAAGTGTTCAAAAAAGCTACATGTACTTGGATAACATCTTCAGCGCAGAAGACATTAGAAAGCAGCTACCACAGGAGACCGATGATTTTGACAGACTGACCTCCTCGTGGAAAGAGATAACTTGGGGCATGGCCTCGAGTGCACTTGCATTGGAAGCTACTCTTGAACCACGTACGTATATAAATTTTTCAAACTTTTATATTATTTCTACATTTTTCAAATCTACATTTTTATGCGAATTTTTTACTTGAAGCTTATGCTTAAGCTACGAGTTATATTGGACGTTTGTGAAAGTTTTTTCATATTTAATTTTGATTGTTTCGCACAGTACATTCGCAAACGCTAATTTACTTTATTGTATTATTTTTTCAAACGTTGATTAAAGAAAAATAACTTTTTAATGTGACAAGCTCGCATATCCGAATAAATATTGATACTTCTATGGCTTTCACGTCTACACAAGAAAATATAATATTCCTTTTAAAATATGCGAAGCCGGCTTATTCGATATTCTGAATAAACTGAACAACAAGCTGGAAGCCATTCAAAGAGAGCTCGAGCAATACCTCGAAACAAAGAGGCACGTTTTCCCAAGATTCTACTTCATCTCGAACGACGATCTTCTTGAGATTCTCGCTAATTCAAAGAAGCCTGAGTTAATTCAGCCTCACATAAAAAAGCTTTTCGACGGCATCAAGCACATAAAGCTCGGCAAGGTACTAACAACAGCCTTTGTGAAATATAATTTTATTACTAACGGCTTCAGTAAAGCTCTGTAGCAGGATATTCTTTTCTCGCGTAAACTACCCCCTATCGTAAAAATATTTTTAGTCCTCCATTCAGCTATATTGATTAAACAACCGACTATAATGTCGACAGTAAATTGTCCTCAAATATTTAATACTACTAGTGGTAACTTAGTAAGAAACTTAATCGTATAACAAAAACGTTTTTGAAACACCAGCTTTATTTAAACGAAATTAATTTCTTTTTATTGCAGTTGGTATCGGGAAAAGCCGTTGCAGAAGGGATGTCGTCATCCGAAGGCGAATACACGGAATTTCTGGAACCAGTGCTTCTCGAGGGACAAGTAGAAATTTGGCTGTGTTACATCGGTATTTACAGTCGGAATGTATTTCTTAAAATTTAGAAAACATTCTATAGTAAACCAAAAATAAAATAAATTTCCCAATAAAAATGCCCGTAGAGTCTGCGATGCGCGAAACTCTGCGAGAGATTTTACGGCAGTGTCGAGCGGCTCTGCGAAAAATGTCAGCAAAACGGGACAAGTGGGTGAAAGAGTGGCAAAGTCAGCCCGGAATAACGTCCACTCAAATACACTGGACCAGCGATTGCACTCGTGTCCTGCAGCAATGCAAGTGAGTAACGAACTCTTCGCTGGCAAATAAAGCATTGTCCGGTGTGTACAGAAAGGATGAAATGAAATTCAAAGTGCGAGTATAGAGGCGAAGGAAATGAAAAAAAGGCAGCGATCACGCGGTCTGTGAGGTAAAAGAGAGGGACAGAAAGTCCTTAAAGATAGCGCGTTGAAAAGAGAGTGTAACGCTGAAGAAATAAAAGAGTGTAATGAGCACTTTCTACGTTTGGCATTTAATGCACACGGATATAACGGCGGCGTTACTGTAAAAGAGGAAACTCACTGCAATTTGACTTGAAGATAGTTAACGTCGAAAGATACCGACAGAAATGCTCTACTCCGACGAGTCTCCCTTTTTATTATTTTTACTTGTTTGCTATCGCGTAATCTCTTCAAGTTTTACTTTAGCTATTACAAAACACCGGCAGTAGTGGCGCGCTCCTTTGTTCTCCACATTAAGAGCTTTTTTTGCCGTTGAATTCGTGAAAAAAATTCATCCATCTCCGTGTAATTAAAACAAAGCCATATAAAACCATCCGCTATTTTGGTTTATTTCTTGAAAACTGGAATGTTAAACGTCAGAAAACAATACTGACATGCACTGCGCTACATCGCGTCTAGTTAGCAGACTCACTGCAGTCGCTTGTTTCTCAACTATCCAAAAAGTTACTCCCTCGCTCGTACCACATTTTGTTCCGCGGATTACATTTTCCTCTATCAAAGCAATTAGCGCGAGGTTTCTACTATACAATTGACTACACGTTTTCCCGTTCACTCGAATTTCGAGATCGATAACGACACATAGCGATTCAATTTACCAAAAAGCTGTGTACCTCCGAGATTTTTCTTCGGCACTGTCTATATAACCACAAGAGCAATCGCTAAAGAGAGCGTAAGCGGCTCGTAAAGCGGCTGTTTACGCGAGTCCGATAACCAGGGCGGTGTATATCCGTCGTGAAAGTTTCGCGAGGCAGTAGATCCATCGTCAGCGGAAAATATTATTGTCTGTAACTCGCGCGAGCTCGTCGTCGTCCAAGTGTTTATGCATACGTAAATTTAAGTATCCGGTGGTAAACTCACAGACACGAGGACAGTTTAGGTGCATAAAGGAAAATTAAGCCTGTGTAACGGTAACTCATCTAATAAAAGGAATTTTGCATATCCTCCAAGCCGGGAAACACACAGCGTAGTTCTAACCTTCGAACCTTTCTCTTCATTTGCATATACTAGCCGTACACTGTGAATAATTTAACCGATGCGGCCTCACTCCCACTACCTCTCACGACACGTTCTCGCATTACTTGTCTCCCGGTTACGTGTGTGTGTATAAATTTTTTATTTAAAGGCTGCTCGAGTCGAAGAAACCACTGAAAAAGCTGAAGAAACGACAGAACCAAGCTCTGGCAAGATACTCCGAGGCTGTGAGGGGAAAGCTCGATAGGCTGCAAAGACTCAAGTTCAAAGCCATCGTCGTTATCGAGATTCACGCTAGGGATGTCATTGAAAAGATGTACAAGTCTAGTAAGCCTACTTAACGTTTTCATATACACCTATCACCAATTAATATCGGATAGTATAGAAAGTTTTGACTTTATGCATCTAGTTTCTATACGTACATGTGCGTATACGTTTTCGATCTTCCAATTTCAATGAATATATGCAGAGGTTAACTGCATACACGCTGCTGGCTTGCAAGTTAGTTCAGAGAGTATAGGGTTCATTTGTATTTACATACTGTATATATATGAATGTACCCAATACGCATAAGGAATTTATGCTAGAGGCAGTAGCGCTATTGATATTTATACTATTGTTTCTGCTGGATAATGTCGTTCTTTGAAAAATTAGGTTCCAAATTTTTAAAAAACCTATCAGTGAACCATTAAAAGCAACTTCTTCTTTTTATAAATCTATAACTTTCCCGCACAGATTGTCGAGACGTATCCGCGTTCGAATGGTTGTCTCAGTTACGTTTCTACTGGGACAAAGATATCGACGACTGCATCGTTCGCCAGACGAACACATCCTTCGTATACGGCTATGAATACCTTGGAAATTCGGAAAGACTCGTCATCACACCTTTGACCGACAGGTGAGAAACCAGTTGTTCAATGCCAAAATTTCGATCCTGACGAACGAAACCGAGAAAGTATGGAAATACACGAAGTATATCTGATATATCGTGTTTTCGAAGAGAGCCATCGACGAAAGTTTGGAAACATAGTCTTGGTACAGTGTGCGCCTTCGCGCGAATGCACAACACGCGGCAGCGTAGTTGTCCATTGTTCGATCGGTCTTTTGCTATAACTGCAGTTATTTCTCATCCCCCGTCGTTTATTTGCTCCGCGTCGAGTCGCCGAGAATTTATCCGGGCTTAAGGAGTATCGATTTAATCGTGATAAAAGGAACGGAATGGACGCTCTAATTTATCGCAGCCCGACCTTGATGTATATTCGCCGGCGATGCGCCCTCGTAAATTCGTTCGACTCAAGAGGCAACATCTCTCTCTCTCTCTCTCTCTCTATTCTCTTTCTCCTCTTTTCGGCCACTGTCCTCTTCACTTTCCAAATCCGGCGACCACGCGCTATGCGCAAGCGGATTTCGCTTTTTGCTTCCGGATTACTGCACTATTGATTTTCAGATTTATGCCTTCCTTTACTTCCAATTTGCAATATTTTTTTTGTTGATTTACCGCGTGCATACCAAAATCCAATCGAGTGAGTCCTGCGTTGAATAACTACGCCGATCAATCCCTGAAAGCTTGCAGTCGTAAAAAGCTGCGCAAGCTCGTCGCTAATAAGGGCCGTAAAATAGATGTTACATAACGCTGACAACGGCGCTGCACTTGCATCGAGGCGGTAGCCCGAAAGGTCCGGCGGGTACCGGTAAGACGGAGACCGTAAAAGACCTCGGTAAAGCTCTTGGCTTTAACGTTATCGTCGTCAACTGCTCCGAGGGACTCGACTACAAGAGCATGGGACGAATGTTCTCCGGGCTCGCGCAAACCGGCGCCTGGGGATGCTTCGACGAATTCAATAGGTAAGTTTCTGTGTTATAATCTGTGTATATATGCACGACGTTTTTCAACTAATCTAAAATGGTATATTTGAAAAAAAAACGAATTTTCCATTTGATTGGGATTGGATGAAAAATTACTTGCATCGATAGAGTGATAAAAAGATGGGATTATAGATATATGGATTCGGGATTGACACAGAGTAATAAAATTAAACCACTTATATTTGTGCGATTGAAATATACATGACTTGCAAATTGATATCCATTTTTATCTTGATAATCCACGAACCTTGGAACAGCAAACGTAACGAACGATGTATAGGCATCCCTGTGATTTATGCTTACTGTACAAAAATGACATACTTGAATAATTTTACGTAATTTATCTGAACTTTTGATTTTATGAACAGTACTATAAACTCAATGTTCTATCAATACAGAATCAACATTGAAGTTCTCTCAGTTGTTGCACAGCAAATTCTTTCGATTTTAACTGCCCTCTCGCAAAAGCTAACAAGATTCGTCTTCGAAGGAACAGAAATTTCGCTAATTCATACATGTGGAATTTTCATAACAATGAATCCAGGTTACGCTGGTAGAACTGAGCTACCAGATAACTTGAAATCAATGTTTCGACCCATTTCCATGATGGTGCCGGACAGTAGTATGATAGCAGAAATCAATTTATTCGGCGAAGGCTTTCAAAATACACGCTCTCTTGCAAAGAAGGTACTTCATTTAGTCTTATCTGCTGTGTTAGTATTGATAATTTGCGAATAATAGTATTTAAAAATTCAACAATGCCAGATCGTTGCCCGAAATAAGTAATAGCATGGTTTTGAAAAAATATATATTTTAAATTAACGTTTTCCAAGTTAATACGTAATATACATTTTAGAGTATTAGCTTACTTTCTAAAATGTGCCAATACTCTAAGCATATGAACAAGTGTATTTAATCTTGGACTTTTTAGGTAGATACACTGTATGCACTTGCTAAACAGCAACTTAGCAAACAGTTTCATTATGATTTTGGACTTCGTGGAATAGTAACTCTTACTAGATATGCTGGAAAGAAAAGAAGGCAATATCCGAACCTTCCTGATGAAGAAGTAATTGACTTTATTATTTCTTTCACAAATATTGCAATATTCTTAAGTCGCAATTATAGTGTACGTATGTTTTTTACTGAATTTACAAAAAGTTTACTTCTTTAAATTTCAACAAAAAATATATTGTATATTTTCTTCTTATATATTAATTTCGTACTAAAATATGAATGAATGCAGACTCCGTCAAAAGAAATAGAGCAACCAAGTAGTAGCTGCCTTTTTCGAATTGCAGGTAGTTATTCTGGCGATGAAAGACATGAACATAGCAAAACTCACTACGGACGATCTACCACTCTTCATAGGAATTACATCAGACCTTTTCCCGGGTATTCAAGTACCAACCGTCGACTATGATGAGCTCATTGGTTACATAACTAACGAAGCAATTAAATTGAAGTTGCAGGTATATGACAAGAGATTTTCGATGTTAAGACAAATCTCGTAATATCAAAAACTCTTACTGTGATGGGCATTTACATTTTGTAAAATATCAATATTAAGGGGAAAGACCACCTTTAAAACTCGAAAAAATAATTATTTTTAATTTCACACAGATAAGTTGGATTGATTTGAAATTTTTTATACATACGTAACACAACTTTATCTTTATTTGAGAATTGTTTTGGCCTATTTAGTCTTAATGTTGCGTTGTGCGGCCCAATCGAAAAATAATGAAAAATAAGCTAAAACAACTAAATTTTTGACTTGTTTTTTAAAAAGTTTTCTATTCATTTAAATTACATTTCCTCCATTCATACCAAAACTAGTGCTTTTAAGAGTATGTCAAAAAATTTTCAGCCCGATTGGACCGTACATTGTCCTGGAATCGTGTGGACAGTGCTTTTCGGTGTTTGATTTTTCATTAGGGTACATCAGGACTAAATGGACCAAAAAATTCTCAAATAAAGATAAAGTTGTGTTCCGTATGTATAAAAAATTTCAAATCAATCCAACTTATCTGTGTGAAATTAAAAATAATTATTTTATCGAGTTTTAAATGTGGCGTGTCCCCTTAAATCTTGTATATGGTTTAGTATAACCAAGAAAAGCCTTGAGTTGTATCTAGTTGCGTTGTTTTGAAATCCAGGACTAACGTAATAAAAAGATGTATAAGTCGATTAGCTCTCAAGTAGTCTTGCTATTGAAATTGCGCTCTTTAATTAAAAGAAAAAGTAGGACTAAGTAATAAAAGTAGGAAAAAGTTTATAAATAAATGGCAGTATAGGAGAAGTTTTAATCGCGTTATTTTGCCTCCAGCCAATCCCGACGCTCATCACCAAAGTAATCGAACTTTACGAGACGAAAAACTCACGACATTCGACAATGATAGTCGGACAATCGAACACAGGCAAGTCGGCCACATGGCGGACCCTAAAGAACACCCTGACGGCAATGAAGAGAGACGGAAAGCCAGGCTTCAACATCGTGCATGAATTTCCCATCAATCCCAAAGCCCTGAATCTTGGCGAATTATATGGAGAATATAATTTATCGACGGGAGAATGGTCCGATGGGGTGATTTCGTCGATAATGCGAAAAACTTGCGCCGGTAAGGGTACCCTCACAAATTTCCCTATACCGAGAGCTGGACGACGAGAATTTTATTACACGTGTCGTAAACCCATCCAGCGATTATTATTCGGCTATATGTTACATCTCGATGATCTTATGCCATCATTTACATTTTCTCTTCCATTTTTCATCCATTAATGTTGTTTTATGAAAATATATCTTCTTTATTAGACGAAAGTCCGGATGAAAAGTGGATCATATTCGATGGACCAGTTGATGCTGTTTGGATTGAAAATATGAATAGTGTCATGGATGACAATAAAGTGAGAGAATATTTGTTTTAAAGCTTATCCTATTTGAGTAACTTAATTTTTCACGTTTTTTAATCAAGATCTTAACGCTGATCAACAACGATCGCATTACTTTACCGGAACAAGTTTCGCTTCTGTTTGAAGTTGAAGATCTCGCGGTAGCTTCCCCAGCCACAGTTTCACGTGCTGGTATGGTCTACAATGATTACAAGGATCTTGGTTGGAGACCATACGTTGACTCGTGGCTAGAAAAATATCAAAGCCAACCAGAATTCGTAGAAGAAGTACGAAAATAAACCAATTAATTTTTCCATAAAAAATACGCTTTCAATTATGAATAATTTGCAATGTGAAAGTTAATATTATTCCTGCAATTTCTAGCTGAACGAGCATTTTGATACTTACGTTGACAAAATTCTCGAGTTCAAAAGGACACAGTGCGACGAACTCATTGCGGTACCGGAACCCAATGCCGTGCAATCACTTTGCAAACTTCTCGAGGTCCTGGCCACGCCGCAGAATGGGGTTGAGCTATTAGACGACCGAGATGCTTTTAACAGCATGTGTAAATTGTGGTTTTTGTTTTGGTATGTATAATTGCTATATTCCGCGTTAATTTTCACATAATCAGGCCGGAAATGGAAAATTATTTTGAATTCAGTTCTAAACAAAGTTCATAACGTTCGTGGAGTTGAATAAGTGTACTTAAATGGCTCGTGGCTTTTGACCAAAATCATTAACTGCGTCTAAATTTATTTTTAATTTGACAAATTTATATCTTTGCAAAACCTAACTTTGTTATTTTCAAAAAATATAACAATGCTCTCAAAGTTTTCCTACGATACATGTCACTGAAAATCATCGATTCATGCCGAAAGTAATATGACCGAAAAAAACAGTACAAAAGAAAAGAAAAAAAATCGACCAAATTACCAACCGTGACTTTGTACTATAATTTAATATCATAAAAAGAAAAAGAAAGGAAGTCAAATTCGTAGGGTAGCCGGAGTAAGACATATTTGGAAGCCTAACGATGATTCGATGAAATTTTCCTTCTTTCCTTCCTCGGACTGTGTATACGATTCGGCGAATCTCGTAAATCAAACGCGCCTGAAAATTGCCCGACTTGCCCTGTCTGCGACTGCTGGCACTCGCAGCATGATCTGGTCACTGTGCGCTTCGGTGAACGAGGAGGGCCGGCAAAAAATGGATAATTTCGTGAGGGAGATGGAGGGTGCCGGGTTTCCCCTGCGCGACACGGTCTACGAATATTACGTCGACGTCCGACAGCGTGGCTTCGTCTCCTGGGAAGAAAAATTGTCGCCGTCCTGGAAGTTCCCTGCAGGGTATGACGCTTCTACGCTTCATCACGCTTATATACGTTCTTTTTCCGTCCCTATCTCCTTGCCTAATGCAATTTTTTCCGCTTCCACTTTCCTCCGAGCTCGAATAAACGCGGCGAGCGCGGTAATTGAATAATTTCAGTTCTTTCTCGTCTTTTTGGCTTCGAGTATGTTAATTACCGTTGCAGAACACCGTTTTATAAGATAACGGTGCCGACCGTTGACACCATCCGCTATGATTACCTCGTCAACGTGCTACTGACCAACGGATTTCCTGTTTTACTGGTCGGACCTGTTGGCACTGGGAAAACGTCCACTGCTCAGTCAGTCGTCAGCGCCTTGGACCAGCAAAAGTACAGTCTTCTGGTATTGAACATGTCAGCGCAGACGTCATCGAAAAACGTTCAGGTGCGCTATCTACATATTTATAGAATTACCAGCTCGATGCACTTTTCTGACGTTCTTTCATCTCGATGTTCAATATTCATTCGAAGTGCCATTTTTTCTTGAAAATCGCGTTTTGCATTTTCGTGGACGTTGTATCGGAAAAGTGCAGACGGTGCACTTGGTCTCTCTGGCCTCATTATTATTCCGCGAGAGAGACGCGTCTGACATACGAAAACCGTCAGGAGGCTATCGAGAGCAGAGTGGAGAAACGTACGAAGGGGATTTTCGTACCCACTGGTGGTAAAACAATGATCGCCTACATGGACGACTTCAACATGCCTATGAAGGATACGTATGGCTCTCAACCACCTCTCGAGCTTATTCGCCAGTGGATTGGTTATGGATTTTGGTGAATAGATCAGGAGATCAGAATTTTGAAGAAAAATATAATTAATTTTACGCTGCACACATTAGGTACGATCGTCAGAATCAGAGTCAAAAGTTCATCCAGAAGATGCAATTAATCGGCTCGATGGGACCGCCTGGAGGTGGTCGGAATACAATAACAAACAGGCTGCTCGCCAAATTCAACGTCGTCAACATGACATTTCCCGCGGAGAAGCAAATCGCGCGGATATACGGCACGATGCTGAATCAGCAGTTATTAGATTTTCACCAAGAAGTCAAGGCTCTCGGTAAGCGGCGTCACTTTCACCCGAGACAAATTTGCCTAATGGATTTTTCGATATTTTATCTCGGGGGAGGGACGAGGCAGGGCAGGAAGAAAAAATTAATATTACACCTCTGAAATTCACGTTTTCGCCATATCATTCAGCTTCTTTTTCCCTGCGTTCCCATAGCCAGCGACATCACAATGGCCACGATAGGCATGTACAATAGTGTCGTTCTCAACATGCTACCCACACCGATGAAGATGCATTATTTGTTCAATTTACGGGACATTTCGAAGGTTGGTCTGATTGTAATAGCTTATTTTTCATCGAAATAATAATACGACCGTCGAAGTTTGCATTTGTATCGTTAAAGAGAAGAAGAAGTATCCACTCAGTAATTTGATCAAATACATAATGCAAATCTAGACGATGCACAAGAATGTATCTGGAATCAAATCGAGAATCAAGTATCAAAAGATTCCAAATACCGCGCACAAAAAAATCTAGTTCGAAGCGAAGTGTCATGCCGGAGCGAAGTGTAGCTCCAATCGGCGCGCTATTGTAATAAATACGAAGAAGAAAATTGAATCGAGTCTCCCTATCTCAGTATACAAGGGTGTGCGCGCTTTCATTTTTCCAGGTCTTTCAAGGCCTGCTGCGCAGCCACAAAGACTACCAATACTCGAAGCAGACCTTCCTGCGCCTCTGGATTCACGAGACCTTTCGCGTCTTCAACGATCGACTCGTCGACGATCAGTAAGTTGCTTTGCTTCTTTCCTCGCTCACTCGAAACGTAGACACGTTCGTTCTCTATTTCCTCCTGCGAGCGGAAAATACAAGATGGAAAATGTTTCTTGAAGAAATCTTCCTTTTTGATCGAGTTGCGATCAATGCATTTCTAAAAAATTAACAAGGTGAAATGTTTGATTCTCTTCTTTTTGAAGTATAACGAAGCGTTGCATTGTACAAATGTGACACTTCAAACGCGTTTGTTTTTAGCTGAAAAAACATCATTTGAAATTTATATATACGTTTGGTGTAGCGTTGTCATAATGAAATTATACAAGTACTGGAAGTGATACGCGCAGCTTTCACAGGCTTTATTAAAATGTTGGTGCATGATGTTGCGCGCATTGTTGTAATGGAAATCCGTCGCAGGTGAAAAGAGCACTAACAAAGGATTATTCGTGTTTTTTTTCCTTTCAAAGGGACAGAGAATGGTTTGTTTCTGCATTGAACGAGCAGCTCGGTCAATACTTTGAATCAACATTTCACGGGCTTTGTCCGGAAAAAAGGTGTCCAATTTTTGGTAAGTAACTTTAGATCCTTTTGAACTCTGAAACTTGATGTTGGAAAAGTAATTAGCCGAGCTTACGATTAAAGCAAAGCCAAGAATTAAAAACACAAAACAGGCTTGCCTTTGTGCGTTATCTAATTTATGCCTTGCAAAGGTGAAAAACTCGTCGTCCTATAACGTCTGAATTAACTTAATTACTTTGGTTTATTTATTTCAACAAAATACATGTTTTTGTTTCTTTCTTGCCGACGTTTATTTACAACGAGTATCCTTTTACGGACGAAACATTAATAAACAATGCTGGTTTTAAGGTCCCTCGAAATAACTACGGAAGAATTCGTCAATGAATATTCAAAAAATTATATTTTATACAAAATAAATAACAATTTAGACGACAACACTGAACATTGAAAGTCGCTCATTACGATTTAAAACCCAATAACCAGTAATTGTATCCGATATAAAAGAGCGATTATAAAATACACCGGATAAAAGCCAATATCCGCAAAGAAATAATAATCGATTCCAATTCTTTCATAACCACTGGCAACTCAATTTTTCTTTGACTTTAATTACAAACCCAAGCGCTCTCCCCCACGCTCGCCCACAACGCAAAGAAAAATACCCCACAAAATAAAAATCAGTATGCAAGACAAGCGCACAGCCGCGGGTCAAGAGCGATGAAGAAGCGATGCGTTAAATCCGTGATTTTCTCGAGCGTTTATACCCGTCATAGGGGAGAAAGAGCGTCGAATTCCTCAGCGATGTTTGCGGCGGGAATAAAACCCGTAATCAGGACACGCGGGGGAGATTCACGTCATTAGCTCTCATATGCCGGGCATCTTATTGTTCTTCAGGGGGCTTTATGAACGCCTGGAACATCTACGAAGACCTGAGGGACGTCGGGGCTGTGCGTAGCTACGCCGAGCTCCAGATGGACGAGCATAACGCGACGGCCGGCGTAGTGCGCCTTGACCTCATACTTTTCCGGGACGCCGTCGAGCACATATGCCGCATCGTGCGTGTAATATCGGAGGTATGCTACCGCTGCAAAACATTGCTGGAGGGAGAAACGACGTGACTCAACTCCCTCGTTCGCCGCACCTGGAGAAAAGAGCTTTTTTTTCTAGCTGATGCTGCTGCGAGCTTGTCCGAGCTTGCTTTTTTTGCCGCCGGGTGCTTGTTCTTTTTTTTCTCTTTGCTAATTTCGGCATC
This sequence comes from Muscidifurax raptorellus, assembly GCA_020010945.3. Classification (NCBI taxonomy): domain Eukaryota; kingdom Metazoa; phylum Arthropoda; class Insecta; order Hymenoptera; family Pteromalidae; genus Muscidifurax; species Muscidifurax raptorellus. The sequence goes on along the minus strand of CM052080.1, from coordinate 37,301,250 downwards.
ATTTTAATTTCAACGGTGCGGCAGGCTGCCGACGCATGTTTTGTAAGCTTTTTTTTATAACTAAGCTTTTCACTGCGGTATTAGTTTTTCCTCGCGAAATTTTCGTTTAATCTGTTCGCACTTGAACGTTGCTTTGATGCAGCTGTTTCAGTTTTAATTGTTAATTAACATCATAGAGGCAGAAACAATTTTATCTCTGCCTCTTTGGTGAAATATTATACGTTTGCAGGTAGAATGAACGAATCTTAGATTTTAATTTTTATCAATTTATGAGGGTTGATATAGTGGTCGTTGAAACGGGGAATAGCAGCGCAGTTTCAGAAGCCTCTGATAAACTTCGAATATATTCGTATTTCTCTTGTGCGGGCACAGGATTTGATATTTCAACGGGATTAATTCAAAACTTTTTCTCTCTAGTCTCTATAGTAAAACAATTTCGTTCTATTCTGATTTTTGCAATTCCGTAAATATCATTATAATCCCTTTTATAATGTAGCTCAAAGGATTGTTGCAACTATTTTTTTTTACAATATTCACTTGGATTAAACCTTGCTTTTTAAGAATTTTTTTTTAAATCCAATCTTGATACAATCATTGATCGAAATTATCAATATTTTTCTGGCTAAAGACTTGATATAGCTTATCAAATATTTACAATTAAATCAATAGATATTTCGAAAGTACAGAAATGCATTTTATTAGAGATATTTTCAATAACTAAAGCCGCAAATAATTGGTTTGAAGGCTTATAGCATAATTTTTTAATGATTCTACCTAGAATCTGCTCAATTTTCTACCAGGAGTACCAAATTTATTATACAATTCAAAGTATCCACAATAAGTGAAACGACTAAACGTTTGCTCAGCCACGGGGCAACATGCTCCTAGTCGGAATCGGGGGAAGTGGACGGCAGTCTCTCTCTCGCCTAGCCGCTTACATGTGCGAACTGACAAGCTTCCAAGTCGAGGTTTCGAAGCATTACCACGTGCCGGAATTCCGCGAAGACCTCAAAAGCCTCTACTACTTGGCGGGCGTCGAAAACAAGCCTTCGAGCTTCCTCTTCAATGACACTCAAATCGTCGAGGAGCAGTTCCTCGAAATCGTGAACAACATGTTGAGCACCGGGGAAATCGCTAGTTTGTACAAGACCGACGAGCTCGAGGACGTAAGTTTCTCCCGGCGCTTAATGGTTTACTCATTTTCTTCGGGTCAAATACGCACACTACTGCTGACCTACTGCTGACCTGTCTAGTAATACACTCGGCAAACTTGATCGACGTGTAGTAGAGCTGTCGATTGGAACTGCAGATTCTCAGAGCGGCCACTTACTTACCCTCCAGTATTTCAATCAAACTACAAATTATAACGGGATTCCAAAACTTTTGGTGTTTACATTGCGATGATGGATAGATCAGTTATTTATACTGAGGGATATTATTTTTAGGCGGCTTTATTATACACAAATAAAAATGTTTTCGAGTAAAAGAGATTTATTTATAGTACACACTTACCTTATCGCTTTTCCCATATCAAAAATCAATAGTTTGGTTCGCAATCTAACTTAATATATTGCATAAATCCCAGAAAAGCAATTTCACTTCGGTCTGTCGATATTTTACAAGAATCACTGTACATCGAGCATAAAAAACAAGAGCGCCATTATAGTATTGTAGAATTATTGTTCGTCGCACGTATTCCAGATTAAAAACAAGCTGTCAAAGGATGCATCAAAGGCCGGAATAAGCCCGACCATCGAGGCAATCTATCTGTTTCTGATCCAGCGAGTGCGGGCGAACCTACACGTGATCCTGTGCATGAGTCCGATCGGCGACGCTTTCCGAAACAGATTGCGCCAATATCCGGCACTGATCAACTGCACGACCATCGATTGGTTCCACGAGTGGCCGAGAGAAGCGCTTCTCGAAGTCGGTAACAAGTTCCTCATGAATCTTGATTTCGCTCTGACCATTACCGGAGACAAGAGGACCGAAGTAAGGGATTCTCTTTTTCATTTATCGCGTATATATTCTTCCACCTCCATAGAAATTTATAAATCACTTCGTTTTTCTGCTACAGAAAGCATCGGCAAGCTTTCTTTAAGGGTCGTAGCTTTTATTTATGTCCGCACTTGTTTGTCATAAAATGCTGTGGGCTTTTTCCAAAAAATGTATTTGTACTTCAGTATGTTTCTTCCGTGACGCGAATGTAATTATTATCTTGATTTTATTTTAAATTAACAAGTGCAGATAATTACTTGCTCATGTCCTACGCAAATTGAATTGAAAATTGCGTTCTCGTTGGCAGTAAATATTATTAAAATGATTATCGAGGTGTAATTATCGTTACAATTTCAAAGACAATTTTAATAGCAATATACTTCAAACATCTGCACCAAATCTATAATTTTATGTTTTTTATGTCTTCCAAGTACTATGACAATGTTAAACCCAAAACTACTACAAACATACAGAGATTTCTTTCCAATCAAATATAGCAAAGAACTTTATCAATATATCTCCAGAATTTACGAGTATATTTCCAACATTATTGTACTTTCGTAAAATCGATCCTACAAACAACTCGAATGTACATATATTAATCTTCATTTCATTTGAATATTCTATTTTCCGAAGGAAGTGGCAAGCGGAATACCAGCAGCTCTGCTTCAGGACCAACTGCGCGACGCTATTGCTTCGACCTTTTCTTTGATTCACGACACAGTCTCCCAATTTTCCCGGCGAATGTCCGTCGAGATGAAACGTTACAACTACGTGACGCCCACGAATTTCCTCGAGCTGGTCGCCGGATATAAACAGTACGATTTGTCAGCCCGATTCTTCTCGTTTATCACCCGGAGCTTTTTCAATTAATATAAGAAAAAGCAATTTCAAACTTCGAGCTAATTTTTATTCCAACACCGACTCCGGACATAATTCACTGCCCACCTTCTCTCACCCACTCGTACACGCATAAAAAGACACAATAAAGCTCGGCTCGCGCACACAAAGCACAAAGAGGGGAGAGTTTACGCTCTCGAGCTTGCAGCATGCTCGGGGAGAAGCGGCAGGAGCTTTCGGAGCAGGCGAATAAGCTGCGCAACGGGCTGTTCAAACTCGACGACACCAGGGAAAAAGTGAACGAGATGGCAGTGGAGCTCGAGGCGACGCAGCAACAGGTCCAGCGCTCGACGGCCGAATGCGAGGAGTACCTCGTGAGCATCGTAAGTCAGAGGCGCGACGCCGACGAGACGCAGAAGCTCGTTACGGCGAGATCAGTGAGGATAGCCGAGGAGTCCAAGGTCTGCAAGAGGCTCGAGGAGATCGCCCGAGCCGACCTCGCTACCGTCGAGCCCGCTCTGCAAGAGGCCATGATGGTATATTTATTTACCCTCTCTTTACAAGATTCACTGCACCCTTCGTCTTTCTCGACCGATACACGCGCAAGCTCCGATCGATCCGAGCTTGCACAAGCTTATATAAGCCCTTGGTGCTATTGCAGTGTGAAGGAGAATCCTCTCGCTGTTATTTGATAGTATTTTTTTGAAATTACATTGTGTAGGCCTTGGATGCTTTGAGCAAGAAGGATATATCAGAAATTAAGTCGTTTACAAGACCACCGGCCAGAGTCGAAATGGTTTTAGAAGCCGTGATGATTCTAAAGAATTCAGAACCCACGTGGGCTGAGTCTAAACGGCAACTCGGAGATGTGAATTTCATAAACACGGTGTGTTTTGGCGAGTTATTGCGCTTGTTTTATCCGAAACGAAAATGAATTAATTATCTACTTTCTATTTAGCTCAGGGACTTTGACAAGGATCATATTTCCGACAAAACGCTGCGCACCATTAGCAAATATACTTCCAATCCCGAATTCGAACCCGAGAAAGTCGGCATTGTGTCTAACGCTGCGAAATCTCTCAGCATGTGGGTTATCGCCATGGAGCAGTACGGAAAGCTTTACAGGTATCGAAAATGTATCTTTTTGAATAAATAAGTAAACGCGAATAATCGATGAAAGAAATAAGGGATAAAAATAGAAAGTCTGATTAAAAGAAAATAACCGCCTTTAGAATCGTGACACCGAAAAGGGAAAAGCTCGAAGCGGCGTTGGCATCCCTACGCGAGAAAGAAGCTGCTTTGGCCGAGGCGAGCGCGCAATTGCAAAAGTTGCAGAAGGAGTTGGAGCGACTGCAGCAAGTGTACGACGCTAAGATGAAGGAAAAAGAAGACTTAATTAGCCTGGTTGGTGCTTGTTGCCTTTTTCCCCTCCACTACCACTGCTGCTTTTCTTCCCTTTTCTCAAGCTCTGGCGCTCCTGCTACTCTCCCGCTTTACCTCTTTGGCACTTTCTTTCAATTTTTCCTTATTTACGCGATGGAAAGCTTGCGAATCTATTTCCACGAGCACTCGATTATTCACAACTCTCCACTTGTACTTCGAACTTGTTTCTCTCTGCAAAATTATTTCTCATCCTGTGTACAATATCAGTAGTTGAGTAATAACGCTTTTTATTTATTTTATTCTATTAAATCTGTCTATACCAGTACTGTTTTCATCGATATATCTCACAGTAAGTTCGAAATTGACTTTCGCCAGATCAAACAACTCGAAGAAATATTGATAAAGAATATAAAAGGAAATCTCAATATTTTATCCGGTTGTAGGAGGAGTTATTGAAGTTGAAGTTGGAGCGCGCAGCTATGTTAGTGGACGGTCTTTCTGGAGAGCGGGTCAGATGGGAGAGTAGTGTTGAGGAACTCGATGGCATGTTCGATTCGTTACCGGGCGATTGCCTGATTGCTACGGCCTTCGTCTCCTACCTGGGACCCTTTGTTTCTAATTACAGGGACGAGCTCGTTCGCATCTGGACTACAGAGGTAACCTTTTACAAAGGAACTAACCGAATCAATAGAGGGGTTCGAAAGCACTTTCAATTTGCATATATATTCGACTTTTATTGAACTATCGTCGGTCTACGCTGAAATTTATTTTTTATGCTTGTTTCTTGTGTTCGCAGCTCAAAGAAATCACTAGCGTTATTCTATTGATATAAAGAGCAAATTTTCTATGCATAGCAGTAATAAAAAAAATTGCTGGGAAGTTTGCGCTCTGCCCTTATCCCCCAATAACGTGCTGCCTGTTGGGCTCTTTTTTCATTTCCATGCTAATTTTTCGTTTCGCGCTTCGTCTCACTCGCAAACAAGATTCGCCGCGAAGAAAATCGATATCGATGTTAGCTACTTTACACTAAACTTGAGACCGGACCAAGTTTCTTCGCGAGAGCCGCTTTCCCGTGTATATCCCTCACACACACACACACACACACACACACACACACACACACACACACACACACACACACACACACACACACAAGGCGAAAGTATCCTTCTCTTATGAAAAACTCTTTGCAAGCTCTTTCCGCTCTTGCTCTTATACAAAGGTTCTCGAGAAAGCGATTCCAAGTTCGCGGAGTCTCGACGTGAAAGAATTTTTGAGCGACCCCACGACGATCCGAGAATGGAACATCCAAGGCTTGCCATCGGACGACTTTAGCACTGAAAACGGAATAATTATCACAAGGGGCACGAGGTGGCCCCTTGTTATCGATCCACAAGCTCAGGCCGCCAAATGGATTAGGAATATGGAGATGAAAAATGTGAGCTTTACTTTGTCATTCTACGGGGTTTTTTTATAAGTAACGTTAGGTGAATCTTCTTTTTTATTCAACGCGGTACTCGGAAGAAATCTAGTCTTCATTACAGACATCGTATCGAATTAAAATAATTAATTAATTAAATTTTTATTCGTAATAACTATTTTACAAAATCGATGACAGAATAATTTGTTAAAGCTCGTTTTCTCTTGATATTCCAATTACAGTCGCTACGAATCATCGACTTTGGTCAACCAGACTTTGCGAAAATTCTTGAACACGCAATTCAGTTCGGCAAACCAGTTCTACTTCAAAACGTGGGAGAAACTCTAGAGCCGGTGATGGATTCCGTACTTCAAAAAGCTTTTATCAAAACAGGTTTAAACCCCCTTTCTGAAATATTTTTCGTTCATTTGAACATTCAAAATTGACAATTAAAATCATTCCATCGTGAGCTACGTCTGATGAAGTAATCGATATTTAATGAGAGTAAAACGTGAACTCATCCCATCGATTATTATGAAGTGCAAAAGGTTTAAAAGGCTCTTGAATCATAGGCGATCAAGTGATGATTAAATTCAACGACAAAATGATCGGCTTCAACGACAAGTTCCGGCTATTCATCACGACGAAGCTCTCGAACCCTCACTACGCCCCCGAGATATCGACGAAAACCACCTTGTGCAACTTCGCCATCAAGGAGCAAGGTATAACGAATGGTTTCACCTATATACTATATTATTCCGGTGTTAAATACTTGATACATTCCAACGCCCTCTGTCTATACAAAGCCCTTTCAGCACCTTAACCTACCGCAAGCATCCTCTTTATCCACAGGCCTCGAGGCTCAACTGCTTGGCATCGTCGTCAGGAAAGAAAAGCCTCAGCTCGAGGAACAAAAGGATAATCTGGTCCTCAGCATTGCCACCGGGAAACGCAACCTGAAAGAGCTTGAGAATAAAATCCTCTAGTGCGTTTATTTTTCCTCTTTTTCATCTCTTTCTATACTGACGATTTAAGGCATTCCTATTCCTTTTGTCCCTTTACTATTTTTTCTTCTGTCTCGCATACTTTTTACTGCCACCGCGCGTTCCAGCGATGAAAGACGATCTTTATTTACATCTGCTATGTATCTTTTATGTTTTCTATTGTATTGACTCAGAGAGAAAAAAAGCAAGCGATCGTCACTCTACCTTTTCCTCGCACTCAGATCCGACGTCATTTTCTTTTATTAACACCGTTTAGTAGTCTCATTAACCTTTAAACTGCCGGAAAGCCGAAATATCGGCTAGACCGGTGATATGAACTTTGTATATAGTTGGTACGTGATATAAGACATCAATTTGGACACTTTTAAAGGGCGATTTTATTTCCAAAATCCCGGTAGTCTAAAGGTTAATAAAGCTTCACTTTTTCCTTCAGCTTACTGAGCGTCACGTCTGGATCTCTTCTCGATGATTTGGACTTACTCACGACTCTGCAAACTTCCAAAAGCACGGCAATTACGATTCAAGAGTCGTTAGTGGTATCCGAAGAGACCGAGAAAGAGATTGACGCCGCGAGGGAAGGATATCGATCGTGTTCCAAAAGAGCGGCACTGCTTTTCTTCGTTCTGAACGACATGAGCCTGATAGACCCGATGTACCAGTTTTCCTTAGATGCTTACATATCGTTATTTAACATATCGATCGACAAGAGTCCGAAAAATTCGGATCTGAGTGAACGAATCGATTCGTTGAACAGTTACCATACTTATGCTTTGTACAGGTATACTATGCGAATTATTGATATTTATAGATGAAAAAAGTGGCTATCAGCTAATCGATCAATCACGTTTGCAGAAACACTTGCAGAGGTTTGTTCGAACAGCACAAACTTCTGTTTTCGTTTCACATGTGCATTAAAATTCTCGAGGCACATGACAAGATCTATCAAACCGAGTACTCGTTCTTACTGACTGGCGGTATTGTTGTCGACCGCGAGAACCAACCTGATAAACCGGTAACTTGGCTACCAGACGAATCTTGGGACAGTATAACCGAGCTTGATAAATTGCCCGGTTTTCACGGACTTGTTACTTCCTTCGAACAATCACCGCGTGACTGGCATACTTGGTATACTGTTCGTCAAGAGTATACTGGTAGAACATTGACTATATTCTGACCATAATTTCTGGTCAACGTAATTATCAAATTTTGAGTAGAAATTCTGACTAGAATATGGTTAATCATCTATCAGGTTACCTTAACCAAAAAGGCATATCAATAATGGTATATTATACAGGTACATGGCAAACGAACCGGAAATCGAGCGACTAGTGGGCGAATGGGAGGATCGCTGCAACGAATTTCAAAAGATGCTGATAATCCGTAGCTGTCGCGCGGATCGCATGACGAGCTGTCTACGCAGCTTCATCGTCCGCAATCTCGGGCAAGCTTTCGTCGAGCCTCCGGTACTCGACGTCAAGGCCGTCCTCGATGACTCCACCGAGCGCACACCTCTGATATTCGTCCTGTCGCCGGGTGTCGATCCCACCAGTGCACTAATTCAGCTTGCTGAGAACCACGGCATGACTCAGAGGTTTATGACGCTGTCGCTTGGTCAGGGACAGGCGCCGATTGCTACTAGGTGATGATAGGGTTACGATCTGTTTTGTCTGGATTTTTTTTTAATGATTACGCAATACTTACAGGATGATCGAGATCGGCTCCAAAGAGGGCGCCTGGGTGTTTTTGGCAAACTGTCATTTATCATTAAGCTGGATGCCGAAGCTTGACAAAATTGTCGAAAATTTGGGCAACAGCAAAAACGTTCATCCAGAATTCAGGTGAGCTTCTTGAAAAAAAAAATAACAGTCGACGTCGCGTAAAAGGAAACTTTTACGTGTAAGTAGGTCGAAGGAAAAACAATAAGTCTATATACACAAGCTTCGTCAAAAGTTTGCGCGAGAGAAGTGTGTATGTGTGTGTAGGCGAGTCGACGAAATTTGTGAAATAAGTGGAATATGCTGTACCGCAGCTTGTGTGTGACGTTGGAAAATGCGGCAAAGGGCGCCCGGATAGTCTAAAGTTATACTTTAGTTATGGCGTATATACCACTCGTTGGTGCATCTCTTATATAAGTTTGTTCGACCTGCTAGAAGGTGTACACGGGTTACTAATATAATTACAAATTCTGCAGTATTTAAAAATAAAAAAACAATGCGAATGATAAAATGTTCTCTTATGCATAGACTGTGGTTGAGCTCGAGTCCGACTCCCCAGTTTCCAATATCGATCCTCCAGGCTGGAATAAAGATGACAACGGAGCCCCCAAAAGGTCTTAAAGCCAACATGAAACGTCTCTATGGACTGATAACCGAGCCGCAATTCGAAATTTGCAATGCGAAAGCCAAGTACAAGAAGCTTCTCTTCGCTCTTGTATTTTTCCACTCCGTCCTGCTCGAGCGAAAGAAATTTCAGCAGCTGGGCTGGAACGTCGTTTACAGTTTCAATGATTCCGATTTCGAGGTAACTCTACAATTACGCAACAAAATCGATTAATCAAATCCTTCGACTCATTTCCAAGCACAGGTCTCGGAGAATCTCCTACAAGTCTATCTGGACGAGTATCCGGAGACACCATGGGACGCCTTGAAGTACCTGATCGCAGGCATCTGCTACGGCGGACACGTGACTGACGACTGGGATCGTCGACTGCTGATGGCTTACGTCGAGGACTACATGAACGAGTCGCTGCTGAACGTGAGCCACTATCGGCTCACGTCACTGCCGACGTACTACGTGCCGCGAGACGGTTCTCTCGAGACCTACCGAGATTTCATCAATGCTTTGCCGATGACCGACAGGCCCGAAGCTTTTGGACAACATCCCAACGCTGACATAACGTCTCTCATCATAGAAACGAGGATGACCTTCGAGACGCTGATGAGCATGCAGATGCAGGTCGTTGGCAACAACGAGTCGATGTCCACCGAAGACCGGGTGAGTAGAGTATCGATTGATAGTTGTATAAGCATTGGGCGAATTTGAGCTTTGAATGGAATTTTCGAAAGGATGCAGTCGTTGGTTTCGCGTGATTTTGAAAAATCACGCTCGAGTATTTTTTTTCTGTGAAGTTCAAAGCAGTTATGCGTGGATTTTTGTACTGAATGTTACGGGATTGCTGTGATATAGAGAATTACGACACGCTCTCGCTGTCCCTTAGATGTACTACATTCGTCACTGTTTGCAACTGTAAAAAGCGTACGGTTTAAAAATTTGGCTTGACATTTTTTGAAAAAAAAAATGTTGTAATCGTAAATAACCCTCACGATTGATATTGATGCGATATACAATATTCTGTTGTATTTATAATCGAAGGTATTAAAATAATAAACGACCACATAATGGCTTTTTCAGTAACTTTTAGTTTTATGCGATGCACTTCTCCAATTTCAAAATTCAATAATATTCCTCAAAAATTTAATCAGTCAAGTGTTTTACTTATTTACTCAAGTCAGTCAAAAAATAAATCTTCAATTTCGAATATTCAATCAATACGAATCTCGTCATCACAGGTAATCCAGTTATCTCAGGACATAATATCAAAGCTGCCCAAACCAATCGACTACGAGCGCACGGAGCGCCTGATAGGCCCCCAAAAAAAGCCCCTGGACGTAGTTCTCCTACAAGAAATAATTCGCTACAACGAGCTGCTGCACCAGACGCGCTCGAGCCTAGAAGAACTTTGCCGAGCGATTCAGGGTCTCGTCGTCATGTCATCCGATCTCGAGGAGACCTTCACCTGCGTGCAGGAAGGTCGTGTTCCGAGCAGCTGGTCCCGGACCTATCCCTCCCTCAAAGCCCTCGGATCCTGGACACGGGACCTGGTGCTCCGAGTCGAGCACTTCTCCAAGTGGGCCGAGACAAACCAGCCACCCACGCTTTTCTGGCTGGCTGCGTTCACCTTTCCCACGGGATTTCTCACGGCTGTGCTACAAACCGCCGCGAGGCGCTCTGGCGTATCCATCGACACGCTCTCCTGGGAATTCGACGTCTTTAAAGGAGAGGCTGCGCCGCTGATGACGCCGCCACAGGTACACGGTTTCTCTCGCACTGACGTATAATCGCTGATCATTATGACAGTCATAATAATTATCCGTTGAGGCACACTTATTGTAATGACAGCCGGAGCGCTGAGGATAATTGTTCGCGACTATTATCGCAGTTGGGAATTCGCTCTCTCGAGCTTCGTTCCATAAAGCGTGTGGATTGGTTTTGGAACTTTTGCAGGGAAATACTGGATGGGGGTTTCTGGGATAATTTTGAGCTCTCGTAATTTTGATTTAAAGTCATGCATGTAAAGGGTGAATTTTTATGAGTGATTGAAAATCACAATTTAAAGCCTGGACATATTAGAAATAATCTACTTACTCAAGTGCTTATAAACTTAGGATCGATTGAATAATTAAGGAAATGGCGGTGAAGTATGTAGAAAGCTAAAACCATTTCAGCTTACTATTCTGTTTATCACTTTTGTAATGTCTCACATGAGCTTTATAATTTACAATATTTCTGCAACTTTTCAATGACTTCTTTTAATACTCAAAAAAGGTGAAAATACCATGTTTATATTATAATTCACACTGTACAAATAGACACAACACGAAAAACAGTAAAAATGCAAATACCGCTTAGCTTTTCAAGACTACTTTAATTAAATTCGAAATTCTAACTACAAAAATCAGAAATATTTACAGGACGGCGTCTACGTCAGATCCATGTTCCTCGAAGGCGCAGGATGGGACAAAAAGCTTGGAACTCTCGTCGATCCGACCCCTATGCAACTGTTTTGTGATATGCCGGTTATCCATTTTAAACCAACGGAGCAAACGAGGAAGAAATCAAAAGGTTAGCTACAATTAGATTAAAATTTTTTTTTTTTTTTTCATTATTTTACATTTCTCGGTTTTGGAAAGAAAACTAATATGAAACACATGATCATACCTTATTCTTAAAAGAGATTTGAATTTTTATCGAAGATCTATACAGCTGTCCGTGTTACTACTATCCACAACGATGCGGTGACCAGGGCAGACCCGCCTACGTAGTTACGGTTGATTTAAATGCTGGCGCGGAAAGCGCTGCTTTCTGGACCAAACGCGGCACAGCTTTACTTTTAAGTCTTGCTACGTAATTTACAATGCTTTCAGGGTATTGTTATTTCTTAAGTGCTTCTTGTTCGACTTAGTGATAACTTTATCTTATTTTTTCTTATATAGCTAGCTATAATGCGGAATAAAATAATGCTTTACAATTATAAAAGGTCAGTTTATTAAAAATCTAACTCGTAAGTATATGCCTGTATTAACTTATTTATAAAAATGCAAGATTCGTCAAACATTTGGGAATTTGCTATATATAATGGTAAATGTCATGTTAATATTTTTCTGAAAAGCTAACTAATCCATAAAAGCAAGTTTACGAGAGGCGTTATCGTTTGACAACATTACATTGTTCCATGCAACAAGGGAAGATTTAAGGATATCTTCATACGATTTAATCGGATTATCCGATCTTACTGATCTCTTAACGTGAGTTTGTACTTTCATTTTTGTATTTCTATAGCCAATCTTCTTTAGGCCATCGAATTCACGTCATCCACATTGCCATGAAGTTTTAAACAGCATCCGATGACGCGGGGGTTGATATCGCATTTCAGATCCGCGAACTTTAATGGCTTTCATATACCACACTCTCTCCATCTGCGGTAGCCTGCAGACAATCCATCGTCTCTGCTTCGCTGGATATTCAAGGACACGAGATCGAGACCGCATCCAACCGTAGTCGTGTTGCCCATTGGATCTTCAAAGAGGTGTTTGGTCAGTTGGGAAGTGACGTGGGTTGACGTCTTTTGAATAGCATTTGTAGTTGCACTTGTTATCGAACTTTCCACGCCGCTTGCAGCAAGAAGAACGAAAAACATTTCCTTTCAAACTTTGCTCTCCGTGTATATACAATGTGGAAGGTATTCGTGTTTATGTATGAAATGGTGAATTTTTTTCTTATTCTAAAATTCAACTTTTCACCCAAAAGTTGATTTTCAGTGTAAACTCAATATAGTATCATGAAATAATTATTAAAATTTAGTGTGTTTGGAAACAACGTCTATCAAAATAATAGGAACAAAAATCAACACCGTCGATAAAACAGTTTCGGAAATAATGGCAGAGTTTGACCCTCTTAACCCACATTTCTTCACCTCACTATCACCCAGAACCATAAGCCGGAACTCGCTGTAGACTATACTTGTTAAAACTAGGTTACTTAAAACCCTCCGAGACTCCTGTGGAAGAGTTTCTCGCAGTTATGCTGATGGGCCCAGAGCAGGTGCATCGTCGTGAGGTTATCGGCCGACGCGAAGCAGTATCGACCGCGAGCCGATTCCATCTGTCTGTTGCAGGCGTTGTTTGGATTCGTGCTCACTGGGATTAATTCTAGATTGTTCGGGATGGTTTGCAAACGCAAATTCACCCAGACCCTCGGCCGTGTCCACGTCTACACCATAGACTGTCCAGCTATGAATGAATGACGTCATCTTGCAACAGAAGTAATTGTTGCGTATGGAGCTTTTAATACACGAGGGTCTGGTAAGTTTTATAAATAAGTAATAATAATGATTCATGTATAGCGCTGAAAGAGCATTATGCTCACGGAACGAGATTTATTGAAAATATGGGGCACATTTACCATAGCGAAACATGAATAATTCACAGTTTATTACGAAGATACTTAACTCGCTGTCATCGTTTACAAACAAATTCGCATTTCGCTTTGCCGGATTCTGCAAGTGTTTGCGTTTCATGTGTGCATCCACATTTGCATACATGATTGAGATTAAGCTCATCATCAAATTCTATAAATTGCGAAGACTATGGCACACACGCGGATTCCAATTCGAATGGAAATTTGATGTGTATTCAATGAAGGATTAAAGTGAGCTTATATCTAATATAGATTTTTAATAAATACACCGCACGTATTGTGATTTCATATATGACCGATATACGCTAGATAAAATGTGAGCAGGTCGGTAGCAAGTCCAAATATTAAAAAAGAAAAGCTTTTTATTTAACGCTAGACTTTTTCGAAATTAGTATAGATCGCTACGGACTTCTCAGACTCAATAGGTTTAGTGGAAATTAAATGTATAGTCATATTTTGCTCCACACGTGGAACCAGCAATGTGTCAAATAAAATTTCAAATTTTGTACGTTTAACATTTTTATCATGCTAGACTTATGTTAAAGAAATACCGATTTGACATTTTACAAAAGTAGAATCAACCCTTATTTGGCAACAATTTCCAAAAGGAGCAACCCAACTCAATCGACTACATACAATCGCGAAAACTTTGAGAAAAAAGCCTCGAGTTCGTCACGCCACTACAAAGGCATTACATATCTACAATCGACAATCGACAATAGGCCGTACAAGCAGTATTACAAAGACAAAGCTGGTGACTTGCATCCGCAGGTGCTAATGCCTCGAGGACGTGACTTACCTGATTTATTTTCTGACTCAGTCAGATATTGCACACTACTGCAGAAGCTCACCTAACGAATTCCATGCACGATGACCCACCCACGTCGTAGACCAATTCACCCAGGTTTGCTTTGATGTCGAAGCATTGGGGATGGCTAATACCGTTGCTACTCGGTTTGCAATACGATAACGAGCTTCCGATTCTATACCCCGGCTATCTGCAGTAGCCGTTATGTCGTGATCGAGAAATTGAACAAACACTTCGAGAATTAGTATGAACGATGGGTTTGTATATACATATACAGGCGGTCATGGTGGATGTACTTGTAATATTTTATTCAGTGAATCATTGGTTTGTTTTAAGACAGAATTTAGGTGTACACTGAAAAAAGCTCTCGGTTAAAATTGCACCGAATGTGTAAAAAAATATGTTGAACATAATACAAACTTTTTTGATCTTCTCGTAAATAATTGATTAAATTGATAGAGAAGAGAAATGATGGTTTGTATGAAATGGATAAAAAAGTTACGTAAGCGTTATTTGTTAGCTTATCACAAGAAATTATTCAATCTCATCCCACTATAAATTCAGAAAAAACTCGATGGAATCGATCAGCGAAGGCTTAAAGCTTTATGCACGTCTTACAAATGTGCCTGGTTTCGTTATATAAGTGCGTTACAGGCGAAGAGCTAAAGCAATACGAGTGCGTTACATATTTATGATGTACTATAAAAATCTTATATTACTGCAAATCAAGCTCAGATGTTCAATATGACGTATTAAAGATATCGAAAATTCTTATAAAACGATCAACAACAATGAATGTAAATGTGTTCTTATATGATTATGTGAATCGGAATTATTTAAAATATTACATCTAAAAATCTAAAAGTGGAAAAGATTTTCCAAGAACAAACATAAACATACGTAAAAAACCTTCAGATTGCAAAAAAAAATTTGTTGAAAATAAATTTTCCTGAGCAAAGTAGCAATTGAGAAATAAAGTAAAAAGTTTTCTCGAAAATCAATAAAAATCCTGCAGAAAAGGGTAATATCTGTCTCGAAAATTCGATATTTTCGATACACATATACATTATAACGAAAAGCAATAAAATCCAGCAGAATATGACAAGGCACATAATCCAATCCCAAGTCCCGAGGGTTCTCTTCCGTTCCGCTCCTTCCGTTTGAGTGCGCTGATCCATGCTGCAAGCAAAGAGAGCTATTTCGAAGCGCAAGCTGCGGGTCCGCAGAAAATAAAGCACAGCAGGAGGATCAAGAGAGAGAGAGAGAGAAGCATCGCCGGCATATATATCAGAGCTCGCGTCAGCATCACGGCTTCGCAGACTTGCCAAATATCTTTCGGATTCACACCGGGGCTTCCGAAAGCACAAAGCTCGCGCGTTAAATAGCTCAAACGGACAATCGGCATCGAAACGAAGCTGCCGACTCTTTTGAAAGAGACTGCCTCTATGATGTCGCTTTATAGAGAGACAGAGACTGGCGAAGCTGCTGCACGGATGAATAGACAGAGATGCCTGCAGAGCACTCGAACTACTCGCCTAACCATATCCGCCCCACGCGCAAGCTCGCAAGCTCTGTCACTGGCAGTCGATTCTCTCCTCTATCCCCCTCTTTCTCTCTCCGTCTCTCTATCCAACGGTTTCTGTGGAGGATATTCGGAATCCTCGTGCGGTAACGCCGGCGACGGAATATTGCATCGAATCTTCGGAGATACAATGCAAAAGCAAAACAACGGCAAAGCCATTCGCTTTGTAGTCGAACTCTGCTCACGTTTTATAGATATATGAGCAATTGTATACGGAAAGTCAGACATTTCTCTGCACGGGCAAGTACGGAAACGTTGTGTTTTTTTTGGTGATAATATATTGTAAAGTATTATTGTATTTACAATAATATCCGTTTAAAAAATACAGATTCAAAGTTCAATTTTTAATCTTTCCTCTGCGCTGCAGAATTTATAATCCCGAATACGTTTGAAGGAGTAGAGCGGCCTATAAATTACGAGTAGACAGATCCGATTATTGGTATACGCTGTGCGACGCTATTTGCTGTACAATACACGAGAGATGATGTAGAACCTTCTTGGGCTAAGGATTTATGAAGCAATACTAACTTTGGCAGTAGCCCAACGGGCCAACAAGTCTCTTGACACGAAATAAACAAATGCAAAGGAAAACTTACACCTTGGAATACTAAGTAATTTTAAAAGTGCCCTGCTGACGCATAGCATCATTTTTCTCTGGTATTCCTTGTTTATCGTGTATTACTTGATTAAAATGTTGCATCCGTGGTATAGTATAACATAAAATTCAGATTATAGTTTATAATTTATAATATAATGAATCTATAAAGATCGTATAAAATGATTCATAGTTCATGGACTCCTAATAACATTTATGACTGAGATTTCTGTTATACACAAGTTTAGGAACATAATCCCACGGCATATTACAGAGAAAATTACACTTTTGGAATAACTTTTTAAAAAGCGCTCATCATAAACTGCAGGTATAAGCTCTCGGAGTAACTCTCAAGATTAAAACTTTAAAGTTCATCCGCGATCATCATTAAAAGTTTTAGCGAGAAAACGGAGGCACGTCTTAACACATATAAATGAATCCTTGGTCAAGCATCTTAATAACGTGGCGGTCATTTATAATACTCAAGAATTCCTCTTGTTCGAACTGTTAATGGTCGCTCTCACCGACCGCTCCTCTTTCCTGCAAGAATCTATACTACAATTTATCAATCGTTCGTAAAAGGCATTGAGTAAATTTACAAAATGAAATTACATACCATAACTCGAATTTATCGTCTAAAAAATAAAACAAAAGCTTCAAAACCAACTGAACATTTTTCCTTGAAATATGGCGAGAAAAAAAACGTCTTATCCATACCCGTACTATATAGAACCAACGCATTCCCAAATGTGAAACCTACTGCACTTGGGTTAGCATTTTCCGAGCTCGGCTGCTCATAACACGTGGAAGCGAGGACCATGTACACGGTATTATACTGCAAAACTCTAAAGCAAACTCCTTTATTTCAGCGAGGAATATAGGTGGCGGCGCGACGCACGAAACCACAATTCCGGACATGTATCAAGCTGTCCGCGACCTGCTCTCTAATTTGCATTTCAACGCTTGCCTCTCGTCCATTATTACCAGCGGAACAGCTTGGTTGAATTTACAGACGCATCTCGACCATTCCGACTCCAACGTAACCCCCTTCGAACCCCTATTTGCCCTTTTCTCTCCGAGCACCTATATTTTTTGTTTCTTTTAATTTACTGCCCTTTTGTGCATTCGCTCTTACACACACGTAAGTGCGCTCGCAGATACATCATAAACTGCAGACACGAATAAGATGCATTGAACTTTGGGTTAGTTTCTGTTCATAATTATTTTTATATTGTTATAGTCGCAACTAAACCAAATTCTTATTAGTTTCTATCGAAGGAAACTGACTTCTACAAAATAATGTAAAAAAAATATGAATAATTCAAAATATCTAATCTCACTCGTTAAAAATATAAATAACATTTTGAAACAGGTGTCATACAGCGTTTCGTTGAACTAGACTTGAATCGCGTACATAAAAGCTTTCGTAAAAATCAAACAGTTTCGTTAAGATTTATAGCGAATCCATGGGACTCGGCATAAAGATAAGATTCGAGCGCGCAATAAAAAATAAAGAGAAAAAAAATACAAGCGCATGTACGCAGCGAAGCTGTGAAAAGACCGTGGAAGAAGGAGAAGAGAGTAAAGCCAGTATAGAGGAATCGCGCATGGAAGTTGCTTCGGATCACGAGGACATTCGCTGGTGTTCGAAGTATCTTTTGATGGAGTCGTTTATCCCGGATAATGTTTGCTTTATTACCGTTAAGGCAATACCAACGTTGTTGATGGAAAGATTCGATATGGTTCAGCTATACAGAAATCCATGCAAAATTTTTTCTCTCTCGAAAATTTCACACACACGAAGACTCCCGTCAAATTTTCCAAAATTCAATCCCACGACTCAAATCACTCGATTAATAGCCATACACCGTTCTATCCTCCCTCGCGTCCGATTGTGCAGTCCGATCGGCTCTCGTTTTCGTCGGCTCCACGCGCCTGCACTTCGGGATAGTCATTTAGTTATATCGGCGAAAAGTTTCCGCGCGCCCGAAGTAAATGCTGAACTTTGTCGGAAAGTAAAGAAAGTCCGCGAGAGGAGCGCCAGCAACGGGTATACGAGACTGGAAAGTTCGTCGGTAGACACTTATGCCCTCGCGAGATAACAAATGTCACCCTCGCGCGAGAGCAACCTTCGGCCGGACTTTTTCTCTTTTCCTCCCCTTTTCTTTATTTCTCCTACTCGCCCGCTTTCTCTTATCCACCCCCGCATCGCGCTCTTTCCGCACATACGTATACACACATATATATATATATATATATATACGCGAAATCGGGCAACTTTCAGTTATGCACCAACCGAGACTCGTTCTGTACTTTTTTCCCTCTCGGGCGTTTCGCGATATTTATGTAGCGCCTGGAAAATCACCGCGGCCCGAAGATCGAATAATCGTTTACGCGTGTAATACTTTTACGCTCCTCTGCCGTCGTGCGGTTGTCGCGAAGCCCAACTTCGATTTCTTGCTTCTTTTCGTTTAATATAACTTTTGCAAGAGCGACAGTCGCTGTGACGAGAATCGACGGATACCTAACGTGGAATTGATCTATGGATGTTCTCGTAAATGCCCGTTTCATTACTTTACGCGTTGTGCTGTTGGGATGTCGTCAACGAAAAGTAGCAAAACTCCTTTATGTCGTTCATGCAAATTCTTTCGAGTTTGCTTCAATTTTTACACTCGAGCGATAGGCCCTTGCCGCTCGAAACTTTTGCTTTCGAATCAATATGTATTGTTTACAAAGAGTAGTATAGAAAAATATTTATTTAAATTATAGCAAAGCTACGTCTAAAAATTACTTTAATACTGGTATTTGTGATTTCGAAAAGTACATTATTTGATATCGCAAAGTAAAGCAACTCCCCGAAGTACCCAGAACTCTGGCGGCTTGTCAGTTTGAAGCCAAAGTGGAGTCACTAAGTGCATGTAAGTTCTGGCTGGCTTTTTGTAAACAGGGCACTATAAAATTTAAAGGATTATTTTAAATTAATGAGATATCGATGAAGAATCGTTCGAAGCACTTACGTTATATAATTTCGGATTCTTTTCGGAAGTGTTGTAAAGAGCATAAATGTGTATTACTGGCATAGAAACATAGAGCACTTTGTTAGCCGATTCACAAAGTCTATTGTTTTTCCTATCCCATCCAGCACCTTCCAAATAAAGCCCGTAGACGTATACTCCTTCCTGATATAGAAACGATCATTGCGATTCAAACAATATCTTGAAAAATTAAAAAGATATGACTTACGGAAGGTGGAGTTCTGATTTCATCTGGAGTAAATTTGGTGACCTCGTTGTGCAGTGTTACATTATCAAGTGCCCATCCTTTATGCATACGAGTCACCTCTTGTCTCATTGCAGTTAAAAATCCTGTATTTATATTTTTCAATAAATAAAAAGTTGATTTAAACGTTAATATAGTTGAATGATACCCTGAGGATTGAAGAAACCAGTCATCCAAAATTTAGCGGGTCTTCCATGGAAAAGCCACTGAGAAAATTGTTGATTTCGTTCGATCAGTTCAGTGAACCAAAAACCAAGTGTCGTTGATTCCCATGATTTCGCCTTCCAAATTTCAGGAATACGCGCGTCATAAATATTGTCCAGCGCATCTCGCAATTGCTAAAATAGAAAATGATTACAATATTCTATTGCATAAAAAAAATGTGTATAAAATAACATACTTCGCTCATAATTATCACTCCTTCGATAGCGAGAAGTAAATTTTTCAATGTGAATCGCACAAGTTTTATAACTATTTGTATCCGATCTATTTCTTGTTTTAAAAATATGTTCATCGGTGCAGTATGGCCCATGATTCGTAACCTTTATGAAACAATTGTAGAATAGTACAAAATACGATTTAAAAAATCCAAAATTAAAAGTTGTTTACAAACCTTTCCCGAACTTCAAATGGATCATAAGCTGGTGGTAACTTCTCCAACATATCTTTTGCTTGTTTTGCAACTATAACTTCTCTGGACTCCCCCTTACCACCTCCAGATTCTTTTGGTTGAACAGATATAATTGTATTGAGGATAAGTTGCGTCGTGTTACTCTGATATCTGCAATTTCGAATAATTGCCTTAAGTACATACGATTCATAGAAAATAGTACGGCTTTCGTAACAATTCTTTCTAATTTTAAATAAAAAAAAATAATATTCTTACGTAATATCTGCATTAGAGTGAAGCCCATAAGCTTGCGGAGGATCAGTCGTCGGCATTTCTTCAATTTTCCTTATGTAATCGCTAACTTGCTTGTAGTTGAATATTGGATATCCTTTGTAAAACACAAAATTATCTTCGAATAAAATGTCGGAAAGCCAAACTTTTGAAAATGTATTCAACAGCCTTTTATCATAATCATCGGTAACGCGACCTCCGTATTGAACCTCGCCTATCATATAACTGCAAGTAAAAAATTTGTTGCATAAGTCATTGTGCTGAATCAAAAACATTAATTCAAGAATTACATTTTTTTTCATTTTATCAACAAACCGAATCATAAAAAAAGTATCGATATTCACATCAAAGATGTAACTAATTTTTTGCTTTCAAATAATTTTGACTGTTAAAACATGTGCATAAAATAATAATAATAATTGTCTTACCGAATCGTCGGCCAACTGATTCCTTGTTTTGGGTCATAATCACTCAGATGATTGTTGATGAACAAACACGAAGCAAGCCAATCAGCGGAATTAAATTCATACGGGATATTCCAGCCCAACGGTCCGAATTTCCGGCGTTCTTGAACAACGGTGTGCAAAAACGAAATTGTATAAATTAACGGAATATATTGCGGCGCGTCGCATTGATCGAGCATCGCTTGATTCATGCTGTTGTACGTAGCGAAAAGCCCAGCTTTGATTCCTGAGATCCAACGTAAATGCAGAACGTTTTTAGTATATGACTTTAACAAAGAAAATATACATATAAAAATAAATATTGATACCTTGAGGCGGTTCGCAGGTGAATTTCAAAGACATTTGTAACAACGAAATGGGAAAATTATTGTGCGGTTCCGTTGTAATCCATATTCGAAAATCTGCGTGCGAAGATTCCATTTCTAAAATGTAGTTTACAAGCTCGGCCATGTAGTCCAAGCCCAAATGGCAGTTTTGATACAGTACCCAAAATCCCTAAATAAATCACAAGTTCCATCGAAAGCTCTAAAGTTATATGCGCACTAAGCTAATTAACGGTTGTTGTACTACGTACTTCGCTTTGGGCGCTATTGATTAACTTTCTCGCGTGAATTTCTTGGCCTTGTCCCATAGAAATACTCTTGCACTTTATTTCCATTTTTTTAGCCAATTGTTCGATGCTTGGGGTCGGATCAGAACCCATACTCAGAAAACCGATCATCGGCGTATTCGGCCTCGATTCTTTATGCAGAACATCTAAAAACGCTATCACCGGTTCCGCGTACTTTTGACCAAGAGAATGCGCTATGTATTTTTTTGATTGTGATAGCGCTCTGTCCATGCACCATGCTCTGTTTTGAAGATGATTACATTTTTTCATTAACGTCAAAAATATTGTTGTATTTTGTAAAGGTACCTTATGATCAATAAACGGCGAAAGGTATCTAGAGTATTATATCCATCTGGGATTACTTCCTCTTCTGGAGCTTCCTTATCAAACCAATTTTTCCAGGATTTCTCGGAAGCGGTAACCTGCGTTAATATGTTCTGGAATTTTGTCAGTGATTGAAGCGCAACTAGATTTAGCCAGACGATGTCGGTAATCCACTTGCAATTGGAGGGTTTCGGTTCGACGTCATTGAGATCCAGAGCTGCTCCGCCTTTGATGAAATATTGAAACTCTTCATGTGTTATGACACCTCGTTGCAAGTCGACCTTCAATGTCATAAGGAGGCTGAACATGAACTTATGGATTTCGTAAAGCCCACGTGCTTTATATCTGAATATTTCGTAAGTCAAATATTCGATTATATGGTTTATTCTCTTCTGATTTACTGGACTTTTCTCGGATCTGTATTTGAAAAAACAAAACAAAATAACTAATAATTTAACATCAAAAGCAATCGCCGACTGAACAATTTTTAATAGAACTTACTTTTCCATAGAAATATCAAACCTCTCCAAAAATTGAGCAAGGGATGTTTGGTACATGCAGTTGACATGGGCCATGTCACAAATTAAAAAGTATAGGACACTTCCACGAGTTGCAACAGGACGAAACTCTTCTCTAGCTGTATTTATTTTTATTTCAGTGTCCCTTGCTATATTCAATTTTTCATTAACTTCAGCAGCAGTTTGCTTAGTACTATTTAACACGGACATCAATTCTAAATCTTCGATTAAAGGTCCCTTTGAGAAAAATGTTGTTAGGTATTATAAAATTGTAGAGCATAGTTCACAAAATGTTATCCACATACTTGTACGGTAGTCAATTTGTGTAATAAATTAGCTTCCAGCTCTTTTATTTTTCTCTTGTTCGATGTTACGTCCGCAATCAAATGCGTTCGTTCAGTCTCGAGCTCTTTCTTTTCAGTAAGAATCACTCTTCCCAAGAGCTGATCTTCCAGACCTTTCATCGTGACGGTAAAGTCTATAACTGAAGTACGAGCGAAAACTTCGGGAGGATACGAAGGATTTGGCAGTTTGGTCGTTATATAAAGTCTAAAATCGTTGTGGATGTCAACTTCCTTATCCCCAAGTTTTACCTATTCGGAAATGTGCAATATTAATGTTACTGTAAAAGTATTCATAATCGATTATTAAAATTATAGAAGTACAACCTTCCACGATGAACCGATTTTGATAAAATTTTTCTCTAGTAGATTATCTAATACAGGATCTAATTCTTCACCTACATCTTGAATAAATAAGGGACGACCCATTGACACACAATCCTCTAAATGATTTCTAAAGTACTTGTGTGATAATAAAGTTGGCTGAAACATTAAAATTAATCCAGAACAATAAACGTTATATCGCTAATTAATTTTTATTTTATTATGAGCAGATGTAAAGATAACCTGTAAGTTAAACTCTTTTTCTTTATTGAGAATCCAAGCCTTTCCTTGTAACTGAGGATCTATGAGCAGAGGATATCGCGAAGCTTTTGTAACGATGATTCCATTTTGAATCGAAAGTTCATCATTTGGCAGACCTTGCAAATTCCATTCTCCAGTCTACAAAATAAAATATTTTACGCCATAGAATTGAATTAGTACTATCAATCGGATAATTATTGTGAAAATTCAAAGAATTTGAAACATACCGTAGCAGTATCAGTTAAAGAATCGACAATGTTGACATTCAATGATACTGGTATTTTTCTCCGTTGAATGTATTCAAACCATATTTTTTGTAAGTATACGCGAAATTCTTGATTGAAAGGGCCGCAATATGAAAGGAAGCCAGTTAGAATCAAGACATCTCCCACCAATCGCTCAGTTTCCGATTTAAACATCGCAAGTTGGTCTGTCCAACGTATTCGTTCTCCTGATAATCCGTCAATCATAGCCTTAGCAGTATCCATTTTCGCTTGACAAATATTTGCTAGGTCGACTATAGCCTAAATAATTGATGTTGTGGTCAGGGATTTGAACCTTTTTTTCGATGGTTTGAAAAAATATATTTTCTCTTTTTCTTACTTGTCGCTCTCGCATGACTGCGTCAAATTCGCTTTGGACTTGCCTCAAATCTTCATCTTTGGCTTTTAACAAGCTTTCTGCGGCTTCCAAATTTCTATTTGCCTTGTCATGCTTACCTTGTAGAATTGCTAAATTGGCCTGAGTTATAAAAATGAATTATATTTAGGGCATTTTTCTTCTTTTTACTTATTATTAAATTAACATTGTTTTTCAAATGCTTACTTTTAAGGGAAGAACATCCTTGTTAATGCCATAAAATGTGACCATAGACATGGTCCACTGTATTAATCCAGCAACGTTGCCACACGCTGTTTTTGCGGCTTCGTACGTGTACAAATGGTAATTTAAATAAGGCATCATCAAATCAACAGTTTCTGCGTTAATGTTATCTTTCGGAAAATTTTGCAAGTTAAAAAGAAATCTAGTATCAGCCATGACCTAAGAATATTAAACAATGCAATGTAATTTAAGTGACTTTAATTAAATTATCATTATGTATATAAATTATGTTACAAAATACCTTCAAGGCTTCGCTCCACGATGCTTGCAAGAATTGCTTATCCGGATCTGGTTTTACTGGTTCTAATCTTTTACCAAATAGTATAATAACGCAGTCCATAATTAACGTAATCAAATATGGAGGCTTCGCCAATTTTCGGACCGTTGATATGTCCGCCGCTTTGATAGTCTACGTATTATAACAAAAATTTTATAAAAATATACCGCAATTATTCAATTTACAAAGTTCTGATTGTATTATTTTATTACAGCAACAAACACTCACCTGCAAAGCGGCTTCTGCCTCTAACAGAGCTGGCTCCGCAGCTTGCAATTTTTTCTCTGCTACTGCTTTTTCTTTTGAGATTATTTTCAATAATGCTTCCGCTTCGTCTTTAGACTTTTGTACTTTAGTTTTTACAGTTTCAGCTTCTTCTTTTTTTTGGTTAACAGTTACAAGTATCTAGATAAAAGTATTTTATAGATTTATATTTCCAATTTTCAAATAAGTGCCAATGTTTAATTATTGCGCAAACAATTTAAATAATATGGTTATTAAATTATAATATGCAATATGGATGGCACATAAAACTTACAGCTTCGACTTGCACATTTTTTACAACAATTTCCTCTTGATTTTTAACAAGAACCTTACGTAAATCGTCGACTTGCGCAGCGGCATCAACTAGCTTATTCAAGCCATTACTCATTCGAAATGCTAGCACATTAATATCGTCCAAATTTTGCTGATAAACAGCTTTGTATGACTCGATAAAACAAAGAAATGATCTGGGCGTAACATAACACTGCCGGCGAAATCTGTTAAAGTACTCGGTACAAGCATCGCTCACGTTATCCTGTACGTCACCCATGACTTCTATAAGTTGTGTTTTAACATCATCGCTACATATGAGTTCGTATTTCGTTAAAAAGTGCGCGCCGACTGCACATAATGCATCTTTAGGCCATCGGAAAAACCAGTTCATCGTGCAACCGGAAATTAAGCCAGGAAACTTCAGGGATCTCGATCGGAATTTTTCACCAACCTAAGGATGAAACAATTTGGGATGTATACTTCATCGAATGATGGAACTAACAAAAATAAAATTAATTTAAAAGATGAATTATCATATAGTTTACTGACCGGCGAGAAACATAATACAATATGTAAATTATTTCTTGCTCTCGAAATGAAAAAGTCGTATAAATTATCTTGCGTAGGTGCTCTTTTAGGGTCTTCTTTCTTCATTATTGGAACGATGTTTGATAAAATGTCATCAAGTTCATCTTTCGGAAACAGATTCGCTACTTCTCCAACACTCAAAATATTGTTAATAAACTCCAAAAAGCCTTCATCTTTGATTTCGTTATCTGTTAATATAAACGTTAGCCCCTTTGGCCCAGTTCCAGCTTCTCTATACAACTTTCGTAAGTCTTCCATCAAATTTTGCACATTATAACTCCTAGAGAATCGATCGATAGTTAAAAAAGATTCAAATTATATACGTCAATAGTTTCGAGACAAGGGCGGAAAGGACTATTTTTTCATAGCATTCCTTTATACAAGTGTCAGAAGACTGTTCTCCAAATAGATAACGATGTTAAGAATACACACAAACCTTGTCAAAACTATTTGAAAAAAGTTGAATCCTGCTATAAAGGAAGCTAAACGCGTTAAAGATTGTTTTCCCGATCCTCCAATGCCGACCAACATTGCATTTCCTCTTGGCACTCCAAGTATTCTAGATATTCGAATCAGGTGCACAAGAGCATCATGGAAGAATACTAAATCAAGATGTATTCCTCGGATGTATTCGTTAAATTGTTCCATAAAAGATTTCACTTTTGCAATGACAAAGTCGAAACTGAATAATAAATTTGTCTTTTAGTGTATCCAAATTATTATAGCAATAATTTTTTACGTAAAATTTTAAGTATAATACCTTGGAATCTCTTCATAAATTTTTGGAGCTTCGATTACAAAATCTTCCGGTTCATCCCCCGTAGGTTCAGGTGGTTCACGCAAGAAGTTTACGAAGTAAGTTTCCGCTTGATCATAATGCTGATAATCTAGTCCTAGTACTTGTTCAGCAGTTTGACTTAGCATGTTATCAAACCATTCCTTATCAGTAAAATCAATAAACCTAAAATTCAAATAGTACTTTTTGTTACCAGGGAATCATGATGAACTTTACGTACGTATAGTATAGAGGACATAGTTTTTTGCTGTAAGTGTGCGAATAAATAACTTTACGCATCATTGAAAGTGACGTATAAAGAATTTCTTTATCTTATTATTATCTCTTTATTATCTCTAAAGATCTTCTTTACATACCGATTTCGATACGTAAAATTGCTAGCTACGCACATGATGGCAAAGTACTTATTTTACAAGTCTACTCAATTCGCATAAAAACCCTGAACAACATACCTATCAGATATAACTCTGGTACATTCATGTTTCCATAGCTTCAACAATGTTTTGATAGAATCACACTCCGCTCTTTCAATTCTTAATATTCCTTCCCAAATACGCGAAACATCTCTTAGATTGAATACATAGTGGAATTTTGCAGGGGTAGGTAGTATTTTATTTTTCGTTTGTTGCCATATTAATCGGGTAAGTGGAATTAATTTTGGAAGAAATTCTACTATAACATCGGAAAATCTTTCCGGACAAAAGTAGCCTTCGCCAATAGATTCTAAATAAAAGTACACATCATTTTAAAGAAAATGTCTATTACAATAAATTAGGAGTTATACAATTGCTCAAAAGTTTTATGAAAAATGTATAAAGTTTAATCATTATAATAATTGAGACAAAAATACTCACTAAATATGGTATCCATTGATTTGTTAGAGGGCAGCGTACAGTTAAATATATTGAACTGTCTCTTTAACCTCGGAGGAATATCGTTTCTTCCACCTCCGGGATGGATCATCGCCGCAAGCAACATAATGTCTTGCAGTATCAAGAAGTCTCCCGGCTTATCCAAAGAATAAAATCCTTTGTATTCCATGAGTTGACGAACGATTTCATTAGTGACTTGATCGCCCCATTCATTGATAACAGGCATATTTATATCATCAATGAACACGCTCATTTTTCTTCCGTTCGGCGGGCCATAAGTGTTTCCCACGCGTTTCTCTACGTAGCTTTCGAAAACTCTCTTTTTGTAAAAATAAAAATATATTTGGTTAAACAGAAATAATAGTGAATGTCAATCAATAAAACTATTCATACCTGAACCATATTAGGTGTAGATGCAGACGAAAAATTGAACGACTTATTCAAATGATACTCGGGATCGTGTTTTGACATGTAACTTTTTAACATAACCGTTTTACCAGTTCCTTGCTCACCTGAGACATTAAATAAATTAGTTATTCTTGCGATCGCTAACTTGTAAAGTCAATATTGATAAATACCAATTAAAAGCACAGCTTTTTCTTGTTTTGCAATCAAATCGATTAGATATAATGTTCTAGTATTATCTACGTTCGGAACTAATATTCTATGATATTCTAAAACTCTATCAGTAGGATATACGAAATTTGGAACCATGTTATTCCAATGTAGCCACTCCCCTGATTCTGAGACAAGAAACTCAAAAATAGTTTCGTCTTCCTACAAAAATCGTAGATGATTGTTTATTTTACACTGTCAAATGCAGAAATTAATTCTCAACGATTCCATCACTCACTTGACATTTTGGCCAATCACAATGCGACGGATGATGAAGCATGTACTCTTGTAATGCTGCTCGACCACCGAGCTCGAGGACTGATCCCAAACTCCACATTAATGAAAATAGAAATAGTTTTTCTATGTGCCGATTTGATAACGAACCTAAAAATAGCCGTATGTATTATTGTAGTGTATAAAAATAAGTTTGGAATTTAAAATTAACTTACTATCGTTACTTAAAAATAACCCTTCTAGTAAATCGAGACATTGTCTTATATACATTGACTCCAGAAGTATCATTTTAGGCACAAGTTTGGTTTGAACAAACTCGTGAGCATCGTTATAAATTTTATGAAATAAGTCTCGTAATATTTGTGCCTCGTTTGACTGTCTGGTCATGAGCCAACCCTAAGCATAAAACCATAAATATTATGTAATTAAAAAAGAATCAATAAATAATGATATTGCAATTACAGGTCTACTGCACAGTATACTACTTTACCTCGAGAATGGGTTTCCATTTCAACACCGAAGCACTAAAATAGACCATTCCCATACGCGAAACAGTAGCTGGCGACGCGTTATCAACGTTATCAGGCTCAAATACTAATTTGCTATTTGGAGCCATTATGATTCGATCGCCGTTAGCTAAAGTAAGTGTCTTGTTATCATCCAATACTGAATTCAAATTTTCAATCCATACTGCATCTACAGGGCCATCCAGTACAATCCATAAACAATCTGTTTTTTTAATTTGTGTCGATCTTCTCCACAAAGTCGAAAATATTCCGTCTGTCCAGTCGTTTGTAGCTACATCGAGTCTACCAAACATTTGTGCAGCTG
Source organism: Muscidifurax raptorellus (assembly GCA_020010945.3). Lineage (NCBI taxonomy): Eukaryota > Metazoa > Arthropoda > Insecta > Hymenoptera > Pteromalidae > Muscidifurax > Muscidifurax raptorellus. The sequence goes on along the minus strand of CM052080.1, from coordinate 37,272,210 downwards.
TTATAGCCTGAAATTAAATAAATAATGAATATTAAAAGAATTCTTGTATTTTTAAACAACAAACTAGTGCATAATGTAAAAAGCCAAATTTTTAAATTATAAAGTTCTTAGAAAAAAATATACAATAAAAGTGTTAAATAAGAAAATAACATACCTTCGGATTCATACGAACTTCTTTATGCGGTTTTCCCAGCTCAGTTAACGCTTTCATAAGAGTCCATATACAACGTGTTTTACCAGAGCCAGTTGGTCCTAGAACCATCAAACCATGTCGAACGAGAGAAGTTTCATATAGCTGATATAATAAAATACAATCACAAATTATTTTTTAAACAATATCCAAAGTATTCAACTCTCAAACTCATAAATAAACCTACCTGTATTGTTTTTAAATTCCACTCAGGATGATTCACAATTCCTAGAGCTGCAGCTGCATTCGAAATAGCTTTTTGCAAGTCCTTGTAGGTCTGAGTTGTTAATTTAATTCCCGGGAACATATCATCGATAAGCGAAAGGAAAAGGGGTTCATCTTCGTCGACTAACTTAGATAAGTTCATATCACTACAAATTGATAAAAAGTGAAATTAATTATATCTACTTTTTGTATATTAAATATATTTTAACTATTCGCAAGTAAATGCGTAAGGAAGCTCGTTATAAGAGCACATAAATTTACCGTAACACTCTCATCAAGGTTGTTTCTTCAGATTCACCGGGGTGTGCGCGTTTTTGGGCCCCGAGCGTTCGTAGACAGGATAAAATATTCCTTAAGCCAAAATCGTAATGAACTTGTTTGCTCAACTGCTCTTCACAAAGCTTGTACAGTGTAAAAAATTTACGGGAAAGAATGATGTTCTCCTTAAAACCACATGCTGCTAACTTTACTCGCATAATAATCTAAGAAAAATGAATGAAAAATATGAGGATACAATTTTTTTTACTGTTATAATTTATTATTTATTAATTACTTGTCTGTCTGGCACCATCATGGCAACACTTCGAAACATGATTTTCAAATTTTCAGGCAATTCTTGGCGACCAGCGTATCCAGGATTCATAGTTATGAATAAGCCAAACTCATAATCAATAGAATAAGTTTCTCCGTCACTACGAAAGTAAAATATAAATAAGGTACATTGCAAATATGAATATTTCCTAAACTGCGTAAAATGAGTATACCTAAATAAAAACGAGACTTTTCTTTCTTTTCTCGCATTCAAAACTATTGCAATCTGCTGAGCAGCGACCGAAAGTACGGGCAAATCAATACGATTAAATTCATCAAAGCAGCCCCACGTCCCAGATTGTGCTAAGCCCTATAAAATTATAAAGAAGATAATAATATATTTATTGTATTAACTTTCTGCATGTTTCATTTCATTATAAACAAAACAGCTATAAACAATTGTATATTGAATAACAAATTCTATTTTACTTTAAAAATTCTTCCTAGTCCTCGAAAATCCATCTGGTCAGAACAATTAAACACAACGACATATTTTCCCAGTGCCTTGCCCATGTCTTTTGTCGTTTCTGTTTTTCCAGTGCCAGCTGGACCAGCAGGTGCGCCTCCAAAGTTCATTCCTAAATTATAAAGTTTTAGTATTTATAAATAAGAGCTTCATATTAATACCCTATAATATGAGCCTCGTATATATAAGAATATTCATTTGTTACAAACATTTTATGCACAAATAAATTTGTTACAAATTGTGAAAAAATGACATAAAACTACTAATATTTTGGCTTGATTTTATTTTATTCGTAAAAAAGACTCACCAACTGCTTGAGACAGTGTAATATAACACCTGTCGGTCAATGGTGTGACTACAAGTCGATCAGTGCAACCTAAAAACTCATTTTGATAAACGAAATCGACATCGGTAATTTTGATCGGGACACTTTCCATTTCATCGTCATAATAAAAACGAGCTTGTTTCAGCCATTCAAAATCGTGTATATTTTTTATTCTCAAACGGCACAAATCATCAAAAATATCTCTAAAAATTAAATTTGTATTTATTTTGTTCAATAAAATAATTAAAATGCAAATTAAAGTGTGATATTTACGTACCTTTGATGTACATGAATGGTAATCAGAGCTTCATATTTTAATCTTACATAACTTGTTAAGTCCTTAACAGTAACTTCTATAAGTCTATTTAGAAGATCTAAAAACCACTGATTTGTCTTTTTCATTATAGTTCTATCCTTTTTAGCGCTTACTAATGCTATTTCTGCTTGACGCGTCCACACAACTTGTATTACTAATAATCCGACCTAAATAAAATTAAATATGATAAAAATTAAGTATATAGATTTTTTCGAAAATAAAAACTTTAAGAATATATAATATTTACTTGAAGCACAGAATTATCGATAATTGTTAATAAATCCGTATCTGGCTCAGTCAGCATTTGTAATCCTTGAGCAATAACAGCTCCTACCGATTGACGATGCATCTTTAATAATGAATTGAGCCAATTTTCCACACCTCCGGTACACTGTACAGGCTTCTCAAAAGTAATTTTCTCTTTTTCCCGTGAGTACATTGCCACGATACTATCGTAATCTTTTTCGGAAAAGTCCAACTAAAAATTAAATATATTATTATAGCAGTTCAGCAGTTTCTGCTTTGTAAACGTTTTTTTAAACTACCTTTGCAACGTTATCAAAAAATCCATCCAAATAATTTACTATAGTATGAGAATCAGCAGCTTGTCCTAATATTTCTAACAAAGTTGGATCTGATATGAAACAAAATCTAGGGAATATGACTCTCTTTGTTTCAAGGTAACTATAAATGCAAATACTGAGTATTAAAATACAATATATTAAAAAATAACGATAGCAAAGTACAAAAAAACAATACCCGCTAAGAGATTTCTGACAAGCCTCTAGTTGTTCTAACAAATGAGGAAGAAATTGGCCCATTGTTTCATCTCCCGTGCACGTTTCTACAGCATTCACTTTCTCTCGCGCGCGATACATCAACTTTACCCACGATTTGTCGATAGACTGTCAGCACATAAACAAATTGATATTATTTATATAGAAGTACTTTGACATATAATTTTAATTTCTAAATGCCATACATTGAATCGTTTCGCTTCCGCTGGTAATTGTTTTGAGATGTCACCGCCGATAAATACTGCTTCAAGATATGCCCAAAGATTTTGTACATTTAGCCATTTAGCAAGTATTTCGGAAGTATTGTTTAATTTGTTTTGCCAAAGTTGGATATCCCTCTTAAACGGAGCATTGTATCTGTTATAAAAATAATGAAGGTTTTGTCAGTAAATAATAACTGTAAAGCTGGCTTCAACAACGTAAAGAAAAATGCAGTAAAAAAGAATAAAATTTAACATACCTATTAGCTAATAATGAACTTATAATCATCAGACTATCTTCCAACTGTGAGATTATCTCTTGCGTTTCTAGCCCTCTTAGTAATAGTTCGCCTCTTTGTTTAAAATTGGCAAATTGTAGATTAACAATGGACCAATCGGCAATAACTTGTTTGAATTTGCTTTCAATGTCCTTCTCTTTGATTGCACTTATACAAATATCCTGAAAAAGAAACAGTTGAAAATACGTTGAAATTTAAAAATAAAATTAGTTAAAGATTAATAGTATGATATTACTTCAACGTCATCCTTATGCTTTAGTAAAGGAGCTTCCATGACACTAGCTAAAGTAAAATTTTCTGATTCAACATCAAATTTATAATTGCATAATTCACTCATCCTTTCCCAGTGCCTATCTTTCATTGCTTTGTTGGCCATTAATTCTAACAGTGGACAAGTTTCATTGAAATCATCTATTTTCTTTTTCAACTCAATATATGCTGGCCATTCTCTTAAAGCTCTGGGTAATCTTCGACATCTAAATAAAAAATTATGTTTTAAATGATATCGTAGTAAAAAATGTTCCAATATTATATTTCATTGTGTAAAACAAACTTATTCTGAAAGTCAGTGAGCTCTGCAATTATCACATCCGTATCAATTTCTGACCACGGAATTTCATAATAACCATCTACCGAACGCATAACTTGCAAATATAGCGAATAAAGTTTTTGTAATAGGTTTAGTTCTCGCTTTCTTTGTTGTAAAGCTGGATATTCTGTGATTTCAATACCAAAAAGACTTTCGCCACTACTGTAAGTTTCGTACCTTTCCCATAAATCATCAAACCAGGCTTGAAACAGTAATACTCTGAAAAATAAAATTGAAATTAGGTTTATGAAAGTTTTGCAACACGTTAATTCAAGATGAATCAGAAAAATTACCTTTCACTAGCTTCTTTAGCTGGGATCCCTTCGATCATAGGTCCTTTAATGTCAAAATCTTTATCGAATTCTGCCACCTCATTTTTAAGAGCTGTAACTCCTCTGATGAGCTCGTCTTTCAGGGGTTCTTGTATTTCACAAATATTAGCCTGAACTTCTTTTGCTGTTTTCAACATATTTGCAAAATTGTAGCGAATGCTGTCGACGATATCTTGCTCTTCTTTGGATATTTCAATTTGAAATTTGGCCATAAGTGTGTAAATGTCTTCAATAATAATCAATTCTTTATCCATAGGTATGAAATCTTCACGAATTTCAGCCAAACACTTCATAGCTAAACGAACATCTTCCAAGTCTTTGATTTTTCGCGTTAAAATTTTATTTTTATTGACTATGTAATCCGATATTTTAATCAATTTTTCTTTATAGGTATTGGACAACACTAAACCTAGTATTGTTTTCCATGACTTTGCCTCGACTATAAGCGCTAATTTTAACTTTTCTGCAAAGAGAAAGAAAAATTGATTTTATGTTTTCACAAAATATATTATCAAATAAATACCCATATTGATACGAAGACAGCCTATAACGTGATAATCTGGAAGATCGTTAATTTCAATAACCAGTTCATCATATTCAATGAATTTTTCTTTAATTTCATACACATATGGTTCAGAAGTAACAAATTCTTCGATCTGTTCGTTTTTATTCTCTGCCCATAAGTATGAATAACGCAGATACAGCTGCACAATAAAATGTTTAATGTATACAAATATTAATAATTATTGCACAATTACTCACGTTTCCCATTCGTGCAATATCATCTTTTAACACAAGCATAGCCCCCTGCAAGCTTATGGAACCTCGTATAACTTCTTTGTGGTCGATAATGTATTCATAATAATCTTTCAGCGGCATGCCTAAATCGGTAAAATTATAAATGATCACAGTAATAAATAATGTAAAATTTGTCTATTACCAGATTCTCCGACTGTTTCGGTTTTTTTATTATACTGCTGACCCCATATAGTTATCGATTTATGTGCCTCGAATAAACTGTCCATGGCAATGTTAAAGTGGCTTTGCAATTCGTCAATATTCGGACTAATTGCAATATTTGGAATTTGAAGAACGAAATCAGTTTGCATCAAAAGGTGTTCTTCAGTCGTTGTAACTTTTTTAAAAAGAATGCTGAAAAATAATGGTTTAATAAAACGATATTATTGTCTTTTTTTAAGGCTTAAAAAGTAATCAATGAAAAGGGTGCGATGTAGCGCTCGTTGGCAAGTAGAAATAAACCACCAGTTAACCAACGAGAGTCAGTGAGCACAAACGGTCTTTCAATACGTACTAAAATCAATAGATAAGCTTTTCATGTTGAACGTAAAATTTTAAAATAATTAATCATAGTAGTCAATTACTTTAATTGAATCATGAAATTTAAGCAAAAGCGTTTTTTATTAATTAACTATCAGAGATTTTTACATTAATTAAAAATTATTGTTTGCAACTTACGTGGAAGAGCCGACCATCTTTTTTAACATTTCTAACGTTCTTCTAGTGCATTTTACCAAGGCGTCCATTAATTTTTGGTTGAAATAAGCAAATAATTCCATGCAATCGCTGTGCAGATGCTTTATATTAATTTTTGTTGATTTCTCAATCGGGCCAAACCCTTTATATGAAAATAAAATTGAACATCAGTATTACATTGCGATGATACGATGATTTTTATACATTAATAATTCATATATTACCTAGTTCAAATGATCCATCTGTCAACTTTGTTAAAGAAGTAACTGGCTTAGTAACTTTCGACGGATCCATCCAATCGTATTTCAAATCTTCTACTCTAGGATCTTGAATCAAATCAACGAATTTATCTATGATGCCGACTACCGCTTGTTCAGCCGTTGAGGATTTTATGCCAAGCTCGCGGCCTATTTTGGAAGTGAATTCCAAAATATCGTGCGAAAATTCTTCGGGATATTGAGGGTAATCGCGGAATGCAATCAATTTGGTATTTGCAATAGATTCGAAGAGTTCATCGATTCTCGCCTCCTTCATGTCTATTACTTTCTTTAAGAAAATTTGAGTCTTTCTAAGAGTTTTGCGTATGTTTCCGAAAACATCGTCCACTTGCAAAGATATCCATGTTATTACCGAAAGACATGGCTGAAACGCAGTTTCAAGCTCTATCAGACAAGGCTTAATAAGTTTTAAAAAGAGTGGCGGTATTGACCGCCTCAAATTGTCATTTTCGTTAACTAAAACTCTCAATTCTTCCACGTGGCATAGTAATTTACTTTTGGAGAAGAATATAATTTTTATGAAGTCTGGTACGTCCAAACCAAACTTTAACATGTACTCTGATTCTCTAATCACTTCTACAATATAAGGATCAAAATTCACGACGTATTTGTTAGTGTTTGGATTCCTCAATAGCAATGGAGCAGTCAGAGCTAGTCGTACCTTAAAAATGATATGATCGTTGTGAAAAATCATTGATAACGTTTCTTATATCTAAAAAATAAAACTAACTATTTCAATTGATTCTTGCCACGCTTTGTGATGTAACCATTCATAATGAATGAAAACTGCCATCAAAGCATTGTACATTTTGATGCTTCTTTGCATCTTATCATGCGCGATAACTCTAGGTCGACTTTTATAAATATCCATAGGTATATCAATGCGTTTCATAAGTTGTCTTATCCACAATATTCTACCGGATATTAGCGGAATATTTCTCGGAACAGGTGGATCCGATCGAGCTTCGTTATATGTATCTCTTACTTTTTCAATCTCATCTTCGAACATTTTTGATAATTCTAAGTATTTCCTATCTATCCATAGTTGCTTAAAATTAAGCTTCTGAAACCTTGAAAAAAATGTTTATTGCAAAGATGTTTCTGCGATCATGAGATTTAACAAAAAGGATACATTTTTGTACTGCCGCGTGAAATCTTTTTTTACCTGCTTATCATGCTTAAAGTTTGCTGAATTTGCTGTAAATTAGATACAGATTCAAAGAAGAATTTTCGCAGGTCCAATTCTGTTTCGGTTACATTTTTCTTGAACTCGACGTAATCGGGATCGAAATCAGTTTTCCGAAAATCCAGAGGGTCGTATCTTTGAGAACTGATTTTTTCGTAGAATGAGGTAAACTTGTTGGCAAACGTATCAATGCCTTCGATTGTGGAACTTTGTAGAATTGAATAAGTTGCCGTTGTTTCTAAAATGTCTATGAGCTGAAAGCGATTCAATAAATATTAATTTTAAAATGTTGATTCTGAAAAAATGTAATCATTATACCTTTACTAGCCGTGTTTTAAATGTATTAAATTTGCCGAAGACGTGCACTTCCGAAACCTCTATAGTTTTTTCATCAGAAGACTCCTTAATTTTTCGTCTTATCTCATTATAATACGTATAGTACATTTCATTTAGCCTTATACAGTTCTAGATTTTAACGTATGTAAATCAATATATATCAGTATCTTTGTATGAAAAAATGATTTTATACCTTCATTCTTGACACCATTTCAGACTTTGACACGTCCCATATAGACACCGTGTTATTATTCGTCAAATATGACTTGCACGTCAGAATCAATTGATTCGTTATCTAATACCAAAAAAATCGATTCTTTAATTGTACAAGATGTTACAATATCACAACTAAAATAGCTAATTTTTGTTAACCTTGACAAATACGGCTGTAACCATTCCTTTATTGTTAAAAAAACGGGATGTCGTGAAAATCATTTGCAATGCATACATAAGTGATGACAAATATTCGCTAATTCTCGTCGGGTCAAGTCTGTAGAGAGAATAGGTGAACTTTTCGAGTACATATAAATACTTTACATTGTCTTGTGCCAATATCTGTACAGCCATTATGTGGTCTTCTAAAGTTTGCCATTTCTAAATAAGCCAATTTAGTATTAATTATTGATAAACAATATAACCTTAGATGGAAAATGTTACAAGCAACCGTTTCTTACTTTTGCCAATTTTGATTTAGCAATGATCAGGTATTGTAAATGTGCTTGGATGTGTGGCAATTTTATTTGTTCTTCCAAAGAGGCAAATTGTGTAAGGATTTTTCTCCAATATTCTAACTCGGCTGACGGGCCTATTATTTCTGTTTCCCTTCGTAATTGTTGGCTTTCCACTAATTTCTACGGGAAAATAACCAATGAGATGTGACATCAAATTTCAGCTATAAACAAGCTTTCCCTAAAAAAAATCTTACTTTTTCCATCAATTTCATCCATTCTTTAACTGTGTCTTCTACTTTTACTAGTATGTCAATATTTCCAATATTTGCATCGATTAATTCGGTAGTTGATAAATGTTTTGCATGCAAATTTTGATCAAACTCGAACGTTGCTGTCTTTTCCAAGTCAACCTTTATAGCTAAGAATAATCATATTTATTTTACGATACTGCTTTTAATATTAACCTATATAAGAATGACTGCTTACTATTGATAAAATCGCAAAACTCTCGAAAATCATCAATGAAATTTTGTTCGATTATGCGGGATGCTAACATTATGCTGCTTTGCAAAACAATTATAACACTACATTGAAGGTTAGTTTCGTATTGTTTAATCACACATGGTTTAAAATGAACTAAGCGTCGGTAGATGCGTCGCGCTTTTAATTCTGAACACGCATATTCGAACTATTCATTGCATTTACATAATCCGTTATTCTAAATTTGTATGTAATGCAGTTATAAATGTTACAGCGCTTTTGGTATATACTTTCGCATATGTTCCAAATCAATAATTAACCTATTATCAAAATGTACAGTAGTTAAAAACCGACAAGGAATTTTCTAGTCTTTGATTTATCCATTTTGCATTAAATCTTACACAAAACTCGCAATTATTTTTCAAGTATCACGACATACTCAAACATTATATAATAAGAATACATAAAAAAGTACTAAAATCTAATAAACCATGTACTTTTAATTCTATCCACAATTGAATGGTATACAATATAAACACGTGAAAATCGATTAATTAAAATTAAAAATGATTTGCTTCAAAAAATAATATAAATAAGTCCGTTTCTAAATAGATATCTCTTCCGAACGCACGACATTTACTATACGTACGATTAGTATATATGTGTCTATTGCACAGAGAGCGAGAAAAATAAACACGATTTTGTGTAGGTATTGAATAGGACGGGGATATTCATCCACATGATTCGCCTCATTCAATCTTATTGTAGATATTGAACTGGACGGATCTATAGATTTTTCGCGAGTAAACTTCTGAGCTCTCAAACAATAAGGTCAGTTTTTGATTCTTTCACGTATTTACGTTATACTTTACACTAATGAAAGAAAAGTGTACATATATAATATATAAAAGAAAACGAAGGTCCGAAGCATCATTGTTCTGTTGTAACTATTACCATAGGCGAAGTGGAAATATTTAAAAAAAACATTAATTTAAATAAAGTGTATAGAAAGCTCGCTATTGACGTTTAATGGTATCAAAACAAATGCGCGGTAAATTTTTATTATTTTATATTATTTAAAACTATTTTTGTAGCTTTTACACTAAATAGTGAATACTGTCTATAAGCAATTTTACGATACATAATTTTTTAAATTCTATCGTTAACTTATTTTATTAGTTTTTGTCAACAACAGCTTCTGCATTTTTTATCTATTCTATTATGGTATATACTTCTTCAATGTCGTTAAAAATAAATAAGAGCCAGATACTATATTATCTTATACATTTTTACGCAAACCTTAATTGCCAGAAGTAAACTATACATAACTAGAATAAGAAATTGTTTTCTTCGATTTTCTATAATAATATTATTATATAAATAATGTAAATAATTTTTATAATTATAGAGGCTATTCACTGTGTTGATCAACAATGGAGTTTGCAATAGATTTGACCAAGGAATTGTCAATTGATTTGACAGTGGATAAAGAAAAAATATCAACGACCACTGATTGTGATAAATCTGATAAGATACGACCATTGTAAATATCTAATATTCTATTCAAGTTTTTTAAAAATATAGAAAAAAGTTTGGGTGTATTCACTGTGAAAATCAATAGATGATATTATTTCAATTTCCAGTCGGGTCACGAAAGAGCAGAAAAAATGTATCATGCATTTTATAATGGAAAATCCAGAAATGATATCGCACAGTACAACCCCTGCTTGTGAAGTATGTAAAGTTACGAATAAAGATTGACGACCAACTCAAATAAAAAATATTTATTCTCTTGTGTTGCAGGTATTATTGTGGACGAATTTGATAGTACATCTCAATAATCTAAATCCGGGAAAGCCACTACGTTGTTGGAGACGAGTATGGGCAAACTGTTAATTATTGTTAATACATTATATTTTATTGCACTATTTTTCATTTGTGCAAGTATGACCAATAAAATTATTTTATTTTAGTACACAAATAGATTGATAAGCCATCTGAAAAGTACTCCAGATTCAGTTTTAAACGCCGAAGAGAAGAAGTTCAAACGCTTCGTGATAAAACTTTTGGGAAATGCTGATATGCAATCTTGTGAAGAAAACTATGACAGTGATTGTACTGAAGTAGTCGTTATTGATGACATCCAACATGCAGACAAACTTGAGTTGGAGAAGGCCAAATTCAAATTAGATATTATTGTGAATGAATTGTATATAGAGCGACTTAACAATCTTATTTTATATCTCAAAGGTCAAAATATTCGGAAACTAAAAAAGATCACACGCCTGCGTGCAAATAAAGTATATTTACAGAAGCGATTAAAAAAATTTCGGGAAAAGCGAAAATATATATAATAGACTTTGTAAAAAAGATGATTTGCATATTTTTATTATTTTTATTTTATTGTGGTTATTACACGGAAATTAAATCTATACGCTTGGATCGCTTCGTATGCTGATACAGATAAAGCCTACTTTATCGATAGTTACATTATGTTACCATCTGATAATACTATATCAGCAGCAATTCTTATGTGGTTTTAAAATTATACATATATTCAATCTTTGTTACCATTGATAGATTTTAAATATTTTTAAGGAATTTCCCAATAAATGCAATCAAATTTTGAAAATCAAGTAGACAATTTAAGTTACCATATTTGGGTACATCACTGTTTATCTATCATAGATATTTTATACAAAAATATTTTTCTTATTAATATTATTATAAATAATGTTTTAAATCTCACTTTAACTTGGTTTGTTACGCGTCGTATATTACTGTCCATGCCATTTCTACAGCAATACTTAAACTATAAAATACAATAATTCTAATTACTTCATTCAAAATTTTAATAAAAATATCCGATTCAATTCTTGGATATTTTACAATAAGGCGCATACCAATTTTTATTTGATGTACCATAAACCAGTGTTCTGTAAAAATATAAATGCGGACACCGTTATTATCGGTAAAACAGTCTGTTGAACGTAGTACTTAGTAGGGTATTCCGACAATAGATGTCCCTCTCACACTGTCAGTGTAGAAATATTTACCCCAACCACGATTCAGTTTGCCCGGTGGTTGCAAAAAGTGCCTTTGTCTTTAAATCACAACATTCAAAAAAGTTGAATTCAAATCGCACTCAAATTTAAATATAGTTTGTATAATAATTTGAGGTTTATAAGCTTTGATCAATTTATGATTATTATTAAATTTTTTTAATAATATTAATCAAGAGAATCAGAAAAATTAATTTATTCGATGACTATTATTGAAAAAAATATGATAAGTTATTTGAATTGGAATACATAATTTAAATTTTTCTCGGAGAATTCGCTACTTGTATCGGTAAGATCCGGCGAGGTTGCTCTATAAAACACGCAGCAATTTCGATTACTTTTATTTTTAGCTAAATGCGTACATACGTCGAGTCAAATTATAAAATAGTATTTAACAACTCTGCTACTTTGTCAGCAATTAAATACATTTATTAATATATATTTTTAATAAATCTAAGTTCTAAGGTTATATATAAACTTCATATTTATTTATTAAACTTATACTTTTTGCCACCTTCGGAAAACACATTTTTTCATATAAATCATTGTATTACGACAGTACAACGACTCAAGCTGTTTTGCATCAGTTACAGCTTTGATTCATAAAAGAACCTCACAAACAGCGTATCATGTATCCTAATGAATATTTTTTTTAAATCTATAATAAAATAAGTAAAAAGTAAGCATCAATGATATCAATACTTGTCAGAATTCATCGTACTAATACAATCTATTGTACAAATTATTTACTATAGCTATGAAAAGACTGGCAGATTCAAAAAGATATAGAACTTTTCTTTTCACACCGTGACTTTCATCAGACAGAAATAGACTAATTTTACAGCCAAGTAGAGAAGCTTGTAATTACACTCAGCATAGATCACCCAGTCGATATAAATATAGTTAGTGCATTCAGCGCAACAGGTACACCTGACACTTTATGTATTATTAGTCCTTGATCAGAAATTGGTTCTTGCATTCTTTCACGTGATCGAATATGTTCATATTACCTGAAATGGGCAGGAGCATCTCCTGCCGATTTCCCACGGTAAAGTCCTAAGCGTCGCAGTCTCGCAGTTCTCTTGGTTAGAGAGGGTTGACTCACCGCAGGCTGACACATCTTTTGTAAATTGCATAATTGCAAAAAAATTTTTGAAAATTTGAATATTTTGTATTATCACTCCCACTCAATTCGGTATTGGACCTTTTAAAATCAAAATCTTAACCTTATGCTACTAACAATTTTTATTTAAAAACACTCTATTGAGTCATAAAATAATCTAATTAACTTATTTTCCCCACCATTAAACTCTCCGAATCACCGGTATGTCACCCATGCCAAAATCGTTTTTCCGCAGACCTAAACTTATATAACTACGCATTACTATCTTTATCGTAGTTAATATTTATCATTAATTCATCCACAATATAATTACGATGATTTTACGTTCTCCAGTTCACTCTTCTTACAAAACCATGCCCATCGCGTAGCGAAGCTTAAATTTATACAGCACCTTCTTCATCATCCATCGATGACGCGTACAAGCGCTCGTGATCTTCAAAAGAAGACTACGAGCTGCCGACGTCGGAAAAAAGGGGTTAATACAACCCAATCTCAAAGTTATAGCAATCCCCTTCTCTCACACACGTATATATATGCTGCTGCACAGCAGCGAACAATGGAAATAATTTCCAAGAGCTCATCAGGCTGCATAGAGAGATCCTTTACAAGAGCTGCACCAGACGGCTACTACACTGCGCGTGTTTGTACGCGCGGCTTCCTCTTTTTAATTCCCTGTCCCTTCTCTCTCTCTCTCTCTCTCTCTCTCTCTCTCTCTCTCTCTCTCTCTGACTGGCTATACTTCTCTCTCTCTCTCGCGGGGTCATTCAATCGATTACCCTCGAGCGGTCGAAACGGTAATAGAAATGTACCATTTGAATTGCGAATGTCATAGCGTGCAGCGCGCTATTGCCGGGGGTAGATGTATATGCTAAGTAGCGCCTTGTTTTGAATTTAGAACAGGCGCCATCTTGCCGACAAACAGCCTCTGTGAAGCTTCTTCTTCTTCTTCTTCTTCTTCTTCGTGCACACGACTATATATATATATATATATATATATATACACACACACAAACATACCGATCACGATGATCGGCAGCTTAATCGCCGGAGGTATTTTAGCGCCATTATACGTTACACTTAATTTCTCCTATATACATGTATATATATATATATAATACACACCGATCTACATTTACAAGTACCATCATACACACCATTATCAGATATCTCACACACACGCGCGGGAGAGAAGAAAAAGAAGCTAAGCTGCGTGTCGCGCATCAGAGGTTATTTAATGGCCTCGCGAAGAAGAAGAAGAAGAAGAAGACGACAGCAGGGTATATATACCGTGGGTAAAGTTTGGTCAAGCTCGCGCACAGCTGGCCTAAATATACCCATGCGCAGTGCCTGCGCGTCAGCGGCTCATAGTATAATAGTACTCACGCATGCCTATGCATAGTAAATTAATGTATACTCGTCGCTGCAGTGCCTCTATATAAGCGCAAGAGAGAGAGAGAGAGAGAGAGCGATGTTAAGAGGCTGCACGAGACGACGACGAGGAGGCGACTGTGCACGAGCTACTGAAGAGAAAGAGAGGATGAACTTCTATAGCTCGGAGAGAGAGACGGGGAAAAGGCTATTCTCGCATTTTTCGCATACTTATGAGCTCGCTACTGCAGCCGAGCGACGTCGCTCTTTGTCGATTGGCTTTTTCTCCTTTCTTCTTCTTCTTCTTCTTCTTCTTCCCTTCGAGCGCGGCGGCGCATGTTTATCTCTTCCTTTTTCTCTCATCCCCGCTGGCGCGACTCTTCTTCTTCTTGTCTCTCTTTTCCGAAGACACTCTTCCCTCCTCTTTTCTCGCGGTTTGAAAAATCGCCGATTGATACTTTCCAAACTTCGAGTGAGCAATATAATGGCGTAGGTGATCGTTAAACTTTTAAACGTGTACACTCGGCGGCGAGGGCAATAATGCAAATTGAAAAAGTAACTCTCCCGCGGCAGCAGCGCCGCTTTAGTGCACGAGGAAGAGGGAGGGAGGAAGTAAAAGTTCTTTTCTAACAAACATACAGTCATTACGGTTAAACGCCAGTAGTTAAATACTGCAAGAATTTAAACGAACTCCCGTATGGACTCTTTAACCGAAGCATTAAAAGTTATGTGTCACAACATCAACTACCGATGCCGCTCTGCTGCGCCTTTCCCAAGCGCATTAAAAGGGCAGCGCGTATAAAAGAAGCTTATACGATTTCTGGTGCAGAAACCGCGGAGGTGAAAAGAAAGGAAGAGAGAGAGAGCGAGAGAGAGAATGAAAATACGCCGCGCACACACTTGCGGGTCGAAGAAGATGTGTAGCTATATTTATCTCGGGGCAATATAACTACGAAATGGACATGCAGCGCGTATGTATGTATATGTATATATATATATATATATATATAGAGGAGACGTTCTGCGTGGCGCTCGTAAAGCGGCTTGCAAGCGCGGGCATGTATGCGTATGAATATACGAATAAATCGTGCTGCGTTTATGGATTACTTAATGGCGACCGCCTACAAATTAGACGAACTGTAAATCAGTGCATCAAGCAGACCTCCGCGATGTGCACTATTCTCTCTCTTCTGCGCTTCTTCTTCTTCTTTAACGTGTATGTAGTCTGTACACTGCGCGTATTGTTGCAGCAGCGCGTGTATATGTATAAAATTTTATTCTCCGCTTATATAGGCTCTTTGGAGAGTTAAAAAAAATAGTATCGCTGATTTATATTCCGAGGATACGGATTCAAATATTTTTTTAATTATACACACCTGTATAGGACGCGGAATCAGTCGTGTCCGAGCGCGATTTGACGACTTTCCGAGTTTCGGAGGTTGTGACTTAAAAGCGGAAAAAAATCGCGTATTCGCGAGTGTAATAAAACAGAGGCGCGTAAACAGTTCTGGAATAATAATTCACATTTGCCGGTGTGTATGTTAATGCGCTCGCGTTCGCCATTTAAATTCTAGCCTCTAAAAACAATGCAGTCGACGGTGTATAGTCAACTCGGAGCTTAACGGTAGCAGCTTTGCATTTATATTGGTCACACTACGCGGACTCTCTCCATTCGAACTCGAGAAATTAATTTTACATTCGCGGTCGCGACGATTATATTCGCGCGCAATAATAACTACCGCGCATATATAATATATATGTATATACATATATATATACACTCGCGTAATTAACAAGGTTAACCCCGGCGTATATACACCGCACAGAAGCGACCGATTATATATATAAAGTCTTTTATTTCGCGGTTTTCCTCGGAATTGCAGCCCGAGTTGTGTATAGAATATTCCTGCGACGGAAAGAAGTGAAATTGAAAAAAAAGAAAAAAAACGCGACAAGTGAATGCAACAAGATTTTTATATATATACACATGTATATGTACACACAGACAGCGAGGCGTATGAGAACGAGCTGAAAATTCTCTCAGCGCGAAGCGCAGCAGGTACACGCGCATGAATGACTAACTGTTCGGTCAGTACAATTACAAGAGGGAGAACGAGCAAAGCTCGTCAAAAGCACAATCGCAACGCACTACACGCGGACATGGTAATGAACAAGCCTGTAGCTTACACCAAATCGACAGCTCGACAGCAATCTCCTCCTCCTCCTTCTTCCTCTTCGAAAAATTGACATTCCACTTCCTCGTCCAGTGTCTGCACATATAAGGCTATATATATACACACATCTATAGACAAAAGCGGCAAATCACTATCATTCAGCTTTTGTCGCACGGTGATTTTCTGCGGTATGAAAAAGCTCTCCCGCGTGTAATCGCGTTTTTTCTCCCCGCGCGGGCAACTATTAATTTTCCCCCGTGTATACACACACACTCGCGTATATCTGTGTTATAGAACACGAAGAGAAGGAGGAGGAGGAGATGCAGGTGGAGGAGCAACGTATATATATATATATACTCTCTCGCGAGAGAGGCTCCACTTAAATAGATCTTCGCGACTTAAGTATAAGCGTGTGTGTGTGTGCGCGGGCGCGGGAGTGGCAAATACGTGCCAGGGTCAGGAGGTCGGGAAGCTGGCCGGTGTATATATATATATATATATATATACACTCTCTTGTGTGAGCACCCACACGCTTCCGCGAGTCGCATTTATAGTCATATTCACGCGCGCTGCTCGAGGTAGGTTGGAAAAATTTTTCCTCTGATAAATATCGGACGGTATTCTCTCCCCTGTGTATGTGTGTGTGTGTGTGTGTGTGTGTGTGGAATACATATATACAGGACGCGCGAAGGGGCATCTTCAGTCTAAGGCGTGGGAGAGTTCATTGAGCAGAGAGATAGTATCAGCGATTTTATTTCAAGGCAGGTATAGGTCTATTACAAGAGGAGCCGCGCTGCGGCGACCGGAGAGAGATTCTTCCTTCTCCTCCTCTTCTTCTTCGCGCTTATAGTATATATACCCCCACGCAAAAACATTGTCTTATCGCGTATTGCTGAAATCTGAATTTCTCACTGTCGCCGCTGCCGCTGTACCCGGCTTATCGGCTCTGTTAAGCTGATACTCGAACGTCCTGAAAAAAAGGACGAAAAAATAACAAACGTATATCCGCGCCGAGAGGGAATTGATTGAAGCAAAGCTGCGCACAGTCTCGACGCCATTAATAATCCCGCGTACACCCCCGCGTATTTTTATAGAGAAGAAAATTTGTACACTGCTATCCTTTTCATACTATATATATATATATATATATATATATATATATATATATATATATAAACGTCGATAAAAATCTAGCCGATTCCAGGAAAAATTACACCTACTCGTGCGTCCGGTTGGTGAATTAACGAGGTGCAAAGGTCATTAGCTGCGGACTGGCTTTTTTTCGATACACACACACACACACACACATAGCGCGAGTCATTGGAGGGTATCGATCTGCGAAACGATAGGAGAGCATTTGGCGGGCTTATCGGGGATATCTGCGAGCTTAGCCTTTGCGGCTTTAATAAGCTCTATCGCCTTCTCTCCTCGAGCCTAAAGAGGCGGCGGCGCAATGAACCAAGAGTGTGTGCAGCCACGGAATGCATGGGAGGGGGCGAAATGACCCAACGACGATCTTATCGAGTCTCACGCGGCAGATAGCGCGTTCCAAAGTGCCGAGTCTCTCTCTCTCTCTCTCTCTCTCTCTCTCTCTCTATCTATCTATATATATATATATACAGCGGACAACGGAAAGGTCGAAGGATATGCGCGGCCTCTTGATTAATTTTTTTTTCTTCTCTTCGCGTTATTCGATTCGAAATATCGCGCGCAAAGGGGGATCGGGAAGAAATGGATCGGCTACCGGTTATTGCTGCCGGTTCAATTACGCGAGTGTATATATAGGTAGACAAGCGCGCGCGCGGGCCTTTATTATTCCTGGGCTGATGCGCGCGAGAGGAGAAAAGAAAGAAGAGAGGATAAAAGCGCTGGTATGGTGCGGAGATTGCTGTGTGTGTGTGTGTGCGTTGTAATCGAGTTATGTGTATACTTTTGTTGTATATAGAAACCGCATAAAGGATAATAATAATGAGGATAATTGCGAGAGGGAGGAAAAGAATCGGTATATACTAATGAAAATCAAAGTTCGTTTTCTGTCCACCTTCGCGTGCGTGCGCGTTTTCGCCCCCCCCCCCTCCCACCCCTCCCGATTCTCGCCGGCTCTTCGTGCACCGAGCTACTGTGGGAAGATATTCCGCCGTAATAACCATACGCCAAGCCGTTCGACCTTTAAACTAGTGTATGGGTGTGTCTTTTGCGAACGATTCTTCTTCTCTCTCTCTCTCGTGCATGCATTTGCAAATTTCCATCTCTTCGAGCTCATTATATGCACATTCCTTTCGCTTTTGCTGGGAATCTTCATTTTTGCCTGCTGTTATACATGTGCGCTGTGGATCGACGTTTTCTTCAAATTTTGTCACGACACGTGTGTGTATTTTTGTATCTTCGAGAGATCGCTTTATTCACTTCGTGTTCTAGAGGTTATTTAGAACAGTGGAAAAATTGTAATCGAAGAGTAGTCATTCAAGCGAAAAATCGTTCAAAAGAAGATCGTTAAAAATTTGCACTCGGGTCTAAGGTTGTCTGAGATTGAAAAAACGGGAAAAAGCGTACTATGATCTATACAAAATACACGTCGTTGAACAAGGGCTACTTTTCGTATATGTATCAAAAAACAGTATGTATGGCCTTAAAAAGACAAATGCATTTTTGGAAAAAACATTTTTTATTAATTTTCCATTATATATGGACGAAATCCCCTTGAGTATAAATCCTATAACGTCGTCGTCAGAGATTACGCAGTGTTGGATAAATTCTTCGCGCCGGTCATATCGAAGATAGTGAGAGGCCGCAGCGACGGGGAATTTTATAGAGCAGCGGTACGATGATACGCAGCTGAAAATCGACGGATTGCGAATTCGTATATAATGGAATAAATAATTTATAAGCGCGAAAAAAAAATTCAGCATAAATCGTTCGGCCTTAATCAATATAATATAAGCTCGGCAACTCCGGAGAGAAGAATTTCAAAACGCGCAAAAGTCCATAAAAAATGTGAAGCGCTGATTTATCTTCTAAAGTGCCCTCGCTCGGCTCTCTCTCTCTTTCTCGCGTATAGATCTCGCCTCAATGATACATCCTCGCTTCAGCCGCGCGCAGTCGAGCCAGGAGAGAATATAAAGCTTTCAAGGTTGCTGCCGATCAGCGTATTCCGCGAAAGTGGAATATTATAACGATCTTCGCTTACTGTCTATATGTGTGTGTGTGTGTGCGTGTGTGAGGGAGACACTTATCGCATCAGAGTATATGAAGATCGGTTGAGCTAAATTTCATAATGTAGGATTCGCATACGTATATATAACGCGTAAATAACATCGAAGGCAAGTGACTGACTGGCCGATATAATGTGGATGCGTGTAGTATGTAACGTCGAGAGAGGCTTTTTCCTCAATGTATTTATATATACATATAGCGATAATTGAATAGCAGTAAAGAAGAATTAACTTTCTGTTATGGACTATGAAAAGTTATTTATAGCGATAGCGTCTGCTATTTTTTATTTCTTTCCATCTCTTCGTGCTTTTCGAGTCATTTCAACTGGGTCGCGATATATCGATAGATTTACGCGTGAGATTTTTTGTAATCAAGACGTCGATCGAAAATCAATCATATTATGACCATAGAACCGATTCCTTTGTCGAACGGCCGCGTCGATGCCAATCGATGCAGGAAGCGTTACATATCGTCGTCCAGAAAGACTGAATTCCTAAATGCAATCATCGCAAGTGTATTAAAACCGCTGCTGCAGTAACGATCGTTCTTTTTAAAAGGCAAATTACACGCACATCTCCCTCGCGTGTAGAAACACAAGTCTAATGAAATCGATAAGCCGTATATATATATATATATATATATATATATATATATATATATATATATATATATATATATATATATGCTCGGCT
Source organism: Muscidifurax raptorellus (assembly GCA_020010945.3). Classification (NCBI taxonomy): domain Eukaryota; kingdom Metazoa; phylum Arthropoda; class Insecta; order Hymenoptera; family Pteromalidae; genus Muscidifurax; species Muscidifurax raptorellus. The sequence continues at coordinate 37,251,803 of CM052080.1, read as the reverse complement.
TTTTCGCTCTTATATCTCATCCTCGGATCTCGAAGCCGATCCTTATCGCTCCATATTTTTTCCCGCCTGAACAATCAATTCATCTCCCCCTTCCTATATAATACACTCACGCGCATCGGTTTATAATTACAGCGCCGCGGAGGATATGCGAAAAGGAAAGCACATCGGTTTTACGTAAGCGATCGAACGTCGTTTTTCCCGGCTGTGTATAAGCTTTTTTTCTTCTCGCGCGTCTCTGGAAACAAACAGAGACAATTAACGTTTTATAAAAGAGGGAGAGTATTATAGGGGACTCACTCGTGTCTGAGAGCAATTACCGATAGCCGAGAGATACAGTCAGGCAATCTCGCGGCTGCTGCTGCGCATTTGCGCAATTATATTGGAACAGCGAGATGAGCTGCTCTGTGTATGTGTGTGTGTGTGTGTGTGTCCCGTAATAAATAGCTGCCCTGAAAGGTGTTGGTTCAAGATCATCCGGTGATAATACGCGCATCTTCTTGTGTATGTATGTATATCTCGTCGCGTCTTTCGTCATTCAAATGCGATGCGGCTATTTACGGGCCTTTCCTAAGACACACACACACACACACACACACGTACACGCAGAAATGTGCGAGTCTTTATGTAACCATAACGCCGAGAGTATATAGATGCTGCGCGAATATCATCATCTGTAGCAATATAACGAGTCACCTGCGCGCCTGCTCTGATGCTGTTCATATATATATGTATATCTATACATCGACTTCGTCATTGTTTTCGAGCTGATTCCGCAACGCAGATTCTTCTTCATCGAAGAGATGTGCACGTGTGTATACGCGACGGAAAAATTAATTTTTCTTCCTCGAAAGTGGCTCTCGTGCACCGATTTTTTGCCGCAGCGAAGGCCCCTCGTTAGTTTGGTAATGAAACGTCGGAGAAAAAATTCAACAGCTATATATATATATATATATATATATATATATATATATCATCATTAAGCGCGCCTTAACTAGAACACACTGCGCATTATTATTCTTCTAATTAAGGTCAGAAGCGCCTTTGATATGTGGTGAAAAAAAAGAAACGTGTATATGCATAACCGTGAGTTATCGTTATCAGTATATGAAAAATGTGTATTATACGGGGGAAAAAAACATTTTTTCGAAACGTGAAAGTTGAGGATTTTCGTATATTAGAAAACGTATTTTACGCTTGTTTTGACGCGACGCAACGGGTTCCGAAGATCGAGCGATCGCTTACGAAACGCGTATACACGTTACAGAATCTTCGGTATTAATAATAAGGTGAAAAATAAATGACCCGTTGCGCTAAATTCAATAAGTCGCCCGAATATATTTCCACAGAGCGTATGTTATTTACACACGGACATTTTTCACGTATACGCGATCAAAATATAAAATAGTATAATTTATACGTCTATAGAAAAGTACACGATCCTCGAATACTCGCTGATAGCGTTAATGGCATGCAAATATGAAAAAAACACGTTCGGGAGCAATAATGTACTCATTTCTTATTGTGAGAAATTGGAGGCTGATACTTTCGAGCTGTTTTACACACTTGCTTGTTATTAAGGATAGCGTCTTTTCGAAGGTGAGGATGGCGATGATGATGATGATGGTATATATAACTGGTAAACAGCAAGGACGTTCTCTGGTGGCGAACGGGATTGAGTTTTTATTGAATGACGGATGAGTCATCGGAGACTTCGATTGGAAGTGTAGACTTGATTCTTCTTTTTTTTTTCTTCTTTCCATCGTCGTCATTTTGTACGTTTCTTATATGTGTCTTAGCCTTTTAAGACAAAAAAGAAACCTCTTTGAGCTTCCTTGATTATATTTTTATATTTGCGCAAAAATAAGATAATTGCACCGCGGTAATATGATTTTTCTTCTTCGCGCAATTATGACTTGCGAGATGAAAAATCCCGCGATTAATTGTATCGTCGACGTCGTATTACCGGTCAATTGATCATTGTTGCGAAAAAAATGCAACTATTATTTACTACGCTTTTAAACTGGTCGATGATGCGATTTACATTCAGACACACCGCCGCGGCTTCCAACGATTATTCACAACGAGACAAATCGATCTTCGCGACTTTTTGCATCAATTTGCATCCGCTAAACGCTCAACTATATTCCTATCCACAATACAATTTTCCCTGTACACCCGCACCCGTGTCAAAAGAGTCCCAACGACTAATATCCGTCATTATTGACGCGGGACAGCGTTAATTCTCGAAACCGCACGGTCCAGCTGCGCCGCGTCTTCGTAATTTGCCGGACAGCCGCCTACTCGACTTCGAAAAATCTCCGAGGCTTAACTGCTTAATCCAATTTTTCATCCGGCCGAGCATCCCTAAATCAGCTGCTGCACTAGTGCGACAAGATACCACTCGATGATTTACGAGCCAACTCTCTCGTTCTAATAACAACGAGACTCCCGGGGCTTTTGAGACACTTTCCGGTCAACCGCACGCGGAACCGTGCCATAAATTCAAGACGAGCGTGACCGAGACCACCCACGGTATATATGCGTGTATAGAAGGAAGGAAAAGCTCGCGAGTGTATACACGGGACACAAGCTCGGGAAAGGGTTAAAGTGGGCTGGGCCGGGGATCATCGAAGGGAGTCGAGGAGGCGGGTTGGGATTTCCTGTTTAAGCGCATTTTGCGGACCGAGTAAAAGCCCGTGTATTTGTTCCTCGACGACGGCCGACTTGGGCTAATTTACCGCTGATGATGTTGCGCGCGTATAATCGAATTACGACGTGTATTTACGCACCTGATTCGGAGCAGAAGACGCTTCGTATACATGCATAAAAATATATATACCGGGAAGAGCTTTTGTCGAAAACCTCGAACATGATCGGGCGTCCTGTATAATACACAAAAGCCGAGAGAGAGAGAGAGAGAGAATTCCTCGGTGGTTTATGAAAAATGTTATAAATTACGAAACTACCGTTCGAGGGCGTCCCTTTGGAATATCGGTCGCCCCTATACACAGTATATACGTATATAGAGAGAAAAGAGCGCGGCTACCGCCAGCCGAGTTCCGCGAAGCGCGGGCTCTCGAGCGCCTCCTACTTGTCTCCGCAGTGGCGACGTCAATTCTTAAATACACAAAAGATCGGTGTGTATTTTTTTTTTCCTCTCCTCCTTATATTCTCGCGACTGACCTGCGCGTTAAGATAACACGCGCCGGTATTCGGATTATAATTCGAGAGTATTTTATCTTCTTATAAATCAGGTCTAAATTTTCGAAAGCCGCGCGCTCGGAGAATCTGTGTGTCCTATGTGGTTTTCTTCCGTCGGGTGTGTGTGTGTGTATACACGTGTTTTGCCGTTGCTTCTTCTTCTTCTTCTGAGTATTATGTTTTTAATATCGTAAGAGAGACTAAATCAACCGAGCTCTGAATCCACTTAAATGCGACGAATCTACGTGACGTTTAGTCTTTTTCGGTGTTTTGTTTGCGAGCGTCGAATTCGAAGTGGTGTTGCTTTGCTTTCGTGGTATAGTCGAGGAAAACTAGTAACTATCGATTTTTTGAGCAGTAAGACTGATCTTAATGCGATTTTTTGCATTCGATTCGTGAGAGCGTCTACAAACTTTGTGACCTAGTGTGATCAATTGCATTTTGAAAATGCATTATTGCGTAAACAATATGCATTTTAAAAATGCATTTCAAAGAGATATATGAAATTGAAAATTGACAAATCGGTAAATATTAATGGAAGTGAGTCCAGTTGTACAACTCACGGGTTTTCGAGGTCGCTGAACACGAATATAACCACGCCGACGGTATTCAAGGTGCCTGGTGCGCAGAGTGGACGGTATGAACGTGTCTTCTACTATTATAATTAATATTCCATCATTTTTACACCTAAATTTAAATATATTATTCTTAAGAAAGAAAGATTATTAACACTTTTTACTTTCAAAAAATGAAATTTTTAAAAAATTCATTCATTATTTTTCAAAACATTCTTCGAATCTACACCTTTCTTATAATATTTTAATACAGGAGCCTTGGAGACCGTTGCCATCACGATGTTCATGTTCAGCGATCCCAAAAACTCACGAATAACGAATTCTAACTGATTATACTAGAAATTTACATGAAACTCTAGGAGACGACGTTCATGTCTATGTTGGGCACCAAATACCTCGGAGGCCGTTATCGTGGCTATATTCGTGTTCAGTAACGTCGAAAATCGGCGAGTAGCAAAACGGACTCATTTCCATTAATCTTTTCCAAGTTATGAATTTTTTATTTTGGGTCTTTTAGAAATCTATTTTTAAAATGCAAATTGTTTATGCAACAATGCATTTTCAATAATACACTAGGTCACAAAGTTAAAAGACGCTCTCACGAATCGAATGCAAAATCGATATTCCATTGCTTCTGTACTTCGACTACAGACTCGAAACGGAACTAGGATTAATGTTTGTATATCTGCCATCCGGAAAAAAAATCGCTAACCGATCGTTCGTTGCTATTACGACTGTTCATCGGATAATACGGATATCGATCGAGAAAGAATAATTTCAATCCATAATCCGTGACATTCCTACACGATAAATCATGTTCAAAAAGGAGCATACGAGTATCCCCGATGGAAATAAAAACTTTTCGATTTGAGCAAAAGCTTATTATATACATCGAGAGAAATACTCGCAATATCCTTAAAAGATTTACGCAGGACTTTGGTAGAAGGCGCGCATATAACACCGAGAAAGAAAAAGAGCAAAAGCGGCGTGTGCTGCGAAAGAAATCTCATAACAATCAGCGAGAACGCATTAAACGTTCGTTCGTTCGTTCTCTCGTCGGAAGGCCAACCATGTATCTCACTCATTATCAGTACTTCGGAGAAAATTGTAGATAATTCTAAAATGAAGTCTGTCTCGCCGAGAAAGAGAGAGAGAGAGAGAGAGAGAGAGAAACGGCAGCAGCAGCCTATACAGGCATGGTCTCTCCCAATAGCATACTATAACAGTGAAAAGGCTCCGCTGCTCGCGCGAGTCCCATCACTATATTTCTTCCGCTGCCTTTCAACCTTTGCTTTACCCCGAAGGGAGAAGTGTCATTTCCATCATTGTATGTTATGTGACATGCGTGATGAGTGAAGAGTCTTGGCTTTTTCTCTCGATGTATATATATATATATATATATATGTAGCTATATATAATATAAGCGAGAGAGAGAGAGAGATGCCGCCGCGCGCTTCTATGTAACGGGAGAGGCGAATATATATAGCGAATGAACAAGCGCAAAATAATCATGATACAATTTGCGCGAGAGAGGCACGTCTGTGCGAGGAGTCTTCCTCTATGCCTCTCGCTTGTGCGCGTGCGCAAGAAAGAGAGAGAGAGAGAGCGTAAATATAAAGAGCGATTCTAATGCGGATCTTCTCCCGATCGGTCAATTAAAATGATTGCACAAAGCGCGGACTTGTGTATATGTATATATACACGCGCCGACAACGGGTCTTGGTGTACTTGTGTGTACATGCGTATGGTTTGGTTAGAAATGTCGTTGGCCGATCTGCAAATGGTACAGGGTTTATAGTTTTGCGAGGCTTTTACTGCATATGCGATGTTGCATCGCAAAGTTTGAGCTGTGTAGTATTTTAAAAATGTCACAATATTAATAGTGTACAGATGATAGGCTGGTAGAAAAATGAACGATTTTTAGCTATAATTAGCTATAATTAACTAATTATTGGCTAATTTTTTAATTGATAATTGTAGATACTTTTAAGGGGATTTTAACACATTGATCATAGCCGAGAACGCTTCCATTTGTTTACACAAGTATTGGATAAAAACAGTTAATTTTCAAAAATGTAAATCGCTTTCTCATACCACCGTCCAAGTCAATTTATCACCAACAAAAGGAATCGTTAGCTCGAACCAAAATATTGCATCAAACTCGACACGTTTAGCCAAATTCTGCACTACTGTGCGACGCCTCTGAGATATATGCGCACCTCTCTCTCGAGCGTTTTAGATTCATAAATTCTCGGTCCGTTGAATACGAAAATGATCCTGCATAAAGAAAGTAACCAAAAACGAGTCATCTGTTATATATGCCGGCTCTATTATGCGCACTCGGAGATTTATTATAGGTGCGGATAAATTACAAAATGTTTTCCAACAATGTCGCGATGATCAATCACTCAACAATGACAAAAATATAAGCTTCGATTATATATATATATGCGATCATTCTCAATATAATCGAAACGTTCACGAAATGGCTATAGAATAATAGCTGAAAAGTTAATTTAAATTTGTGCGTGTATATATATCAAGATAGATTGTGTAATACAATGCGGGCTAGTTCATTAAAATCTGCACCATAAATATTATCTATAGCAGTATGTCAACTATTCGAAATTTCATTATGTCGAGGCTATACTCGAGCAGTCTGTGCTATAACTACTTACAAATCGTTTACATTCCCCGATTACTTTTCACAAATTTCTCCTGCTATCCGTGAGCCCAATATAAAAACAATATGTCACCTACACTTTAAATTCTAGAATACGAAAAACAACGTTAAAAACTTGAAATGTAGCCATTTCTTTTCAACTTATGACTTTTGATCTTATAAAATACGGATTTCTAAATTTTTACTTTTGTCAATCGGCATCTTGCTCTGTAGTATCCAGGGATTAAAGATTATTTTGAAGGGAGACCTATAGCAAACTGAATGCATTAGGTTCATTTTTAGGTCCTGCTAAATGTAGTTATTAATTCCGCATTTTCTATTTTGATTTTATAAAACAGCTATTTCGAAATGTTTTTTCTTTTGTTTTGGCAGTGATTAGTTTAAGTCAAATAATAAAGTGTTGATTTTATCAAAACTATGAGTTTTTTACTTGTGTGAATTTTCTTCAAGTCTTGTCCCGAACACATATTTTTGATTATTCATAACTTTGCTCAGAAGCATCCATTTTTAGAAAACTTTTTTTCAAACTTAAGGTCTTTCGCTCTACTTTCCAATTCCGTTGTCCGAAAATTCTTTCCACTTTCCTTCTTCAAGTAACATACTCAGGTATCCATTGAAAAAGTTCATTTTTCCACATTCTACACGACCTAAACCTAAAAAACCTAATGCAGTACATGGTCTTCAACCCTGGTAGAAAAGTTAGCTAACCGGTATCTAAATCAGCATATTCAAACCAAAAGAAGCGGTAATAATAATTTCAATACATTCTTAATTTCCAACAAACGCTTCAATTCCCTGTACACCCGCATACACCACCACCTCACAAAAAAAACCTACCAACTCACGAAAAACTCACGTTCACTCGAGATCAAAGGACTCCAGAAGAAGCCACTGAAGTAGTGTCTGCATACACACACACGCGCACATAATACAGCAACGTGTCAAAGCAGCACTCGAGTCTCTCGCTCGCATATATAACAACAACAGCAGCGATGCTGCAGGTCCGCTTGAGAGATAAATATATATAAGAATCTTGCGCACAATAGCCCCGGTGTATGCGCGCGCGCGCGCGCGAGGAAAAGGAAAAAAATAAATGTAACAACGCAGTTGGGAAAGCAGTTGAGAATAATAAAAGAGTAGGTGCCAGGTGCCAGCTAGCCGCGGGGCTGCACAAAAAGAAAAGCATCTCTAAAAGCAGTTTCATTAGATAGAGGAGCTGCAGCAGCGAGTGTAGTATATGGAAGGTGACAAATGATAGGCTGTCCGATGTTGAATGCTCGCAAGCGCCCCCTGTTGCTGCCGCTCGTTTATTTGCGGTCACACATTGTCAAGCGAGCTCGCGCGTCGTACATAAGATGCGAGCTGCTGCTGCTACCTCTCTGCTACCTCTATATATATATATATATATATTGCTTTACGTCGCGCTTTTAATATTGGCCCCGTTATATAGCCAGCTATATAGGAGAGTGGATTATTCGTCACGGATTCTTTGGGGATGTTTTGACGACCAGTTGACGAGAGAGCGATATCGTTCCCCTCTGTATAGGACGTATAGCTTCTTCTACTTCTTCCGTTTCACACACGCGCATTGTCATAACGGACGTGATCCCGAGACACGCGCTCTGAAGTCTGGCGATTTTAACGGATCTCACTTCGTCATTCTCTTTTCTTTGTTTTTGCCGAGTGTATGTATGTATATATATATATAAGAGTAGAGAGCGCGACACCGAATCGAAATTCATTTAATGAGATACAGAGCTGCGGGATTCGTATGGCACTTTGTGCCGGATATTCTATACTGCGCGTGTGAGTGTGTGTGTGTATAGAGGGAGAATCAGGCCTTAAATCACGCGAAACAGTTATACACTATATATAAGAGAGTCGCCTTTAGTATATATAGACAACAATTAATTCTCTCTCTCTCTCTCTCTCTCTCTCTCTCTCTCTCTCTCTCTCTCTCTCTCTCTCGCATATACCTACGCAGGTCATTTAGCATGTAAAGCGATACATTAAAATCGCATACGACTCCGTTAATAGAATTTCATTAACACGGAGAAGGTGTGCGCGCATATACATATATATATACGCAAACACAAGCGAGAGAAAAAAAGTGTGGCGCATCGATTATTCGCATCGCGCAGGGATCGCTGGACTCGGATATAATGTTTCCTTATAATACCTTCTCTCCGGCGCGCGCATCTCTTATAGGTCCCCCTGCAGTTTCGCACTGACTGCAGAGACAGACAGACGCGCTGTGAGAGGGCCCTATACTCGAGCCGTACACATATATTTCACTGCCTTTTCTTCGCCTGACAATTCTTTAGCTGCGAATTATGCCTGCGCCACGCATCTGTGTGTGTGTGTGTGCGCGTATATATATATATATATATACCTTGTTTTTAACATATCTCTAATGGAGGAATTGTTAGGAGCGACGAGCTTCTCTCTCTAGTGATCGGTGGAGGCTTCGCGAGGATTAATGCCTGATAAATCACGGCCGCGCTTTACCCCGCGACAACCAGCAGCTTTATATATACATATACATATATATATATAAGTATATACTTTTATTTTTATTTATATATCGCGACGCAACAGAGAGATCGCGGTTTATATAATGCGCTGGACCTGCCTTTTTTTACGTTGTTATATAATAAGCATATTATAAGTAGGATTTTATTTACGGTGGGAGGCGCAGTCGTGGCTGATTTGTTAATTAAAATTATTTACTGCTCAAAAGCTTGTTATCAAAAATAAATATAGCGAGGAGGATGTTTCTTTCGGCCGGGGATATAAGTGCGATGATGTACTACAATCGTCGAGCGTAAACTACGTATGCGCGAGTGGTGCATTAGTCTAAGGCGACGGCTTTTATGTGTATGCACACTGAGAACATTTTTGCTGTAAAAAGTACCGTATTATGGGTGATAATACCGTGGTAACAAGCGGTGCACACGCAGTGGATTTTAGACTTCATTGTTTTACGCTGTTATTTCAATCACAAACGATTTGGATATAGCAGAAAATTCATTTGATTAGCATTTTTCATGTGAAAATGATATAAGCGACGGACTGGAGTTCTTTATACCTGTGAGACATCGAGTACAATCTTTAATGAAGTAACTTTAACTTTTGAACTACGAGCTTTACTTTTGATTCAATTTTTTTAATTATCCAAATAAGGTAACTAAATTTTCTTATTTTCAACTGTCTACTACAATTATAGTATGAGTTGCTCATATATTTATAAATTCTGCAGACCGATTCTGATGAGGGAACTGAAAGTGCCTATGCGCCACCTGTCGTCGCTGGATAAAAACCAGATAGCCGTTACGGCATTTTAAAAATAAGAGTTAAATATATTTCTATATCTCAGTGACCAAAGAAGAATTTCACATAAGCAATAGCATCGAAGGTGGGAACTCATCGAATGATTTATAATTCTTATACGAAAAATTCGTGAAAAACTTTTCAGCAAAGAATTAGCCGTAAAGCCACATATAAACGAAACTCACTCAACAACAGCCTATATAAGCATCAGTTTCGAATACACGCGCATTTACCATCCATCGTTGAGAAAATATCCCACCGGTCACGGATCTCCATCACTCGACGCGTGTCCTCATTCAAAACCGAGTATAGAGAGAAAAAAAAATCCGCTATACATAAATATCGAACACACACACACGAGCAATTGAGCGGAAAGCCAGATGCATCCCTTTAACTGTCTCAAGGGTCGCTCTCTCAGTCTATAAAAATGGCTACACTCCCCCAATATTTTGACACCGGCATGTCGACAGAAGAACATACTCGAGGGTTGCTCATATTCAACATGCTCGCCGGTCCGTAACGCCATTTATTACACTCTCCGGCGTGAACAGCTCGCACAGATTTATTGAGCGACGTGTTGTCGCGCGATGCAACCGTTCTCTCTGTGGTTTTTGAGGTTTTGTCAGAGATGAAATGAATGGAGGGGGGGGGGGGACGCCGCTTAAGGACCTGGGCGGTCCCGATTTCGGAAAAGCTGCGCGCACAATTGGCTACGCTACTTGAGAAACGAGAATGGCCCTGTGGCTTTTGGTCGATTATCGACGGCTTCTCTATATATGTGCCTATTTTTTTTTCTCGATATACACGGCGAATGATTGATATCGACGCTCGTGTTGTATGTGGAATGGTCCGTTTATTATATAGGTGTTGTTTGATATCTATAGAGATCGACAAAGGAGACGCTTATTCCGAGAAGAAACACGCTTTTCTCTCACAGGCGTTCGATGAACGAAATGTGTGTGTGTCTATCTGATATCGCATAGTCGATTTCTGAAATATGACGAGAGATTTCCGTGTATAATAGAAGCTGTATATACGGGCCGATTTATTATTCGGGAAAAAAAGGAACGACAGTTTGCTTCCTGCGTTTTCACAGTTCTGTATCTCCGATCGTTTATCTGCGATGCCGATCCGCAAAGATATCGAAATAATATTTTCGGATATATATATATATATTCATTATTACAATACCCCGTTGTCGTTAGCCTGCGGAGGAAAAAAAGTTTATAACAGAGCCGTAGTGGTGTTTCAAGAGCGAACTTTGACAAAGAGAAATGCACGAAGCTCTCGACGATCATTTTACAACTGCTAAGCAAAGCCGTAAAACCTTTTCATCGAGTATTAAAGTATAGGTATACACGCGAAGATAAAAGCGTTTATTGGCGGCTATACACAGACTCGGAGATATTATCGGCCGTTGAAAGGATCGACTGCTGTGTATGTATATGTAATGCGAAAATTCGTCGCGTCAAAGCGCGCCGAGGAGTAACGATTTTCTGTAACACTTTCGCGATATATTAGTTTATATATATATACGAATGTGTGATTTAAGAATATATACTTCGCAACAATAAGGCAATTCCAGCAAAACAAATTAAGTTCGAGAGCTCGCGCAGTCAAAGAAAGCGAAATATATATTCGATAAAAGAAAGAAACGGCGAAGAAGAAGAAGAAGAAGCGAAGAGAGAATATACAAGAGGCCATCTATCAGTGCGATTGAACGCGTGCAGTCTGTGTGTACTACGCGCGAGAAAGGGGAACCGTTCAGAAAGTGCATCCAAAACGCCTAATTTAACGCATCTCATAACACTTAAATCGTCCATAAATTTAGGCGGTAACGAATTTAACGTCCTCTCGCCGGTCTTTATAGGCTTCTTAGAGAGCGAGAGGGACACGGAGCGAGAGAGAGAGAAAAAATGAACCTTTTATTTTAATGTGGCTCCGCGCGTTTCGGTGATTTAGCGCGGAATGACCCTAAAGGGTCGAGAGCTTTGGCGGCTATGGTACAATTTTTCAACCTGACTCGCTCTCCGACCCCGAGAGGAATTCCGCGCATGACGAGAACTTTGTCCGAGGGCTTATTCTTAATTTACGCTCTGCTAAACTCGTTCCGAATAGACTGCACTCTGTAGCAATTTTTTTTGCAAATTAGATCGAGGGTTAATATGTCGTGTAATCGTAAATCGTGACGTGTAGGCGGTGTACGCGATAATTTAAAATTTTAATCAAAACGTATAGCGCTTTGAAAAAAAAACGAAGCACACTCCTCTCGTGAAGTATGTATATATATAGAGAGAGATTGAAAATCAAAGAGTAAACACAGAGAGGGTAGGTGTGTTGAATGAATTGATTTATAGGATCGAACAATCGATAAAAGGCAGGGCCGAATAAAATTCTCTCTCTCTCTCTCTCTCTCCAAGATATATGATCGCTATATTAACCCGGTCAATCTACTTTTCAAACTCGTGCGATCTTAATTAAATCAAACAGCTGAACTCTCGGCAACCTCCTCGTGTGTGTATATATATACACACAGGGAACCCTTAATCAATGTAAAGTTTGTAATTTGCTAAAGACACGCCGTATACATATATATATACATATACGGGCGCGCGCAGTATAATGTGATTTACGATTATATTCCCCCGATTCTTTTTTAACGCCCACCGCATATCATCGGCGAAAGAGAAAAAGGAATGCAAAAACATATATAACAAAGCAGCGCAATATGCGCATCGAGAAAGAATATTAACGAGTGCGCGCGCGGCGAGTTCTCGAAAAAAATAATTGTTGAGCGCTACACTCCTTTAAATTTCGAATGTATAAGCCGCGCTCTCGAGAGAAAGAGGATAAAAAAGGGCATCGCGAAGGGAACAAATGAACTATTTACAAATACGATCGAAGATACGAGAGGAAGGGGTGGGGGGGGGGAGCTGCAGGGCCAAAGAGAAAAACCAACACAGGCACAGGCTCTACTCCGCCCACGGAACGCCCTGTACCGACCTCTTTCATCGATTGCTCATCGAGAGAGAGACGATAGATCGAAAGAAATGCATTTACCGAGCTTTTTCTCCTTTGGCGAGTATATACAAGTGTCGTTTTTTTTTGTTTTCGTTTCTGCTGCTCCTGCTGCTGGCTTGTCTGATGCTCGTATTTTTGCCGCGGTTTTTCTCGGCCGCAAGATATACGAATTCGATAGTTTGTTTCTCGATCTTGATAAATGTATACACTCCCGGTGTGTATATATATATAGATATATATATATATATATATATACACTCGGGTTCGCGCGAGAGCGAGAGAGGATGAATGAAACCTCGAAGCCCCCCCACAAGATTCATTCATGATATTGTGTGCCCCAAGAGCGAGAGAGAGAAAGGCTATACTCGAGCTTCACACACACCAGGCTGTAACTGTAAATAAGCCGATAATTTGACAGTTTTACAGCGGCGATTTTTCAGCTGGTAATGATATATATATATATATATATATATATATTTTTTTTTTCTCTTATTTTCAAAAAGCAACGACGACAACGAGTCGTACAGTGTGTGTATGATAAACCGACGCGAAAAGCCGCCCCTTTGAATCTCGAGGATCGCGAATTCCGTAGAGTATTTAGATCCCATTCCGAGGGTAATTTAGAGATTACGCGATTCTTACATAAAGCCGGCTACTTATCACGCGTATGGTAATAACGGAACTTTTTGCAAAAGCCTGACTCGATAAATTCTCGCGCGAATGTTTCCCCGGGTTTCGGAAAATGCGATGATTTAGCTGCGAAAAGTGAATTAGCCATGTATACGCAGAGGCTAAAAAAATCTCCCGTAATCCTCTTTAGATCCATAAATTAATTTAAACTCATTACAACTTCTTCCGAGAGATACTGGCTTCTTATAAGCCGGGAGTATTATATATGTACGCGTAAAATAATACCAACAGTATAAGGCCGTTACAGTACATCACACGCATGCGCACTAATGCGCAAAGTGCGTTTATCCGCGCGCGAGATCGGTAGCCCAGGCAGCGCGATATATCAGACACAAGAAAAAAAAGCGCGAAGACGCCTCTATGAATATGTAGTCTGGTCGTTTATCAGAGCTTTTCTCTCTCGCGCGACAAGTATAACTACAAAACGCCCCGAATATCGAGTGTATATTACCATTTTTTCGCGGCGATGGAATCCCACTGCGCGCGCATAAGACTGTGTATACGCGTATATATATATACGCGCAGCTTCGAGAGAGGTTAACTGAACACGCCTCTGAGGTTATAAATTTTGTCATATACGCCTGGCTGTATAAGAAGAAGAGAGCTCCACTCGCGCCTCCTTCCTGCGCAGCTCTTTTCTCTCTCAGTAATACCGCCGCCGCCGCCGCGAGTTTTCTGCGCAGCTTATACCGCGCGCGGGTATGTCTATTAATTCCTTGTAGCAAACGCGCGGCGTCGCTGTGTTATTAAGAGTGCGCATGCGCAAAAGTATCCGGCGATTGAAAATTTGTATTGAAACGTTATAAAATCGTTGCGCTCGCGCGCACGCGCAAGAGAGAGAGAGAGAGGGGTTTAATTAATGGACCGATAAATCTCGGGAAAATGAAATCCCCCGTGTAAATCCCCTGCTAATACGCGTGTTTAATGCGCCTCGACAATCTCGTTGACTTTTGTTATTTAACGGATATGCGGTTGTGGAAAGTGAAAATGTAAGCAATTTCGTTGAGGTTTTTTAGGAGGGAGGGATGGCTATTCAAGAGGTGGCTGATTTATTCGGTAAAATAAGTGCATTTTAACGCGGGCTTTTTTGTTTGAGAGATTAATGGGTGTGCTTTTCGCTCTGATGTATGTGTATAGGCAGTCGGAAACTATGGGGTTATTGGATAAATAAATTGTTTTTACAGTATACTTGGTCGGTGCTTGTGGTTTGATCTAAAATACTTAAGATTTATGCGCATTCTCTAATCCTGGTAGAGAAATGAACGATTTTTAGCTAAAATTAGCTAATTATTGGCTAATTATTGGCTAATTTTACTATTACGTTAAAAATAAAAATTCAATTTTGATAATGAGAATATACTCCGTCGTTAATAATTGAACATACCATCACAATTGTAGATACTTTTAATAAGATTTTAGCATTGATTTTGGTCCGAAATGCTTCCATTTGATTAACACGTATCGTTAACTGTCTGCCAGGGATGTTTTGAAATCAAACTTAACGTCGTTTTGAAAAGTTCAGTTTTTGAGGTTAGGACTTAGAGGATCGGAACTACGATACGAAAACATGCATAACGAATAAACTAAAAATAATTACCTCTTTTTACAATATTAATACCATCAATTAAGAGATCAAAAAGTAAATAGTTTTAGAATGTATACATAATGCGTGCACATCAAACTCGAAAACTTTCATATTCAACTCGTGATTGTTGTGACTGATAATCAGACGCAAATTAGAGGCCTCTCGAAAGCCGAAGAACGAAAAAAAAAAGAAAAATCGAGTTTCTAATACAATTTCCTAATTACAATGTATCCTCACCGAGCATTAGATAGTACAATATTTATAGGACGAAGCCGGTACCGTTACCTTCCGAACGCCACGTAAAAACCCTTTTTCCCACGCGTATATACACATACTCTCGTTAATACCTGTACACACACATATACATTCTCCCGCAGTGTATATTATAAGCGCACACATGCAACTGGACCTATAACGAACACTTGAAAAATTTTTTCACGACGATTTACAGAGCGATATTTTTCACTGCGTCCGGTGCAATCATTTAAGCTCGAATTATACCAAAACTTTTTTCCGTGCGATCTAATGCGAGGAAAATTAATTGCGCCTTTTCTCTCTCGCTTTTTTTTATTCAACCGTGCGTTGATATACCTCGTCAAGTATACGCCTCAGCGGCGTATCCCTAATTTATATATTAATTAAGACAACGCGTTCTCCTTTATACGTATATATACACGATCGGATATACGTACATTAAACTTACGTCACTTAATGCCCGCAGTTTAGTGGGACGACGTGCGAGACAGATTTCTCAAAACACACACACACACGTGAGCGCGCGTGATATGCACGGCGCCGTGTTGCGGACGTTTTTTTCCCTCTCTTTTCCGTGCTTTATTTAGGGCCATTAAGCGGCTTCACGTGTTACAAGATAAAACGCAAAGTGCACGCGCGCTTGATTGATAAATCGAAAATTTTCGCGAGCGTTCGATTTTTTTCGTGTATGCAGGTGCCTGAATGCCGTGTGTAGGACGTAAATTCTGCTGGTATATGCAGGGGGAAAGTGGAGTAAAACGTTTATTTTCTCGTATTTCTTCTTTATAAAGTTGCGTGATCATCCGCAGAGTTAGTAATGTAATTAGACGCGCTAATTGACGTTCAGATGGTCTGAATCGAAGACTAATTATGTATATATTTATAATAGGCGACATCTAGTGGTTATTATTTTATGAATCCAACTATTATTTGTATGTAGCACTTATACGCTAATGAGAAAATGAGTCGTGTATACAAAACAACGATGTACTTATAGGTAATGCATCTTACTATCCTGAATGCTCTGATGAGACCTTTTTAACGATATTTTGGCTAACTGTTGGCTAATTTTGGAGTTAAGAAGGTCATGCTGACATTACTACGTTCTTGAAAATTCTTCCACTTGATTGCCACGTTGACCAGCCTAAATGGTTAAAAGCCTATTTCTGGCGAGAATTTCTGGTCAAAATTTTTCGAAACTTCTGTCCAGAATCTGCTTGGTAGGTCTATTTAACTGGATATAATTATAAATACATATATTTCGTTCCTGAATACTGTGCCCGTCGCCGTTTCTAATCAACGAAATTCAACACCAACTTCTATGCATAAAATTAACTCCCTTCATTTTCCCAGAAATACTTGCCCACACTCCAATTCATCCACGCTCCAAACTAAAAAATGAACCAACTCGAGCGAGTTATATCTCAATGCAATTAAGGCGAGCATCTTCGAGCCGTACGAACCGCACGATCGTATACACATCCCGTATATACATATATAATAAAAAGCAAGACGGCTGCGTGTCGGCGACTACGAGAATAAATAAGGCCCTTGAGATACGGGGAAATATAATACCGATGTTTACATTAAAACTTGGTATTATTATATTAAGGATATCTTATTAACCCTCGAGTCCCGCCGCGAGTCCTCGTCGACCCATCGTGTGCCGCGTCTCTGGCCGCCGCGGCGGCGAACGAAATGACAACTCGGACAGCGATACTCTTACGATATAATTAAAGCACAGCTTGCTTCCACGGCGTATAATATACTTTACAACTATGTATACACGCGAGTCTCGCGTATGGCCGAAGGAAGAAAAAAAAAATAATAAAAACTGAAATATCGCCGTGTCTCCGAAAGAAGTCGCGATGTCACTTCCTTAATTATCCCTAATTCTTTCCCTAATTGTAAATCGCGCGCTACTATCCTCTCTCGGCGCAGATTCGTTAGTCCGCGCGCGCTCTCGGTAATGTTACGTATATAGCCTGTAGTCTCCTCTCTGTACACACACACACACACACACACACGCGATGCACCTATGAAAGCCATATTTATGCGAGCGTAAAGCGATCGCCGGGTGGCGTGCCACAAGCCCCTTTCGCTAGACCTCTCTCTCTCTCTCTCTCTCTCTCTCTCTCTTGCGCACGATTAAACGCCTCGTAAAAAGCTGCACGCCTCAAAGACCTGCGCGCCTCGAAAATACCTCTAAGAGCGAGCCTTCTTCTTCACACACACACTCACACACACACACACACGTAGGAGGAGGGAAATCTCTCCGTCGTGATTGACAAAGCATCGGACACGTGTGTGTGTGCGCGCGCGCGCGCGAGGAGAGAACCGAGCGATGATTGCACAAGCCTCGCCTCTCTCCGCATGTCCGAGCCGCCGCAGAGAGGAGTAGGAAAGTTGTCCGCGCGCACCGGTCGCGGGGTTAGAGGTTCGCGCGCAAAGCACTTGTTCGAAGAGCCGCGCGCGCGCGCATATGCTGAGAGAGAGAGAGAGAGAGAGGATTTTTTTATGGATTAATGGTTTCTGCAAGCGGACGAGGATGAGATGCCAGCGACACTCTGCGAGAGCATTTTTTTACGCCGTATATTTCAGCTTTACGAGCGCCGACGAAGCCTCTTTCAGAATTTGTCAGGTTTAATTAGTCGGGTAATGAATTGACACTAAAGTTATAGTTTTTACAAGCTTTATAGCGCTGCGAACTTTTTTATGCCTGTGTGTGAGTCTGTGTGATATTGCGGGTATATAATCGAGAGGGTGTGTGTGTGTGTGTGTAATCTAAGAAATTGCAGACGCGCGCGCGAGATCGGTATTAATTAATTACTATGATCCAGCTCTCCCTCCGCGCCGAGAGTTAAATATAATATACGAATTATTCCGTGTGTAAAACCTACTCTAGGCTGTGTTATTACTTCACAACAAAGTATAATTGAACTTGTTTATATATACACTCTTTTTCTCTTCCTTTATTTAATAACCGCAAGATGTGTGTGTGTGTGTGTGTGTGTGTGTGTGCGTGTACTTACACGCAGGAATAATATTTACTTCTCTGTACTGACAAATTCGACCACATCTGTTTACTTCAAAATCTCCGACTCCGACTATTATATCCCTTAAGTTCAGTGTCACTGCCCTTTCGTCGTCCGGCCACACAACATCTCGGCCAACGACATATAATATCATAAGATTCACCTTGGTTTTTGTACCTTGAAATTATATTCCGCGATTTTCGAAAAACCCTTATATATTTTTTTAGCTTTCTCTTTCTATGGTTTGACAATGTACCTGTACATATATTAATAACAAACACAAGTTTTTCTTAATTATTAACTATATGTAGTTTTTTAGATATACTGTGATCTTGTTGAAAATTTTTATATTTGTCTTGTTTTTTCATTAAAGAGGCCTAGAAGAGGGAGTATAAAGCCTCCGAAATGTCGACAAAGTTTAATTAAAATATATAACTCGTGGCGATTATTCAATTCCACAATTTTTTAAAAAATGTTTAAAGAAATAGTATTTACTGGCTTTTAATGCTTTCTCAGCGGCCGCGCGTTTTTCAAAATAATTATATTGGTTTTCTGCCGCGCTTGAGAATTCAATTTTTCCCAACAATATTTCAAGGAGCAGCTCACCGACTCTGGAAAAAAGCGAGTGTGTCATTTTTGTATGCAGATTATTTTTACATAAGACGCGCGTGTGTGTATTATACGCGAAAGTTTGACAAACTTTGACATGTATCCGTGTGTATGTATATATATATTACAGTTTCGTGAAATATATTGCTGTACTTTGGCTGAAGTGTATACTGTGGAGTTGAATGATGAGCGAATTTCCATAGATTATTATGCGAATTCGATGCAATTGCGTCACGGGTATATGATATCACGCGCGTATATATAGCAGACTCGACATCGTCGTTCTTGCAAAGCTGGAAATCCCGATGCA
The DNA here is from genome assembly GCA_020010945.3 of Muscidifurax raptorellus. Lineage (NCBI taxonomy): Eukaryota > Metazoa > Arthropoda > Insecta > Hymenoptera > Pteromalidae > Muscidifurax > Muscidifurax raptorellus. Next base: position 37,232,509 of record CM052080.1, on the reverse strand, counting down.
TATATAACGAATGAGTAACTACTCCAATTTTTCCCGATTACGCTGGATAATCGCGATTATGCTTGAGGAAGAAAAAAATCGACGTCGTGCGTGTATCGATGGGATTAAAAATCGATATTCGATCGTGTGCGATTGAACAGTTATGAGTATAATAATATTCTTATATACGCTTTATAATATATAATGCTTTCGGTAAAGGAGATAATCTCGTGTACTTACTTTCATATAATGACCCATTCAATACTTCAACTCAAGAACGCTTACATCCTCGAGGTTACACTCGCACATAGGTGTGAAAACATTATTTTATTGTTCTAACGTTTAATAATACAAACCGTTCGCGCATCGATGCTTTTCATTCAAAGCGTATATACATATACTTTCAACAAATTTCACCGCATTCTTATTTTATTACTTTACGATCGCAAATTCCCCAAAAAACTCAATACACAGCGTACTCGGACGGTAAAAAAGTAGCCGCGTTTATTCGGGCCTCTACGCATTAAGACGTTAACCTTTTATTGCGAGCGCATAAAAAAAAATCCGAACGCGTAATGGCCACAATAAAGAAAATACGCTCGCCTACGCCTAAAAAGTAAAAAAAACATCGTGTGTATATATGTATAGGGCTATACTAGCCTTTTTCAGCGCCTCCCAAGGAGAAATTATATACAACCGCAATTAAGATAAAAAAACTAAGTCTGCGGAAAACGCGCTACCCTCGGGCTTCTTTGCTTTTTTTAGGGCAAGCGGTGCGCGGAAAAACTCGTAAAATCCCGCGCACGTTTTTTAGAAGCGGACCGCCGCCGCTCGATAACCGTATTTATTTGGAGCATTAATTATCGCTTCGAGTTTTTAGTCTATTTTCTTTTTTACGATATATTTTTCGAAAACAGCGCCGCCGACGAGTCGTAAAACCGACGAGAAAATTTCGACCGACCACTGCGTAGGTACACACGCAAACGTTATAAAAACTCTCACCCCTCAGCTGCTCCGAAATCGTTAAGGATCTTACGGTACCTCTCTGTATACATATATATATATTTTTTGGCAATACTACCTTTTTCCACTTCCCACGTGCATCGGCTTAGTCGTCGCCGGTGTTTTCCCGCGCTAGAACATCGTTGTCTCTCTCTCTCTTTCTCTCCTGGAGCTCGACGGTAAAAGCGTACGGTACTCGGCTTTTTATGAGGGCGCGACCCGACGCGCTTAGGCGAAAGCTCTGCGTGCCTCCTATACACATGTATATATATGCATGGTGTGCTGTGTATATATATATACGTGTGCACCGAGCGGACCCCGAAAATCTAGGTCACGTCGTAAAAATGCTAAAAAGCCGAAGGGGTTCTTCTGTCGGGCTTGGAGCTGGTCGGACCGTTATTTTAAAAGCTGACTTCTCTTTGGCGTCTCTATCTCTCGTTCGTTCTTTGCTTTCCTTTTTCTTTTCTATAGCCCCTTGTGTTGTTGTTTTTTTCGGACGGCTTCTTTCACCCCCGGGGCGAGTGTCTTTATAGATGCGTAGAGTAGTCCGACGGAGTTTTGTGACTTATATATATATATCTACCTGCGCGCACGAGCCGACGATTTCCATACCGATTATGTATACCTGCGAAGGAAACTTTCTACTCTTGATGGTCTCAGCTTTTCTTTTCATTTTTTGTAAGCGTGAGTTTTTTTCTGAAGATTTGTTTTGTCAACAGCTCGCTTTGACGGGTACTCTGTGAAACTCTGAGCGATATATTTGCGTTGTAAGACGCGTATTTTATACAGTGCATTTAAAAGTTCACTTTTTGAGGTTGAACATGCCTAATTAGCCAATCACCGGGCTGATATTAATTTTACAACGAGATTAAAAATAGCATTTTACTCTAAAAAAATATCATGGTGATATAACTGTTTGCTGATTGGCTCTTCATGTTCACTTTCAAAAAGACAAAATTAAAATATTATTATAGAATTGACTCTCCAAAAAATAATACCCCTATACTGATTTCGAAAATTGAAGTATTATTTGAAACACTTCAAAACGTGCATTATTTTCGAACTGGGGGTCGACACTATCAAATAGGCGACTTATTACCGTAACAAACTTCGAGAAGTTTCAGCAAATATACCCGTAGCACTCCAGGTCAACTTTCAATTTTACTTCAACAAAATATCTTAAACAATACATATTGTCAGTCAATTCTGATGACCATAATTATACATCCTTTAAATAAGCTTATAATATTGTCTTTGACCAAAAATCCTTCCATTCGATTAACACGTTAACCAACCAGGGTATATAGAACAAACCTCGATGAAGCCTCCGCCCTCCATATCGAGTCAACAATAACCGTCACAATATCCATGAAAAAGCTTGTAAACCGAAAAACCAACGAACCGCATCACTATCCGCCCTCACAATAGCGTCAATTAACCGAAAACCGGCAAATCCAGGTACAAGTGCGTATATATATATATACAACCATGACATGCGCGTCCACAACCCTAGAGAACCTAACCCCAAGACGTGGACACCAAGAAGACCGCCGATAGAGAGAAAGGAGGCAAACACTTTGAAATGATCACTTCGAGCAACGCCTTTTCCCTGCGTTCACTCTGCCACGCCTCTCTCGCCAACCCGTCCTCTCTCTCCCTCTTTCTGCCGCATATTATTGCTACTGTCCCAAACGAAGAGCGATTTTCACCTCGGGGGGTTGAAGGGCTATATATATGGAGAAAACTCGGATGTTCCTATTATTATTATCCTATATATATATATATACTCCCTTGTAAACGCCCTCCTTCCGTAAATATATATATAACCACGTATATTACAATATAGTCGTCGACAGGTACGCGGTATATCCCAGAGGGTTAACGAACACGTTCCTCCAGATTCTAGGGATTATAGACATCCGAGCCATCCTAGACATCTGGGAGACAGTCGTAAAGCCATCATCCGACGGCCCATAATCGATTCGATTCTTCCGGCGGACGTTTCGCGCTACGCAGTTCTGTACCTGGACACGTGACATTTTCCGCTCCTCGAGGTTGTATATACCGTTATTTCCAAGGGTACTGCGCAGTTTTTTTTAGCTTCTCTATTTCGCATCTTTACTGCTGTATATATATATATATACATAGAAGAGGACACTGCAATAAAACGATCGATCGCGCCCCCGGGAGACGTTTTTTCTTTTTTATTGTTTACGAAAGTTTTTAAGGACCGTAATTTCGAAAATTCGGGTGTAGGAGTGATTTTACTGCCGCGAAGCAAGAGGAAAAAAACGAGGCCAAGCTAATAATAAAGAAATAAACGCACGCGCGCGGGATTACCCGAGGAAGTGAGTTTGGTGTCGCACTTATTTTTCCACAAATTTCCCGGCGACTGCATTTTTTAAAAATATATATATTGCGGGGTTTAGAGATCTATTAACTTTACGGTCCGCTACTGCAGAAGTGTTTTTTTTAAGTACCGCATGAACGTCAGTTAAAAAAGAAGCGCAGTCGGGCTGATTTATACTTCTTCGAATATAAAAGTTGGAATATAATTATGATTTGATTAAACTGATAAAAGTTTATTTTCCGCGTAAATCAAGGCTTAATTTTTCGCGCCTTTACAAGTTCCAATGAGAGCCGTTAAATCGCGTATATAGTTACGTAATAAATGCAGAAAACGCGGAGTTTCTTTTCTCGAGCTTGTATAAGCGGAAAACCCGTAAAAATGTTCTCGAACTCCTAAAAGCGCGCGTTAATAGGCTCTTCAAGATTGAAATATATATACACGCGGTTACGCAAAAACAACCAAGATTTCTCGAATAACAATTAAAAAAAAAACAGGCGAAAGTCCCCGGCGCGCGCATCCGAATATCCAGCACAGTTCTTTTATACTCGTCCAATAAATCCCCGGACACATCTTGCGCGCGTGTATATATATATATATATAAAAGCCTTGCGCGAGCTTTTTACCATGTCATTAACGGGCCTGAAAGCCGTTAAACGACGACAGTAGAATTCCATCTCGGAGAGGAGATGATGATCGCTCGAAGCCGCCTGCGCACGTCCGATAAATCTGACTTTACGCCCCGATGTATACGCCGGCGCGTAATCGCATCGAAAATTGAGTCAGATATATTCGGCCGCCGACGCGGCTAACAACTCGCACGTACTAGACACTCATCTTCGATTCTCTATACCTTCGATATATATTACACTCGCTCCTCCTTATATTCGCGCGTGCGCGGAGAGTCTTTCGATCTCCCGTAATCTCGGCTTCTTTCTCTCGCTCTCACGCGACTCCTTCCTCATTCTCCGATTTCTTTCTCGCGCGAGCAACCGGCCAACCGAGAGGCTGTATATATACATGGACACTTTGTTTCTTCCCTTCTTTTCTATATACAACGGCTTCTCTCTAGCACCTCACTCGCTCCCATACTTAATGTACTGTTCCCTCATTCTCGTTATCCTCTCGGGCTCTTTTGCTTCTCTCTCTCTCTCTCTCTCTCTCTTCTTCATATCGGTATAGGTTATACATATATATGTATATACGTATATGTATATATACGTGAGCGGATGCAGCGTATAGAGTCGAGACGAACATGATGTTGCAAATCGGCGTACGCGCCTTTCATCTCTCTTTCTAGCTGGGAATCGCGGCGATCGGTATATACGATTTTTCCGCGACGGACACGAGCGTATACGCTCATTTGTAGGCCATCGTCGCGCGGATGTTAAATTGCCCTTTGACAAGTTCTCTCATTACGATCTTTCGCGTCGTTCGTCTTCGGCGCCAATAAGCGCGACGATAATAATGGTTATATGGGAGCTGCGGATAGAAGACTCGAACGTGTCAACGAGGTACTTTGTGTGGAGCTTGTTTTTTTTTTATTATTCTTCTTTTGTCTTGTTGCTCGGGTGGAGATGAAGAGAAGAGCTCTCGGAAGTTGTGTGTGAAACTTGCGCTGGTAGCGTTAGGTTTTGATAAATGTTTAACTGATGTGATTAGATGAAGAGGTGTGTCTTTTTTTAGAATTTTCGAGTTTTGAGAAAGTTAAAATCACCAAATATCGATAAATACTTTTAGATATACGCTCCATCCGTATATGTATTATAGTTATTCTTTCTAAAAAAAATTATATACTTCAGTCAATAATATAGCAGATTTTCAATATTATTTCGACTGTTGGAAGTAGAAAATTAAGGTCGTAGCTGAATTAATGTATAATCCAATATTGTAACATTTGAAACTAAATAATTATTTCAATAGAGCTTTTTTATAATTTAAATCGAAATATTAAATCTTTATCAAAACATTTTAAATCTTGCCGCCATACATTGAAACCGATCATTTATTTCACAACCAATGAAATCGCTTTAAGAGAGAAACTAGCATAATCCAGGTTAGAAGTTCAAATTCGTAACTATATTCCTGATGGAATCATTTAATATTAATCCTTTCCGAAAATATGAATCTTCAAATCTCTGACGAATTCAAACCAAGTTAACGTTTGAATTTTGGCGCCATACAACCGGATATCCGGTCATATCAAATCACATTTTTAACGGCTATACAACATCCGGTCATCGCTTAAACATAGCAATATAAGCTATTCGCCCAACTTAAACACAGTTAATCAAGCATTACGTGCCAACAAAAGTACTCGCATTCTCAAATTCAATTTCCCGTCGTCATTCAAAACAATCCCTCCACTCACGCAAAAAAAACCTCAGGTGCACTCACTGCATTTTTTCCGGAAACGCGGCTTACAACCTATATACATACATATATATACATATCCCTCGAAGCGCTGCAATTTCGATGACGTCACTCGGGGGGGGGGGGGGGGGGGGTGAGAGATTGCTGCACGCGCCTCTCAAGAGTCGTGCTCCAGAATCGGCGCATAGCCATAAAGGATTAGATTGAGAAGCTCAGCTGCGCATCATAGAAGAAGAAGAAGAGGAAGAAGAGAAAAGCCGAGGCGTGCACACGGCTTCGCTTGTACGTAAGATCATATATGTATACGATGCATCTCTTCTTGTTCTTCACCGCCGCGGTGTTAACCAGATTGGGGTATAAGAGATCAATTTCCAGAAAATTACAGTCGGACTGCTACGGATTACGTGGAATATGGCGCGGCGGGCCGCGCGTGCAAGCGGCTTTGAAACGTTTTCGCCGCTGGGAACGCGATGTAGACATCACCACACGCGAGCCCTTACACGCATACACGTATACGTGCAGACTATGGGAAAAACATCGAGTGCATGTTGCGCGTCGGGGATTATTTTATGCTAATCCGAGAGAAAAGTGTGAAATTTCGATCGCGGTCTACTTCGCTCCGACACACGAAAGAAAGAAAGAAAGCTCGTTATATATATGTATATACATCATCGTGACACGCTTCGAGCGTTTGAACTCGTCTCTCGGCATCACGATTTCGGCGGGGCTGTTATTATTAGGCATAGCCGCTGCGCAATCGAACTTATATATATATATATATAGTTTCTCAATAATCGGCTTCGCCGAAAAAAAAGCTCAAGCTCCGTATCAATGCTATCCTCGCGATTTCCGTATCGGTAATATACGTTAATCGAGCGTGTATATTACGCGTGTCTAATGACAAATTATACATCGTCGCAAAGCGAAAGTTCGATCCACTTTAAAGCGCGCCGACGACGTCCCGCCATCGTTATAACCGCAAGCACGCGCGCGCGCAAAAACGAAAATTATAAATATATACATATACATATAAAATCGCGGAGGGAAGCGCGTATATAAAGGGTTAAAATAATGCAAAGGAAAAAAAACGAAGCGGAATCCTTCCTCCTCTCTGGACGCTCGCTTATGTGCCGCCAAAGAAAAACGCCGGCACGTCGAGGCGCATTATTAAAAGGCAATTTACCAATCTCGCGGCAGAAAAGAGCTCGAGAGCAACGCGCGCAAATTTTCAAGAGTATATATATAAGAGAGAGAGAGAGAGAGAGAGAGAGAGAGAGAGAGAAGAGGAAGAGCGAGGAGAGTCAGCGCGCGCATACATATATAGGAGGGTCAGAGCGAGCGAGAGGGAGAGAGCCGAGTTCGCGTCCGAGAGAAAGAGAGATATTATCATACAACGCTGGGGGTCAAAGGTTTTAATAATAAACGGGTCCGTTAATTAGACTTCTCTTAGAGAAGAATCGCACGCTTATATAGCCTGTATATACGTATAACGCGAGTGTGTACGTGTGTATATACGTATATATAATACTCTATGTGCCAGCAGCAGACTCATGCACGGGCTGCACACGCTCTCCGCGGCGGCCACTTGCCGCATTTCTCAAGTCACTATATATATATACATACATATATAGATGCAGCGGTGTCTGATGCAGCGTCGAGGTATACACATGCTGCAAAAGTATTTTATTTATTCCTACTCGTCATGCTCGATACAGCATGTAAATATCTCGACTGCGCGGCGACTTCATTTTTTTTTTTTTTTTTTTATTTCGAAGATGAAATTGTTGCGAAACTAGCGAAAGGTTTATAATGTATACGCGTATATACGCAGCTCCCATCTCAGCGACGTGTGAAATAGACTCGGCGACTGCAATTTATTTGTTTAATTAGAGAAATTGATTAAATCCTAATGAGAAACGATTTCGTGCGCGGATAAATTTTCATTAGGTGTCTCATTAACCTGCACGAAATATCCTAATTGAATCATCCTGGAAGAGAGGGGGGGGAGCGTTTTAAAAGTCTATGCGCGATGCCGTTTAAATATACCTGCTAAGTGCTACACGGCAGCACACTGGAATACACAGTATATAAATGTTATAATCGCATACGTATACGCGTAATCGATAATTCTATATATATATACGCAATAACAAACGGCGAATCTGATTTTTTGGCGATTACGGCTTCCCCCTCGCTTATACGACACATACGAAAAAAGAAGAAGCAACCGCCCGATCATCTGTGTGAAAGCCAAGAGCAATGACTCTTAACGTTCGCCTGTCGTGAGATCTCTCTCCTCTCTCTCTCTCTTCTCTATTCATCTCTCATTCTCATCTTCTCATTCTCTCTCTCGGGCTGCGCATCTTCCGCAGAGCCTATACATATATATATATATAGGAGCTGAACGCAGGGCATCTCTCGCGCATACGTACGTGGGAGTGTGGGAGCAAAACCGACACCGGAGAACGCTCATGAAGATCTAGCGGGGGAGGGGGAGGAGGCCAGCCCGTATACCTAACCTCTGCATACATATATCGTGCGTCTGTATACAGGTATATGTAGTATACACCCTACACATGTGTGTAGTGCCCTCGCGCGGCGCGGATGACCGCCTGCAGCGCGAGAATATGTTCGGCGTGCGGACGGTATGGAATTTTGAGGTTAGGTGCGAGGGGGTTGTAGAGAGCTCGGGGAATCCCAGATATTTGGGGCTCTTGATTTGTTGCGGCGACCTATCTCGTGTATTTTTCTCTACGCTATATACTCCCGTTCTTTTCTTCTCATGCTATTGCTTCGATTTTATTTCGAAAATGTAACCGATATAATATATACTCGCTTATAAATCAATATATACACATGCGGGTGCAGGAAACTATATTTCACGCTGATATAGTTGACGAATTCAATGACTTTCTTTCTCTATAGATGGGTGTCGAATTCATTAGATTTTATTGGCAAAACTATTATCATTAAAATGCAATGAGAAAATGACAAAACACACGCGTATATAAATTTAATAGAGGCTCTGAAAAAACTTTGTTTGCTTTTATGCGACTAATATTATAACGTACGTATATACAAGACTCGCATAGCCGTCACTTCGGATTATATATACATATATATGTGTGTGTGTATATATATATATATATATATATATATATATATATATATATATATATATGTATATGTATACACAGAGCGCATAGAGGTATAAGTTCAAGAACCTGAAGCGCGTCCCGCAGCCGCGCTGAAATAATTACCGACGTAAATATCAGCGTAATTGTATATATGCATCGCGCGCTTATATAGAGAGCCGTTAACGAAAGGCGATAAGGAGCGACAAATAATAATTTGGCGAAACAAGAAACCTGCGCGTTAAAATCCACGTTCGCGGAGAAATGGCTTTAAACGATCGCGCGGCTATGCAGAAAGACTCCTTACGCAACACTAGCGCGCTGGAGATTTTAATGAACGGAGCGCCGCATTCAATTATACCGCGACGAGAGCGCGCACGGCCATTCCTTCATTTTTTATTTATGCTTGACTTATCCCTTCTTTTTCGCTTGGATACTCCCACTTGTCTATATACGCGTATACGTACGCGTAAGCCCTATAGCAGAAGACTTAACGATTTTTAGCTAAAATTAGCTAATTTTTGGCTAATTTTTTAATCGAGAAGTTCAACGTCAACTTCAACGCGACAATGTTGCCAGCGCGCGTAGAAAATTTCTATACGCGTAAATAATTTTTGCACCTTATCTCCGGGATCGCTTTCACATGCACCCTCGCCAGGAAAAATCCCGGTCGCGCTTCTAACGCCCGGCGCTCCTTAGCTGCATATATATACGGTATATATTATATATGGTTAAAGGTCGTGTCGGCTCATGCGTGCGCAGTCCTATTTTCACGTTTGACGAGAGTGTATATATCGGAGAAATTTTGTAAACTTGTAAAAATTTCATGAAAATGTGTATACAAAAGTAATAAATCTTACGCGGGCCGTACGCCGGCTTATGGTATACCTGTATATACGCGTTGTGCTGTCAAGTTAACGTACACGTGATTCACGGTTCACTTCCTCGGTCAGCGGCGTTTTACGCTTGCGCTTGTTTATTTAGTGGGCATTTTGTTACTTTATTTTTTTGTCAATTTAATAATGTGTATTACATACACGTGCTATCATTGTGAACAATTTTTTTGTTACATTGATAAGCGGGTGCTTAGGCTCGTAAATCAATATCGACTACTACTGCTATTTATCAATATATAACTTGAAAATCACGTATAGACACTCGCACACCTTGTTTCTCTCTCTCTCTCTCTCTCTCCCTCTCTCTGCGGCGATAATAAATAATCACGTGTAATATAAAATGGAAAAGCCAATATAACGGCAGTAGTAAAATCTCACGTTTCGAAACGACGTGTATACGTATATGTATAAAACGAAATCAGAGTGTAATTTTTAATCGCACGCTAGCCCATAAGGATAATGTCAAAACGTATAAAAGTGTTCTCGAGTTCTTCGGACGCATATAAAAAGCGCGGTGTTCGTATATATAGATATACACATACATTTTTCGTCTTAAAAAAAAGGATGAATCAAGGATGAGCGTTAAGAACGCGTCGATCCCTTCGGTTATATTTTCGTATCTCCTCGAGAGAAAGAGAAAAAAATATAGCGCAGTAAAAAGGAATTTTGTTTGACGATATCTGGAGAATCACGCGCACATAATGCATATACGACTGCACCTATCTACAGCTGCAGACTCGCACTTGAGAGAGACTACCTCAAATATTACCCAGCATTTTCTCGAGTGTGTGTGTGTGTGTGAGTTCGCCGCCGGGGGAAAGAAAAGCGGTCCACTTGACATGAAACGCCCCACATGAGGTGCTTCGTATATGTATATATATGAATGCCCGAGTAAAATGACGTGAATGTATAATGCATGCAGATATGCTGAGTTGACGAAGCTTTTAAAAGCGACGTTTCTCTATGAGACTGCTGATTTTCTAAGCAGAGACGAGCATATATACTCGGAATACGGCTTTTGCCGATTCGCTTTCCAGTATACATATACATTTTATTATTTGCTTTTGCTTTGTCGGGGACTCGCCTGTGTCACGGTAAATTTTCTTAAATGATAAATTTACGATTTAGTGGTAAAATTCGTAACGGAACGAGATTTTCAATTATTATATATATATACGCATGCATTATATTAGCCGCACCGCTGTGAAATATTACTGTCGTCTATAGTCCGCGATTGACGAATATAGATGGCGCACAGGCGCTTTTCCGTTTCCTTCATCACAATCTGTGCGCACAATGCATAAATGCTATTATTCGTTAATAATTGTTTCTCTGTTAAATTCCCATAATATTAATCGCACGTTTCATTAAAACAAAAAATGCAGGTTTTTAGTATATCCTCTTCGTATAACGTATAATCATTCGTACGAACGATATCGCACCGCACCTAATTACGTTTATCGGGAATTAACTTTGACACAGATATTCTCGTATTATAACTCCAAGCGAGCATCGTACACGCATGTATACAAGTTATTGCGCAAAGTTTCATTAACCGGCTTCGGAATTAATTCATATATGATAAACGAAAGTTTAATATACTGATTACTTAATCGTCGAGTATTTCAATCAGCGAAATCCGAAGCAGATCATTTAATTTCAATTTCGATTCGTATATATACTTGTAATTAACCCCTGTCAAGCTCAACGTCGTATCTTCATTTTCGTAATGCAGCGTCATTTTTTATCAAATTTTTCGCGCTCTTTCTCTCTCTCTCTCTCTCTCTCTCTCTCTCTCTCTCTCTCTCTCTACAACGTATACCTCTGGGTCGCTATCATTATTATCATTATTTCAGAAATATATATAAGCCATATCACTTTGAAGTATTATATACGACGATTATAAGTGAAGACCATACATTCCAATATATATATATTAATCGTTCATTAATTTATTTATACACGTATAATGGCCGAACAGCACTAAATTCTATCGACGTAATAACGCGAAGCTATATGGGTGATTATAAATGTGGCGCTAAAAATAGAAGAGCCCGAAGAAGAAGAAGAAGAAGAAGAAGAAGAAGAGGCAGCGAGAGAAGGAAGTATATAAAGGATGGCATTCGATGGATGGCTCGGCGCGCGAGGCCGAGAGCATTTCACACATATATACACTGTGTGTGTCTGTTTGACGTAGATTTCTCTAACAATTATTTAGGACGAGACGGCCTGGAGGCGTCTACACGAGCCTGTTAACAATCGGATTTTTTTCTTCTTCTTCTTGTTCATCTTCAACGCGAGAAGTGAGAGACCCCACGAAAATCGGACATTCTTTTGTCGTATTTCACGAGTGAACTTGATGTACAGGTGAATAGACCTTTTTTATACATGTACATGTGTACTCGACTCTCTCGAGTGATCTGTTTGATCTTGCCTATATATACATCGATGAAATTCACGGCTGCCGAAGATCGTGGAATATTTTTCCGAAAATCAAACGCATCTATATATTCATATAATCCAGCGGTCGATGCGGCTAACAATACACGAGCTTATAATCCAATTAACAATCAATAAAAAGTAAATGGATACACCGGGCGCTGCTGCGAGATTCTCCGATATACATTAGGATATATACAGCTGCGCGCACGTATTAAAGAGCCGCGATATGGCCTCGAGCTATTATGTTGTGATTGATTTATACAGGGCTCTCTCCTGGAGCTCAGTATATATATATATATATATTATATAGAATCGCTATTGAGAGCATCATCTCTCGCTCGTGACAGCTCGCGCCGTCGAAATCTAATATCCTCGCGTGCTGAGAGCTCCGATGCGTGTATGTGTATGTGTGTGTATATATAGAGTTTTTGTTCGACTTATCAAACGCGGAAACAATTATTACACCTCGAGCTAAAATCCGTGTGAACGATAAGTGGTCTCTCGCGGCTCTGTCGAAAAAATAAATTCTGTATGTATAAGAGCGTAAATAACGCTTTTGTATAAAACAACGCAACTATGCGCCGTTACAAATTTATGATGTATAAATACCTCTTCTGCGCGTGTAATCCTCCAACTTTATATTATTTATAACGCACTATACGCGTGTGATGTGTGTAATGAACGATGAGCCGTTGTAATCGTTAGCTATATATACATACACTCCTGCCCATGTATTTTCAAAGGAGCTTCTTACGACTGACGGAAAAAATTCACTCACACGCGCGCTTGTCCAAGATCGGTTGGAAGAGACAGATGAAGTGTCAACGATGCGGATCGAATCTCTCGATACATGATAAATGACGACGAGTTCATTCGAATATTCAAAAAGTAAGAATGAAGAAGAGCCTTATCCTGCTTTTCTCACCCTGGTATAAGCAGTCAACGATCCGCGTTAATCAAATGGAAGCACATATTCGATTATCGCCAATAAAAAAATGTTCCCATATTATAAAAACAAAGTAATTAGCTAATGTTAGCTAAAAATCGTTAATCTCTCGAAGCGAATTCGACAGGGGGTCGCGTACGTCGAGGAATAATTTCTAAATCGCCATTATATACACTCGCGCGGATGAGTATTAAAAGAAAGAGGAATGAAAAAAAAAGGAAGGAAACACTTGCCGCGTTGCAGACTCGAACTCGCGAACCATGCGCGGACACGACAGGGTTGTAACTTATGCTTGCCAATGTCATATATTATCCGCTCACCTGCGCGCGAGTTCGCCTATATACATATATATATATATATATATATATATATATATATCGGCGCTGCGCGGCCCGCGAATATCAACGTGACAGGCATGACAGTTGCAAAGCTGTTTATTAAGTGACTATTAAGAAAAAGAGATTCTTCGAGAGAGAGAGAGAGAGAGAGAGAGGCTCGCGGCGTGTGTGAATCGCGTACTTTCCTGGCCTATTGTAATGCGCGGCTAAGCTCGCGCGCAGCGAGAACCTAATTTAAGCGAAACTCGAGCCTTTCTTTTCGTCCCGAGATATGCTCGACTTGCTCGAGCGCAGTGTGTAATTTATAATGGATCATTTCCATGCCGGTCCGCCGCCAAATTGGCTTGTCACATTTGCTTAATTTACTGGGGATATGATGCGCGTATAATATACATATACTCGGCTCGGGCTTGACAATTATTGTTATTAGGCTCGGTTCTCTTATTGATTTCTCTAATGCAAATTCGTGGATTTTTGTAGCGACGTGTATAGGCGAGCTTAATACATCTCTATATAGGAATGCCAAAAATGTAATTAAATAATTAATTTGTTATTTCGAGTAATGCAATAATTTATTTAAAAATCGTTTTGACCAATAATTTACACTTTATCCCTAACAACAATCATATATACGTCAAATCGTACCTGCTCCTATTCGTCTAACCGATCACCAGCGACCAACAGGTACTGTACCTCCACACTATACACACACACGAGACCGAGGCGTCCAATAAATCGCGCAGGCCCCGTTGAACCAAAAAAAAAAAACGAAAATCCGAGCGCGCTCAGCATGATCGAGTGCAAACATTCTCGCAAATTGCGTCAATTCACACGGCCCTCCTCTCAGCCGTTAAATAATCAAATTATCGCTCTCCAATGCACAGGTTTATTACTGATTTACTAGAGATCCAAAATTGACAAACAGCCAGATAGTCCGCGTAAAAAAACACACACACACGCGGCTCGCGCCTACGTCAATTTTGCACTTTGTATGTATATAAATATATATACACACAAGCGGTGCATATCGCAGTTCGCGATGTACTTTAGAGTCAGGTAGGATATCATAACTTCTCCGTGTGTTCGCTTCTCCGCACACATGTATATATACAAGCTCGCACACACGCGGATATTTGTTTCGGGAGAGAGAAGAAATTCGTATCGGGATCATCGGCGCGCGCAGCGGTCAAGTTAGAATTTAAGTCCCCCGCATGTGGAAGCTCCACGAGTGTTTATACGGCAGCACCGCTGGGCCCGATGTTTATCAAATATTGCAAAAGCCTGGCCCTCTATACACACACACACACGCGCGCGCGCGCACACACGTATACGCTATAGGCATATCCTCTCCCGGCGGAGGTTCAAGGTTCAAGTCCCACCTCCGCGACACATTCGTTGTTGTTGTTTTTTTCTTCTTTACTTTTCGAGTCTCTCGCACACTTGCCTTCTGCTCTTTTCTCCCTTTTTTACTCGCTTTGTTGGCAAGAGAGTCAACGGCCTTCGGTCCCCACAGAACGCACATTGCGCGCTCGCACACCGGTTCTCTCGTTAGATCACACACACACACACACACACATATATACACTGTCGAGTCAAACTGCAACGCGTACCTATATAGTATAAGCGTATAAGAGGCGCGAGAGTATAGAGGGTAAAAGGATGGCTGACCACCCGGGAGCCGCAACTTGTGTGCGTCGATAGAATTGCTCCTTTCTTTCTTCTTCTTCTTCTTCTTCTTCTGCTCTTCAGCTCCGAAAGTGCGCGCGTATGTATATATAAAAGGCGGGGGAGAGAAGACCGTTCTTTAATTGACGCCCCGGCGGCTCGCCGCGCAAGTAGACCGAGATCGTATATATATATATATGTATATATGAGATCGTGGAATGGATAAGGGAAATTGGTGGAGGGCGACAATATCGATTATCTTCGATAATTGAAAGTTTTCGATGTGTTATTATAAGGAAAAAGATCGCATACTTATATATATATATGTATACCAGCAACGGCAAGTATATACACTGTGTGATATTATACACATATACAAATATTTTTTCGCGCCCGTCTATCTTTCGAGGGAGAGCGAGTTAATTCACAATTATAAATGATGCAGCACTTTGCTATTTAGCTTCAGTACAAATAGCGCGCGCGCGCGCAGAGGAGAGCTCGCGAGCGCGCACGTGATTTATGATTTATACGCTTGTTTCGACCTGTGCGCCGCCGCCGTTCCTCTTTTCCCGACTCTGTGTGCGTCTGTGTGTATACGTACACACAGACGCGTTTATTTTTCTTGCAACAGTTCCTTCTTCATCTCGTGTGTTTTATATATACATCAGCCGTTCATTTGCATACACGAAAATATTTGAATATTATATACGTATAAGCTGTGTATATCGCGATCGACTACTTGTAAAACATTGATATGATTGTATAGGTAAAAACGCGCCTGAGTTTAATCGGGTTATTTATGCCCGCACTCGCATATGGGATGTTAATTGGCCTCGAATCTACCCGATGAAAATGTAGTGTAACATTTAATTTCCAGATATAAAACCTACCTAAGCTCCTCTGTGTGTGTGTGTATATATACACACACGCAATAAATACGCGCATTACGCCACTAGATGTACGCGCACACACACACACACACACAGGTGTACACTGAAATTCAGCTTATGACGATGCACCGCTCGCGCACACTGCGGAGAGAAACATTGTCGAATAATGATTTTCACCTGTGTGCAAAAAAGCTCGTCTCTCTCTCTATCGTATATACATATATATACGGTATAATAAAACCAAATGATGATTTACAACGCTCTTTTCTCTCTCAACTGCGCGAAAAGTATCGCAATTTTTCCGAGGGTATAACGACTCTCCTCGCGACACACCGTTATAACAGAGAGAGAGAAAAGTTACTATATATATATATATATAGTAATGGAAGGGTGCGAAAGACACCGCCGCTATGTAGAGTCGATATCCTTCTCTCTCGCTCTAACATACATATATATAGATATATATTCCGCTGGTTGAGCGCGCGCGTCGTTTCGTGCAATCACACTATATACCGCCACGTACTGTGTCACCAATCATAGCGCATATATGGCAAGGGAACCTTCCTTTCTTACATATACTCGCGCGGCTATGATTTGCAGTAATAAGAGCAATTTTCATCGACATTTTCTCGTATATATACACTTTATATATTTTTCTCCAACAGTGAAATCGTTCCCGAAGCATATCAGCCATGTGTGTGTGTGCGTGTGTCTTTTTCTTCAGCTCACGTACGTACCGGCTGTGTTTTGTAACTTTGCGCGATTCTTCGCACGAAAATCAATTTAATTAATGCCTCTCGCATATAGTCGCGCTTATGCAACAACGTCGTCGTCGTCGTCCAATTAAAAAGCTAAGGCTGCAGTGTCTCCTGTATCATAGCGTGTTGTATACACTGGAATAATCAATCGCTGCTTCTTCTTTTTTAATTCACGAGGTGTATAGGCGCACGGGTTATCGGTATCGATATTTTCGCCGTCAATTAAATACCTCGAGAAAATGCTTCTCGTGAAAGCAAACGTATATTATAAACTCATTACTAGTATTGCGATTCTCATATATAGTAATACTAATTTAGAGAAATTCAGAGCGAAGAAATGTATACGGATTGCACTGCTGTCCAGAGACACATAGGCTCGAGAGATTTAATTTTAGCAACAAAAAAAAAGCCGTCAACGCATCCATCAAGCACAGAGCATTACCATCTGCTCGTCTTCTTCCGATGCATTTTAATTGCGTTAAAAACTCGATGACGCAATGTAAAATAAAAAAAAAGACCTACACACAGATCATTCCAGCGCAGGTGAGAGAAGATCGTCGATATTCCGCGCACTCACACACACACACACACACATACATATATACATATACGCGTTTCGTAAACGATGAGTATGTCGCAAAGGTCGAGTATCAATAACTCATCCACAAACAACATCCCGGCCGTCTAGCTCATTAAGAAGTAACAGAACGAGTCATTATTGCCACGTCATTTGATTCTAGAGGCGCTGCGGTACACACACACACACACACAGAGCCGTAATTCACCTTCGCGTCATAAGCGCACGCAGCGCGCGCATTTCGATTTCAAGAGCCGGAAAAATCGGCTCTCTCGCGTTATGCACACGTACACCTATACATAATATCGCGAGCGAAGCGAAAAAGGAAGAGATCGAAGCGGCGATGGGTAATTTGTTAGTTTAGACCGCTGCTGCTGAATGTTCGGTATACTTGATCAAGAGCGATTTTTTACGTTCGCGCATTATGTTCTACCCAAGTGCCAAGTCTTTTCACACGCGGCAATGGGCTATTTCGAAAAGAGTATCCCTTTGTGTACACTGCTCTCGAATATATAAGCGACTGCTCTCTCTCTCTCTCTCTCTCTCTCTTTCTCTCTCGACGCGTCATAAAGTAAAAAAAGATCAGCTGCGGAATGCCGAGCGCGTCGAATACAGGCGCGGGAGAGAAAGAAACGCGTTCCGAGAAGATGGCAAGGGTCGTCGCGGTGCGATAAAACTGCATCGGCCTTGGAACGATAAAAATTAAACGAGCGCGTTTAACTTAACTTAATTTTATATATATATATATATATATATATATATATATATATATATGTATATATATATATATATATTTGTGTATATCCCCTCCTCTCGGTATGTAATATAGATTTAGAACTCGGGGACCGACATTCCTTTCGTCTGCGCGGCAGTGTTGTATATATATGTATGGTCAGCTCGCGAAAGATCGTTAATTACGTTTTGAGCGCTCTGGACACCGCGAAATTTGTGTCTTCTATATATAACGTATATACATACTTGTAGCGAGCTGTCTCTCTCTATATATATACCTATATTATAATACACACAAAAGAGATTCTTCGCTATATTCTCTCTTTCTATACATATATATGTATGTGTGTGTGTGTGTACTCTCCCACACGCGTGAGAGCTTCGCTATTAAAACGAATGACACCGTACATTCCGTTTGGTGCGAAGGCCGCGAAATTGAGCTACGATTCGAGAGCCTGGATTATTGCTCCAATTACAGGCTTCTTCTTCTTCTTCAGCTCTCGCACTTTGCCGTAAGGTGTATAATCTCTCTCTCTCTCTCTTTGATTCGACGCCCTCCTGTGTACGTGTAATTTTATTTTTAAACCTTAATCACCGGAGAGTTAATGCACTTTTTACGCGAGATTTTTTTTCGGGTTGTCTATATATATACACACACACATCGTTGCCCCGCGGGAGACACCGTCAGATTCAAATGTCGTATCGAGCGTTAAACGCGGCTATGCAGAGCCTGTGATCGGCTAATTTTCTTATGAGCTTCGAAATAAATGAAGGATGAGGTTGACTCGTGATTAATAAAAAAAAAACAGTCGTAAACACTGAATGTCGTTAGAAAGTTCCCGAACGCGTTACAAATCAGTTTTAAATAATACGGCATGTGTTCGGCTAATTGAAAGAGACAATCGCGCAAGTATAGAAACAAAAAAAAAAGTTTAATCCATCAAAACAGTTATAATTTTCGACCGCTCAATATATTTTCACCTTCGTATAATTTATGACCCCGCGCGTGAATTTCATCCGCACGAGCATCATCTTACGAAATATATATATATATATAAGCTGTAAAATAAAAAAAAAGAAGCGATTAAAAGACTGAAAGGCATCGAGCGCTCTTTTTTGAAAACACCTCATTTTTCATCGCGGGATGCTCGATTTCAATGCACGGAAAATAATTAAATTTTTCGCCGCAAAAAAAAAACAGAATCACGAGCACGTTAATACGCGCGCCGCAAGAAGCAGCATCGACCTAATGAATAGACACGTCGGTGTGGATAATGGTGCTGAGAGCCGCGTATCGATTTTTATTCGACAGCTCATTAATTTTCATTCCGTGAGGAAAGTATATCGATTAAGCGGCAGCATAATGGAAACTTTACATACATAATCTAATTGCAGCCGCTCAACGGATCCTTTCCTTTTTTTTCTCGCTTCGGGAGCAAGGGCGAAGGTGAGCCAAGCGCAGGTACTCTCTCACTCTCGCAATCGCTTGCCGCCTCGTCAGAGTCGCTTCTCGACGTATATATAGGCTTAATTGCACGGGTTCTTGTGTGTGTATGTGTGTGTGCAGTCTGGTATGTGGTGAGTTATTTTCCGAGTTTGTGAACGAATTTTGTATGTGTAATGAGCTGGATGAATACGAATTATGGTTTTATGAATATATGTACGCAGTAACCTCTTAGTTTTGAGAAAAAAAAGTATAGGCATGAATATATATATATACCACCTTTATTGGTGGAAATTCTAAAATTTTAGTATTTATATACAATAATTATATTCTTCCTTTCACATTTTAATTCGAATCATAGCACACACTGAATTAATGAAATTGCGGCTGGTGTATAAATCTCTGGAGACTGCACTTATATTATGATAATTATATGTTGATACGGCACGTCGATGTTCCTATGCGGCCAGTTTTTTCTTATCCTCCGCGGATTGATTTCTTTATCAACAAATATTTTGAGCACTGCTCTTCCGGAGAAACCGAAAATTTAAAAAAAAATCGGTCACACCTTAAGATAAAAATCGATCTTCTCGATAATTTACGGCGTCTGGAGCATCGACGACAAAAAAGACGATGAAATTAACTTTTGTATCACACCCAGGCACACGTAATCAAAGTGATATCGCGTATAGAAATTCGGAATTTCCCTATACAGCCGCACGTCCATCAAAATTTAAGTATAGCTTCAAGCGAAATTTCTACTTTAAATCATCTGCCATATAATCGCCTCCTTTTTTTTAATAAAAAAAACGTTTGTCCCATATATCCAACGCTATATACTAAAATAACAAATCGTCCAAAGCTCGTAAAAGGACACTGAATTTTATTAATCCGAAAAGTCCTCATCAGCCACCCGCAGGACGCGTGTAAACGCGCGAGTCATGCGTGTGCCCCCTCAGAAAAAGGAGAAAAAAAACAGGACGAGAATCTCCAGTCTCTCTCTGAGCAGATGAAATTAATACCGAGATACTAAGATATACAGTAAAACTTTTGTCCGTCCTCGAGACCTCCTGGCTTTATGGGCGCAATCGAGCCGCTCGGTATCAAGTACATAAAAAGAGACTTTCTTTGAGCACGTTCGGTCATTCCTCCAAGTCAGCTCCGCTTCTTTTTTTTTCACCTCCCATTTAAATTATTAATGATTGGGTCCCACACGCGCTCGCGCGCGACCCTTCTTCCGCGCGCCACCTCTCTCTCTCGAGGTGTTAACTCGAGAGGATCGTCTCTATTTTTTTCTTCAAGAGACCGATGTGTACACACGACTATGGGCTGCTTTGTTTCCCACCGGACGCTCGTCGCTCTCTGACTTTTATAAAGGGGCGCTCTGTATGTGTGTGATATGCTTCTTTCGGGACTTTCGAAATATACGTGTAGCTCGATTTTTCATTCGACAGGTCGACTGTGTGTGTGTGTGTGTGTGTGTGTGTGTGTGTGTAGGTGAGATCGATGCGCTCGATTTAGGTATATAGATATAATCGTACGGCGAGGGCATGTTAGGCGTAAAGCGTTGATTTGATTTCATTATTTGTCTGTCCGCAGCCCGTGTGTGTGAGGACGTTGATGTTGCACTTCTAGATGGAATTCTTTGGCTTATCGCCTTGGACTTGTCCATCAATATATAACGTACAGGAACAGTGAGTTTCAGTTATTCTAATTGATATCCGATGTAATATATTGTAAGGCGAATGACGTTTTACAAATCGGTTGTACAAATATCGGCGCGACTAATGTTCTATTTTGTAATAATAATAATAATAATTCGTATAAAATTTTAATTAGTCTCATAGTTGCACATAACACAGCTTGATTCTCATGTACAGTCTTCAGCAAGCGTCGACAGGTGGCGCAGAGGCACTTTCTCGCTCCCCTCGTCAAAATCTGCGCGCAGAACGTATAACTCAGTAGCCTTGTTTAGAATAGAATAGAAATTTATTTGTCAAGACAAAATAGTTAAGTACAATTTCGCATAAATCTTATCCTATCGCGTCAATTGAACAACAACGCGGAGTACTACATACTAATATCAGGGTGTTTTCAGTCTTATTAAAATATCGCAGTTAATTATTATTTAATAGGTGGCAACGCAACGCCACCTTAAACCGCGATAGCGAGGCCAAAGTGCGGATCTCCTGCGGAATGGAGTTCCACAGGCGCGCCCCATAAACTCGAAAGGAGTTCAGACCCGCGTCGGTCCTCGCTCCCGGAACCGCCAAATCCCTGGGCACCCTACCAGAGGTCCTGCACTGGTTGCCTGCACTGTTTAGCCTGATACACGTTCCAGGTATAGTAGTTTGTAGTATATAAATAAGTTTTTCGGGACTTTCCAAATTAAATTTTCTCTTTTTAAAAGAGTGACTAACCGAGTGACTTTTTAAAGAGTGATTATACAAAATTTCATTATCTTGAAAGATAAAAATCACCGCTCAAATGAAAAGAGTGATGAAAGTCACTCAAATCACAAGAGTTATATGAATCTTCTTTACAAAGTTATATTTTTATCATCCAAAAACAAGTGAAATCAGACTAAAATTTGACAAAAGTACACTTACTCCTTTTGTATACAATGAGAAAAACACTTTTTTATTCGTAAAATCAAATTTGAAGTGCCTGCATTTACTTGCAAAACAGTTAGAGTATCGGAATAATAAAGCAGTTATAAATATAAGACACTTCCGTACTGCAGTTGTTTCTAGTAATACGTCACTCTTCTTTAAAGTTATTCTATCGCCCGCGAATGATGTAGTCACTCAAAGCGACTGGCGCCTCTTTCTGAAAAGTGAAGAGTAAAAAATAACTCTATATAAGAGTGGTATTTCACTATTCAGACTTAAAATTCGTACAGAAATATGTATTTTTTGCAACGGATTTCTTTTATACGAGAGAACGTTCGCGCTCAGGTCAAAATAAAAAAAAAGGTGACGGCGACGAACGAAGCAAGATTATACAGAGTATATTTGTCATTCGCTGTCATCTCGAAAAATCGCTGAGCCCGAGAAAGCGAGTATATAGTAAAGCTGCTGCTTATATGGCACTGAATAGAGAACACGCAGTTAATACCATGGAGTTCATCCTCACCTCGGCAAAAAATAAAAGTGCGCGCGTTAACCGTTCAGAAACATTTCCACGATCGACTGACTATAGTCAAGGTATGTAGACACATTTTTCAAAAAACTGGGCCACAATGAATATTTCCTCCATCTCTCTCTCAGGAAGCATCGAGTTCATATTAGAGCCATCTGCCTTGTTGAATGGGCTTCTGCATGAGCGAACATACGAGGGAAGAATATATATATATATATATATATATTCATGCAGGGGAGAAAAGAAGAAGAAGAAGAAGCAAAGAGACAAACGAACTTGCAGCAGCAAGACACGATAGTATATCCGGATTACGTACGGCCAATTGATCATGAATATACAAAGCTTGTGACGCGCCTTTCGTGTTTGCCGAGAGAGAGAGAGAGAGAGAGAGAGAGAGAGAGAGAGAGAGAAGCATATATACACACACATCTTTGACTCGGTCTCCGCGCACAAAGGCATTCTGCAGTCTGATTTAGATATTGATCAAAGCTTAGAAATAAGCGAAGGCTGCGCGTTACGATTTATCTCTACGGGCTTACTAATTTAATGGCGACTCTTTAACCGAGACGGATTTAAGATTCAATCGACCTATACTTATATATATATATATCCCGCGCTGATTTACAATTCGTAGCTCTTCCTGTATGCGGAATATATACTTCAGGACAAATTGAATATCACCGCTGAAAAGAATGTATTCGCTCGGGAGGAATCCGCGAAATGCCGTTTTCTTTTCATCCTCCTGTGCGGGGGACGCGATTTAATTGCTGCAAGAGTATGTGTATATCTATACATACACACACACATACAGTCAAAGGCTGGATTCCTCGAGAGACCTAATTTAAGAGCTCGTCGTGATTAAGGTCACTCGGAAGCTTTGTTCTGGGAACTAATGATTATCAAACGCCTCTCGGTGTATATTTTTTCCGAATTTAGAAAGTACATATCTTCCGCTTTTATTACACACACACACAGAGGTGGGAAGAGATCTGCTCGTGTTTTAGGGTATATCTATTACACGTTATAAAATTACAGGCACTGGAATTTCGCTTTTACCGTTTCGATATATTAACACACTACTATACACATTACGGTACATCTATATACATGAATAGACGAAGCGCGTTATATGCAGCGATCCTTTCCATTAAAATTACAGCGCAATCAATTCACACTACCTCTCGAGATGAAAAAATCAGTTTACAAAGAAAGTCGACGCGACGAAAATATTCACGCTCAATAAAAGTTACGCAAGCGTATATACAAGCTTCAAGGCGGCCAGTTCGCTAATTCGCACCTCCGGAATATATCCCTCGCCTATATTGTGTATATATATATACACACAAGAGGGGCGAGGCGAGAGTCTGGAAAAAAGTTATGGTATACAATCTACTGCAGGCGCGACAAAACGGATGCGGGGACACGCGCTGAAGGTATATAAAAAGGAAGAAGAAAGGAGCCAACGACGCGCGTGGAGAGACAGAGAAAAAAGGAGATCGAGAGAGGGTACACAGCACACGCCTACGACGAGGTCGTGTGAATTTTCGAGTTTTACCCTTATTTTACGTATATTCCCCGGTGCGCACAATGCGCTTATGTATATGCATTATATTATGTACTTGGAAGAGTATTTGCAGTGTGTGTGTGTGTCTTCCGAAGAAATTTTCGTGACACATATTATGCGCATTATCGTTGCTATTCACGATTTTCTCACGCAAGGGCTGTAATTGGCATTGGATATATGCTTGGAAGAGAGAGAGAGAGAAAACAATGCGGCTGTGTGTTGGTTAAATTGAAAATTCAAAAGCGAGCCCGCGGAGCTGACTAGCGTGAGTCGCGCTGATGCAGATCCGGAACACAGTGTATGTATATGTATATATATATATATATATATTATGCGCGCCGCGAAAAAATCTAAAAGCGAAGAGATAAAAGGATTTCGGCCTGCGGTGTTTCCCACAACGCGAGAGATAGAGAAGAGGGAAAAGATCATCCGCGTAAAAGAGGGAAGAGAAAAGTGCTCTCACCGAAATTACCGCGCCAGCGGTTACGTGACCTTATTCTAATTATTCGCGCGGTCGCCCCTTTCTTATATTATCTTCGTGTAATATGCGCCGGAGACACAAGCTTGATGCGGCGACTTAAGGTTTCGACAGTCTTTTTTTTTTGAGGTTAGGAATTTGAATTTCCCGCGCTTTTCGAAACCTTGCTGAATTCTTAGACGCTCTCGATGTTAGATTGAAAACCTCTGATCTGAAACGTTGTTTTTCTCAAATGTTCCGAGAAGCAACTTCGAAGCGCATATTCCAAGAGATACGCAGGAGGAAAACTCGATACCGGCTATATGTATAATGAAAGCCATGAATAAGTAATGATTAATAAAGTATCGCAGCCTCAATCGACTTCGGATGATGCTTTCGAGGAGAAGCTTATAATGATTTTGACACAATTATCCCATTATATAATACGATTCTATTTTTTTCCAATTTCAATATGATAAAGGCAAGAGTGTAATTTATATCTTAATCCACGGCGCGATAACGACGATTATTAAAAATTCAATTTGTTACAGATTAACGGCCCACGATATCGCGCTTAATAACACTTAAAACGCTGTGCATCTCCGCGGGTAATATATTTTCGCGCGACAGTTTATATATACGGCGCCGTAATTTATTTGACAAATCCGTGTAAAACATGTGTTATAACCAATCCATTTTCCTATCGACGCGCAAATTAGATCCTCTAGACGAGCTTTCATTAAAATAGGGAACACGTCGCACATTTTTCATATACTATAATGTAACGCGTTTTAGAGGCTTACGTAAACACACAGCCTCTATATATGTATATATAAGCAAACAAGACGCGTGATTAATGCGAACGCGAGGATATATATAGCGTTTATAATATTGCGCTGCATTACGCATCAACGGTGTGTAAAATCGCGTATTTTTCCTCCACGTGTGTGTGTACTATATATATATATATATATATATATATATATATATTTATGCATAAAATTAACGCGTTGAAAATGCTCGCGGTAGTCGAATTCCCCGGTCTTGTAAACCGTCTTTCCTTTCATCCTTTTCTTTCTTTTTTTCGTCGTTTCGAGCCCGAGAGCAGCCAAAAAAAAGAAGAAGACTCGCGATTCGCTAATTCCTATTTTGAAAGGTTCGCACCTCCTCGCGAGAGTCGACGGGAATTGTAAAGCGACTCTCGAGAGGGTATAATATGCATTATGAATGCCGAGATCTGTCCCACGTACGCGTATATGCAAAGAGCTGAAATTGTATTAACCAATTATACACCTCGCGCTGCGGATGTTTCGCGCATTAACGGAGACGATCTTTTTCTTTTTCTTTGTGCCTTCTATTGCTTCTGACCGACACGTGGTGGCGAATGTTTCACCGTTATTTTATCTCTGCTAGAAGAGTTAACGATTATTGGCTAATTATTGGCTAATTTTCAGATCGAAAACTGTTGTAAGTAAAAATTCAACTTTTTCAGAATAAACTATATAAAAATTTCAAAATATCTCGCAATTACATACGCGGAAGGTTACGATATATATATAAAATTTTCCTCACGACCTCTGCATGGCACCCGCGGCTGACCCTATACTTATAAAAGCGGCATCTCCGCATCACCGCCTGGGATTTCGTAATAGCATCTCTTGCTGGAAATTATACGAGTATATCTGTTTCAAATGCTAATCGTATATATATATAATAAAATATACGCGTCGTATCAAAAAGGGCTTTCCACCTATCACAGCCGCGCGAGTCGTAAACGTCACTTTCAATATACCCAATTCCGTGTCTATAATGAAACGTCGGTCCCGGAATGCGCGCGTGTGTATGTAGAAAGCGAGTCTAAAAGAGACAATCGTAAACAAGTCAGGCGTAATTATGCATCGAATAAAGCATATAAAAAATAATCGTAAAATCCTAAAACTCGTTAAAAAAAATACATATATATATATATATATAACCAACGCTCTAGGGTACAAAAAGCGCGCGATAATTCACGCTAAAGGATCTCACGCATACATATATCTCCTTACACACGTGGATAATAAATCGAGGTAATCGAATCGTCCGAAGAAAGTATCAGTACTACCGCGCGCTTGGAATAAGAATTCGCGAAAAAATGCAACAGCAGCAGCCAGTGAGGTTAAAACCTCTCTTCCTCCCTCCCTCCCTGCGAAATAAAGTTCAAGCGACAAACAGTTCAAATGACAGAACGAGCGAACAAAAGCTCCCTCCCACGAAGAAAAACTGCCAAGCGCAGCCGCTGCTGCTCCTCTCGACATTACATCGGACACAAAAGTCCTATAGCCGCAAGAGAGATTCCTCGCTGCAAAGAAGAAGAAGAAGAAGAAGAAGAAGAAGAAGCTCGGCAATCGGATACTCGGGGACATTGGCATCACTGCCACTGCAGAGAGAACCGGCGCATAGTGCGCGCAGCTTCTTACACAGTGGAGTGTATATAGCCTGAGAGAGAGAGAGAGAGGAACGCGCGCATGTGCTGGACATGTTCGCACGCTCGCAAGCGCGGATATGTGTGTGCGTGTGTGCGCGCGCGCGACGCCACCCGTTCAAATCGACTTTATATACGATGAGAGAGAGGCTTATTATTCCGGGGATCTGCGAGAGGTGCGCGGTGGCTGATTTGTATATTAGTCTTGAATGGGTCGCTGAAGTTTTTGGATTTTTTCACGCGTTGAAAATGGTTGCTATAGTTATTAGGGGTTGATTTTAATGTAAATATTAATGAAGTTAAACTTGGCTAAAACTACTCTAAGGCCTCGATATAATTTTCTCAAATAAAAAAACTGTTCTCTCTTTTCTGGCTTTGATACGTATGTATATTTTTGACAAACTCCAAGTTCATCAATTTCTAAAACTTACCTAAAATGCTTAAAATTAGCTTACTCTTAATTAATGCATCGTTAACGGTTTAACCAGGGTAGTTTTGAGATATTAGAGTCAGCTCGAGTATACGTTTACGTAATGTATTTTCAAACAGGTTTTTCTTCGAAAACTCCAATCCATTACAAGCCTCATCCGCTATGACAATGGGACTAACCAATTACCTCTTCCTTGTATATATAGGAAATTGCTATCATGAAAAAAGAGAAAAAATTCGCTTCGCGGAAACGCGCGCATGCTTTTCATTAAATACAGGCAAACAAAAATCAATTATTATATATATTCAACAAAACGCGAATGATGACTAATTGGCCAGCGATAACGAGAAGCATAATAAACTATATATATCCATGTCGAGGAAGCATATTATAAAACGCGCAAACGGTTCGCTCGAAAATCAAGAAAATTTTTCCCCTCGCCGAGAGATAATCCGTCCTTGGCCTCTCTCTCTCTCTCGGGTGAACCGCGAATATAAGCGCCGGCATTTCCCCGCTGCTTCGCTCTCGAAAGTGACTCGCGGTGTGACGAGCTTATATATACATAATATATAACCTGCAGAGAAACAAGCAGACGCGCGTCTCTTCCCACGGCGGTCGCGCTTGCAGTATCTCCATAAAACGTCGAAAATAAGCCGAAAAAGAGGAAAGGATTAATAATAAAGCGCATCGCGGGGGATCGAGGAGTTTTCTCCCTGTATACGTATGAAATTGTCGCATCGCGCGATAAAAGCCACCCGGGGGGTTCCCCGGTTTTACCTATATATGCAAAGGGAAAGAGAGAGAGAGAGAGAGATCGAGCGATGCCGGAGGGACGACACACGAGAGGGCTGACCTTTTTTTTTCTTCTCTTCCCGATCCTATCTCGAGGCTGTTTTGACATGAATTATGTCGTTATTCGAATGTCGCTCGCGCTCCGATGAGCAGCCGCGGCCTTTCAGCCGCTCATTTGTGATCAAGATTCTTCCTCTTCTTCTTCTCCGCGCGCTCTCGCAGAGAGTTTCTCTTTTTCGGCCTTTTTATATATATATATATATATATATATATATACTGTATCTCTCTCAGGGCAGCCGTGTATATATATATAAGTGTTACGGATTCCTTCCCATTAGTATGCTCGATTAACTTTTCTTCATAATAACGAGACAGTTGGCTCTCACTCGATCCCCTGGACATGATTTAATAAAGTCTTTTTCTCACACACACACACACACATAGGGAGAAAGATTCCGAAATTCTGAAAAGCCAATAACTTCTGGAATTATTATATCTCCTCTGGAGCATCTAACTCGTGCAGGCGATATATATACTGTTAATTATAGCGGCGGCGGTGGAGAAGAAGTAGAGGCCGTTTATTATAGATATTTTACAAGAAAAGCCGTTTTATAGCCGCGGTTATATATTTTTACGTCGCAGCATATTGTAAACACCAATTAGCGGGCAGAGGCATTTGCGCGCAAATGAAGACGCGCCGCGAGAAAAATGACAAACAATAAATATCAAGCCATATAGCGGAGAGAGAGATGAAAATATTTCAATAAATTACTTCATTACTCGTCCGCGCGACTGCGCTTGCTCGACAAAAAATCTCGCGTACTGCATATGAAAAAGTGAAAAAAATCCTCTCGTAAACTCGTGCTGCACTTACGTAAGAAATCTGATGTATGTGTATACGCGTCCCCATCTAGAGTCCGTGATTTATCGAGTCTTATCATTTATAATATCCCCCCCCCCCCCCAAGATAGAGCCGCGAAGGTTGTAATTCTCGATTTTTTGTTTATCGTAACGGAAAACTCGATTAAAAATCTCGCGAATCATAATCGTATCGACTCGAAAACGACGATGTACCGAACGCGCGTGTATAGGTAATAAAATTGCGCGATAAGTAAAGCACCGACGTAGTGACTTGAAAAAGATGAAAACAACTTCTTGACGCAATTTAGCTCGTATATGTTTTATGCTCTCGGTGAGAGGTCAGCTATTCGTTTTTACGTGAGGGACTAACTTGTCATTTTGTGTAATGTTATAACCTGCTGGTAGAAAAATTAAGGATTTTCAGCTAAAATTAGCTAATTATTGGCTAATTTGTTAACCAAAAACCTTACACTGGCTTATTTTACATGGTTTATAATAAAAACTCAATTCTTCTCGAATTTTCAATACATCCCACCGCAAGTGCGTCTAATTATACGATCAAAACAAAAAAAGCGCGCGTATATATAAATATTTGTGTGTGTGTGTGTGTACAATCAATAACGCGCCGCGACATTGATGCAATGCTCTTCTGAGGATATAAAAGGCTTCCGCAATCGGCGCGGCATTAATAGCCAGACGCATTTTTCAACCGAATTTCTCAGCGCTAAGTGCTCATCAATGCCTAATTGCCCATATATACCGTCCGAAAATTCTGGTATAGAAGCGCGGGCTCATTAGAATTCAAACAAATTTCCCTCTCGATACACATTTCTCAACGTGAAAACTCTCGTCATTTTTTATACGCGCGAGATTTGAGGAAAAAAAGGGTATCTCTCGAGTACACGTAAAGGTCAATAACGTCCATATATATATATATATATATACACTCTTTCTCTTTCACACGCCACAGTTTCGTGCGCATATATACAAGGTATATGTATAGGCTTATACTCTCTTCTCTCGAAGTATACCATATAGTTGCGTTTTACGAGGACGTTAAATTCGAATTTGCCTCTTTTAACGCACTGGCGGAGCTTCGAGAGTATTGTATATAGTTACTAAACAGTTGCGGCACGTATACGTGATACGGTTAGAGGAGAAGAAAAAAAAATCTCGTATAATATATATAAATAAAGAAGAAGCATCACCGTCCCTAGAACACTTCCGGAGTGCATTTACGAGATTTTTCGGCTCTCGTCCTTAATCTAAATTTCAGGCAGCGCAACTGTGTGTGTCGAAGGTAAGAGGAAAAGAAGAAGAAGATTAGGAATTTAGTGCGTACAAGGCGCGCCGGAAAAGTGTCCGAAAGGCTCATTAGTAATCCACGAGAGACTAGTCCGCCTCAGTATTACATCGTCGAAAAGGACGAGTCGCGCGCGCGTCTTCGGCATGAATGAGCGTGTGTGTGTGTGTGTGCGTGCGAGGTCAGAAGCTTAGAGACGATATATATGTATATAGAAACCAGTTTCCTATCGCTTAATTTCTACAAATGGACATCTCACTTTATTTATGACCCAAAGGTCTTTCGACATTTTTTATTAGGATACATACCTATATATGCTTTTCTAGACCGACCATCAAGTAGAGTGTAATGGGAACACTTGTGTGTGTGTGTGTGTGTGTGTGTGTCGAAATTGAGCGGCGCCGAAAAGTAATTAGTATACTACGCTCACACAAGTATAATATACTTTCGCAATTGGCGGAGTAGAAGCACTTTATGAGCGACATTATTATACATATCTGTATATATATGTATAAGATTCGAAGAAGATGTAGTTGAAGAGAGTAGCGGAAGGAGATGATTTTTCACCTGATCTACGTGAGAGATATATATGTGTAGGATAAGAGATCGCTTCTGAGATACATTTCACAAGCTCGAGCGAATCGTAATAATTAGATGGACCGACTTTCTATCGGTGCTGAGAGAGAGAGAGAGAGGACCGTTTGCTGTAGCAGCAGGTATTTATGGATGGCTCGATTATAAGGTCATACTTGATGATGATACGGTCGCTTTTTTGTAGAACAAATTTTTTCTTCTACAAACACTTCCGTGACTATGTATATATTACAGTCCGTGATTACGGCTCGATTATACTATATATATAACAGTAAACTCTTTTCGCACTTGTAATACAATGGTATAGCGTTTACAATCACCTCGAAACTCTACAATTTCGTCGCGCACGTTACAAGTAGACTTTCACGCGCTTCGCATATAAGCGAGAGAGAGAGAGAGAGAGAAAGCATTGTTTACATTTTATATATATACACACAACTGTATCATTATATATTTTTTCGTCGCTTCTCTCACCTCTTTCTCTCTCGCTATATGTATATATATATATATTTCTCACAGCACATCAGCACCAGAGGGACTTTTAATGATCCTCGCACGATATATATATACACACATTGTGTGAGCGACTGCCTGGTAGCGGCTCACGGTCAGAAAGGATTTCGTCTATATATACACATTAACGAGCCTCTGCTCTCGCCGAGCGCAATCTTCTCTCTCTCGTCAAATGTC
Organism: Muscidifurax raptorellus; assembly: GCA_020010945.3. Taxonomy (NCBI): domain Eukaryota; kingdom Metazoa; phylum Arthropoda; class Insecta; order Hymenoptera; family Pteromalidae; genus Muscidifurax; species Muscidifurax raptorellus. Next base: position 37,200,690 of record CM052080.1, on the reverse strand, counting down.
ACCTCCATTACGAATCATCAGCGCTCATTATCGACATAGCGCAGAGTGTGTGTGTGTGTTGTACAGGTGCCTATATACTCGCGCGCTCGCTTTCTCTAATCATCTGGATCATCCCGTTCGTATGTATGTATATGCATGTATATATATATATATGTATAGCTGAGAGGTCACGAGTAAAAGTCGCGCGAACGGCGTCCTCGAGCCAAGCGCGCCAAAGACGATCTTTATGAAAGTAACCTCCTCTATATATACCTGTACACACACACACACTTATACACACATATATATGCATATATATGCAGTGTAGCAGCTTCTTTATTTTTCTAGGATAATTTATGCAGCGATACTCGTTCGAATTTCTGCACGCTTAAAAGTGCTAAAAATCTCACGCGATGTATATGTATGTCGCCTTTTATAATAAAGTCAAGTTAAAGTTGCGAAACATGTATGTAGGTATGTATATATATAGCTTCAGAGCAAACATTCTCTAATTTGTTTATAGGAATTATTTCGCAATAAGCGAGGCGATAAAAAATTTCGCAACTGTACCTTATATACACGTCGTATTTTGAAAGACACCATCAGGCGAGCAGTATATGATTTTAATTGTGTATATATATGTATAATATAAAACGATAGCGCAGCTGCTCTCGCTTTTATTTTCCTTTTATATTGTATATATCAATCTCGATCTGAATTAAGGTGCAGTGTGTATATGTATATATATATACACAACGAGATGCACCTATATATATATATAAATATACAAGCGCCGGAGTGGAGACTTACATAATCGCGTGTACAATATCGAACAAAGATTTTGATTAGCATATCAATACACACAAAGTTTATATATATATGATTCCACAGAGTCACGTTCTTCGCTGCTTTGGCCTCTGCCTATATACCTATATATATATACATCTTCCATTCAACATAGCAGTTGAAAATATATCGGGAAAGAGCTGCCTTCCATAACGAAGCCGAGTCGCTCCGGATTATCTGGAATGAAGATCGTTTTTTTTTCGTCATCTTCTGTTCGCCACAGTTCACTTGTCGCTACGGCTATACATATATATCAGAAAGAAGGTCGCACTACTCGGTGATCAGAAAGCACTTAGTACAAGGGGATCGACGAGCTGGTATTATTCATTCAAGGCTCATACTAGAGCCGCGTTGCTGCAATTAAGGCGCGATTCCTTCCTCGAGTCTCTCTCAAAGAGAGTGAGAGAAGCTCGTAATGATAGGTATATATATATATATAGTGCCTGTGTGTGTCTGTGCTCTTATATACATACAATTATATACACGTTTCAATTAGTGTATAAGAATATCCAAGTACTGGCTCTCGATACACATATTTCTAAGAGGCTCGTCCGCGGCAACCTGTCGTATGTGTGTAGGCTGTGTGAATTTTTACGTATATGCCCCCTTTCTTCTCTCGTCGATCTTTACTCTTATTCTGTACCAACATATCTCGTCTGATGCGGCTGGATGTGCTGTACAAGCAAGAGGTTTCACCGAACGTGGGCTGAGGTATTATACTCGCTCATTATACTGGCAAATCTTGTCTCTCGTCGAGCTTCTTCTACGTCTTCCTCTTCTTCTTCTCTGTTTACTCGGAACGTAAAAAATGTAGCGCGTGAGTTTGAAAAGCCGCGGCGCTTTGTGGAATATTCGAACATAATCGATATTTTTTTAATACATTTCGACTTGCGACAGTATCGTTGACCGTTAATCAACTAAGTAGGCCTAAGTAAGCCAATATTTAGCTAAAAATCCGTTGACTTGTATCTAGCGAAAAATTAGCTAAGTTATCGTTAAGCTCCTACCAGGAAAGCAATTGATTTCGAAGGTTGACCTTCATTTTTCCATCGATATTCCATGCGCCCGTCGAGAAGATACATATAATGATTCACCATTTGTCACCTGTTCTATTTGGTCTATACGGCGAGTCTCTCGCTTGCTCAATTTCTGCGGCTTTTTTTTACACAAGCATATATAGGAGAACAGCTCCGGTTCTCCCGAAAGACACACACGAATCGCGGCCACACCTTGTATATTCAAATTATTCCGAAAATTCTCATAAATTCAGAGATTATCGTGTGCCACCTATAATGCGGACGACCAGCATGAATATTTTCACGAGTCTGGATCTTCTTCTTTTTTCTCTTTTTTGCCGATACACCCGTTACCGGACTCTGTGTTTTAGAAGATAAAAATCCTCGTTTTTGCAGAAAATTCTTTATTTCGATTGTATATTTCGTTTGAGAATCGCGTAATCGATTCGTCCGTTATTGAAAATCTTTCAATTAAGACTTTTTTTTAGGAGCGTTATGATTAATGCCTATATAGTGCACGAATAAATGAAAAAATCAGCCTTGAGCTCACCTCTATATGTGTGGCTACTACACATTTTGATGTCTAATTTCAACAATATATACACATGAACATAGTCAGATATGCTACTAATCCCTTTACGAAAGCGCCGATATATAAATTCCTACGGAAACGATAAATTTGAATATTTGGAGCTGTTTAATACGACATACGAAGTAGAAGAAGAAGAAGAAGGAAAAAATAAAGGTCAAATAACTCATTTGTATTGAAATGCGATAGTCGCGTTCATCCGTTTCTCAAGCGTCGAAGAAGAATCCGATCTGAAATTATAAAAACTAGAAATCGACTTGATTTTTGGCTATATATACGGAGGAATCGTTGAAGGTGACACCGAAATTTAGATATAGCCGAGAAGAGCTATATATCCAGTGCACTAAATTATACGATTTACTTAAGAAGTAAATATCATCTTCTCTCGATATATACCTATATATTCGAAAGCCGCGGCAAGAGTCGTCTTCTATATACTATTAGCATAATTATTTGAAACCAACACACAAAACCACACACTTCAATAAACGAAGCTTTAATCTGCTTCTATAGGATATGTATCTTTCCGAATTCCTTTATAGCTATATTCTTTATAACGATTATCGCGATTTTGTGTTACGACTAAGCGGATATGACGATGACGCAACTAATGCCCATTAAGAATTATTTAGTTTATCCAATTTCCAATTCCACGATGCAATTATAGTTTTAAACGCATATTAAGAGTACAATATATGTTCGAAGCGAAAGAAACGCGGTTGACAACTGTAAAATTGTCTCTCTCACTCTCTCCCGCGGTGATTACACTTCTACTTTTTTTAGGGTCCGTTTTGTCCGGACCCGATTTTACGACAGCGAATGACCTTAAAAACGTCCATAAATGACTTACAAAAGGTCCGCCAAGTGAGAGAGAGAGCGTCTGCAAGCAATGTTTTTTTTTCTTTATATTTGCGCCCCGCTCGACTAACCCTCGGTATATATGTATATATATAGGGTCAATATCTGCTTCTAATATACCTGACAAAAAACTAAAAGTGCTTTTCTCATCCCGCGACAAACGTATATAGATATATATAGTTGAGTGAAAAAAGAAGGTAAAAATACTGCGATGTTTACAAGATTTTCTCTCTCGTCCAGCTCTCCAGAGGAAATTTTCACTTCATTAACCGATTTTAATCGATCCCTATCTGTTCGATTGTTTCCCCGTCGCGGGCTTTCTCTTTTTATATGTACACAGAGGAGTATCCGCAGTAAATATGTATGTAGAAAACTATCGATGTGCAGGTCTTTGTGATTTTTCGAGCGACAGGATTATAAATCCAAGTAGTGCGCGACGGTAATTATACGCTTCACGTGTGCGCATATAGTTACGCGGAATATCTATTGTACTTTCCATCGCTATATACAGAAATTTTCCAATCTGCGATGACAACTACTTTTACTTCTCCACTATATCTATAGTATAGATCCTTTTAACAAGAAATATCAAACCACATATATATATATATATATATATATATATATATATATATATATATATATATATATATATATATATATATACGATTACGTCAATCGTTGCACAGAGCTTCGAAATGATCCATTAACTCGTCTCAATCAAAAACCAGCAAATTGCACTCATCATCGGAAGAAAAAAAAATTCGCTGCCCGCACAAACATCTTCCTGGTATAAGATCCAGCGTGAGTGTGTGCAAAAATAAAAAAAAAGAGAATCTGGAAAGGAAAAAAAAGAATAATCCAGTAGTCATCCTCCCATCTCAAGAGATCGAGTCGCACAGCAGCTCTCCAACAATATAAATCCGCCATTACAGCAGCAGCTTCTCCTCCTCCAAGTCGATCGGAAAATCTCTGCGAGAGAAGCAGCAGCGCGTGATCCAAGGTGTGATAAACGAAGACACAAAACACTATATATATATACGTGTGTGTGTGTGTACCAAAGAGCCTCTCTCGAGATAAGAAGCGCGAGGGGGAGGGGGGATCGAATTTATTTGCGGATAATAAGAGGAAGAGAGTCGGCATGGGAACGTGGAAAAGCATAAATCCGCGAGAGCGAGATGTGCATATACGAGAACACACAAGCGGGAAGTGCAATATTCCGCTGAGAGAAGGATAGATATGAATACACACAGTCACATACACACGTACATGCAGCGTTATAAGCCGCCTCGCGCTAACTAAGCAGAGAGCTATAGGATTGGCGGGCGCGCCGGAATGAAAGCTTTAAAAGAGCGCATATATATGCATAGAGTGCGTCGCCGTCGTCCCCCCTCGCGCCCAAGAGGTCATAGGAGCACTGCAGATCACAGCGACAGAAACGCACCGAGTAGGTATAGCATATAAACCTAACTGCAAGTGCATATCCACTCTCGCGAGTCTGTGGGCGTGGCATTGGGCCCGGCCCACAACGGCTGCGATTGGTCGGGCCCGTAACCTCGCGCGCTCCCTATTGGCCGAGCCGCCAAGCGGGCGGAGCCTGCCGGGCCCACTTTTTCTTGCGGCAGACGGGGGGAGCGGTACGGAAAATCGGCCACCTTCCTTCACTCCAACAGGTCGAGGATCGTTAAGCGCCAGTCCTCTCCCGTCCAGCGACGCGGCTGCAGCACTACTCGCGCGCTGCCGTCGGAGCTGCTCCGTTTTTTACTCTCTCTCTCTCTCTCTCTCTCTCTATCCCCCCCCCCTTCCGCGGAGACTTTGTGGCGCAGCGCGCCCACGCCGCCGGTTCACAGGAGGAGAGATCGGTATTAGCCCCAACAGGTGCATCGCGTACATACGAGTGACTTACACGCGCGCGCGCGCGCCGCTACCGGTATGGACTGCTGCAGTCTCGAGGGACAGTCTCGCGAGTGAGGAACGAGAAGAAGACTTCTGTGTGTCCTGCATTGCAATTTTTTACATCAGTGACTACTACTTGCTGCGCGGACAGTTTTTTTTTTGTAAGCATGTGCCAGCGCGAGTGCCCTAGGACTCCGGAATAGTTGTTCTTTTCCTGGATTTTCGTGCGGTGATACGTACGCTGAATTTTTTTTTTGTTTTTTGGGAAATTTTTCATCATTGAAGGTCCCGAGGAGAGAGAGAGACATGGCAGCGTAGTGTGTGATTGCGTAACGTCTGCTGCACTTCTTATCGATCAACAACGAGATTCTCAAGAGTGTGCCTCGCGGATCAACTGAAACACGTCAAAGGTGAGTGCTTATCATGACGCCGCGCGTATGCATATTAACCGACGGTTTTTATACTAAAAAAACGATGCTATAAACGTCGCGCTCGTGTCTTTGCATAAAACTAGTGCTTGTATACATATATATATATATGTGCCGTGTCTTACAACTGACTCACCAAGCGTGAAACATCGCGATCCAGAAAAGAAAAATAAGAGAGAATCACGCGCGTCTGTGTAAACCGCGACGTCGAAATTTATCGAAGAGAGAACAATTAACCGAGAAAGAGATTGAAGATAAATGAAAATGGATCTGCATTCGAGTCACGTATCGTTTACATAAGCCGCGACGGCGGCGCTCGCAGGCCTTTTCAGAGTAGCGTACAATTTTCAACGGCGGCGTAAGGATCCTCTTTGCTCTCCATAATGAGACGCACACGTACACCGAGTTCTAAAAAAAAAAACGTATACCAGCCGCACGAATCGTCCGCGAAATAATAGCTCGTGATCTACATTCGAATTACCTATATATATATATATATATATATATATATCACGCGCGCGTTTTTTCCCGCCTTAATGCGCGATCTAATAGTCGAACGAAAAAAAAAATAAAATCGTCGCTACATTAGGCTGCAGCAGCGGCGGCGCACATGCGCTGTCGCGCGTTTAAATCTCCGGCACGTCGCGCTTGGCGCTTCCGCGCTTCTATATAGACACACACACACACACATATGTCCGTAATGCTATGCGTGGATCTACGTAATCACGGCGGCGGCGGCGGTTCTTCGGTGCATGTCGCCAACTCGGATAAAAATCGAGTCGTCGTTTTCCTCTCCGGAGACTTTATCCCGATCGCAAGCGCGCATTTCGTATATATATATATATATATATATATATATACCGAGTCGCACGTGTGTACCCTCGGGGTATGTGTATATGTGCGACCTTTGGATGCGCGCTTTTCACCGGACTTTCGTATGTATATACGGCTAAAAGATGCGCCGGCGATTTTACGAAACGATCTCGCTGCGAAGAGGAGTTCGTATATGTATATGTTCTTGCGGTGAAAGCGCGGAGTGTCGGCAAACAATGAGGATCCCTTTTTTGTTTATAGAGCTCTCGTATCGCGGCGTTTGCGCAAATGAAAACATAAAATTGTCACCCTTTTCGCGCTAATAAATCTGCTTACATATCCACTTGCGTGAGATAGAAAGGGGTGGATTTTGTACTATATACATACAAGTCCCTCGCGACAATGGGCCCAGTTTGTACCATTACACATCCGTTGGGACGCGCTACTCTGCATATACATATACGTGTCTACCAGTAGGCTCTCTCTCCCATGTCAAAATATATTTATTGTTCGTTCTGTTTTTTCCTTTTTTTTACACTCGGCCGGCTGCGGTATGTCAGGGCCCCATTGTTGGCCCTTTATACGATTATTATCCCACTTGTGCGTCTCTCTTATGTCGAAGAGGTCAAAATCGCCCTTTCACGTATACGTTATATATACATATGAAGTGAGTCGCGGTGGCAACAGCACGTGTGAACCGCATGAGAGCAAAAAACGGGGAAGAATGGCGAGGAAAAAATCTCTGATGTATATGAATAGAAAATATTTTTGCAACTCTATATTGCGTGTGTACCCTCGCGTGTATTATTATATACGTATATATAGAGTAGATTTTTCGCCGCGAAAATTATTTCCGCGAATAATAAATTGAACCGCGTATCGAGAGAATACGTTTATATGAAAAAAAAGATATAAGCGTCGGGGCGAATTTGCATATTAACCATTCATGAATACGACGTAACCTTAAGGTCGTGATCTGACTTAACGCCTTTTTGTTCTTTGGGCTTTGTTCGCTCGTGTATACGCACATGTGCCCGATGGAAGGGGGGAATTATAATGAAAAGGGCAAGAATCGGCGCACGTTGAGAGAAGCCAACAAAAAAAACAATGAACGAGAGTCTGTGCGCTCGTTTCGTGATTATGATATTCTCCGAGAGCTGACTCGGACATCCGAGACGTAGCGGCTGCGCTTTTTTTTTTCTTTTTGACGCGAGGTGAAATGTAAACTCTTTTTTTTTATTTATCATCGCGATGTACGAGATTGATCTCTTTCTCGGGATTGCATTATTAAGACGTTTTTCGCAAGTGTACGTTATATACATGCCGCCGCAGCACACATACACATGCTATCAATTACGGTTAGCTCTTTCTCCGCAAGGGGGTTCCCAGACTACCCCCTATTTCTCGCGCACGTCTCCGCGCGAGCTTTATGCGCTTCTAAATAACATTTCATATATATTACAGCGCGTTTGTTATTATCTCTCTCGAATAAGAAACAAGCGAGCGTATGCAGTTAAATAGCATTCCGGCGCGTCTGCTGCTTCGAATTCATAGTCCCTTATGTATACGTGTGTGTGTGTGAGCGGATTTTTTTTTCTTCCTCCTCCTCTTCTTCTCTAGAACGGGGCTGTTCGGCCACCGTTTACGAGATTATAAATCAAAGCCCGACGCGTTTAATCGCCAAATAAAGAAGCTTTCGAATACTTTGACGCTCGCGGGGGCCTCACTCTCTCGCTGTTGTGTGTGTGTGTATATATATATATGTATATATATATATATAAACAGCGGCAGCACTTGATGCGGCGCGAAATATCGAACGATTATATGCGAGAGAAAATTTATCGCCGAGAATCGATATATAGCGATGATGAGAGCAGCCGCTGGTGTTTGCTACCGCGCAGGCTCTGTTTTCAAATTTCTCTTTATTGATATATATATATATATATAATGTCGAAGCTGCATACGCCTACGCTATATAGATATATACATATATATGATGAGAGAATTATTGAAGTAGGCTGAATTAGCATATACACAGCCGTGCAATATAAGATACAGAAATGTATATATATATAAAAGGCGGCGGGTAACAATATACAGAGCGAAAATTGGCGCACACATAATATAAGAACGTGTCAAGAGAAAAAGAGCGAGACGACTCGAGAGACGAAGCAATGACTCTTAACCCTCGCGCGAAGAGAGTAAAAAGCCAAATCACCCACGTTCTTTCACACGCGCTATATATATGTATATAGTGAACGGACTCCGAAGCGCGGTCACACACAGGTGAAGCCTCTATACTATATAGGTATACATGCACACAGGCAGACACAGTCTCTCTCTCTCTACTCTCGCGCGCATATTGCACTCGCCGACGCGCTCCACTTAAGCGTCAAGTCGTAAACGGCTTAGAGTCGAAAAAAAGACATTAAACGCTCTCCAAGAGAGTCTGTGTGTGTGTATGTGTGCGGCATGCAAAGAACACACCGCGTCATTCCGTTAAAAATCGTATCGGTCACGGTTCGAGAGCATCGCTGTATATATATATATATATATATATATATATATATATATGCACGCAGCGAATAATATTATATATATATATATATATATATATATATATATATATAGAGAGAGAGAGAGAGAGAGAGAGAGAGAGAAGAGAAGAGCGCACCCCGGAGGGTTAAACTGTCGCGATAAATGATCCCGAAGAAGGTTATTAATTGTTTCTCGGCTCCTGTGGTGTAAGTGTGCATTGTGGCGCTCGTGAAAACGTCGTGTAGGGAGAGAACCAGAGCAGGGATGCGAGAGTAGGAAAAAGAAGAGAAAAAAGGACGTTGTCGGATTTTTCAAGGCCGGGAGAAAGAGAGAGAGATGTATATATATATAAAACCATTCATCTTGCCGATCGTTAAAAACGCATCTCTGAATAAGAGCGATATTTACGCCACCCGCCGGCTGCGAGAGAAGTGTAGCGCGCGAAGTGTGAAGTCGCGTCGCCAGCTGTTTATATATATACCTATACATTCCGCGTTTGTTGATTTTTTCTCCCTCGAATCCATCAGGCTAAAAAAATTTATGTATCGAATTTAATTCTGCTTTATACTATGCGCACGTTATAATTGAAGCTTATATATATATATATATATATATATATATAAATTACCGATAGAAAAGAAAAAGAAGCTATATGCATTATGTATGCGTACACGCATATATATATATATATATATATATATATAAGCAGTTCCTAAAAAGCACACCTGCCCTGAGACGTATATTCACGTACACGCGAGATATGTATATATAACTTGTTTTTCTCAAATGTATGGAAGAAAGAGCAGCTCCAATCTTTAATAACCTCATCATTATAACCGCAGTCTCTCGTGCGCGCGGACGATATACAGCACTCATCGCCTCTCTCGCATATATATATATATATATATACACACACTTATATATATGTATATACAATGTATATAGAAAGAGCGAGCGAGAAGTGGAGGAAATTATTGAAATAAGGCGCAGCGACTTTTCCATTCGCCAATAACGTATATGCTATATATATATAATACAGCACTTGCACAGAGAGCTCGGCGGTGGCGGCGGCGGCCCGCGCGAAAAGCTCGTTTAAGATTCCTCTCGCGCATCCGCGAGGAGAGCGCGCGTCACTGGTAATACACAATCGTTTTTTTCCGGCCTTGGACGCGCGCTCTTCTGCTTGCGCTTGTGTATATATATATATATATATATACACATGTGCTACAGTACTCGTAACACCCACTATATACTATACGTGCCTATATATATAAAGCGCGCTTCTTCGCTCGGCTTTATAATTTACGCCAAGTGCATATCCGTCTCTATATATACGTATATATATATATATATATTTATATATATATATATATATGTGTGTGTGTGTGTGTGTGTGTGTGTGTGTGTGTAAACGAAGAGATCCACTTAATCTCCTCTCGCAAAGAAGCATTCCGCGCGCTTTGTCTTATAAATTCCGTTTCTGTAAAAACTGGAATGCAATTGCTTATATGCAAATGAGGAGATTGTGCCGTCGCGGATGAATATATATCGAGAGCGCGGATATTCCCGCATGTCCGTGTGTGTATAGGTATTATATACCCTCCGCTTTGATACACACACACACACACACACACACGTGGCTATACAGATACTCCGATTTCATCTCTTCGTGTCTTATAGTCTGTCCTTGAAATCGAACGGGATGATGCTACTTTGTGACCGAGCCTTGAACCTCGATATATCTATGCACACTCATTTCGCCGAAATTCTTCCCTTCAATATATAGAGGGACGTTATATATATAATAGATAACGATATACATTTACCGTATAATAAACCGATTCCTAGACTTTTCGCCTAATTATAATCACAAATGGAATAGTAGACTAAACTTTCTTTCCCCAAATTCTGATATACACTCGAGTATATCTCTCTATGTGTGTGTGTGTGTGTGCGTGTGTGTGTGTCGGCAGATTCTTTAATTACGGATGCGAGAACAACTCGAAAACATAGTACCCGATTAGGCGGAAATGGTATACATAACCGTCTCTCTTTCTCTCTCTCTCTCTCTCTCTTGCGAGCACGTGTGGATTTGGAATACTCGAGGACTGTTTTTTTTTCTTTTTCATCTATACTCTTCGATGATTTATGTACTTGACCGCGCAGTGGATTTTTAATCGAAGATCCAGGAAAAAAACCGAGACTCACACACGAGCATGATATAATATAAGGGTCACGGGATGGAGATCGAGAATATCGATTTTTTATTCAAATCCGACGACATACATAGATATATATTATAATATTTTGAAAACGAATTCGTCAACTTGCATCAGCTCAAAGCGAAGAATAATAAGAATAAAATGAAGTTATTATAGAAGAAACTTTTCTCAGCCCGTCATTACAGTCTCTCTCTCTCTCTCTCTCTCTCTCTCTCTCTCTCTCTCTCTCTATATATATATATATATATGATTGCGCTGTATATAACACAGCGGACAAATCGTCCTCGGCGGCTCGGGCCTATTGAAGAAAAATAATTATTAAGTGTCGAACGATTATTCTCCTCGACTATAGTCCTGCTCCTCTCGCTCCGAAGATAATAAAAGCGGAGGATAGTAGCCGTCCGAGAGAGAAAGACACAAAAAAAACGAAGCTAAGCATAAAAGAAGGAGAGAGAGAGAAAGAGCCTCCGGAAAGGAGGCTTAACGATCTCGGCAATTCGTCGCATATATATATATATATATATATATATATATATACACACACACACAACAGCAGCAGCAAGAAGAAGAAGAAGTAGAAGAAGAAGCGGTGAACGGGAGCACACAGCGTCTTTGTGCTGCTCTCTCTCTCTCTCTCATCTCTGGCAGCGCCGGAGGTCGACATAACGTAATTAAGTACAAATGACCGAGACATACAGTAGCAGCATCCCTCTGTCGCTCTAATTACCCGCGAGCGGCTCTCTGAATTCTCGTTAAAATACCCTAGGCGCAAAAACGGGAGCCGCGTATATACCGATTTTCATGAGTGAAGAAAAGCATTTCGCTCGCGGTCCCGGATGAAAACATAAACGCGCGTCTGTCGATGTAAGTTATATATATATATTTAGAAATTTTTCGTCATAAAGGAACGTCGGGAATTTTGACGAAGTGTGTTATATATATGCACATAATAGCGGGACTTTCTTACGGACACACAGACGTGTTCTATAATTCAAATAAGCACCTGCTTTAGGGGAGAAAAAGCGCGAGGCGCTCGGTATATATAAATAAAGCAGCGAATCCAAGGCCTCGCCATCCATCAAAGTGATCCGATCGATCGAGTCTTACTACACACACGCGTACGGCGATTTCTAGAAAGCCCGTCGAATAATCGCGACATCCTCCGTTCTCGAGGTTGCTTGCAAAAAAAAACGCGACTTCCGCGATGACGGAAAACGTTATAATTTTTCCTCTCCGCTCGAGATTATGTCAGAGAGACTTTCCGGCAGACGCTCAAGTCTCCGGCTAATGCAAATGCTAAAAGGCCTTATTAGGCACCTGCTTTGCTGCGCTGTTATGAGACGGCTTTAATCTACATAGATATCGTGCGGATAAAGGCGACCTTTTAAATGCGCGGCTGCTGCAGCGCGCGCGACCGCGGACTGCAATACGTCGACTGCTGCAAAAAGAGAATGTGTAAGCTTGAAAGAAAGAGAGAGAAAGAGAGATAAGAGAGACGGGGGAATTATACCGCGCGGGAGCCGAGATGATTTTTCTCGCTGTGCGAATAATCGATGTACACACACACACACACACACACATGTTTTACGCTATGGTAATCTGATTTTCTTTCGCGGACAGGGGGAATAATAAAATTTTTACGGCTGCGCTCTCGGCCGCTTCTTCGCGGGGCTATAAAAGCCCGGACGCGCCACCCAGTGCGTTGTTGTTGTCATTATTATTATTGCAAAGTATATATATTCTTGTCATTCGAGATAAATAACACATTTGTGTGCTCTTACAGATGAATCAACAGTGCAAGGTCTGCGGAGAGCCAGCCGCTGGTTTCCATTTCGGAGCGTTCACCTGCGAGGGTTGCAAGGTAATTATTAATTTTGAATTTCCCGCGCTTTTCTTCGCACAAGCAATCTCTCTCGCGGCTGCCGGGACGGAAGCTGCGACGCTCTGCGGTGCGAGTTCGCGACCGCAGCCCGGTTCACCGCATTGTGTTCCGCTGTAAAATCGTCGGCATTGTCCGCGACTATATTTCACGATTGACAACGAAAAAAAAAGAAAAAAAAATTAAATAATTCAGCGCGTTAACGACCTAATTGCGCTCGGCCAAAAGCTCTTATGACATATTCGCAATCTCTCAGCTGTCTCGATACATCTCTCGCATACGCGGTAAAAGCGTCAACCTCGCTCGCGCGGCAAATTGCCCGCCGTTCACGTGCAAGCTTGTCTGCATACTACCCAGGCGCTGCAACAGTCTATAATCGAAGCGCGGCGCGTATATAGTCTTGTTAACAGCGCGCGCTCTCTCTCTCTCTCTCTTGGATGCAAAGGGTGTTGACCCTTGCTCTCGACCTGCGGACGTCAAGGCGCCTCTCTCTCTCTCTACTCGTGTGAGCAAGTGGAAGGAATATCGGTACCGCATACTAAGTGACCCATCCGATTGGATCTCATTAGGCTAACAACGAGCAATAGTTTACCTAGTGCGCGAGGACGACCCGCGCTTTTCTCGAAGATAACCCTTCCTTGTGTGTACACGGGGATGACCTGTGATCGTGAGGTTTTATGGAGGGGGGCGGGCGATCTGCGTGTATATTCCTAATACGGATATGTGTATCGGAATGTAATTATTTTTAATTGATCGAAGGAGTTTCCGCTTTATTTCCCATGTGTTATTACGGACGCGAAGCCGATTGTATATGTATATATACGGGGTTAATATCGCGCGTGATAAAGTACTAATTTAATGCGGAGACGCTGTGCTCCAAATTGAGAAGGAGAATTCTCGTGACAAGAAAGTTTAGCTGTATATATATATACACACGAGACGTATACCCGTACGGGTTACCTGTATATATATATAAAGGTGAGAGCCATATGTGAGTCGAGCGGAATAAGTAGGGGAAAAGAAGAGTAGCCACTGCTGCTGCTGCTGCTGCTGCTTCTCTAACCGATCGGCTGCAACGTTCTCTACCTCAAAAGCATAAATTCCAGCTGCCGGACAGTTAATGGCGGACAAGCGGCTCTATCTCTCGCTCATCTAAATCTGTAACTTTAGCTTTTCCCCGATGTGCTCTTCCTCGCAGCGGCAGCGGTATATATATACAGCTTCTTCTTGCGACACGCGTTGCGTCATGCGAATTTCGCCGGAATATTCCGCGCGATTTTTCACGATAATATAATACACCCGGTTCGAAAAAAAAATATATATATATATAGAAGACTACTCGTGGATCTCGATGAGCATAGTATAGCGACCTTTTCGTCTTCGCCCCTACTCTTCGTGAATTCGGACTATTTTCAGAAGAAAAAAAAACGATAAGCCTTTTTCTTCGAGTCGCACGCGCTCTTTTGTGCGCAGCCGTTGCAAATATTTCCAGGCACATATATATATATATATATATATATATATATATATAGCGTAACGCGATAAGCCGCGGACTTTCGATGCAAATTTCCCGAGGCTTTTCGTGACTCGATATTCCCGGCATTATGCAAGCTTTTACGAGTCTACGTATATACATAGAGGAAGGAAGAACCCGAGAGAGGTAGGGCAGAAATTTATGTATCATCACGATTCAATTTTCGTCCGTGGGCCGCAAAACTCGAGCGTCAGCGTGATTCATAAGCGCCGGCCTCATTCATCCCGAAATATATATATATATATATATATAGAAGCTTCAGGACAATGGCCAGAAAACGGCAACCTCGCTCTTTGTGTGTGCGCGTGTGTGTGTGTGCGGAGGACGCGAAAAAAATTTATTTGCGCGCGCTGGACGTGCGGAATGCGAAGGAGCGCGCGCTTCTGCACTTCGCAAGAGACGAGGGACTCGAGAGCAATCGAGGCGATTGATGGCTTGTGTGTCTCTTCTTGACTCTCTCTCTGTGGAACGAGAACGACGGAGAGACGCGACGTGTCTTTTAATTATGCCATTGCGCGAGGATATTTTATTTTCGATGCAATTGCGACCTCGATTTTCGACAATGAGCTTTTCAATGCTAATTCTTATGCGTAATTGTAGACCGCGATATAGTTTTGGATCGTTGTATATATATAGGTGGGATTCGATTTCTGCGTCGTTCAGTCACTGCCGGAATATTAACGAGCTTAAATAAGCCTTCTGCTTTTTTTTTCTCGCTCGTCCGATGCTTCGCTCCTCCGTCGATGAAAAAACTAAATAGACGATCGCGAGCGAGAGGCTCGCTTTTAGGAGACTATTTTTCACGGGACATAAAAATCGGACGTCGCGACATTTGGATATTCCGAGGAGGGGAGGGGGGGGACATAAAATTCTCGTCTTATTATCGTAATCTTCCGATATACATGCGCGAAATTTGATGCTCCGTTCTGATATATCTTAAAACGCGATTTAAAGCAAGAAATTACTCGGCTCGCTCTCGTGCCATTGTAAAAGCCGATCCCGATATACCGATAACGACCAACTGCCGACGCGGCTGCTAGGACGTGTTTCTCTCCGCGCGAGAAGCCAAAAGCCATATATATATGTGTGTGCGAGAGAATAAGGAGAAAATAAAGTTTTAAAGAACGGGATGATGGGTGGTCCGTGTGTGTGTGTGTGCAGTTCGAGAGAAAATAAATATTCAAGAAGAGCCACGCACGCTTGTGTATATCTATAAAATCGGTAAATCTTCTTAAACGACGCGACTAATTCTCTGATATACGCTTATGTGTAAACCGGTGCGATGATATTTTCCTGTATATATGTATATGCAATTAACGTCTCGTTCACAGCGTTATTTATATATTTCGCGCAAGTATCGCATTTGCAGTGATATTATATGAGTCAAAAGTTTCATAGAAGCCCGAAAATTTCACGAAACCTCGGCGCGCGCATGTTAATGCGATCGAATAAATAAGTCAGCCGCGAAGTGTTAAGCCAAAACAAATGGACTATAAAATATATAAGATATCTTCCCGGAGTCCGGAAATTCCGAAGATGCCGGGGTATTAAAGCGCGCCACCCTAGTATATGTATATATACACACGGGTGATAAAAAATAGTTTCGATACCCGTATAATGGTATGGGACCACTCGGAGAGCGGTCCGAATCGTATATCACCGGGAGCGAGTGAGAAACCAGTTTCCTGGAGATATTCGATTATTTTTATTGTCACCTAATGAAGGAAATCCTCCGGGAGAGTGTTATATACTCTCCCATACCGTTTTTTCGACATCTATCAAGTATGACTTTAACGGCTCACCTGCGAGATAAATAACAACACGCATATATACCCGAAAAAGGTTTCCCCTCGTAGAGTGCATTCTTCGGCTCTCTTTCGAAACACATACAAACGGCGAGAGTATATATAATACACAAACTCAGTTCAATAACCCATCGAAAATAATTTTTTTTCGCGAAAAAGAAAGCCAAATCCCATGTAGACAGCTTTCTTCGCTTGAAAAAAAAAATCCGCGCATAGGCTCAAAGTAGTCGAAGAAACACCTGCCTTGGGAGTGTCAAGTCTCCTCGTCTACGGACAAAAGGAACAAGTCCCCCACCTAATTGCACGTATATATATATGTATACTCGCAGCTCATTTGCATAGCAATGCCCGCGAGAGAGAGAGAGATTTCACGACACTTCGCACCTCACAGCCTCGGGGGGAATACACATATATATATATATATGTAGACGACGGAGCTTTCTGTTATCGCTCAAGAGAGCCGCGCAATTGAGCGCACGGATATAAAGCAAATGTTTGCTCGGCCGAGGAAAAAGAGAACGACGCGCGCGGACACTCCCGAGAAAAGAGTGTTATTTGCTCGCGCGGTCTGGGCCTGTAATAATTGGGTTTCGGAAAACGTCGGAAAATCCAGTGTCTCGCCGCGACTCTATTACATTTTACGTAATGATAATAATCGTTCCTCGCGACCATTGATGCATCAACTTTCAACATGCGCCTATGTGTATATATATATATATATACATAGATAGGAGAGGTCTATGGTGATGTGATACTATTACTCCCATTGTTCTGTCGCAACGCAGTCGCAGCCGAAGGTTGTTATTTCTGTGAAAAGAAACGCTGACTAAAGAGACGACGACGAGCATCAGATGCGGACTAGAGAATAGCCAAGAAGAGGCGCCTTACAGTATGTGTTAGTTTCCGTTGATTCATCAGCGGGACGTTTCGATGACCTCCTTGAAAGACCGAAGAAGAAGAAGAAGAAGAAGCCGCTTGATGAACACGAAACGTGACCAACAACGGATCGAGCTTTTCCTCGCGATCCTCCGATTTATTGCTATTACTTCCTCCCGAGAAAGGACGATTGTGAATAATAGATGTCTCTTTTTTTTCTTCTTTTCCTCGCTCTCTCTAGTATTGCAACGGCGCAACGCCGAGCGCTGTTGTGTTATATACATAGAAAGGTCGAAAATTAGAGCGATAAGTCGAGGGTTACGTAAAGCTAGCCTGGAAAATTGCCGAGCGTAACGCGAGTTAGTGACTTTAACGATCGACTTTGTACACAGCGCGAGTCGAGCGCCTCCAATTTTAGGTTAGATTTCAAGATATATATATGTACACAGTACAGAGAGAGAGAGAGAGAGCGTGTCTTTCAAGGACACTGCAACAGCGCCGAGACTTTGGCAATTAAGTGGACTAGAAAACAATGACGCCGTGGAAATATATATATGTATATACGCTTTTGTGCAACGACAACAACAACATAGAGATCAAGATTTCGCGCCGCGCGGATTTCCCCCAAACTGTATATATATATAAATAATAATACTCTTTCAAAATTCGTCATCGCATCGACCGATCGCAGCGCGAGAAAAACGAACAATGCATATTTCCGGCTGCGCATGCGCAATAACATCCGAGCCCCCGAGAACATCACGGTCAGACGCAGTATATGCAGGATTGCGAAAGAACGTCTATACTTATAAAGATTGATGCAGTCGGGTATAAACGAAATCGAAACCGGCGCGTCGAATTATATTCCGCGGAGCGATCGGTATATATATATACACACACTGGCCCAGTTCACGCCCGTTGCCTCAGCCGGCGCGCGAAACGAAATCGCGTTTGCAAATCGCACTTAACATTCAGCCGGTGATTCAAGTCTCCTTTTGCTATATACGCAACTGCTGTATATATATATATATATATATGTGTGTGTGTATATGTATATGCCGCTAGACGCCGGTTGTATATAATATACGCGAGAGCTCACCGCGGCGATCGCGAGAACTTTTCATAACAATCGATATTATGCAACGAGCGACGCACAGGCCGTCGTGTTCCAGAAACGCATTCAGCGTTTCGTGCACGGCATCTCTCTCTCTCCCTGCATTTCCAGCAAATTGCAAGCCTCTTTATGCGCCTAGCGATAATTCATCATTTCTCTAAACATGTCATTTTTTTTCCTTTTCCTCTCTGTTCTTCTTCCCCCACTCTGTCGAATGTATATATCTATATATACATATATATATATATATATATATATACAGCTGCAGGTGGGGACTTTTACTTTAGCGCTATGCGTTTTATGAATGGCCGTTTCGCAATGCGCGAAGGAGGCTCTCGTTATTATATCATTGATATATATATATATACATCGTAATTATAGAACACTGGGTCTTTTCGGAACCTCGTTTTCTTTTTTTCTCTCGTCGCAGCAGCTAATCGCTCGGATCGTCGCGCGTCGTTGGGCTCAAATTGACGTCGAGTCGATTTGAATTTCGCGCCCTTTTCGCCGACGAAAAAAACCCGCGCATTTCAAAACAGTGATATATGATTAAGGGGCTTCGCAGCTCGTATCTCGCAATAACCTCGAAATATTATTATGCGCGACTGCGTGAAAATAGCGAGCACAGCCACGGCTGGGTTCACATACTCGGCCGTCACTTCGAGCACCTATATATATATATATATATATGTATATACTTTCACATGTTGTGCCTTTTTTTTCCAGCCGAGCGCGTTATTGCATAAGTGTATACGCGTGTGTACAGAAAAACAAAAAGATGCGTCGCCGAGGACGTGTACCTCCAATATAAACTAAAAGGCGCAATAAAAGTGTATATATATATACGCTCCAGGCGGGCATAAAACGATATTTAGCGTATGTAAAGGGATCACATCTTGCTAATGTATTCGGCTTTCACCGTCGCGCTTGGTTCAAAGTTGAGCCTCGAATGGACAATAAACTCTCGGAAAAGCAAATGCGCCTCTATCTGTTTAATGTATTAACGTGTGCGTCTCTTTTATAATATATTATCGGGGAAAGTATCCCGCCTATATGCGTACATATATATACAGACACATATATATACATATATATATATATACATATACACACAAAAACACGTTGATTAATCGGAAATTCCACGTGTATATAACGAGAAGAAACGCCTCTGAAAAGTGTCACTATATATACACACACAGAGCGACGGGTAATTCACGCGCGGAGAAGACGTATAGAAAGGTCGCGCGAGTTTACCTCTAGGCGTATATATATATATATATATATACATATATGCACCGTCGCACGGAAGCAAATAGTCGCGACCCGATATATACCGGAGGTCCGATAACTCCGGCGACTTTCACCCGCCGATATATATATATACAGCGGAGAAGAAGACGCGCCTGCGCATAGGCGCTTTATTTATTTCCTTTGTGTATATACACAGCGAAGCGCTAATTTCCCGCGCAAATACTTACACACTCGCGAGGCTTTTTATCTCGCGCTCGAGAACAGCGCTGATTGCCCCGGACAGTCATTGATGTCTCCCGCGCGTGCGCGGGGAAAGCAGCCGAGAAGTATTCGCGCGGCACTTTCGAAAAACGAATTCGACGCGCGCACAATGAGCAGAAATCCTGGCTAGAATCTGCTCGATTTTCTGTGCCGTGCGTTTTGAGGCGAAAATTGCCAGGATCACGCGAAGCCCAGCGTGAGAAAAGTCCGTAAATGCTAAATGAAAGAGCGATCATCGGAGAGTAGCCGATGAAAAATGCGCCAAAGGCCAACGCACGCGAGATATAACTGCGCGGAGAATTTGGAGTATATATGTGTACGCGTTACACATACGGTGTATATATATATATATATATATATATATATATATATACATATATATATATAGGTATGCGCACGCAAGGTTCGGTGCACGATATACACAGCTCTCCGCACACACACACAGCGTTCCCATTAATGTGCATCATTTTTTTCTCTCTCTCTTTCTCTCGGATGAGGTCAAATGAAAAGCTTGAGGAGGAAAAAAAAATGCACAGCTGATTACTATCACTTAGAGAGTTCGCGGCGCTGCAACGAGATCATATTTACCCGAGTATACGCGCAAAGTCGTGACGGAGCCTCGCGTCGTGACAGAGAAAGGCCTATCTCGCGTTACAGGTGCTCCGGATGAGGCTCCTCCGCTGGTGTGTATACCTATATATATATATATATAGTAGAGAGAGATGCGGGCGGATGGGAGAGAGAGAGAGAGAGAGAGAGAGAGAGAGAGAGAGAGAAAGGAGCCGCGCGCGCGCATATATACAGCACTTGTTGCCGCCAAGGATGAGCAGTAGAAGTCTCGGCGGAGAGCGCTTTCTGTACTTGTAACGCTTATGATTGCATGACGACAGCGCCGAGAAGAAACGACAATCAGTGTCCCTCTTGACTGCGTCCGTCTTTCTTTTTTACCTACGTATTTATATATATATATAGAGAGAGAGAGAGACTCCCACCCACGGCGTGTTGTGTATATATATATATATATACATATATAGTTATAACACAATGCAATCAGAAAAGAGGTGCCAACTGTTATATATGTATATTCTTCAGGTCCGGGTGTATTATCAGCATTTCGAAGAAATTACTCGTCCGTGTATTGTAATATATATATAGTGACTGATGCATGTGGTTCGAAAAATCGTTTTGGGCCGTGTCTCGAATTAACGCAGAAGAAGAACACGAGTGTGTCAAGTGATTGATGCCGGCGTATACACATCAGTCACAACACTCTAATACCGCATGTATATATATATATATATATATATATGTATGTGTGAGAGAGCGCTAATCCAACATGACTGATGCGAGACGCATTAGTTACTGCATCGGCGGACAGCTATATATATATATATGCTTGATAACCATCGGTCAGCCGTATACACTCTTATCTTACATACAGAGACGGTTTTGTCAAATTAACACACTGCCATCCTTTCATCTCCTCCTATATATATGTAGAGTCAATAAGCTACGCATATTAGTTATAGCCTGTACATATAGCTTTGGTGTCCGAGAGGTATATAAAAGAAGAGAGAGAGAGAGAGGCCAGTAAAAACTCGTATATGTATAAAAGAAGCGCTGGGAAAATGAATTACCGAAAGCGCGCTTAGAGCGGCACAATGCAATTATAGCGTATTACGAGAGAGAGAGAGAGAGAGAGAGAGAGATAGAGAAAAAATGAAACGTTAGAATTAAGATCGCGTACTCGTTTTGCGACCCGATTACGCAAGCTTCGACTCTCTTTTAGTTCTTCATTGACGCGGGCTATTATTGTACACATCAGCTGTACTGATATACATTCGGATACGCGTATATATAAGCACAATAATGAAATTACCACGCCTCCGTAGCGTCATTAATTCAGCTGGCCCTGATAGATAAAGACTCCTCGCGCGTGTGTGTATGAGTTTGCAAAATAACGGGCATATAAGAGATAAAAGAAAATCTCCGATTGTAATCCTCTCTCTCTCTCTCTCTCTCTCTCTCTCTCTCTCTCTCTCGAGGGAGACGCGAAGGTATATAGTTAAGTCCACGAGCGGGAGATCATTCATGCCTCCGAGTTTCGACACTCTCGGTATTCTTACGCTCATTTCCTCCATTGCGTCAGCGTCGGCGGCACAGCTAAACACAGCGAATTCTTTGTTATATAGAGTTCAAGCAACTTATATACCAACTGCAAGTACCCAATTGCCAAAGACCTGTCGGAAGTAACAATGACCTAGGTCGCGGTTGCACCACCCCGAGAAACACTTGCGCCGCCGCAATAGAACGCGGTTTCCTCTCGTCGTCGTCGTTCCGATGCTCTGCACATTTGGTCCAAAGCTACTTCGTTTAGCGGATATATGCACACAGCGCGAGTCCCTTTTTCGAAACTGTCTATCGCGTGATCGTTGCTTCACGAATTAAAAAGCCTCCGCGCGAGCTGGATAATAAAAATTGCTCAATCGATCGATAGTGAAGGTGAATCGCAAACACACCTATATATAGCCTTAATAGGGGAGAGGATTATAGAGAGAGAAAAATCGAGATCGAACGACTATCCTATATAATCCCAGGGCCGAACCTGCCTTTCTAATCCCCGCGCATCAGCTGCGCGGGAGCCTCGCATTTTCTATATCTATATATAACGCATATAATTCCGCAAATTGATTGATCATCACCGACTAATTAGATCCTAATCGTTCTCTGTTCCAGTCCTTCTTCGGCCGAACGTACAACAATCTGGGCAGCATATCGGAGTGCAAGAACGGCGGCGTCTGCGTCATCAACAAGAAGAACCGCACGGCCTGCAAAGCCTGCCGATTACGGAAATGCCTGATGGTCGGCATGTCAAAATCAGGTTCCCGCTACGGTCGTCGTTCCAACTGGTTCAAGATCCACTGTCTACTCCAGGAACAGTCCAACAACAGCCAAAACGCCGGTAGCCTCGCGGCCTCGCACTTTGGAGCGGCAGGTTTCATACCTGGCTTTCTGCCAGGTTTGGGCCAGTCTCAGTCCCAACAGAGCCTTCTGGGCTACGGTTCATCGGCCAAGGATGGCCGCGAACAGACCTCACCGAGTCAGGAGGACCTGGCGCTGCAGTCGCATCTGCTCCACGTGGCGATGATGAAGCAGAAGAGCAGCCGCGGCGGCGTCGGCAGCGACGGCAAGTCACCCCGACCTGACGACCTGGCGCTTCAGAACCAACTGAAACTCTTGGCCTGGCAGAAGGAGGAGGACCGGGTGAACAGTCTCCAGCAGCAGTCCTCGGCCAACACGACGCCGCCCAGGAACAGCACGCCACCATCGTTTCCCTACAAAGACCTCGTCTCCAGCTCGGCCATGTTCGGTCTGGTCGCTGCCGGTCAGAAGGACCCCAGCGCAATGGCGTCCGCGAGCTCGCTCGAGGTTTTCCGGCCGTTCCTGCCGATCTACAAGAGGACAACCGACACGCCCAGCGACAGTGGCGCCTCCTCGGTCGAAAGCGACGAGCACGACTCGCGCAGCAACTCGGCCTTCAGCTACTTCAAGCAAGAGGGCAGCTCACCGCCCAGGCGGAAGATTAACGCGACGGTCACCCTCGCCACGGACTACCACCACCACCAACACCATCACCACGGGCTGGTCTACCCTCCGAGCGAGCTGGTGACCCCTGCGACGTCGCATCACTCGCTCAGAGGCGGTGACCTGCTCCTCGCGAGTCCTAGTCCGGGAGGTCTGGCCGTCGAGCAGATGGAACCGATCGACCTGAGCGTCAGGTCGACCCTCAAGAGCAGCTTCCACAGGTCGAATCGCGTGGTCGACTCTGAGCGCGAAAAGTCCCAGGAACGCGAGCAGAGCAGCTCGCCCGGCAAGATCGGTACGCAGCAGGAGAACACCGGCAAGAGTAATCCTCTCGACCTGAGCCTCGACGTTAAGAGGCCGGCCGAGGTATCGCTGTAGCTGAGATTAGCCAGGAGAAAAGCGTGTAAATATAATAGTACGAGGACATGTAGCACATTCGGAGAGAGGCGGGCTGGTCCCGACTGATATGTAATATCAAACGTTTGACTGAGCCCCCATACGCGCGCGCGATTGGTCGGGGACGCGCGCGAGCCTGTCTTCATCTGGAATGTCTCGATGTATAGCGATTGTTGATGAGAGCGAGTATATGTGTGTGTATACGCGTGCGAAAAATGTGTTCAGAACCAGCCACATTATTACTGTACTTATTATTTAATTCGGTTGTCAAACGCTGAGTAAATTCCATCATCTCCTCCCCCCCCCCCCTTATTTTCCAATAGCAGGTAGCTTCTCTCTCTCTCTTTTTTTTTATTGTTACACTTAACGCGAGAGCCCATAGTGCGTATACGTTTATTATATTATAAATATCATTATATGCGCGCGACCAAATATCTAAGTATCCAACGTCAGCGTATTCATTTTATATCGAATTGAAGGCAGATGCAACGAACAGTCATAGAGTTATTTTATTGTACTATATTGATATTATAAAATATTACATATATATATATTTTATTTAACGAGCATGTACAGGATCTATTTCTATATATAATATATGTGTACGCGTATGAGCGTATACTCTTAATATGTGTATGACGAGGGTTTGTCGACGACGCAAACTTGAAAAATGTGATCCTTAGTAAATCAAAAGGCCAGTAAACTACAAATCACGGCGTAGACGATGATGAGACTCTACGCGCGAAGGAAACGTGTGGCATTCCACTTTTTTTTGTCTCCGACGATGCCTGAAAAGATATTGTTTGCTTTTTTCCCCCCCACTTGTTATATATATATAAAGAAAAAGCTGTAGGTATTGTAATTACGGAGCGAGCGAGTCGTTCCGGCGTCTTATATTTGTAAATAGTTAGCGTTAAGAGTAAAAAAAACACACACACACACAGTAAAAGCGGCCAGTACTTAAGCTTATATTGATGAAAATAAATATTTTTGTTTAATTTAAAACCAATGTTGTTCATTCTCTCCCTGAATTCCCGACGCCGAAGCGTCATCCTGTCTTAGCCCGCGTAAATTTAAAAATCGACTATCAAAAATTTACGACTCGCTTTCGTTTCTTCTCCTTTTCTCTCTCTCTCTCGCTCGCCTAATATGCATAAAGTTATAAATTTCACCGATGATGATTCACGGGAGAAAAACTCGGCTAAAAGCCATCGCGCGCACGCGCGTATAAAGAAAGTCGAACATTCCGATAAATACCGAAATTTATAATCCTAGCCGCAATAAGAAAAAGCCGCGCGACATCGGCCAGACTTCTTAATTTGATTTTTATATACGTTCGCCCCGTAAAATATACATCCTCGAGAGGATGAGAGACGAAGGAGTATTCTTGCATAATCGATGCGAATTTACGAAATATACATGTATATATAGACGAGAAAATTCACTTATCGGACACACTTACATAGTGTGGGAGAGACAAAGTCTTTTGTATATAACGGCGCCTTTTTGAGATTAGATACATGAGGCAACGTATAACTGCAGCCGCCGGTGCATATGACAATCGCGCAGCCTATAACGTTATTGACATCTACGCGGTGGCGCAAATAATAGCCAGATGGCTTAATAGCCAGCCAAGGTTTCACTTTCTCTACTGCACGCTTCGTCACTCTTCTTCTTCTCTCATTCGTATATATACATATATATTGTTGCTATATACTCTACCGAATCATGTTTTAGCGACAGGTCATCTCCAGAGCACTTTCTATATAACCAATCCCACCTGGTAGAGAATTAGCGAACTTCTGAAAATGCTTCCATTTGACTATCACTTATCGTTAACTTTCCAGCAGGTCAGAAGCGCGGATTTTCGAAGCCTCAACGTATACATAATTGATAAAATGATAATTACATTCGTCTCTAAAAACTCTTTTCTAATTCGCTTAGTTAATTTAGCCTCGTGCGGTAACGCTTATTTCTCCTCTCTATCGTCGTCGTGTATTAAAAAGCGTATATATACACTCGTCCGTAAGAAAACGCCACAATATATTAACGGAATGGTAGGTATACTTACGGCGAAGTGATGACAAGTAGGTGCGGTTGCGAAATTACGAAATTACACGGTTATGAAATCGATGCGCGCGCTCGAGCTCGATGTAAGATTTACGCGAAAAGGCTTGAAAACAACGTCTATTCAAAAGCGCGCGTATTACAGCGTTCTACTTGCTGCGGACAACACCGAATTATATCGTTTATACATACACGGCTTAATTAAAATTCAAGCCCGAGAAAAATCCATCCTCCCGACTGTGAAGAGAGAGAGAGAGAGAGAGAGGGAGGGAGAGATGCGCAGAATTTCACAGTTATAATCTTAGGCCATTGTAAAAAGCGCATAGGCTTATAAGCGCGCGTGATTGAAGCGCAGAGATTTGTAAAGGAATATAACACACAAGCGGGGGATAACGCGAAAAGTCGCGCCGTTATAGGCATTACGACGACGAGGACGGGAGAGATGCGCGTCGTTTTCTTCTTCGGCCGTATATATACAACAGGAAATAAAATATCAATTGAGGACGCACACACGCGCGTATATAGCAAAAACGTCGCGGGCCGCGAGTATAGAGTCTTTTATTAATGCGCGCGCGGCTATTTAAGATATAGGCGGCGGCGGGTAGTTTGTCATAATAAATAATACATTTTACGCCGGGAAATTTTATCTAAATCAACATTATTTTATTTATCTCGCCGCGGCTATAGCTTCTTCTTCCTTTTTTTTTCTTATATATATATATACGATACGATAATATGCCCGCATATATAGCCGTGTGCGTATATATATATATGAGCAATTATATTCGTATGGAGTTTCGGTTTTTGCACGCGACTGTGTGTATAATGGACGCCCGCAGCCATATTTTCATCCTAATGAAGTTTTAGTTGCGAACGTTTTTGCCCTATAGTCGCGAGTGCACACCTACATGTATATATATATATAGAAGCGATATTGCGCTGCTTCAAACGCAGCGGATGACAGTGTAACAAGCGGCGTTGAGCAAGTTTTTGATTGAATATTTTTGCCAAACAATACTGCGTGTCATCTCTGACTAGCTATATATATATACAAATCTGATTTCCAATTGAATCTCCGCTGCGCAGCAGCCTACACCAGAGTCGCGTATATATATCTCTCTCTCTCTCTGGTGCAACAACGTGACAGCATAATAGAAATATAATATCGTTAAACATTATATTGTTTCCCGAAGTCCAATTCGGAAAAGCCCGCGGTGTTTATCTGCTGATTTGCATTTTCTTATTGTTTTTCTCTCATCATCCGTCTTGCGCGGGGACACGCGTGCGCGTGAATAACAAACACCGGCTAATTTTCTTACGGACTGAGAAAATGGAATCTTCTTGTTCGCCGCGATGTCTATGTATATAAAAAAAAAAAAAAAGAAATACTGTACACGCGCAGCTCGTTATAATATTTCTATACTCGAAAAAGCTCGCGCTTTAAAGAGGGCAGTCCAATTACTCGCGGCGCGAGAGGATTTACGATCACAATATATCATAAATAAATCCCTAAAAAATGTCAACTCGCTCAGCCGCAGCAGCAAAGAAGAAAAATAAGAGTACGAGGGGATCATTACTCGAAGCTTACGCGTGTGTTGGCTGCGTATATTATTATAACGAAATATACGCGCGCGGATAGCTTGTAAGTATAATATCCCGCGAGTCAGCCACCGAGAAAGAGCCTACGAACAGCTTTCCAGGCATTTTCTTTGTTCTGGTTCTCGCTCCGCGATTCCAAGAATCATATACTCCTCTCCCTCTTTCTCTCTCCACTCTCGGCAGCTATGACTAATAGTTTGCTTAAGATATACTTATTTGCAAATAATGCAATTTTCAAAAATGCCCGCGCACTGCAACGCGACTACTCCCCATATTCTCTCTCTCTCTCTCTCGCACTTGTTGTGCGCCAGAGAGTATTGTGTACACGTAGGTGAACGATCGTTTGTCCTCCTACCATCGATTGTCCGCCGGGATGTTGCATCCTTGGTGGAAAAAAGAGTGAGTGAGAGAGACAGAGAGAGAGAGAGAGACGAGAGGTGGGTGTCTAGACTGTTATGTAATTGGAACACAGGCTTTGTCAGCCCCCGCTGTCCGTAAATGGCTAACGGAAATGAGCCTCGCCGCGGCCTGCAACGCGCCGGGAGAGAAGAAACATGCACGCGCGGAGAGCTCCACTGCGCGAGGAGAGAAAGACGGACGTATATACATGTATACAACAACACAACGCTCGCGTTGCTCAAGCGCGCGCGGATGCACTTTGAATTTCGCGGGCTTGTGCAAACGCCGGCCGGCCGGCCGGTGTTGTATATGTGTACTGACTGGGGGAGTCCCCCTTTTGTATCGAATGTCACTCATTACTTAATGAACTTCCTTCGCGGCTCAGCGGCTTTGGCTTATCTTGGGATGATGGTCTTTTTTTTATGGTTGTGTTCTTGCGTCGAGGCGATTGTTGCGATTTTTCGCCATATGCCCGATGTGCACTAATTGGCCTCTTTAACCGGGCTGTGGGCGCGATTATTCCGACAGGATCACGCGGAATTTTACTTTGTGTCGGTGATCCGGCTATCTGTCGAGGGGATCGAAGACTGAGAATGAAGAAAAATCGAAGGTTAATTATTGTCACCCTGCCTAATTAGTTACCCAAAAGGGAATATGCTGCGGCTTTGTGTGCAGCTTTCTCCTCTAGAAATTGAGAATATGCCTGTGTACTTTTATCATTTCAATTTCTAAAATATTACTCATGCATTACCTATTATCTGATCTCCGCCATATACACCCTATGCTTAATATTCCGCTTGTAGTGCCTCACCAGAGGTCTCCACTAGTTTGTATGCACGGAGCGAATACAGCAATTTTGAAAAATGTGTGTATGGATTTGGATACTTGTAGTCGATTTATAATATAGACTTGAAGTCGATCAGAGTTGACATCCTAGAATTAAAATGTTTGATAGAGAAAGTGTATTTTCATGCAAGTTATGATGATCGAGTATTAGGTATTAACGTTTCTTATTCATTATGCCAAGTACAATAGCAACGTATAATGTAGTTATTGTAATTAGGATAAACGAAACAATGAAAGTAACTTAAATAGTCTTCAGTAATGACTGGCACAGCACTGAGTCTCTAAAACGAAACGTTCGTTACGAAACATGAAGAATTTTTTTAAAATTACGCCTATAAAAAATAATACATAAATCGTCTCCAAAGCCTTTCCTTCCTACAAAAATGTCTTCACTCTTAAAAAGCCCTTTTCCCCCATAAGTAAAATTCAACGTTTCCAAATAGCTATACAATGAAGCTTCTAATTTCAGCAAATTCAATGAAGTATATACCTACACGTATGATTGGAGACGACCGTAGAGAAACCCGCGACAATAGTCGCCGCTGACTGATAGGTTGTGTACATAAAGAAAAGTAGAATGTAGAAGCGAGCGGCTGAGAGACGAGGCTCGCGCGCATTGTGCAACGAAGGATGCACTTAAAATTTCGCGGACTTGTGCAAAGACTTTTGCCTCGGAGTCGCTCAAGAGAGAAACACACAAACAGCCGTAGACTTGTCGCATTCACCGATCGAGCATTTATGTTGCGTCGATCTATTTCGTCCGAAGGCCTAGTTGCCTGCCTCAGTCCTGCGGATCGTTCATTTTCTAATTCCCCTCCCGCAAGAGCGGCCGCGACAGTGTCGTGACAAATGTTAATGTAATAGCCTGCCAGGACGTGCGACGGATTCGCTTGGGCAATGTCAATTTTCAACGTGCTCTTTATTGTTTACGGGATACTGTGCCACTAACGTCTTTTACTCTTGCTCTTGCTCTGAACTCGGTTTATCTAGCGCAACACATTTTTCCATAGGTTTTCTCGTTAATTAGTTTTGGCACGCGAATGATGCTTCTTGAAAAACTCGATTGAAAAGGTTCTGGATTTGCAGCTATTTTGAAATTTTGAATCACTTCGGTAGCCTGTATAGATGCAATTGGTTTGAGATTTTGATCCAAGTTGTCAAGATACTTTGAAAAATTTGAAGACATTTTTTATACCAGTTATTGGAAACATTTCTCTGATGTATCATAAATCTTCAGACTTCTTTTTATTGAGCTAGAAATAGACTTATTTTTTTTTTATTTTTATATATGTGGGGTTAAGAAATATGCGAAAATCGCTCGAAAATATGCCACAATACAATCTTTTCGATAAATATTTGTGCCAAAGAGTCATAAATGTTCGAAATCTCTTATACTTTTAGCATACATTGAAATAGTTTTTTATATATACAAAAATATAACCTACTACACGTTATCTACAGTAGAAAAAACTTTTACACTCGATAGTCTTGATAAATATCAATGTATCAAAGCTAATTAAAAGCGTAGCGATATGGCGTCGCTATTAAGATAATTATATACACGAGCGTTAAAAATAAATGTTTGAAAAAAAAAATGCAAATATGTAATAAGGCACTAAAATATACTCGTAAAATTTAATGACCCAAGGTGTGCGCGGGTACGTGTGATTTGATTTCTAAGTTTTACGAGGTCTTAAGGTGCTTTTCTGATTTATATAGAAACATTGAACAGAACTTATTGACTTATTTTTAATACAAGCCGCGCACACTATAAAATTTGCACTTTTGAAATTACTCACTTAGCTGTACTCACTCAGCCGTGAAAGAGGCGACTACTTGGACTCGACTGCTTATATACCAGTACACATTATCACTTATATTTTTCTATATTTTATGCTACAGTGTAAAATAAAATCAAATTTCGATGCTTCAATAAGCACAACATTTCTATTTTATTGTTGGTTCACAGACAGACGTGGGTAGTGGTAAGGATGAAGAAAAAAAATCAACTTTCTTGTTCGACGCGGTACAGGTTTCGAGTGTTGAGAATCTCCGATGCGTATATTATAAATCAATGAAGCTGCTCACGGAGACTCCGCCGCAATGAGATAATTTATTACGTTCTCGTTGTGCGTATATATACGAACGTATAATTATGAATTTAGTACAGTTAAGGGCCCTTCGGTACAGTTACGTAAAACTATATACGTATATATAGAAAGAATATTTTAATTGAACGTAACGTGTATTTTACGTTGTTTAAACAAAAGTCAGTGTACAAAACAATGTCAAACAAAGAAGAGAAAAGTTTCTCAAGTTATTCTGGAATTTGATCAAGTTAACTTCCTTTACCCGCAAACACGCGCACGTATAAATATATATAAACGTTTTTCCGTTAAAAATCTAAAGAACGCAAATATCAAGGGACGCGCGCGGTAGCGTCCCGTGGCAAAGTAAAGGTATAAAAAAGCGAATTCCGATTTACCGAGATCGGCCGCCGCCGCCGCCGTGAACCTTTACCGGGAGCATATCACTTGTAACCTCTCTCTCTCTTTCTCGGGTATATATACACCCGACAAGAATCGGGCCGACGTTAAGTAAACTAGTAAGTTTAAGCTGAATAAGACTTTATCTATACTGGAGTGAAGTTTCCGAGGAGGCTTTTTCTTAATTAAATAACTGCGCGCGGAAAGAATTTCGCGGAATAAATCGCGCTCGCGGAGCTCGTATGGGCTAATTAAAGAAGGCCGTTTTTAAAAAAGATAAATCTCTATTTGGACGTATTTTAGTGCATTTTCTAACCGGCCCATTATGTATCCTATCTTGATTGCTTTCCTACCGTAAAACTGTCTCGGCTTTTAATTGATTCGCGGAAAAACTATCTGGGGTATAAAGTTCAATGTTATATACGCCGGCGGCGTATATAAATATGTTAATAATTTTAGTGTATTATACACTTTTTACCGCACACACACACACACACATATACACGAAGCGGATAGAAAGCGCGCGAATTTTGAAAAACAGAAGCATATATACATATTACAGAGAAGTCCCTCTCTGAAATATATTATTGCGCAACCGCTTTCGACTTGTGCGTGAGTTTGATATTACTTAGTAGTTCATGCCACGGCCGCACGACGCTATGCATGCGGAATTCGAAGTCGTTCGGGCTCACAAATTGCGATCATAAATAGCTCCCGTTCAAAACACACGTGTGTGTAATAATTTTTACCGAGAGGGAGAGAGAGAGAGAGAGAGAGGATATATACTTCCCGACGCGCGATGAGTAGCACGAGCGCGCTCGACTTTTCTCTTAAAAGGCTAGGTGTACTATAAGGCTCACCGCGAGCTCAGTATTATATATACTGTGCGCAAGAGTATGGAGTCGTATTTTTTAAGTATAGTAATTACTCAATTCTCATCCGCTTAATTATTTGACTCTCTAAAGTGGCGGAATATACGGCTCTTTTTTATTGACTATAGCCGCTTAAATCATTTCTTTATTAATCTTAATTTTATGCATTCCACTGCGTTCGACTGCCTATATATATATATATATATATGCGCGCGGATGAGCGCAGTCCAGTTTTATGCGTTAAGATATAGAAGCTTCTTAGCGTAAAATCCGCGCGCGGATACTCGACGTTGAACAGGGCTTTTTTCCTCAAATACATATATACATAACGAGGAAGATCACATAACAGGCAGAATAAGTAGCAATTAGCGACAAGGTAATTATACGCAAAAAGTTTCTCTTGATTAGATTCGATGTCTCTCGTCGGGGTGGCTTATTATACCCATACTCCTCGGCGACCACCGGCGAGTCATAAGCCCGGAAAAACAGCACACATACACAGCGAGCGGAGATAGGGACGAAGATATAGAGGCGAAGAGGAGAGAACGAGGTATTGGGAATTTTTCATCACGGGGGCGTGAGACACACCGAGAGGCGTCGGCAGCAGGAATGTCTTCGTACACACACACACACACACGCACACAGGGCCGCGAAGAGATATTCGCATTATCCCGTAACGCAGATTCGTTTCCGAGCTTTTTCCCCCCACGGATAATACGCTTCTTCTTCGCTCGCTGTAGCTTCATACACGCCTCAGCTCTCGCGCCTTTGATTTGTAAGAGAGGAAAAAGAGAGGAGGAAGAGATGCGCGCACATATGTGTGCGCGGAGGTATATAACGCTGTATATAGACGCGGATCGAGGAGGAGAAAGGTTCGTATAGACGCCGCCGCTTTATTATTGCGCTCGACTCGAGCGGATTATCTCGCGGATGAATGAATTTTCATGATTTTTTATATGCGCTTATATCGTATCGGGATAGGAATTTGCTTACTTTGTTCGAACGTTCAAAATTCGCGCCGTGACAGTGCGTGATCATGGGAATTGGAAACGCCCCGAATTTCCAGTCAGCGACGCTAGATGGCGCACATGCGCTTTCCTGTTTCACGCATGGGAATCTGCGCACAAAGAAATTAATATCTGCCAATTACATTCTATTTTCATACACTACATATGAAATACCATCCTATACCGCGAAGCCCAAGTTTACTTACTATATACGAGCATGTATAAAATCTCTCGCGCAGCCCATACTCTCCACCGGTGAAATCATCAGTTTATTACACGCAGCAGAAAGTATATCACACACTCGTATACATTTTCTGCATATCTATACCAAACTATTCGAACTAGACGCTCGCTCACACACACACAGCAATAAGAACACAGAATAAAAGGTCAAGAGTTTATAAGCAGCCCTTCCTGCTTCTCCATACACTGCACAGCATCGGTAGCCAGCTCGTGAATCACCTGTGTGTCAATCGCGCTCGTCAGTCGCTCTCTACGCGCCTCGGGCAAAAAAGGATATAGCCTCTCGCGTGGAAGAATAGCCAGGACGTTTTCAACATCGGCGTGTACGCGTGTGGAGGGAGGACCGCGGAAGTCAGCTGTTGCACCAGCAGCAGCAGCAGTAGAGAGAGAGAGCGATGACTCTTATATAGCAGCGTATATGGGATGCTGCGCGAAGGACCTTTCCATTCCGTATGCGCGCGGGCTGGTTACATGCGTGCAGCGCGATTATCTGCCGAGGAGATTGTGTTTAAGAGGGAATAATGAATTTGGAAGGAGGAGGAAAAAGGGTATTCCGCCCGCGCGCGCGTGAGAATCCGATCGCACCCTCGAGATCAGCCCCAATTATCTCGCCATCTCTTTTTTACTTTGCTCGCTTTTACACGCGGAACCGGGATAGCCTTAATCATTTACCAAACACCTAATTACACGCGGACGATCGGTATGCATGTATATATGTGCTAATTAAGCTTCCCTTTTTCGCGATTTTCAGATGAAACATTTAAATTCTCTCGTCTCGTTTCTGCGCATCAGTCTATGCATGTATAAATATACTGCGTGTGCGCGCGGTATATGAATTGTGTGCTTACAATACTGTACATAGCCGCTGCCTATATACTTAAAACTCGCCGAACGAGAGCCGCGCGCGGTTATATACATGAGTGCAGCGAAGGAAGAGAAGAAGAAGAAGAAGAAG
This sequence comes from Muscidifurax raptorellus, assembly GCA_020010945.3. Lineage (NCBI taxonomy): Eukaryota > Metazoa > Arthropoda > Insecta > Hymenoptera > Pteromalidae > Muscidifurax > Muscidifurax raptorellus. Next base: position 37,166,330 of record CM052080.1, on the reverse strand, counting down.
AAGAGAGAGGGAGAGAAAGAAAGATAAGATGTTCGCCAGCAGGTGATGGTGGGTTCAGAGGTCGACCCCTTCCAGCGCGCCGTATATATTCCTGTCCTTTTGCTGCTCTCGCGTGTGTGCGTGTGTGTGTTGGTAACGAGTAATGGCAGGTTTTTAATACCGCGATTTTCCGCGCTGGGAAATTCAAGTTTTTCTTCTTCTTTTTCTACCCTATCGTAGAAAATTCGCGATGTACGTGTGAATCGAATCAAAGCATTTTGTATGTCAGTGTAAAGTTTTTGATTGAAAAATTAGCCAATAATTAACTAACTTTAGCTAAATATCGTTTATTTTGGGTACTCCATACAACACTCTCACAAACAATCAAAATTATACATTCTACACACAATCGCTCTCTTATATATATAACGCACACAGCGGACCACAGGTAGCCAAATCATTGTGAACGCAGAGAGAGAGAGAGAGCAGTTTCTCTCTATTTGTCGCGGCGTGAACTCGGCGAAAGAGAAATAAAAAGCCGAGAGTGAAGAAGAACCCAAGCGAAGGCGAAGAGATCGGAGTTTATGGCGCGTTACTTCGCACACACACACACACAGCAAAACCCGTTCTCCGCTCTCGCCCTTTCGTGTTCCAGGACCGTTTCCCCGCCCCCGAAGAACACTTAGTCAAACGTAAAGCGAGCTTATTTTTTCTTCCTCCTCCTCTTCTTCTTATCTTCTTCTGTGCGCATCAGTGTATATATATATATACACACGAGTGTCGCGCGCGTGGTGTCGATGTTCGACGAAAACGGAGTCGATTGTAGTGCTGCTGCTGCTGCTACGTTCGCGAGATACCGATCAGCCCTAAAGGTCCCCCGCGCGCGACGCGAAGAGAAGCGAATTACCGAAGCGGCTCCCTGCATGCGCATATTCTCTCTCGGCGAAGAGATACAAGTCGCCGCGAGGATGAGGATTTTACGAGCCCGTCGCATCTAGTATGTATGTGTCCGCATGTGTGTGTGTGTGTGTGTGTGTCTGTGTGTGGAGAAAGGATGCTGCGTGCCACCGCACGGCTATTCTCCTCTTCTTCTTCTTCTTCTTCTTCTTGTCTCTCGGTCTCTCTCGAGTATAACCTTTTTGTTCCTACTCATTTGTCTTCCGAGGCCTTCCTTCCGCTTCTTCTTCTTTTGCTTTCAATTTGGCTTTATCCGAAGAAATGAATGGCGAAACACACCGCCGCGTCCGCTGATAACACACTGCGCGTGCGCGAGCTTGCAAGTCTTTACCCGATTATATATATATATACACACGGTGTAAAAATGTAATATACGCAGGAACGACCTGTTCCCACGACGATTCGCCGCTGCTGCGAATAGTTACAATTAGGATTATTATATCCGTAATCTATACACAAGAAGGGGGAGGGGGGGGTGTAATTTACTGCCGCGCGCGGTTTGATAATAACATTGCGCAACTATACGCTAACTTTATACTCTGGCTATCGCGGAGGGGTGCGAAAAAGGGCCTGTATCTAATAAAATCATAATTTTATTACGATCCAGCACTTAAACACACACACACACACGCGCGCGCGTATACTCTGAAATTCCATTGTAAATAGCGGTACGTCTCATAGCTCTCTGCCGCGGTTCGATCTTCCTTTTCCTTATCTTCCTTCTTCTTCTTCTTCTTCTTCTTCTTCTTCTTCTTCGCGCAAAATTATAAGGCGACATCTGTTGTTGAAATTATCGCTCTCTCGCGGATGATATTCAATCTCCCGCTATATATACACACATACACACACACAGACACACGTCTACGAGGCCTCTCGCATTTGTCAGAGGATTATACCGGCTTTTCCCTCGGTTATATTCCCTCGTATACAGCTGCCGTAGCTGCCGCGAGAGAAAAGTCGGGGTCCTTTAAGGAATCGAGGCGGTTATCTTCACCGCGGATTCTACACGCGGCTGACCTTTGCCGAGAGAAACGCGCCGCGAGCTATATGCGTGTGTGTTATGTGCACGTATATACAGACGGGCTTTTGGGCCGCTATATATATGAACTGGAATATAAGCTGCAGGCGTATATTATTTCCTCTCGCGAGCGAGCGATTTTCATTTCGTTTTTTTTTCTCAAAAACCTGTTCGTTTTATCCCGAGCCGCGCGCTCGCAAAATTCTTTGTTTACCGGATTTGCATTCGGTCTGTTATATATCAAAATTACAAGGGCCAGCCTGTAACCGTTCAGATCACTCACTATACATATATATATATATATGCGCGCAATCGTTCGCCGCGGTTAATTAAAATTGTGATCCACATTTAAAAAAAAATACCACAAGCGAGCAAGAGTAAAAAATAGAAGAAGCAGAAGAAGAAGAAGAAGAAGTAGAGACTCGCGTCCTTCGGATCACATATACGCGCTCGCCTTTTAGTAAAATCAACATTTTAGACGCAACGACGACTCGCGCGCGCGACTCTCCTCGTTCCCACCGAGAAACGTATATATAACCCGTATTGGACTGAGGCCTTTTCACACGCATCTTCTCGATCCCACTCTCTCTCTCTCTCTCGCGCGCGCTGCGCTGCCCATATTTATCTCTCGCTCTTCCTCTATCTTCCTCACCTTCGTCCGTCTCGCGCGTGTGTGTGTGAGGTTGAAATTCTTATTGACTGACTTACGTATTACCTGAAATAGCCCCCTTATATACATGCGCGTATGTGTGTGTGTGTAGAGTATTTCATCCACATTACTCGAGAGACTATATAAGATAAGAATGCAGAGAGAGGAGGAAATTCGTCGAGCTGTTCATCGCGCATTAATAAAAGAGGAGGCCTTGACTTTGACGATTTATTCCCAAAGGATATTTCGCATTTCTGCGCGCGACTCGATCGTTATGCGGAAAAATGTATGTGTGTGCGTGTGTGTGTACAACGTTTTATGCATATTTCAACTAGGCATATATGCGCGAGACTCGACAAAGTCCGCTTTCATATTCAATCGTCACTTTGCAATTTTCACATGTGTAAAAGGAGAGATGAGACGATATTTTTCTGCGAGCTTGTATCGCTAATTTTCCGGGATATGTTATATACGTGGAGGAGAGACGGCGTTGCTTTGAAGACGAGACGTTTGCAAAAAATAATGAACACGTCCCTGTGCGTTAGCGAGCGATGACAAAGTTATATATAAATTTTCCGCCGTTATGTCTACGGAATTTCATTTTTCTCTGCGCGCGTGAAAAAAGATCGAATCGAGATCGTTGATCCTACGATTTACCACAACTATACATAACCGTTGCCTCGTAAACAACGAAATAATCCACCTGATCGCGTTCGGCCCCCAAAAAAAGAAAAAAACTGTCCCTCGCTTTTCAGTATACCGTATAGACGCGTCTCGTCCATATTTCAAGCTCTTTCTCTCTCTCAGCATGTGTTGCACTCTTTCTCTCTCTCCAGAAATTTTGAAATCCCTCGTCGTATATATAAGTTCAAAGATATTGTAAGCAGATCGGACGGCATAAACAAGTGGGATAATTGCCGGCGAGTTTGGAAATTTAAAAGCGAGCTCCGGTATGTTTCTTTAAATTACGGCTCGGATATATATATATATATATATATATATATATATATATATATATATATATATATAGAGGAGGCGCATTTTTCCTTCTCGCGAGAGAGAGAGAGAGAGAGAGAGACGACTTCGGTGGGCTTTTTTCGGAGATTTGTGAGGTACTTCTAACTGGCGTTGGATGGACTTTTACTATTGTTTATGGCTATACTTCGAAGCCTCCGCTTACGGGACGAATGTGGGAGTTTTTTTTTCTTTTTATAAAAGACGCGCACCGCTTTATACCGGGATTTCGTCAGTTTTACGACGATTTTATTGGGTATATAGGGATGCCTAATTGGAAGCCTATATACATATCGCTATTTTCTATCTGGTAGAGAGTTCTTTCCTCGGAACACGGATTTTCTTTCAGTCCTTATCGCGACGCATTTTCGTAATTTACATATATGCGTGCGCGGGAAAATTCAAACGAGCGAGAGGTTTCGTATAAGAGAGAGAGAGACGCGTTTTGGTATCAGTTCTGGAAAAATAAGGGCGGCAATAAAATATAGCGTATAATTGGATCAAAAATCACGAGGCTCGAATTCCTCGGTATACGTATACCCAGAATCTCGATGTATAAAAGGATTATACACCGCGCGGAGAGCGAGAATATCAAAAATATGCGCTTTTAAATTTGAGAGATAAAACGCGCGTTTTTTATCTGATCGAAAGTGTAACACATCAATTTAATCCAATTAAGATTTTATCCGCTAAGGTTATATTTTCGATTATACAGCTGGATAATACGAAATTAAGCCAAAGAAGAAAAAATCCGCTTATAAATAAAGTAAACGCGTATATTTATAACAATACCCGTCGATTAGGGAATACAATGTTAAATCGCGACGAGGCCCCCCAAAAAAGAAGAATAAAGTAAATCTTAATCAGATCAAGCGCATTGATCTCCATACTCGTTTTCTCCCTTCTCTCTGAAGGTGTACACGTACACTGCCCGGCATCGAGGGGTAGCCACGAGAGAAAAAAAACGACTGTTTCCTCAACACAATCTCAAACACGCGTGAGATTCCCGCAAGGCCCCGAAAAAAAGGAGTCCAAGAAAAGGCGCAGCGGCAAAGATCGCAATCGTATATGTGTATATATCGCTGCGCACACAGCGCACCGCGACGAAGGACCGTAAGAGACGAGAACTTGCCGATAGTCCGTGCAAACACACCGGAGATTCCGATGAGTCGATTCTCGCCTATTGGAAAAACTCTCCGGGGCGTCGCGATGAAAAAAACAGCTGCCGATTTTTTTCGATCGATCGGTACTCTTCCTGCCGATTTTATTGTAAAACTCGATCGCGGCTATTTGTACGTTTTTCAGCGAAGCTCGCGCGTATATGAGAGAGTCGATCGGCGCCCGATAATGTTTTATGAGCGACAATTTATTGTGAGAGCATGTACTTTAGCTAGTTTTCGTAAGTAAAAGGTGGCGAGTTTGCTCTCTCCCGCGAGACACAGAGAGAGAGAGAGCTCGCGAGCTTATAGATTGTTATCTTAATTTTGTATTGTGGCCGGACAAACGCTCTCGTACATACGCTGCGAGAACGATCGAGACCCTCGATAATAATGACGCGCGCTCGGCGTAATGTATCCGAAACAGTTATATATTCCTTCAAAACACGACGATCGAAATGATTGTCCTGAAAATCTGTATGTATATAGAAGTTCTCACGTCTCGATTTTTCGCGAGAGAGAGATGGGGGGGGGGGCTATTGTGACGAGAGAAAAGAGCGACCGGATGATATATATACATGTATTTTTCGGAGGCGTTTTCTTTTTCGGGCTAGATCTTGATAGGGCGCTTTTACGATTTTGGCCCTCGTAAAGTGTTGAAGCGAAGAGTTTCGTGTGTCTATACTATATGGGTATACACAATGTCCAGAATGTGTATATATATATACCGCTCGATTGATCGTCATGTCGTATATTTCAGCTTCGGGTTCGTTATGTGCGTGTGTAGCTGAAGATTCGGCTGGTAGATAATCGGTTTGTGTATCGGTAAATTATTATTTCTTTTATGTATGTATATGTATATAATACGTGAAGAACGCAAACATTTGTGTGTGTCTGTGTATCCAGTGCATTCACAGTATGACGTACATCGTAGATACGATTATGCGCTTTCCCACAGCTGTTTTATAGATATATATATATATATATATATATATATATATATTGATTTGTGTTTTAGATATACGTGTTTGTTGCCTTTTCTCCCCTTATAATTGCTGTGTATACACACGGTTATTTCCAAATCCGGTCGGTTTGTCGAAGACACACACACATCCGTCATATATATATATATATATATATATATATATATATATATAGATGTAATACACGCGCGAGGAATGCGGATATGAGAATTGGACATTGCATTGTCGTGAATTTAATTTTTCGAAACGACAAAACGTCTCTTCACGAGCGCGCACAGATTTCACTCTGAGAAATTTAGAGAGTAAACAACGTCCGATAATTATCAAATACTAGTGTTTCTCAGTATATAATATGAAATTTCTGTCGGGTATGTGTACAAGAAACGCGATGCGCTTATTAAAAAAATGTTAACCAGTTATAATACACTCGAATTAACATAGCATACGCAAGTTGAGCATCGTCATAAACGAGCGACGGGTTTCTTTGAATTCTCCCGCCAAAAATACCGATATATATATATATATATATATATATATATATATATATATATATATATCATCGGCAAAACGCTCGCTAAAATTCAAACTATGCGCGAGAAAAAAATGTTCAAAAAATCATCAGCTCGCGATAGGCAAGAAACGCGTGAAAAATGATCCTTTTTTTCGAACTCGCTCAAAAAGAAAAAAGAAGTCGATTCTTGCGCTCGGACTCGTGAGAACAAGGTTCACTACGCGCAAGTGCAACATAAGTCACCTACTAAATTGCCGAGTAAAGACGCGACCACTATACCTTCGCTGCGGCGGCGGCGGCGCGACGAGTCATTATACCGACTTTTCGCTACTGTGCTACTGATGCAGTCAGCCAAGTGTAGAAAGCGGATGTCTAATATCTTGTTGCAGTATTGCTGCGCGAGTATAATGACGTAACGTATCATTATATTTTTCTTCATACTTTTTTTTTCCGCCGCCGTCACATCGATTCGACGTATTGTAACGGCATGTACTTTTGAAAATCCGATTTCTTCCATAAAAATATCCTATCTCGTGCTTGCGACGAAAAACAAAGGTCGACGTGACGTATATACATATGCAGCGTTGGCTTATTGAAAAATTCGAGATTAGGCCTTAAAAATGAGACCTGTAGTATATATGCAGCTGGAGAGCGAGCGATGTCGTAAAGCCAGTATTTTACGAACTGGAATAAATTCACTAAAAGGACGGCGCGAGCGCAGGTATAGGTCAAGCTGCTGCGAAGGAGATAAAAAAAAAGAAGAAAAGAAGTCGGGGAGGGGGAAAGGAGACCGAGAGCTTAGATGTGTTATGATTAAAACTGTGGGGGAGCAATGAGATTAATGACGTCATAAAGCCAATAAAATATTGCAGCTTCGGAGAGATGTGTGTCCAACAATGCGAAACTTTTTTTTTCGCTCTTGGCATTCTTCGCTTATTTCTCCATTCGTCGAGAATTTCTTTGCGACAGGCGACTGATGGATGATGCAAATAACTGTGGCATATGAGGGTTCAAGTTCTTTTTTCTTTGTGTATGCGAGCTGCAGATGTACTTTCGAAGAAAAAATTGGCTTTCGAAAGTTCCTTGCAAAAAATATCTCAAAAAACTAGTATTCCGATTTGTAGAGTAGATCTTCCGCGTGAAAAAAGATTATTAGCATCTCTTAAATTAAATTAGATTATTACGTTAATTTTTTTCAGTACAAGATTTCCCAAACGAAAGACCGTTCAATAGCGATAATACAGAAAACGAACGGTTTCAAATATTTCTGAGAGAAGTTTAGTTTTTAATAAAAATAATTTTAATTCCATATAAAAGCAACGACATAGGTGAACGCACGCGAAAGAATTTTTTTTCTCCCCATCATAAAAAAAAAAGATATACGCAGCAATGTACATAAATTTTTATGTGAAAATCTCAGTCGGTCCTCTATTTCTAATCGAGAGTTTATTTATTTTTCGTGTCTCACCTTTCCTGTGGCATTTTCTCAGCAGGTGGCTAAAAAGAGCCTATACGCGCCGGATTGTGCAGGTTCATCCAAAAGGGGGAGGGGAAAGCGCTCTCACACTCGTAACTTTTCCATTTTATTAGCTCCCTTTTCTTATACCTATATATATATATACCTACTCTCCTTTTTTCCACGACGACACCTAGCGATTTTCCCTACTCGTGAAATTTTGTTTACGAGATAGACTTTTCACTCATTGTTCGCTGGCCTATTATATTCAGGCTGGAAATGCGCGCTTATATTATATACACACGATTTGACGATCTCCCGAAGTCATATTCATATTTTATACATTATAAGAAGGAATCCTTGAGAATTTTTTTTCTCCTCTCGTATAGTACGCCCAACAAATGTGTCCCTTCTGCGCATGCGCGGGACCACCGCTGATATATATGTATTTTCATCTCTGAACTACTTTGTATACAAACGCGTACGAAAATTACAGATGTTTCGCAGGCCGTTTTCTTTTCGTATTATTATTATTATTATTATTATTATTATTATCGGCCTAATCTCGAAAGCGCAGCCGTAAATATAAAATTAAATCCGGAACCGCGTAAAATTCCAACAATATTATTTTACCGCAAAGATAAGACTCGCGCAGCAATGATCAAAAAAAAAAACAGCCGCATGTATAACACTGATTTTCACTTATATACCCGCGCGCACGACTGCTTTTAACGTCTCCTCGCAGATATAACTGCCGCATCAGGGGAAGATTAAAAAAAAAGCGACGCTGCGCATAATGAGTATCGAATCAACGTATATGTGTGTAACTACATTTTTACGATTTGAATAAATAACGCGGGTGAGGTCCTTGCTCGAAATACCGAACGCCGCGGCACAATAAATTTCGGGCAGCGCATGATTCCCCGGCTGATGCCGGAGCTTTTAGACTTTGTGTTATTTTTCTTCTCCTTCTCTTTTTTTCTTCTCGGCCTGTGTCCCACAGTTTCGCTCTAGAATTCATTTGGCTCTTGCTTTTTTTTCGTTCTTTCTCGCTTGTGTGCAGTTGCCCGCCATAAAATATATGCCCCCGACTCGTTGCCCTTGATGCAGCTCAGGTCAGAAAGTGTGTGTGTGCGTAGATTGGAAAGACGAATAATGTTCTGAATAACGATGATTAACCTGTCGCTCGAATTTTTGAAAAATTTGAATAGGCGCGTAAGTTTAGAAAAGTTAGAAAGGTGTAAGACTGAAGAAATAAGCAATGTAAAAATATTTTCTGAACTTTGTCAGAACTTGGCCAAACATCGATCAACCTCGTCACACTTTAGTCAAACAATCACAAATCATACAAAACTTTACTAAACATTGCCAAAATTTATCTGACTTTCCTAAACTTTTTCAAACCTTACCCAATTTTGGCAATTCTTATATAATGTTTAAACACATTGGTTTTTTGTTACATAAGCGAATTTCGTTAGGCCGTTTTCGTTGCCAATCCTTGCTAACTTTTTCTAAACTTTTTCTAACTGCCAAATGTACATATTACGCATCTGCTGGATCGTCGAAAAAAAAAGTTAACAGACGTTACTTGAAAAAAAACGTTGCCAATCCTTGCTAACTTTTTCTAAACTTTTTCTAACTTTGCCGAATGTACATATCATGCATCTGCTGGATCGTCGAAAAAAAAATCAACAGACGCTGCTTGAAAAAACGAAGGAAATCACGACCACCGCCGCCGGTATAACAATACAAAAATCTATACGTCTCTCTGGACTTGCACGAAACTCTGACGTGTAAGACAATACATGTACCGCATCGATATATGCAACAAACTGCTGCTGTGCTCATAACGAAATCATTGCAGGTTCGCGCGCGCGCGGGGGCTATATAAAACGAAGAAGAAAAAAAGAAGAAGAAAGGAAGGAACTCCACACAAGACAATCACGAGTATAGTCGAGGGCTCTGTTAACCCGGGGCACGTTGTTATATTGGTTTTTGAAGTTTTGCGCTCTCTCTCCCTCTCGTTTGAATTTATTCCCGCGCGACAGGATGTGCACTGCATGCATTTCAATTTTCAGTCGCGGAGTGTGCTGGTAGTGGTACTAGTAGCACAGGGGAATTATATATATATATATATATATATATATATATATATATAGGGAGAGCCAAGGAGAAGAAACAATATATGTGTGTATATATGAACGAACGCGTGCATCAAAAGCAGGAGCGCCGCATCCAGAGCACGTTCTCGCGTGAACACACAGTAGAGAGAGGATCGAGAGGAGACGTATTGTCCCGGTCGGCATTTTAATATTTCCGTTGTTCGACACTGGCCCCTCTCGCATCCTTGATAAATCGAGGCTAGCTCGGAAAACACTTTCATTAATTGTCAGCCATCACACACACACACACACGCGCGCGCACACACACATCGCCTTGAGACGTTCATCTCTTCAGTCCCATACCAGCTGCGCGATCTATATATATATATATATATATATATATATATAGAGAGAGAGAGAGAGGCGGTGTTCATCCCTTCGAAAAATCGCTCTTGTTTGGCCGGTTGATTGATGGTGCGCGAATGATTCTCTCTCTCGCTCTCTAAACTCGTTTATTCAAATCGACTCTCGCGCAGTGTGTGTCTGATGCCCTTATATACCTGCGCGCGCGCGCGCGAGTCGTGTTTCGCTCAGTCTCTCTCTCTCTCTCTCTCTCTCTCGACAATGACGCCTCGAGACCCGCGGAATTCTGACTCCGCAGTGAGAGAGAAAAAAAAACACGAGGTGGTTGTGTATGTGTGTGTGTGTGTGTAGGAAGGAGACGCGGTTCAGAAACGAGATAGTAACTGATGCTCGAATAAGTGAGCCTTGACTAGATTAATGATGAATTAAGGCTCTTCCAGAGAGAGAGAGAGAGAGAGAGAGAGAGAGAAAAAATGGCATGTTCATTACATGCCTCGTGATTCGAGGTGTCAATCTCTTCTCTCCTCTACACACGCGCAGAATAAACGTTTGTTTTATTCACTCGCTTGGTCCCTACCGTCTATATATACATATATAATACAAAGGACACGCACATATATATATACCTGCGCGCGATCTGCTCTCTGCCGTACACGTCGCTTTTCACGGGATCGTGTCTTTTTTTTATGTATACCTATAACACTTTGAAGATTAATCAAATTACAGGTATATACTCGAGAGCAAGTATTGTCGTGGAAAAACACGACGACGAGTAGGTATATTATTTATAGATCCTTTTATCCCCTATCAAAATACGTTTTCGCTGTTACACGCACACACACATATACACGGACGAGTATGTGCGCGGCCTTATCGAGTGTTATTAATTATAAACTCAAATTCAGGAAAAACTATTTTATACATACATATTACAAAAGAGGCCACACACATGCACGCGCGTCAAAGTTCGCGGAGTTAGCAACATTTGTTAAACACCGGAGAGGTCCCGAGTTGCGAGAAAAAAGACTCGAAGGCCAAATAAGAGAACCTGAAGAAGAAGAAGAAGAAAAAGGAAATAGTATAAATGTGAGAGTCTCGGTGTCCGCGCACAATCAAAGCGATTTATTGCCGTCAGTAACGAATCTGTAATCTTAATCCATTTCCTTTTTCTTACACACACACACATACACACACACACACAGAAAGCTCCTTCAATCCCTATAAACCTATCCGTCTATCTGGCTCTTTCTCTCCCGTGACTTTGTGTGCCCAGAGTATATACATATATATATAGGTATTCTTCCATGCATTATGCGCGACTGATAGCGCAGGAAGTCGTCCTCCACACACACACACACACACACACACGCAGAAGCTTTATACCGCTCCGCGCGACTGTCAATGCCGCGCGCCGGAACAGGAGCGCTCCTCTCGATTCCCCTTATTTCTGTGACTGAATTTAAAAAGTTTACTCACGTTCATACCTGGAATACACAGCGCGCGCGCGTGTGTGTGTGGGTGTTTCGGCACACACACACACATATATATATATATATATGCATATGCCTTTATAAGAGGCATTATCTCTCTCTCCCTTGTTCCGATTTCTCGGTGCACAGCTCACGTGCGCTCCTTGAAAGACAAGCGCTTTTATTTATAAAGATGCAGCAGCGCCGGACGTGCTTTCGCTTATACGTGACCCGAGGGAGTTTCCGTTTTTTTCTCTCTCTCTCTCTCTCTCTCTTGTGTATCTCGCTTGACGTCTCTATTGTTTCGAGGGCTACCGATGCGCTGTGTGTGAGTGTATTATGCTCGTTAGATTCGACTGTTTCGGGGATTTTATTAGATTTCTTCGACAACGGAGAGTCATGAATAATTCCATCGGACACGAGGGAAATTATATATGCACCGGGAGACAGAGGATGTGCATTGCGGGTGGGCAGTGTGATTCTTCTTTTTTTTCTGTATAGTGTGCGCGATGCTTGAATTTTCAAGCCGTCGGTGTCGCGATCTTGGAAAATTATTGAATCGTTGCGTAACAGCTGAGTTTCTAGGGGAATACGATTGTTGTGAATTGTTTATTAATAAAGCCTCGCGCTTTGTTCTACTTTCATTATAATAATCTCCGAGCGAGATGTATATACGTGTGCGTGTACGGCAATTATCATTATTCAAAGCGCCCGATGAGCTGCATCACAGACTAGTTTTTGATTGATAAATCGACGGGTGAAAAGCGTTAATTGACAGCTCGCTTGAATAATTTCTAACATATACGCTATAGTTCGAGGATGATTAAAACTTGCTCTTGGCGCGCGTATGCTGTGTTATGTATATGTATGTAGCTGTATGGACAAGAGGGTGTTATTTGCTGCGCTGATGGGTAATCGTATTGTGTGTATAATGACGTGTACTATATTAATCGGGAAGTAAAATGTGTTTTTGAAAAGCTTGGGTAATGAGGCTCGTTTATGGACTGTTTTGTGCAAAATGTTAATCGCGTGCGTTGAATCGTTATTTCAAGTTTCCATCTCAATTTCATGCCGATGCATAGAAAGTTATGTGATATTTTAGTTGCATAGAGCGTACCGAAAATAAATTTTATCATTTTCGCATCGAAGCTTTTCTTTGGACTATTGCAGAGATTACAGTTAAATATTTATTTGTTTGTCCAATGTAATGTCTATTAGATCATGATTTGTAATAAAATATGTAATAAAAAAAATACTTGGTAAAATTCAAATCCATATTTTCCCCTGTATAAGGGGGTCCGAAATTTAATTCAAATCCAGATTTCGCGCCACAAAATATAGGAACTAATTTTCTTATAACAAATAATAAAAACAAACTAACGAATAACTAGGATATCAGTGTCCTTTGTCGTGTAATTATCTAATCTAAGATAATATAGATCATTGAATTGCAGATGGCAACTATGTGGTGTCTTATCGTAATTTTGGCGCGAACGCTAGATTTGAATCCATTTGCCAACCCCCTTAAACGGTAAAAGGAACGATTCCTGGCATATAATGTCGAGGAGGTTTCAACATTCCGTATTACGCGATTGAATTATGGAGCACATAAACGAACACGATCCAAATGAGACAATTTACTCGTGATGTTTTACGCAAGTTTTCTCCAAATGTTCCAAAAACCTCTCTGGTAAAAAATATTGAGCCTACTTCTAGGCAGAATTTCTGATCAAAATTTTTCAACGGAGACATCGTTAGAAATTCGTTTCACAGCATTTCTAAAATTTCAACACATCAAACTCATTTTAACACGGATAGACCAAAAATTTCGAAAAACCGTTTCGTCATACGCCAGCTATCTAAATTACAAAAGCTCACCCACATAACAACAATATAATAAAACAACGAGGAAAAAAATCTCTCTCATCACATAATGACACGGCTCTACGCGGCGCGGTAGCTCGCTCGCCCCCTTAGGGGTCTCGAGATATACTTACGTAAAACGAAACAAAAAAATAATGTAGTATATATACACATAGGTACGTCCGCGCGCGCGAGAGCTGCATCAGGAGATATAATAAGGTGGAGAAAGCAAAAGGACAGCGCGATGCGCGCATATAAGAGAGCCCGCGAAGTTGGACTGAATATAGCGCACAAAAGATCTCTTCCCCAGAAGGTCTAAATGACTGTCTGCTCCGCTATTCGCAGTCGCGAAAAGCCGATCCCCGGGCGCGCATATCCAATAATTTTGCGGCCGACAGGCAGAACTAATTTTCAATGCCATTATTTAGCGCAGCCGCCGGATTGTTATTTCGTCCTTCTCCAGCAGCAGCGCATGAAACTAGAAGTGGTATATATATAGAGAGAGGGGGGGGGCGCCCCTTTTCTACCTGCGGTGATTGCCTTTTGCACATCAAAAGAGAGGCGGCGACTCTGGCTACCGTTTTGCTGTTATTGAATTATAAGAGACCAGTCGCCTTAATGGATCGCCGCCGACGCCGCCGCATCTCTCGGAGGATATATATACAGAGAGAGAGAGAGAGATCTCGTGTTTGCACAAAGTACGGCCGAGAGAGAGAGAGAGAGAGGAAAGGTATATAGTGAGATCGGGATGCGAGAGTTATTTCGCTCGATCGATTTGCGCGCTCTGCAGCAGCTACTGCTTCTTTTTAAGTTGTTTGACTATTCCACATCTCTCTCTCTCTCTCTCTCGCGGGGCGTAATTGACTTTTTGATGTGGGAATCCGAATAATGGTACCCCTCACCCCTTTTACATATACACGCGCGATAGCTCTCCTTCCTCTCTATATTTGTTTTTACATTTACAGAATTAGCCGAGCCGCTGATTGATTTTCATTATGATTCCATTATACGCCTATGCGGTTCGCGGACCCCTATTTCAGGCATTACATGTGTATATGTATATATAGCTATGTAAATTGCGCGCGCTCATTTCAAATGGTTTTCGCGATCCAAATTTACCGAACCGGATTCCTTATATATATATATAAACACACCTCTCTTGTCTTCTTCTTCGACGGATCGCAGTAAAAAATATTCCTCGCGTATAACACAATTAAAGCGGCGTGAAAAATAATTTACGTAACGGAGGCCGAGTTGTTTTCGATTTTCAATCGCCAATGACACTCGCGCAACGAGCTTATCTCTCGCCGATGCTTGACCTAGTGCAGAGCCACCGCCGCCGCCGCCGAGCGATTGATTGATAATCGTTTTTAGTGCGCGCGATTTTTTCCTTTTTTTACGCAGCGCGCAGCTCATTTCTTTTCCTGACCTGCATATTAGAGCCCGCGATATATCGGTCCGCATTGTATTTAAATTCAACGACACTTGCCTCTCTCTCTCTCTCTCTCGGCTGTACAATTAAGGCGTAGTCGGCTGCTTTTCGAAATTTACATTACATACGCGCATAACATTATTCCGTGTTATACAGGAATGGCGCTGATGCGCGTGAAATTACACTTTTTCCGCGGGAGTGAAATAGCGTCGCATCGCCGGAGAGAAAATTTACAGCGAAAAAAAGAAAGAAAGTCTTGCACCATAAAAGGCCGCGCGGCGCGCATCCCACTGGAATGTCTCATGTATATGAAAATGTGAACGATATCGAAGATGCGGTATATAAGTATACCTATACACACACACACACACACACATACTGCATAGCAGAGAGAGGCTGTGTATAGTGTCTCTGGAATGATTATCATGCGAAGAGGGAGAGAAAAACCGAGGTCTTAGGTCGACGCGCTGCGAAGAGAGAGAAAGAGAGAGAGACGCGCCGTGAGAGGGTCATCGGCAAGAGGGCAGCACGAGGACGGCCAGAGGTCGATCGGCGCGCGAGAAAGACGCTCGGAAGAGGAGAAAGAGAGGGAGGCATCGAGAGAGGCCTGCACACACTCTATTTTCCATCTACCTGCAGCGCGCCAGCCTGTGCTACAGCTTATATACCGATATATATATATATATATATATCGCTACTATACTATAACGCGCACGCCTCGATTTTCTATGTGTACAAAAATTGCTCAACTTAATTATTCTATACGTGTGCGATAGTGTACATGTCTATTGTTGCGCCACGCGGATGCGCAACTATATGTACATCTATATATGCACACAGGCGGACGAGATCTGATAACGAGGAGACGACTCTCTCGTAATACATCCCCGCGCGTCAACCTTGATACCATTATTTCAATGGGAAGAAAGTTCTCGCGCTCTTGACTTTTATACATTTAGTTTGTACAGCAATATGCCGCCTAGGTATATCATACTATACACGTGTCATTACGTTTATGCGCGTCGAAACGTAATTTACAAAACAATGCTCTGTGCGAATACGCATATATGTATATACACGCAAGATACGGCGAAGAAAAATCCGGCTACGCGCGCCTCGAGAGAGATGCGAGCGTTAATTCTCGCTATCTCTCTAATAATCTTTGAAATTCCTGCACAACTACGCTCCCTCTCTCTCGCTGCGCGATTTTTTCGCGTTTAAATTACATTTCTATATAGTGTCGATGCGTATACACACATACACCTGCATTTCTATAGGACCCGTCAGATATATATATATATATATATATATACAGACAAGTCGCATATTTCCATACAGCGTCCTGACGCTTGATCATCTCGCGACCGATCGTTCAACTCACCGCGCCGGTATATTGTAAAGTACCGATTTATAATAATATACAAACAGTTTGAACGCTCGCATCGCAAAACCGTTAGATTGCATAACGATACGAAGGGTAAAAAGTATCGATACGCAGTACACGTACATCTATGCGTGCGCATAGAGTGAAGATGAGAGAAAAGCGCCTCTCCCAACTGACCGAATTAGCGTCTCCACGCTCGAGCCTATATACACCTCTGTATCGCTGTATTTTATAGATATCCGAGCGAGTTATGGCTCTGTATATACGTATACACACGCCGGCGCACTTGTACGCTCTCGTCGGAGAGTATAGGTGAGGCGCGAGAGAGGTGAGGGAACATATCTGTGCAGCAAGAACGAGCTTGAGAGAGGAGGCTGTGCGCTGCGCGCATGGCACTTTTGCGCGACCGGTGACCTCTCGGTGGCCTTTCGGTTCTCCGCAGCGAGCGCACGTATATGTACACGAGTCTATGTGTATGTGTGTGTGTGTGTACATGTATACGCCTCTATATAGAAGACGACGAGGAGGAGGACGACGACGACGAGTCGAGTCTGACACGGAAAACTCGCACCGCAGGTTGAAGCTTCGTGATATGCTGCGCGCTGCATCTCTGACGCTGTGTATATATACAATACAGTCGGCTATCGGATTGATCCGATCATTTTTCTTCTCTGTGCATGAGTCGTTTGATTTTCTCGAGTTTTCTGAGGGACTCGTTTAAAAATTATTTTGCACATCGGAGATCGGAGCGTTCTGAAATTTTACTTTGTATAATGTACACACTATGGTTTGATATATCGCTAGGAGACGCATTTATCTTCTGGTTTATTACAAAAACTCATAGGGTGTTACGCGGGTGCAGCGCAGCTGTTGTGCGCTTTTGTCGATACGGCGTGTCATGGAAAAATCAAAGTGAATATTGAATAAAATATCGCAAAAGCTTTTTCATATTATATACTCGAGGGCAATTTATATTATAATCTCGTGTGATATTTTGTTTTCATGAATAATCGCGCTATATTACCGGCGCTATAAACATAATTAATTATCCGTTGTAATGCTTAGAAAGCATGTTGAACCTCTGAAATGATGATCATTTGTTCGATCCGATTCTGGGTTATACTTCGCCGATCACTTTCTACGCGTGATATTATGATCACGCGCGCGCAGAGAGCATCTTCTCGCCCACTCGAGGTATATCTTTGAATCGCCTTTTATTATAAAATCTAATGAATTCTCGCAGCTTTTACAAAGAATCGGCTTTCTCGGTTTTGTTACAAGCCTTTCACGCACGTGGGATATTATATTATATATTGAAGTCGCCTTTCAAAAGCCATGATTTAACGCGCCAACTAATAGCAGGAAATTAATAAATATCAAGAGCCTTCTAATTTAAATACAGACGTTGCATATACTATTATTGAATAATATGTGTATGTGAGGGAGAAGCGTTCAAGTAAAAACAGTCGATCTGTACATTATGATTATGCCGAATTTATTTACTTTACAGAACTTATATAGACTCCACTGTATCGTCCATTTTCCAAGTTCGCTTGGCAGTATCACGATATAGTATCGCATATACGAACACAAAGTTATTTTCATCTTCTAATATTTTGTTGATATCTCGACAATCACACACTCGCATCCTATACATCGAACGAATGACACAGATGCTTGTATAAAAATGCAAAGAAAGTCTATAATAATGTGCATTTCTGAAATTACAATTAAGAGTAATACGTTATAGAACGCACCTTTTAAATCAACCATATTGGTATAGCACACATGACGAAAACATATACAAGACAATTGTTTATAATTTGTTGAGATACAAAACTATGACAGTAAATTAGGGTAACAATACAATACACAGTGACTAGAACAAATGACTAAATGATCAATTGGATTTTCGATACAATTTTTTTTATCACTCTTTTAGTGCTTCTTGCTGTTATATTGAAATCAGACGATAAAAATTCAGCACAACGTGCGCAAACGAGACCGACGACGTGAAAGAAAAATTCAATCCATGCATCAACAGCCCGTGCGACGCTAGGCTGTCTCATCAGGGCTCACATTTTCTCTTCATAATGAAACGCAAGTTATTATCTTATATCTTGATTGGAATAAGATTTTCGTACGTAAAGCTAGTTTTGATTGCTCTATGAAATTGATGACCTCACCCTCAATTTTCACTACTGCTAAGTGTAATACAAAGCAAAGTGAAATGATAAGCGATCGAACGTACAAAAATAGTTCTTTATCGGCTACGCATCGAACGTGGAACGAAACTACAGAAGATCAAATAAATGCAGTTAAAATAAAATGTGATTCGCATCTATATCGCTAAGGGGAAAAAATCGTATAAAACTGTATCGTTACTTTCATTAAAATGGAATTAATTTTCATCAGCCTTTACGTGAACTTGACTCGTATACAAGTACAGCAGCATTATGAGGAACCGAATGGAAAAATTCGTTGTCCCAAAGAAAGTTTTGAACACGGCGGTGGAATAAATTGATTGCAAATACAACGGCAGCGATAAGTACTTTGGTCCTGAACTCGCGCATCAAAAGAAGCTTTACGCAAAAAAGGATCTTATATCGATAATACACAATATAATAATAAGTTGACTTTCGAATTCCGCGGTACGTACACAGAAGTTGGACTCCTGAAAACGCCTCGCCAATTCACGGGACAAAGACAGCGGCCTTTTCAAAAGGCGATGGGCGCATCGTTGGCTCTGGAACGGCAAAGTCACTCCCCTTAAATATTTGCAGCCCGCGGCTTTCGAGATTTTTTATTAATTTCTTTCCTATATATCTCCCGCCGTTCTATATAAATATGTATAGCGACGCGCGTACGCAGTGATAGTTTCCGCGCACAGTCCGAAAAGTGTTTGTGTCTGTGTGTGTGCGACGATGGCCAAGAGAAGCGCATTACAGTGCAGCATTTTGATAAGAAGAACAAGAGAAGAAGGAGAAGATTGTTGGTTAATGCTTCAGGCAAAGTTGAGCGGTTCGAGGGTCTTGCTGGAGCAGGGTTTGGCGTCGTCGGGTTGCGCGGGTTCCTTCTGGTCCTTGTGCTGTCGCCAGGACTCGGCCCAGCGCTCGTCCTTGGCTTTCTTCTCTTCGAGACTCTTCATCGCGGCTGACTGCCACTGCTCGATGTTCGCGGTGGTCTTGTCGGTGCGTGGCACGTGGTCGTAGCCCTGCATCCAGTACTCCTGGATCTCGCTCCTGGTCACGGAGGTCCTCGTGGTCGTCTTCTTGGCGCCGTCCTTGGAGTTGCGGGGTCGAGCCTTGTCGGCTGACTGGATGGGCAGCTTCTTGGGTGGGGCCTTCTTTTTACTCTCGTCGGTGCTGAAGCTCGTCTTGGTTTGACTGGCGGTCATGTTGCCGCCACCGCTACTACCGTCGGCGTCGCGACGCCTACGCTGACGGCGACGCTCAGGTTCCGGCTGATCCTTTTCCTTGTCGGCTGCGGCACTGGTGCCTTGGTTCTCCAGCTCCTCGTCGAACTGATTCGAGCTGAGGAAGTGGTCGCGCGCCGAGGCCCAGTGGTCTTTGCGCGGCTTGTTGTTGTTGCCATTGTTTGAGTCTACGCTGGTCCGGTGCTTCTTCGAGTTTTTCGCTACCCACGGCGGTGGCTGCTTCGTCGAGCGGAGACCGTCCTTTAGGGTTGCCTGTATAAGGGACAAAAAGCACACGATCGTATAGCTGGATTTTGAATTAAATTTTGCATAATGCGATTCAATACGTCTAATGCAGAATAAGAAAATTGTATTCTATAATAATACAATTTTGACAAAACCCCCTTATTTAATTAAAGAAAAATCATTCAATGCACGTACGTAAATAATTATACCAATTAATCGCCCTACAATCAATTTGAACCAACAGTCAGCTATCAAAATCACTTAGCTTCATAACCCAAGAACCTACCCCTGAGGAGGAACTATCTACAGGCTTGTAGAGCTGCTGAGTCGGGTCGTCCTCGCCTGGGGGTGCGTGACAACTGGATCCGTGTCGACCGTGCAACCATGAGAGCACAAACGATAAAAGAGCACAAGATAGCCCGAGGGCAGCAGTAGCCGTCAGCTGTGACCGCGTCCTCCGGGGCACCCAACCCGCCCCGTGATAGTCGAACACTGAAAGCGCCAGCAAAGCGCTACTCGTCGTGTAGGAGATCCCGACGCTCGTGAAGATCCAGGCATTCTGTGGAACAAGAGGCGAAACGTTATAGTCTTATTTTCTGCTTCTTTGCGCTCTGATCACGAGAAAGCACAAGTTCTTTTTTTACGTTTGCGCTTGAAATGATAATCTCGTTATTGATGACTTAGTGTCATAGTTTTAGGATCTATAATTATAAATGTCTTGTTTTGAAGAAACAGTCACAATAGTGAAAGCGCCGTGTAATGCACATTTTTAGATATATATATAAAATTAAAGTATAGAGGTAGAGACAGATATGTAACAGCTTTTGAGAGACAAAATTTAGTGTGACATTGCTCATATTAAGACAGAAGATTGAATATAGAAACGCGACAAGAAGAAGCACACAGAGAAAGCATTGTATATAAATAATGTCAAAATTTATACAAATATATATTATCACAAGTTTTACATCATACTATGTGCGCACTTACATTGTATTAAGCAAGAAAAACTGTCCACCGACAATTCGTTTAGACTATACCTGCGAGTTACTTTACTACTTTCCAGCTGCTATATATAATTGCGTGATTCTAACGATAATTGCACTCATCGATCTCCGTGGCGATTGAAACTCAAGTGAATATCTCGTGTATTTTAAAGAAAAAAGTGTCGTGAAAAAAGAGAGGCGAAAAAGATGAATATTATTCTTACCAGTCGTGCCCAATTAAAGGGAAAGAAGTATACGACGTGCGAGATGTCCAAAAACAGAAGCAGCGCAGTTATTAACAGACAGAAGACCGCAACAAATATCATGAAGCGAAGCCTTCCAACTAGCGGTAGCATAAAGAGACTGACCTTAGCAGTTCCCGAGCTACAAAGGGTCGCCAGACATGCTGCCGATGATAGCTGTTGAAAAAGACGCACACATTTTACACATCCTTTTAGCAGATGTACATAACGTATTACTACTCTCTTGTAAATCGTTTATCGATGCGCATAATTAAAATCGAAGTTATGAACGCGCAGTATATTACGTAACGCGCGAACTGCCGCTGCTGCAGAAAAATAATTATATACATTCGCATAGTAGGCTCAAATGATTTTGCAAAACCGAAATACCTAATTGCATAAATATACATTTGTAATTAACGAACACGCCGCTGCAGCAGCGCCATAAAAATCAAGTTAATGAAGTAGTTGTGAAAAAGCGCCTATATAGCGCGCTGGCGGTGCCGGGCGTTGAGAGAAAAATAATCGGCTGCAATTGTGAAATTTATATTTTCCACTGGATTTTTCCCCGAGAACGCGAGTGCTCTCTCAACTTGTTATTAAGATCTTTATCCCAGCCCCTGCATTTAGGCAATTAGGTGTTTTCTGCCTCTTCGGACAAGCATCAGAGGTCATACATCAGCATCGACACGCGATATACAATTCTTCCAAGGCTTTAATAGACTTTCCAGGAATAACGCATAGTTGCCCTCTCGACTTTAACCCCGGCAAACCTTCCCTCTTCGCTGTATATATGTACACACATTATACAGTTGCATCTACAACGAAAAAGAAACCATTACCATCGTTATTGGACATAATGTAGAGGACTTACGAGAAGAAGTAGTCTGACAAGGCCAGTAGCTGTCTTAAGGTGGCCCTGTATATCGCAGTAGAAAATCAGATGACTCGTACGTGGCCAAGGCATGGCGTTAGCAGACGATCCGTGCAGATGATCGTGACCGTTTCCATAATTCGTATGCGAATTCCAGGAGTGAACCGTCGAGTGTATCCCGGGAGAATCCAGCTCCGAAGATTGAGAGCTGATGCGCCCTCCTGTTCGGCTGCCTGCTGCGTTTAAATCGATAGCGTTGCTAAATTCGGTCGATCGTATATTTATTCTTACATTATATTAGCGATATTTTATGCAAAAAAAAATAGAAATACCGACCGCCTGGGAATTTGCAATTGAATTTCACGCTGCGCGATACTCGAGCCGATCGGAATATAATGATGTTGTTTTTTAATTGAGAAGAAGTGTTACATTCAAATGAGCTCAGAAGGTGTGCGAGTACGTCTCCAAATATATTATATGGAGCACGTTTCCTTTTGTGAACCAATTCGAAATATTAACCCCCGTGAGGTGTACCGTTGTACAGATGTATGTATATTGTCAGATGCTTATATTTACACACAGGTTTGTAGACTTATGATCGAAGAGAGATAAGAAAAAATCGAGAGTCACGCTCGCTCGCCCAATGTACGGCTTATTAATTTACATACCGAGAAAAAAGGATCTGCCGATCGGCTGCCTGTAAATCGTCGAGGGTGACTCTCGATTTTTTTTTCATCGCGATGTATAATACACCTCTTTTCGGATGAGCAGTACACAGAATGTGTAACATACATGATTCGTTTTCTCGACACACATTGCGTATATAATGTATAGAAACGCATACTTATGAAAAAAAGGAAGCTATAAATTCGGTTTAACAAAAAAATCGCATTGAAAATTCTTGCGATGCACATAATACATAACGGCCAATTCAAAGGCGCCTATCGTGGCAAATGATATGTCGATGGAGATAGAATACAGGCAGCGTCTAAATAGTTAGCCTGACAATATATATACCTCGTCGTCGTCGTCGTCGTCGTCGTCGCGCAAGAGAACGATTCGGAGGCGAGAACAATGCTCGGGAAATAAATAAGAGAAACAGCGCGCGAGCAAAAGCAGTGTATAGAGAAGAGAAAGGAGGAGGAGGAAGAAAAAGGAAGAGAGAACGAACCGCCCGCAGCTGAGAAACAGAATATAAGCGTCGGTTATAAAGAACCTGCGCGCTGGACGGCCAAATAGAGACAAGACAGAAGTAAATTAGCGCGAAAGAGTGAATAATCGCGGCTTCGATTTGACGTATCTATTGCCAGAGTAAGTATATACGTACGTACATTGTGTATACTTTATACTTATCGTCGCGGCGAGTACTTTTTATCTATACGCAGGCTTTTACTCGCGTTGAAAAGGAAGCGAAAGAAGAGCATTTCCTTGCGAAGTCACGCATCAAGTCGCAAACGTCCCAAACACGAGCGAGAACAATATATAAGTAATCTCTCGAGGGACAGAGTGCCGAGTGCTGTTCGTCGTCGTCACACACAGTAGAGCCGCCTATAATCTATGCAAATTATACGACAACCGAGCTACTACCTACTGCCCTTTCAGTTGAGATCCGCTATTTTTAAAACTGCATCAGCGTCGACATAGTCGCACGTACCAATTTCAAAGTCCTGAATGTCTTCAGGCCGCGAATAGGCGGCAGGTGGAGGCTCCAGGTCGCGAATCTCCTCAAGGAGGAGCACCTCTATCTCGTCGGCTGCGTACAAATCGGAGACCGAGCGAAGATGCCGGGACTCGCTCATTACTCAACGACCAGCAACGATCAGCTGTTATCTTTCTGCCGCCCCAAGCAGTGCTGCAGTCCGACGATTATTTTCAATCTCATTGGATCCGTCATTTGGTAATGGATTTCTATTGTGTATCATCGATTCATGGAGAGATTAGCTGCGACTCTGATATTCGATTTCTGCTCCTGAAATTCATTTTTTTGCGTTAGATATTTGCTGTGTGTTCGATAAATAAGGGGGGATTCACGAGGGTAAAAGATTTCTCTATGCGGCCTCACTAATACTATCCGCATTCATTATCTGTTTCGTTTGTATAATTTATAATTATTAATTTTTTTTTTTTTTTTCGTTCTCGGAAAACCAAACGGCGACTTATCGCCGTCTCAAAGCTTACGTGCGCTACTTACCTGAAAAGAAAATGAAAAAGAAAAAACACACTTCAAGTTTCAGACAAAACATGAAAGAATAATTTACAACGGAGAATCACAGCTAGAATATAAATAATTTATTAAAATAAAAATACGATCAAGCGTACACATAACATGCAGTAATATAAACGATATCTTACATAAACATTCTCAAAGTAAAGAGTTTTACGAGCTCAATCAACAAAGAATGAAAAAACAAAAACGCAGACACCACTGGTTGACGCAAACAAAACCAAGCTCTCTCTCTCTCTCTCTCACGACAACAAAGGCACTTTTTCCATGCCTCTCCCAAATGACGACGAGATCATTCCCCCAAAACAGCAAAACACAACTGAAAAATATAAAAAAACAAACGATGTAACGAACGCGTGCGTCCACGATATCGATCTATATACAAAGCACACACGCGCACAAGCCCCAAGAAGAGAAACAAAATTCGAGGGGGGTGAGCACGAGTCTATAAAATCCATCGAATTTCGTAGACTGCGGGATGCTTTTACTCCTGCGAGCAAAATAATCGATTACTTCGGTAGACTCGACGGTCCCCGACGATCCCACGAACTTATCTTCGCCGACGAGCACGAGACTATCACATTTTTCACGAATTTTCTTTCACTCTTTTAAGCCTCAAACGCAAACTCCTCGGGGAAACTGACAATACAAGATCGCCATTTTTTTCGTCCCCCTTCTCGATTCCCCGAAAACATAAACATAACCTAGACAGGAAATTCACGCGCAGACGCTCAGCGTCTAGGTGAGCTCTACTGCCGGCGCCTGCGCGAATCAACCCCTCGCGTATAATATTGGGGTTGCTCGTGATCATGCTCGTATATGTTATGCTATTATAGGTATAATGATGCTGTTTTGGAGCGGTATGAGTTGGTGAACTCGAATAAATATGTATTTGTTGAAAATTATCCGAGTTTTTTATAGTATATAGATAGGTAATTTACGACTGACGACAGGATAATATTTAAATTTGATAACGAATTGATTATTTTTAAATACGAAATTTCATTAGGTGTGACTGAAATTGAATTTTTTATTTTATAAATTTTAAACGGTGAATAAAGCGAAATATACGAGAAACAATGACGTTCGCAGCAAGAATACAATACTTGTAACTTTTCAAAGATAATAGAAACTAACTTTTCTGCGACAACAATAATATCTGTAAATGCATTTGAGGCTGAGCTGACGTCAGAAAATCGAGACTGACCAATGGAAATCAGTTCTGTATGCAGCCATTTTCGCAGTTACCGCGCAGCGCTGTTTACTGTGTAAAAAAACTGAAAAGTGCAGTCTTCGCACACCGAGGTAGCGACGATATGTCTCACATCTTTTTCCTTAATAATTTTTTCCGATAAGAACAACATTTTTAAAATACACGCACTGATAATGCGGTGATACGGTTATTATAACCTTAAATATTTTCTACCGACAGTTTGTACTATATCGAATATACTATTCGTTGCTATCAATAATATTCCAAAGATGTATTGACACAAATTTCATACCTTTAATAAGAAAAATAAAGTGGATAAGTCAATGCAATGTTAACGTAGTTTTTTCAACAGTGGCAAAGGTAATTTATTTTTTCTTAATAAGAATCACTATTCTTGTATTTGTATTTCTAACCTTCAAGCTCCTGGATACTCGTGCATAAGTTTTCGGTGTAAAACTTGTAGTAATATACAATGTAGATTTTTAATTTGCAGGTGTTATGAAAGCTTTTCACAGAGATCGTATACAAAGCAGAAAGTTGTAAGACACCTTTAGCCATGGCAAGACTCTTTAGTTACATATCCGTATTATTCTGGGCCTCCTTGTCCATGATTTTTGGCCTTTTCCTTTTTACCAATGGATTTTTTCTTCGTCGAAGTGTAAGAACTGAATTGAGTAACTGTTCTTTCACTCAAAACGATTTGATTCATTTGGAAGATCCTCTATTCGCTGCTACAGAATGTCTGAAGCCACGTGCACGTGTGATATTACTTATTGTAGATGCTCTCAAGTATGAATTTGTTACCAAATTTCACGATGCTGCTTCTGCGTCCACTTTTCATAGAAACAAAATTCCTATAGTAAGTGAAACCTTGCAAAGCCATCCAAAGCATTCCAAATTACTAAAGTTTATAGCCGATCCACCCACAACAACGATGCAAAGATTAAAAAGTATAACTACAGGAACATTGCCTACATTCATCGATGTACATAATAATTTTGCTGCAGACAATATTGTAGAAGATAATTTTGTTCATCAGAATATTGATAATGGAAACATTTTCATGGGAGATGATACTTGGACCAAACTATATCCTAATAAATTCTTAAGAGAATATGCTGCTCCTTCTTTTGATGTGTCAGATCTTGACACAGTTGATCTAGAAGTTAAGAAGTGGATTTTTGAGGAAATTAAAAATACAGATTGGTCACTTTTGATAGCGCACACCTTAGGAGTAGATCATTGCGGTCATAAGCACGGAATGCATCATCCTGAAATGCTAAGGAAATTGAATGAAACAAATTCTTTTATACAAGATCTCATTGATAAAATTAATGAAGACAAAAATGACACAATACTCTTTGTAGTCGGAGATCATGGCATGACTGAAAGTGGTGATCATGGTGGAGACAGCATAGATGAAATTGAAGCAGCCATGTTCATTTACTCAACTTTGCCGCTAATAGATACAAGCACAAATTTTGATATTGAAAAAAAATTTATAGTAAACCAGATTGATATTGTTCCAACTATATCCGTTATTTTAGGGATTCCAATACCATTTTCAAATATTGGAAATTTAATTATTGAAGCATTACCAAGCAAGCCTTTAAAGTCGTATAATTTTAATTTTATTGCGCATTCTCTATGGCGAAATATATTTCAAGTCCAGCATTATATAGATACTTATTCATCTGAAAACTTTCTTTCCGATGAAAATAAGCTAGAAGAATTGAAGAGTATTTATAATGAACTTTTTAAGAAGATAGAATTTGTTAAAAATGATAGTGACTTAAAAGATTTTATAAATATAGCTGATAAGTATTTTACAACAGTGCGAAGGATTTGCTACGAAGTATGGGTACGATTTGAGCCTAATTTAATGTCGAGAGGTCTAGTTTTATTTTTCTGTTCGATGTTTGCATTTTTTATAGTAATTAGTGGATTGGTAGGAAAAAGAATGTATTCAGTACTAGAATCATCTTTTTTAACTTGTGTATTTCTCATAGTTTCAATAAGTTTGTTGTCAATTTTTCTACTGCATTGGCTACAAGTAATAGACGACTTCGAAAATACATCACTTTTTTTTGGTGGCTTGCTTCCAATTATCTGTTTTGCAATTTTACTAATTCAAAATTGGGATTATATTTCAATGACATGGTATGAAGCATCTCGACAGAAGAAGACTTTGATAAGTGTTTTTTCAAGACTGATTTTATTAACAACAGTTTTTGGTGTTTTTTCAAATAGTTACATCATTGAAGAAAATAAAATTTTATCTTACTTTCTCATAACACTGTTTTGTTTTCTCATTTACTCTTTGAAAACTAAGAGTACTACTGAGACTGTAGATAAAAAAGGGAAAGGTTTGGGAAAGTCAAACAAGAGGATACTCTTTGTTTCTATGTCACCATTACTAATCTTTGTTATTTGCCTACTAATAAGAAGTTCAAACTACTTTTGGAGGTATAGAGAAGAGCAGAAACAGAAAAATGAACATGAACAAGATTATGTTAGCTTTGTTATTGGAAAAGCAGGGTCAATTGTTTCAAAAGACATGGAAATGATTTTTGTAATCATTGCTATTGCATCGCTTGCACTATACATCACAGTAATAAAAATTTGGCTTCGTGATTGCGGAAATTTGTCCGGATATTCTCCAAGTGAAATCTTAGCCAGATTTACTCCAGGGATCATAGTTGTTGCTACTTCATGCTTTTGGATCCTGAAATTGCAACGAAATTCTAAACTTAATCCTACTCTTGCGCAACGTGTACATGCTTTACCATGGATTGTTTATATATTGTTTCTAAATGCTGTATTCTTAATATTTTATCGTCCATTAACAGTTTACTTACTTCCAAAAGAAAAAGACAGTATAAGCATTTATCAAGAAGAGACTTCGGTACCAAGGATTTATGAAAAAATTAAAAATGTTCTATACAAAAAAAAGTCAGAAGATGAAAATGAAATGCCAATAGTTTTTGGGCTTGGAACAGTTTATAGCGCATGTTTTATTTTGCTCAGTATGTTTTTATGCCTATTATATGTATTATTACTTGGATTTGTAATAGCTCCAAGTGTCATTTTGATGAATCTAGTCTGCATAGGATTGTTGTACATTAGTGCACTGGATAGAATTCGTAGTGCTACTACTTTTGGTAAGTATAACTTTAAACGTGGTTAAAAATCTATTATAATCTTTAATTTTATTATTTCTTTTATAGAGGAACTTTTGCGTGTTCCAAATCCACCAATCTTGTGTTGGTTTCTAATTGCTGAGTATTTCTTCTATGCTACTGGTCACCAACCAAGTTTTTCAACCATTCATTGGGATGCTGGATTTATAGGAATTGATGGTTCACTACAACTTAACTCAATTCGAGCAATACTAATTGGTAACTAAGATTTTTTCCTCTATTTCTGTAGAATTGAAGGATAAGACTGAGATAATGAAAATAAAATATTTTTGTTCTACAGGAATGAATACTTTTGGCTCGCACATAATTCTAGGCATGGCTCTTCCCCTTCTCATATTTGCACCATTTACATTGCGCTTGGTTTTTCCTAACTTGACAAAATCTGCAAAAACTCAATGGGATGATGTAAAACGAGGTGAACTTGTTTTATTTCAAAATGACGCTCTATTTCATTCTGAAGTCTTCTCTGTAGCTGGAAAATATATTTTATATCATGCAGTTAGAGTAAGATTTATACTTCTCTTATTAATATGTAGCACAAAAATATATGTATTTAATGCGTTATAATTTTTATTTACAGGTTTTTGTTTGCATGCTTGCTGCTATGGTACATTGTAGGCATCTTATGGTCTGGAAGATTTTTGCTCCAAAACTTATTTTTGAAGGAATAAGTTTTATTGTTACAGTTGGTAGTGTTTTAACGTCGTTATTGTTATTGTTGAGAATTGAGAAACGTATTGAAAAACTAATTTCTCAAATTACTTAAATTAAGCGATAATAAGTCTAAAAATCAGGTAATAATTACTAGTAGCATAGACTGCATTTAAGGTTTCTAAGTCACGAAGATAGAAAAATAAATAAATATATGCTTTTTAACGTACAAACGCTTTCCTGCGTACAGTGCATGGTTATTTTTACCACGTATGAGCCACGAAGTTGATGCAGGAATGCGCACATACGCATTTTGATAAACGATCCAGATTTGTAACACTACTATTTCTCTAAACAAAGTACTAGTTTCTATATAATACACTAAGGAAACTAGGAATATTGTGTTCAATAATATGTTAACTATAAGCATAATATTATGGCGACTAGTTTTCTTAATGAACAAATCGTTTTAAATCTGCCTTAAAAAGAACATTTATACTTTTAAAAATATTATATATTGAAGAAAGCTGTAAAGTGTAGTTTAATACTCAGTGTGAGTCATTGTTGTGGATAATTAATTTTTTGGCCGATTTTTCGGGTGTCTTAGAATATTTTGTAAATATAATAGATTTTTTGTGTTACACAACGAATTTTCATTTAGATTTGCTGATAAAATGAGATCAGCCAACTTGACGCCAACTTGACACTTAAGAATTCATTTAAGAATGCTTATTTTTGTTAAAAGAAATGCGTGAATTAATGATACTTCTAAATCAATGTTACATAATATTGATTGAAAATTATGACCTGTTTTGTCTGATATTTTAACTTTATTGTAAAGATTTATTAATCTATTTTACAAACGTTTAACGCGTGTTGAAGATGAGACAAAATTTGCTAATTTTCAGCATTAAACTCCTTAGTCAATTACAGTTTTAGCAATATTAAAAATAATAGAAATAGAAATCAATTTTACATATTACTCGAGTAAATAAAACTTTGATATTGATTAAAATAAAAAAACAATATAATGTAGAAAAAATATTGCATCCAAGAATTGCATCAACAAAAGTATCTAAACCATAATTTAAAATAAAATTATTCAAATTAATAAGTCATCATTTATGCATAAAAAAGGGCTGCAAAATTGTGTTATATGATTATTAATTTATACGATTATTTACATTGATCCAAAGACTATTATATAAGATCAAGTAAATATCTGTTTGCTAAGTTTTTAGCCGTATTTCCTATTTTCAATTCCGTTTTTAATATTAGAATCATCAAATATAGCATGATGTTATGCCATTTGCTTTCTTCCATGAATTTTGTGGCTTCGCTAATAATAAATTTATCAGATATGCCATATTTTTAAGGATTTTTACAACTAATTTGTAAAATAAAGTAAACGATAAATTCTCCGATCACTCCAATAATTCATATTTTCACAGAACTTTCGTTCTAGAACATAATGAAAAAGAACTTAAAAATTTGTTATGATAAACATTTTTGCGCTTGGCACAAATATGTAATGTTTTATGCAAGAAACATGCAGTAAAATAAAATATCTTAACATTTTGAAATGTTTTGAAAAATTAGTACAAAATTTTGTTATTAATTTCCCATTAAAAATCCTTTCAAAAATTGTATTCCTAATTTATTTTGCACTTTATGCTCCATTGCTGAAATCATAAGAGCCCGTAAATCACACTGAGAATTAATTAAAATTAAATTAACAAACTAAAATCAGTTTTTTCTTACATTTCCTTCCTATAATGAATTACTCGCGCCAGGTACTAGCGTTACCTGAATAAGGCGATCTTTTTTAGGTTTCATTACATTTTAGCGCGACAGACTTTTCTTGGATTTTCAAATCACATTTCTTATTGTAAAAAAAAAAGATATCTCGGTCTGATCGAAATTTTGATTGCTTATTGTGTAGACTTCCGATAAATCATAAACGAAATTCGACGATTACAAAAAGTAACGATTCTTTTTGAATTGCTAACAATGTTACAAAAAAAATTGTCAAACAAAAGGATTGGTAACACTGAAAATCAGAGTGAAGCTGAAGACTTGAAGAGTCTGATGAATGACGCCAAAAAGGATAAAGATATAGCTACCAAAGCCTCTTTATTTGTACACAATAATAACTTAAAACTTTTATTAATTTATTGATAACGTCTCTTTTTGATTAGAAATATAGATAGACGATATTTTTTCAACCGTCGCAGGTGTAATTTACATCGTTATACATACGACTTTTCATGACTGAAAAGTGATGCCAGTATTTGGTTTGGCAACAGGTTGTTTTTGTTGATGGGTGCATAGGTGAATGATTATAATGGAGCTGACATCAGGTAACAATGTTAAAAATTACAAAGATTGGGTACGCTGCAACAACTGTTGGTCCAAAATAGACCAAAAGGACCCAAACTTTCATATAACCCAGTGTGGTCATGTCTATTGTGGCAGATGCATCGTCCAAGGTAAATCGAGATTTATCATTTCCAAATTGATATTGGGATTACTAATATGTATCTTTGTCTTCATTTACAGCTGAAAAAAGATGCATTCAATGTGGAGAAACAAACGTCATATCTTTGCCAGTAAGAGAGCCTCTAAGCCCTCAAATAGCTCATTATTTCAGTGATGTTGATGTTTTACGTGACAAAGCAGAGCAAGCAGATATTTTCCAAAAGTCACAAATGAAACTTTATTTACAAAGGGCTCGTGAAGTTGTATGATTACTTATCATTATTTTAGGTTTGCACTGCAGTGTGTTTATGGTTCGACAAACTGCTTTATCTTATTTACCTATGTTACAGGAAAACAAATATCAAACTTTGAAGCAAGAATACTTGGCTAATGCTGAACATATGAAAAAACTTCATCAGAAATATAACAAATTAAAGATGGTTGCCTTTATGATGCAAAAAGAAAACAAAAAGCTAAGTTCTAAACATGGCATTTCCACTCCGTAAGTATCGTTCTCATAATTTTACATTTATGTAATCAGTCATGTAACGTTTTTTTAACTATTCAAACAGAACTTCTTATCGAACTTCTCCTGATCAAGTAAATCTAAACCAGAGCTACAAAAACGATGAAGGATTTAGGGTACCAACAATAACAAAAGTTCCCAGATCTGCAGGCTATTATTCTGCTTCTTCTAGTGGTTCTAATTTTTCAAATTATCAAACGATTACTCCAAAATCTAATTTTTCTCATTATTCAAAATAAGTTATTTTCTTGTCTTTTTATTTTTTGTTTTAAAATAATACTGTTATAAAAAGTACAAGTTTATTTTTTATCAAATTCAATATTTACTTGTTATATAGTATTTTCATGTGCGTACACAAAAATCGTAATTAGTAAATATCCAATGATAGTTTTTGTAGTTTGATAATCATGTATTTTTATTTTTGATAAATAAATCAAAAGGCAAGTCCATAGAAATTTTACTAAAATATTTAATTAGGAAAACAGATTAATAAATCAGATCAGTCTTTACTTTTGATTCTCATTGTTGACAAAAGTACTAATATGACTTTAAAGCAATAAACATATACAAAGAACTAAACTTGTATAAAGAAAATCTGAACATAGCTAGGATCTTCCTTTTAGCAATAAACTGGCTCCACTAGATACATCGTATCAGTCCCAAAAAGCCATTTTATATGAACAAAAGAACGATTATCTAAAGGTATAAGTTGACTTAAAAAAATATTGTTTATTTGATAACTATAAGTGATATGTACATTAAACTTTATTTTTACAGTTCTTTGGCAGATTTGTCCTCGACTTAATTACGAATATTAAACACGACTAATCAAATTACAAGCCATCAGACAAAAATAAACCCTGAGAAAACCACAGCAGCTGTATACAATCTCAACGAAGTATAAGCAGTGCATCGCAGATAGTCAAGAAACAACGGAGGGAAGTAGATATAAAGGAAGCGGCGAGTTTCCACGTTTCTGCGCTTTTCTGAGCCGGCGAGTCCTTGCTCTTAAAACCGCTTTGTCTATATCGCGCGTCGTCGCGCGCGCGTTGCTCCACTGCAATATTTCATAAGGCTAATTTTCGTAAGCGCGCGCGAGTTCGGCAGTCGCTACACATATATACGCTCAAGTACACCACTGTATACGTATACGTGTACACACAACTGCATCCGGCGCTCCAATTACTTAATCGGTTAGCAAAATATCGCGTAGTTGCGCTATACAAGGCGCACGAGTTACGCCAGTCGCGCGAACAATAAGTCTCTCTCTATGCACGAACAGAGTCTGTCTCGCGCGCGCGCAGGTGCTGTCCGAAAAGTAAGTCATTCAAAGTACCGAGAGCGCAACACAACGCGACTCGCTCCGGCAAAGTATTAATTATCCGCGCTTACATCGTCTCTGGCGGAACAGTCCTAATTCCTGTGATCTTACCTTTGTTTCCCGTCGCGCGCGAGTGAAAGTCGCTTTGGAGAATATGCTCGCGCGTTGCAGCCGCGGCTTATTTCCGTTATTTGACGACGCCGCGCGGATCGATCTAATCGGGAGAATAATCGCAGAGAGATGCGCGCGCTTCGCTATATACACCGGCAATTAGAAGCGTGTGTCGGCCGAAGAAGATTCAACTTTTCTTGCAACTTTTACGACACTTTGCACAGGATTTCCGGTTTTTATAATATTGCAGCTTGCGCGCGACACGCCTGTGCTTTTTTAGCTCAACGTTATTGCGATTTTTTTTTCACTCGTTCATTATGACTATATACACGCATCTTTCTTACAGGCGGTTCGTATATTTTTTGGAGGTTGAGTATAGGGTATATATTTTTTCAACAAAGTACAATGTATTAAAAAACATTTATTAAAAAATTGTTACAGTCAAAACAAACGAACAGCATTTTCCAACTGCCAAATATATAGGGAAGAATTTTTGAAACAATGGTATATATTTGCGATTTTTTCTGCAAAAAATGTCATATTTCTTCTTAGAAGAATGTCCATTTATATGATTGATAATTTATATATATATACTATGTAATGTATATGCTATTCGTTACTGTCTTTTTGCCGATATCTAGAATATTGACGTTTTACATCAAGTCTAAATCATCATGTATTTTTTAAACAAATTATTCGATATCATTTTGTAAGCACATAATAGTACGGTGTTTGTGTGGTTGTGTGTGTGTGTATTAAATGCTTACATTAAATATGTTACAATCTTACATCTGGAGCATCGAATCGA
The DNA here is from genome assembly GCA_020010945.3 of Muscidifurax raptorellus. Taxonomy (NCBI): domain Eukaryota; kingdom Metazoa; phylum Arthropoda; class Insecta; order Hymenoptera; family Pteromalidae; genus Muscidifurax; species Muscidifurax raptorellus. Next base: position 37,131,698 of record CM052080.1, on the reverse strand, counting down.
TTGTATAAATATATATGTATATCAATCGACTTGTAGACAATGACGAATTTGAGAAATTCAAAACAATTCAATACGTCGAACCGAGAATTTTCTATTTCTTTTTTTAAATATAATAATAATTATTGTTCTCTACTTTAAGTATGAATATCTACTGATATTGGTATGCGTTTTTATGACCGCAAGGACAATTATATTTCGTCATATTTATGAATACTTAATACATGAAACATCGTTTAATTCGATTACTTATATCGATTTCGTCGAATTAAATATCGTTTTTCTTATTTTTCATCTTTTGCTGCTCTTCCCTCCCAAAAGTATACGAGTTACATTGCACAATATTTTCTTGTTATTTTCTTTTTATTAAGACCTTCTTCGCAATAGTATGTTATATACGATGGATTTCGAATATTGAACTTCCTAAGCCCAATAACGCGCGGTGTAGACGATTTCGTTAGAAAATTGTTCCTGTTTCATGCGCGACTTTACGTGTAGAAACAAGTACAGTCACCTATGTGCTTATCGACTAAGGTCCTCTTGCATTTGAAGCTTCGTTAAATCATCAGAGCTTGCAATTCAATCACACGCAATGTTTCCCGACGATCATGTTAACTGCAAACATTTATACTTATACTGTTGTTTCTCATCGTTTAATTCCTGATCTTCATAGATTAAATACGAGATCGATAAATGGTACAGTTGTGTATAAATGTATAAGCACTATTATTGAACACGAACATTGGCACTATTAAAAGACGTTGTCTATAACATCCTTTATCCTTATTGTGTATGTATAGTACATATACATCGTTAAGAAATTCCTGCAGTCGTTATATTCTCTAAGAGATTTGAATTTCACAGTTTTCTTCACAGTTTATTTTTGGTATATTATTATATACTATATAGATTACTTCGAAAAATTATCGATTAGCAAACTTGTTATAGTAATTTTTTTTAACAACTCAAATTGCATATTATTTCTAGCGTTTATTAATTCAAGATAATTTACCTATGTAGTTATACGTTTATTCTACTATGTCTACGTAAATGTATCGCAGTCAGACTTTTTTAATGAGAAAGTGAAGCGCACGTATATTTATTGTAAAATTTTCCAGTGCTCAATCGTTATTATGTAAAAATAATCGTATAAATATTGATGTTTCTAGAAATTGCTATAAATGCCTATGATGCATGATCTTAGAGCAAAAGTTCTTAATCGCTTAGAAATCTTTATCATTTTCAATCAAGCAATCAAATACACTCTCTCGACATTGGCGCATATGATTTTATTTCATTCCTACGTATTATCGACTGCGTCATTTGTATATTACTCATTAAAATAGATTATATATGCGATTGATTTGTTGGTTTTAAGTTCAATTTAGATGGCCACTAGATTGTATGAGTTTGTGTGGAACTAAAAAGGCGTTTCCAATTAAACTATGTCGTTGGTCTACAATTAAAATTAAAATCATCTAATTATTTGCCTGACAAAAGCTTGTAACGTATAGTTCGTTGTCAATTATTAATTTTGTTAGTTAAAAGCAGATAACACGAGAAAAAATACAATATTAATTTGCTAATCGCGAGCTAATTATCAACTAATCTAGAACAATATACATTTAACAAATGATCTAACCTGCGAAAACTGGGGCTTATTCATTAGGATAAGTTCATGTCAATGATATTTTTTTCTCGGCAAAAATACACACGCTCCGTAAAAAATTGTTTGTATTCTAATTACATCTATTGCGAAGAAAGTCTTGTTTTAGCTATGATATGACTATGTCCGCCCATTGCCTTAGTTCAAAGGACTGAGAGCACTCAAGTCTTCGAGTTTGGGATACAGGTAAGTGGGATAAAACAAAAATTAAACGAAAACGATAATAAAATAATAATAATAATCTCATTCATGTTCATGTACATAAAAGGTATAAAACAGAATTTTAAAAAACGCGTTACATTCTCCGAACTGTACATTTCGATTCGCTATAATATGGTTGATCTCGTTTGCGAAAACGAAAATAATAAACAATTTTTGTTTACCGCTTAAATAAGTCTTATGATCTAAAAGATTACTTTAAAAATATAAGTACAAATACTTTACAACGCTGAGCTACAATCCAGTCGTAATTCACAAACGTTTTACAAAGTACAACTTCGGGTAAAATGCATTCTTTTACTAAAATGCGTCTGAACGATCAAAGAAATTTGTAATAATCTTTCTTCTTACATTTCATTAATCAACGTTGTTAATCCACAATCAATGACTTGAGGGTTTAGTCTCGAAAACTCGAGGGCTTTTCCAGAGACTAAAATCAATTGGTTATCAAGAACTTGCACCTCGACGCGAGTCGATCACAGTGTAAACGTTAAAATTTTAACCAATAAACGATTAAATCTTTAAATATATCAATGTATAAATAACGTAACAACTAACTATCGCTTTTTTCGATCGCGCCAAGGTTTTGGCAGTAAGTCGAATTTTTTTTTTTATTTTTTTCCTTTCATTATTCAATTTACAACAAATTGCGTTGAAAAGTTGAAGTGCAAATGTGATAGATTTCCCTCTTATATTTCGACTTATGAGTGACGCTAAAATTGATTTATTGCCGCTTTGCGCACTGCAAATGGAACTTTACTATGAAATGAGAATCATGTAAAACTTGAGCTTTGAGAACGGCGAATTGGGCTGGACGGAATCTACACATTTAAATACGCTTATGAATTAAAAATTATATACAAAAATTGGCCAAGCTACATGTCGATCGCCATTGGCAATTACGTTTCGCCTCCATTTACAATATTATTTTTGTTTCATTACGTGTCATAATTATTAAATTTCATCTTTATACTACTAGGCTCGCAACTCAGTTTGATTTTTTTCGTTGAGATGGCTTTCATTCTTTGGAAAACTGGCATTACTTATTCAAAAAAGATCAGTTTTCAATCGAGATTAAAACATTTTTTAACAAAATAGCTAATAATGAAACTTTCCTTTCAGAGCTCTATAAAGTATAAATAAAGGTTTTCAAACAACAATCGTATATATTATTCTTAATACTTGATCATTTTCTGAGCAATTACAACATCAACGAAATAAGTTTAAAATTTTCAAATTTTAACTCAACAGGCACTATAATATAAAAACTATGTAAATGATTAACAATACGTGAGAAAACTTTCTCCGTCCACGAATATTCTGAAATAATAATTATTTCAAATTATTAGTGAGTACATTTTTTTGATTAGGCAATGGAAGACGAATAATCGGTGTTATCTAACGAACTTTTATACTGATTATAACTTTTATCAACAATTGCATTGAAAATATTTTTAATTTCAATTTAAAAATATGAACAATTGTTAATACACTATAGAGCTCCGGCAATAATACATAACTCGTAAAAGTTAGATAAATGCATTAAAAGCAAAAAAGGATTTGTCTTAAATACAGATCTTCCTCTATATGCTTCAACTTTCCAACCAATGAATTCCTTGAGCTCGACGCTGTGGCACCTCACACGTGAAAACACGTGATCACACATACGGAATACATGGAATAATCATGAATCACTCGATTAGAGTCCATTTTAAACCGCACAGGTTTCCTTATAATAACAAAGTGAAAGTCATCAATGGAGCCGGACTCTCGCGAGTTGCGCTCTCCTCGGCTAGTCCCACCCACGTCAATTCTCTGATGCAGTTGCAACGAGGCAAAAAATTTAAATGTAGAAGATTTAAATTTTATCTGTATAACAATTCTTTTAATCAAACATTAATTTGCAACGTTTTTTTAAGTGACAATTAATATAAATCTTAAAAACAAAATGACTTTTTTTTAGGAGCTAGCGCGTATTTATCTTCTCTTTGTATTTTCCTCCCAGATGTTGTCATGGTGTACGCGCGCGAAAATATTTCATCGTCGATAAGTTATCGCGACACCCGAGAATCCAGCTTTCCCGGCGTGAATGTCTCCAACGAAGAGATCATCGATCACCAACGCTCGCCGTCTTTGAGAGCCTTCCAAAGAAGAGTAAATACTACAATATATATAGGTAGCAACGAATCGCGAAGAAATTAAGAAAGACAACTCGGAAGACCGACCATATCTAAACTGGTTATTGTCAAAGTCTTGAGAAGTTACACGAGCGACAGGAGAAGTAGTAGAGGACGAAGAGTTTTGGTGGGCGACTTATTTTATATGGCGAATTCGTGTTGCAACACAGAGGCTAACTATCCCTCTAACCTATAGCATCCTTACAATTATTTCTCAACTCCTTGTCTTTTCCCGTTAACTTTTTCATTTACCTTTTCTCTATCATTCGTTGATTTTCGCGATTCTTTCAGTTTCGTCTATCCACTAAATTTGGCCTATTATCTTCACTTAATGGTGAGAAAGAAGTCATCTAGACGAGTCCTGAAACGAATTGAGGTTGTCCGTCGTGATCTAAAGTCAACTGCGACAACGTTACTGGCTGGAATGTCGAGCCCTGAAAGCCCATCGCAGACTCGTACATCTGAAATTCATGTTTAACACCTCGTATCAATATAAATTCTTTTTTAAAATAATCAATGAAATTTAATAATGAAATACGTGATTACATTGCGGTTTCCTGGAAGGGTCGTGTAATCCGGCGTTGATGAACGGTGCCTGTTAGATGGTAATGGATGCTGTATCGTGGCGTAAGTGTTGTCTTGCGACGTATCGCCTATTGCAAGGCTCATGTTACTTCCCCGTCTTTCCGTGCTTAAACCGACTTCCGGCTCGCTAAATACTTGCATCGTCAATTCTTGCTCTTCGTATAGTTTAAGTTTCCTAAATTGAAAATAAACATAAAAATCATCTTGTACTTATGAGGTAGATTCTAGGATTGAGAATTGGTTGATAGTCGCCCATTACTCACTGTTCGATCCACAACGGATTTTCGGTAGTGTTCAATTCGTCTATGATTTGCTTTTTGATAAGTCCATCTTTCTTGCGAATGTCATTCGGCACACTTATGACCCAGTGTTTTAGACAGCAACAGACGACTGTTACAGTTACAGCACCTACGAGAAGAACTACGAGAAGGGCAATAAGAGCAGCGAGAGCAATGTCGAAGGATTCCTCTTGGACACCAACGTATGCAGGTACGACATTCTCAATAGCGAAGCCCGTGTAATAGTCCTTCAGAAAATCATATTTTGAATCTATGAGTTTGAGCACCTGAGGTATCGGTGAAATTGTTTGCGTTTTCGGATCGACCACATGCAAATACATATCACACCTAAAATAAAAATATGAAAATAGTATGAATTCAGGAATATATAGAATTAAAGTTCCCAATTTATTAAGAATATAATACTAACCACTCTCGACGAATATGACCAGAGGAGTCTACGTGATATCGAATATCGTCTACTACTACACGACTTTGAGTAGCATTCGATAATTCCAAAATAATTTCGTCCTTTTCTCGATTCACTTCTTCTGGTGGCCTCGACAGAATTACTCTAATGAGTTGGCAAGGTTCAAACACCCACACCTAAAAAAATGAACATCTCTTTATAATTACATATTTCAAAATTATTTTCAATCGGACGAACTAACAACAAATCTCAACTCACGTGAACTTTGGTCACAGCAAATCGTTCAGGCGAAGCGATCTCCTTGGCTACGATCTCCACGATGAAACGATCTTGATTATATTCCGCCATATAACCACTCGTCACAAGCTTTCCGTCCTGGGTGACATTGAAAGGACTCGGGACTATCGAACCACTCGGTTTGTCAGAACCATATTTATAAAGATTCGCACTAGCGACGTAATATTGGAGGGTGCCGTTATCGCCGAGATCTGCATCGGATGCGGTGACTTTAGTCACGAGCTCATTTATGTTAGCCATTGAGTTTACGCCGGCGAAGTAGGCGCTCCTCTCAAAAGCTGGTGGATTGTCGTTCTCGTCCAAGATCTTTATCGTGACGTTGACGTAACCGTGCTCCGGATTCTTGCGCGAGTGATCGGTGTCCCTCGGATCGACGTAAATATCGGGATCATTAGCTGCGAGGATAGTCAGGAGATAGCTGTCACGCTTTTCGCGATCGAACGAACGATTCGTGTAGATGCTACCATCTGACTTGTCGATGTAGAAGGCTCGGTCTGCGTTTCCTAAAATATTGCAAAATAGAAAAATAATATTACAATTAACAGATTTACCATTTAAATTAAATGAATATACACTTCTATTTCGCATTAAAACTATAAGTAATACAAATTAATAATTGTATTATGATTATTGAATCATACTAAAACGGATCATTTCTTACCGGCTTTTATGTAATAATAAACTTTGGCGTGCCTTCCTTCATCCTTGTCCTCGGCAGTGACTTTTCCTACGTAATAGTCTTTAGGACGGTTTTCTGGGACGTTAAAATTATATTCCTCATAGAATTCGGGCACGTTGTCATTTGTATCAATGAGCAGGACGGTCAAAAGACGAAGAGTTTCGTAAGCTGTAGGACTTCCGTGATCGGCGGCCACGAGAACAAGCTGCACAAATCAATTTTGATAAAGTTCAAGTTTCCTTATACAATAAATATAAGTTTACTAAGTAAAAAATTTACCTCAAACTTATTTTTAGTTTCACGATCAAGGATTATTTTAGCTCGAAGCTCTCCAGTCTCTTGATTAATTGAAAACTCTTCGGTTTCTTGAACATTCCGATTGCCCACTTTCATATGATAGCTAACTTTACCGTTATCCCCGGAGTCTCTATCGATAGCTTTTACAGTCATGACTAAATAATTAGGTTCTCCACCATTCTGAAAAAAAATGTTTAAACATTTTTATATGATTTTAGTTAACACTTCTATATGCGCATTTAAGTATTTCATACATCGGAGAAAGCAAAAATTTAAATATTTGATTAATTTTTCATTCACTTTTATTGTTAGTTTATACTTGATTTTCTAGAGATCCTCTCTTAATTTACTGATATAATTAAAACAAACAAAATAATAATCTTACTTCAGGAACTTCAACTGTAGCGTTGGGCAACTCGGGCATGATGAATTCTGGTTTGTGCTGATTCACGGGAATGACGCGCACGTAGATGTTGCACGTATCAAAATGAGGTCCCTTGCCAGCCATGTCTCTGGCTTCGACTTTGATCTTGTAAGATTGCGCTCGCCCCAAAAGCGAGACAGCCGGGTACAGAATTCCAGTTTCTGGGTTAAGAGCAAACGAGCCGTTTTCATTACCTTTGATTATTTTATACCACACTTCTCCATTAACGCCTTCATCGTTATCCACAGCTCGAACCTAATGCAAATGTAAAATATATTATTTATTATAAATAGCTAAATATTTTCTATGTCTAACATTGTTCGTATATTTCTTATAAGCAACGTGCAAAAATAGTTCTACGTTGCTAAAATAATCATGTTATTTCATCTTATTAGAAAATATTTAGCCTACCTGTAAAATCGGAGCTGGAGGATTTACGGACAAGTTCTCAGCCACTGACGCGCGATAACTATGTTGCGTGAAAATGGGTCGATTATCATTAACATCTACGAGTTTTATAACGACAGGAACTGATGTAGATCGTCTAGAATTCAGTGGAGCATTGTCACTTGCCATTACAGATATTGTTATTTCCGGTATAATTTCACGATCCAGAACTGTTGCACCTCCTACCGTGATTTCCCCAGTTTCATGGCCTAATAAATATAAAAACAAACAATAATAAAACTGTTGTTTACTAACTAAAACTGAATGTAATATTAAAAAATCACTCACCAATATTGAAATCTGATGCATGCTCTCCAATTAAACTGTAGGTTACTTCGCCGAAAGGACCTTCGTCGACATCGATAGCCTTGACAACCGTAACACGAGTGCCAGGCGGCGAATTTTCCTTAACGGTTGCATTGTACGACTCGTTCTCAAACTTTGGATCCTCATCATTGACATTGATAATAGTCACAGTGACTTTCGCAGAAGTCGAAAGTTGCGGCACTCCCGTATCGTAAGCGACGACGGTGAACTCTAGTTGCTTAGTTTCTTCGTAATCGATAATTTGACTCGTACGAACGATGCCTAAGATATATATACGTAAATACATTAATTTTAGCATTACTCCATTTTTACATAAATTAATAGGTGAAGAAAGCATAAAAATAACTCACCAGTGACGTTGTTAATGTGAAAGTAAGGACTGGGCGGTTCAATTGCATAGCCAGCGATGTTATTATCTGCATCCGTCGCCGTGAATGCTCCGACTATTGCTCCAGTTGGTTGCTCTTCTTGCATTTCTATCGAGTACTTTGGATCTTCGCGTGTCCATGGCCGAGCGAATTCCGGAGCAAAATGATTCACGTCGATGATTGTGACGATCAAGTTACCTGCGACAAAACGACACAATAAAAAAACGTTATTTTTTTTAACATCACAAATTTTTCAAAACATTCAGACACTGATCCCTCGGCAAACGGTTTAAATAGCTCTATTTATGAATATTACAGAGAACAAATGAATTTCCAAATCCTATTGGATCCGCATTATGCTCTAAAAATGCCGGAATAAAATATTGAGAGCGGAAGGAAAATCTGACGTCCCAACGCGAAATCCGATTATAGGAACGAGCGAAACCGAGCTCGAAGATGGAAACCGCATGCATTTAATGAATAATATACAGTACAGAAGCTTGATCAAAAACCTACCTTTTCCCTGTTGGAGAGTGGGCGCGGAAGTATCAGTAACGACAAGTGTAAGGCTGACAGTCGCGGCAATATCTCGATCCAAGCTCTTGACCACCGACACCTGTCCGGTCTTCCGATCAACAGCGAAGAAGTCCTTAAAGGCAGTGGTACTGGCGTTGACACGTTGGCCGTTCCTATCTATCGCCGTGATCGGCTCGGAAATAGCGAAATTCAGCGCCTCGGGATCCGTGCTGTCGGGATCGATTGCCTTCAGAACAGCGAAGACGGTGCCTATAGCCGTGTCCTCCGTCACTTCCGCTCGCTGAGTTTCAGGACTGAAGTACGGCGGCTTGTCGTTGCTGTTCTCCACGTTAATCATCAGTGTCGTTGTGCCGGTAAGACTGGGCGAGCCTTTGAAAGCATTTTATCATGAGTAAAAAGAGTTAATATATTAAAAACGAAATTTAATCCGCAAAAGTGTCAATAAACCGTATATACCCTTATCGAACGCTATGACTTCGACGTGGTAAGTGTTTCGTTGGTCGTAATCCAATTTACGCGATACGAAAACTGCACCACTCGTTTCGTTGACGGCGAAATCGTTAAACCCTCCTTTCTGAATCCTGTAGACGAGCTCGGCATTGATACCGCTGTCGGCGTCGGTGGCAGTTAGCTCCTCGACGACGGTTCCTACATATTCATAAAACATAACAGTTTCATCGTTTATCACGAAAAGCATAACCAACGCTAGCGGAACAGACGGTCGTCGGTTGAGCAATATCAGATTCGCGGAAGAGCGCGAGAAAGTGACTTACCGTAGGGAGAAAGTTCGGGTATGCTGGCAGTGTATAAATCGTGGGCGAAGACGGGAGCGTTGTTGTTGACGTCTCTTACGGTGATGCTGATGAGGGCTTTATCACTGAAAGTCCCGTCGCTCGCCTGCACAGTCAGTGAGATAGAATCACCCCCGTTGGTAGAGTTGCTCATGTCGACGGGGTCGCGCTTGGCAATCGTGATTTCGCCCGAGTCCGAGTCGATTCTGAAGATACCCATCTTGTTGCCCTCGACGATGGAGTAAGTGATTTTCGAGGTCTTGTCGCGATCGCGCGCCTGCACCCGAAGCGGCGGCTCGAACTTCTCGGCCCCCTCGTCGATCACCGCTCGGTACTTCTTGTGCTGGAACTTGGGCGGACTGTCGTTCGCGTCGGCTAGACTAAGTCGCAGGGACACGCTCGTTGTTTGACCTTTGCCGTTGTCGTCCGTCGCCTGCGTGAAGCGAATTAATTAGGCCGCTCGCGTCAAACTTTTTACAGCCTCGCTTTGTGGCGAGGTTTAATCTGAAAAAATACCTTGTAATTCAGGAAGTACTCGCTCTGCTCCTCGAAATCGAGGCAGGGTGAGGTTCCTGGGGTGGGACAAGCTGCGACGGTGATGCTTCCCGTTTTCCTGTCCACGTTGAAGTGCTCGGATCCCTTGCCAATCAGTTGGTAAATTATTCCGGCGACACCGAACCTGAAACATCGTGATAAGCACAAGTGCAAACGATCGATCGCCACAGAGACTAATGAAACGAGCAAGTGGTAATCATGTAGATAGCAGAGGGGATGGACGTTCATTCCAAGTGAATAGGGAGAAACTTACCGGCCACTGTCGCGATCTTTGGCTGTGATGGTAGTTATCGGAGTGCCCGGTCCAGCAGTTTCGGAAACGAGGGCCGTGTACGAGGGGTTGGAGAAAGACGGCGCATTGTCATTGACATCCGTTATACCAACCGTGACTGTGGCGGTCGATGAAAGCTTCGGATTCGTATGAACTTCCTCGGCGACCACCTGCGAAACGAGACGTCGATAAGAAACTCCACGGCTCTATTATATAAACTGTAGACATAAAATTGATATCTCACCAGAATAATGAATTTTCTTTGATTAGGATTTTCGTAATCCAGCGAGCCATTAGTCACTCGTATATTCACAGATGTGCTGCCTGTTGCTTGGCTCGGCTCGACGGTAAAAGCGCCGGTAATATCCTCCAGTCGCAAAGAGAATACTGAATTCAAACCCTGCGCACAGAATACAATTATATTTTCTCTCTGCTCTATCTCCCTGATTCGTTCGGCTATAGCTTTGTACGAACGAATTGCGCGTTCATTCAATTCCCGACTGCGCGGCGGTGAAGGAAGTTTTTTAATATTTTCTCGTTCAATGCCGTGTGTCTGTGTGTACACATAAACTCGCATATATACGTAAAACTCGGAGGCACAAAAGAGACAGCCGATACATAACAAAAGTTACTCACAACGTCGGGATCGCGAACCATCATTTCCAGATGCGGTAAGGGCGTACCGTCGGCGATGTTCTCTGGTATAGAGATACTGTATTCCTTGCGGTTGAAACTCGGCGGCTCGTCGTTGACATCCTTGATGGTGACGGTAGCCTCGGCCACCGAGACTGTCGAGGGATCGCTACCCGGTGTTCCGTCGACGACCTCGCGAGCTTTAACTCGAAAACTCAACACACCCGTCGAATTCTCCAGGGCTTCTCGATCCAAAGGCTTAGCCGTGCGCAACTCGCCCGTCTCGGCGTCCAACAGGAAGTAGTCGAATGGATCTTTACACACAGGGTAAAAGTTTCGTCGTTACTTCGTTTCCAGCCTTTACGCAGAGCTGTCGGCGAATTAATTAGCGACGCAGCTTTGACTATATACACTCCGCTCGCAGATGAGAAAAGTTTCTCCTGCGCTTGATCCCCGAAATTATATAAAGAACAATCTCTCCCCCCCCCCTTCTAGAATTTAATCGAGAAAATATTTTCAACGAGAGCTGACTCTCAGTCTGTTTAATTCGGTTTGGCGAAGAAGAGAAAAAAGATCCCAGCGTAGTCCATAAAAGTGTCTATAAAGTTTAAGGTTTAAACGCTGCGATGCAAATCATCCCTTAAGCTTACCCACGACTTTTATTGTTACGACCCGCGCACGCGTAATCCATATCAGCCGCTGTGTGTGTGTATTTTTTTAAAACCACTGCACTGCGGCTTTTTTTCCCTAGGAAATTTAAAACTAGCGCCGCCGGCATTGTTTGAAAAATCCAAGCCTCCGGCTGGAAAAATCAATACAGCTGTTTTGCGTATATAGCGTATAAACTCACTAGTGACGAGTTCGTAGACGATTTTTCGCGGCATTCCACGATCTCCGTCTCTCGCCTTGACGGTCATGACTAGAGTCCCGATTGGATCGTCCTCCTTGACGACACCGGTCAACGAGTCCAAAAACTCCGGCGGACTGTTCTGAATGTCGGTGACTTTAATCTCGACTCCGGTGGTATTGCTGTTTGTGCCGTCCTGTGGAAAAGAGCAACTTTATATATATACACCACCTTTTCTCATCGTCGCGGAAGAAAGAAAGAGAAAAATGGAAGAAACTCACGCTCGCCTGGAGTAGAAGCTGGTAGAAAGGTCGCTCTTTGTAGTCCAATGGCTGTTGAAGTACAAGTGCTCCGATGTAAGTGTCTTGGCTTCTTTCGATGTTGACAATGCCGAATTTGGTGCAAGCATCGGGAAACTGTAACGAAAAGTGTAAAAAAGGGGGACTTTTTTATGCTGCGCTGAATTCGCAGAGGAGCGGAATGACTCGAAGTTTTTGTGAAATTCTGATAGAGTATCGATGTATACTATGCGGTGATCGATTTTCTGTTTCAAAGTAATGCAATAAGGAGAGTTTTGGAGGTAACGAAAAATATCACGTTTCTGCGCCACCGCAGAAATTACATTTTGAAATTTAAATTTTCTAAATATGGAAATTACAATACGAGATAAAATCTTCAATTTGAAATAGTGAAATAATAAGGGACAGTCATAAAAATTTTAAACTGCTTTTAGCTTTCACTTATAGGCAGTATCTTATATCCTCTCTTTCGATTTAATTTTAGCAATTTATGAAATAAATAGAAGAGTTAAACGAAATCTCGTAATTAAAAGATATCCGACAGAAGAGAGAAAAGACGAGCAAAGTTTGACTTGCATTAAAATTAGGTAAAAACGGTGAATTAACATTAAAATTTTTAAACAATATCACCGTCTTAAAAAAGAAGTTTCTTATTAGATTTTCAAACGCACAATCCCCATTACCAACTCTCTCTCTCACCGAATCGTTTTAATCAAGTCTCATTCAAACACTACAAAGATCGGAAATTAAAAGTCACGAGCAGGCAAAATAAATACGACTCGATCGACGCTCAAGCAGTATAATTTAATTACAAAACCGTCCTAACCCTCCCTTCAAGCTCAAATTTCGCATTTAAATAAAAAATGCCGCAAAGCAACTACACCATCAGGAATTCACAGCAAAATCAAAAAAAAAAAAAAGAAAAAATTCTCGGCTCACCTGAGGCTGCGGTATGCAAGTGACTTGAATATTCTCGCCGAGTAGATCAGGATCCGTAACCCGGATGGCCGGGAGTATCGTGGTGCCCGGGGGCGAGTCCTCAGCGGCCACCGCCTCGTATGGAACGCCAACGAATTGCGGCGGGTTGTCGTTCTCGTCGAGCACGATCACGTGCGCCTCCACCCCGACGATGTTCGGCTGCTGGCCCCGGGGCACCGAGTCCTCCAGCGTCACCCGGAATCTTATCGTGTCCGCCTCCTGCCACCCACACATTCATATATATAGTATATAGAGCCGCATTGCGCTGTTCCGCAGCGCGAGGATCATCGCAAATCGATTCTGCGGTATAATAGCTCTGCGCGAATTTATCGCTCAACTGCGGAAGACACTCTCTCGTAAATATTTCATCAACTCAACGCTGTGTATGCGCATTGGGATATGGGATACTTGTTGCGATATATATATATGTGTGTGTGTGTGTGTGTATATAGGAAAATTCCGCATACTGTATGCGAAGAAAAATGTGGCCTTTGTCGTGCTGACGATAGATATAGTCTGCTACAGCTTCCTTGAGCGCGAATAGGAAGAAGAGAAAAAAAGGTAAAAATACAAAGCACGCGAGCCTGCCACGAAAAGGAGGAAATCCAGTTACAACATCGCGCGCGGCTGTGCAGAAAGTCAGAAGCCCGGATTCTATGCTATATATACTATGTGTGTGTGTGTGTATGTGTGAAATCGGAAGTACGTCAACCGCAGAGCGTCTGCTAGTCTCAAGAAAATAAAAGCGAGTCCGTGTGCGTGTGTGTGTCGAATTATTACCGCGTCAGAGGACACACAGCGTATCAACGGAATAAGCAGAAAAACCAGTTAATGTACTTCTTTGTCGAAATGTATTTCCGAGAGGCTCGTCTCGCTGCGCTGGAATTTTGAATGATATTTTCTGCTCTTCCTGTTTTCGTCGACTGCGCGGATGAATTTTATTCCTATACAGCGAGGGATTCGAAGAGGCAGAAGAAGAGAGATATGGGTTTTGGATTTTTTCTTTTAGTGGAAAGGGGTTTAATGTTGTAAATTTATAGCTGCTGGATTTTATGCGTTTTTTGCTTCGTGAATATTCACAGAAGGATGTTTATTCCGTGGTTTGTTCATTTTGCATATTTAATTGATTGTCGCGCTCTTTTTCTCAAAAGGATAAAGATTGGTCAAAGGTATGCAGATTACAAAGGACTGTAGTTTTTTAATATTGATACAGAAGCTTCAGTAATTATAAACCAAAGAATCATTTTATTAATCATAGCCAAAAGAATAACCAGCATTAATCCAATCAAATCGTCGTTGATAAACTCCTTTAAAAATCGAACTTTTACCTCTCACAAAGGCATGAATTTCCATTTACAATGCCGTCTCACACTGGTTTTATTCGTCGCTATCACATTCGAGAAGCTTTTAAATAATAACGTGCAGCAGTAATACTCCAAAGCTTCTCTTTCTCTCTTCGAGTTTTATTTTACTTACGAAAGCAAAAAACGGAAGTGGACGAGAAGCCGGGACACTGCGCCACAAAGGGTCAGCAGACACACGCACACAGAGAAAGCTTCCCTCTCAAAGTTTTAACACAGGCGTATTTACGATTTAACTTTGCCGCGCACGCAACTTTGAGAGCACAATAAAAATATACTCTTTATACCTAAATACCCAAAGCGCTATATACAGGATGTACACAGGACGAAGAAAAAATTTTTTTCTTTTTTTCATGTATATGTATAATGTAGTGACGGTCGTCCACCGTAACCCAAGCCTGGTAGAAAAATTAAGGATTTTTAGCTAAGATTTAGCTAGTTATCGGCTAATTTTCCAAAGAAAAAAACTTTACGCTGTTAGGAATAGAAAAATCAATGTTTTTCGATACAGTATGCGTAAAGTAGCACTTTTGTGCACAAGTGTAATTTTAATTTTAACTCGAAAATTACCTACAAAACAGTTATTTATTAGTTAATTGTTAATTATTGTACATAATAAATTATTATACAGAAGGTACTTTACGCATACTATATCGAAAAACGATCTTCTCAACACGTGCGTACCGATTTACACACTCGTAGTGATCGAATATTACACTATTCGATCTACTCGTGCGTAAAATCGTACTTTACGCACTTGTTACGAAAACTACTATTACATAATATACTAAGCACTTTGAGCACACTTCCATTTAATTAACGCGTATCGTTGACTTTCTACCAGGGGAATTACTCGACCACACGCACAATTAGAGAAAAGTGTTTAAGCAGAAATACGCTTACCTCGCGATCCAACGGCTCAGCCAGAGTCATGACACCGGTGCGCTGATCGACCACAAATTTATGGGTCAACTGTACACCGTACTTAACCGGCGAGCCTTCGGGATCGTGGCCTTTCAGGGTAAAGACCTTAGTGCCGACTGGAGTGGCTTCGTTCAGTGTCCAGCCCATCGGATAACCCGAACCATCGAATATTGGCGGCTCGTTAACATTGTTACCGGCTGAAATGGAAGTGGTGGATATAAAAAAAATTTTTTCATCCAAATGATCCAATAAATTTTATTAGATATATTGGTAGACCGCAGAGGGGAGATCAGCAGCTTTCCGATAATGTCGAGCGCACTCGAGCGCGAACAGCTGGATAATGCATTCCCCTCCGTATCTATATATTTCCTCGTCGGATCCACTTCCTTGTGGATCGACTCAAGTCGGATTCGCTTCCGCGGGTTTTTCTTCATATCCCTATACGTTTCACCTTTTATATATACAGATGGAATTATATACATGCGCCGTTTTAAAATTATATTCGATCATTTAAATACGTTGATATATACAATGATCGTCAGTAGATCTTGGAAACTTTAAATTATTATTATATCTCGATATCGAGTCTCCCTTGAAACTTTCTTCAAGCTCGGAATGGAATTATCGGATCCGAGATATATACGCTTAATCCCCCTTATCATACATATATATATATCGGATTCGAATATCAAGCTATATATAGAAGCGTCTGAAAACTAATTTAATTTTGTTTCTCCATAAAGCCGGCTCGTCTCTCTATCGAATATTCATGTCGAATAAACTTTTCGAATAGTCCAGTATAGGGGGCTAATGATAAAACCCACACTATACTATATCGCCTAGTATATAGGATAATAGCCGGGGCGCATTCGAATGCGGTAACTCGCGCATAATCGAAATACGGAAAGTTCGCCGTTTATTCGCTATATAGACTCACCGACACATGTAGCCAGCAGCAGCAGCAGCAGCAACGGGCGCCTTCCAACTTCCCCCATGTACCTGCAAGCATAGGTAAGAAAAAGCACAGGTTTAAATCATGGTAATATACAAAGCGAGAAGCTTATTTCTTCTTTGTTGCTGAAAAGTTTTAATTGTGTTATATATATATATATATATATTCAACGAGATTTCACCACTGCTACAACGGCATACATTATTCATATATATGTAATATACATTGACACGTCGTAGGTATGCATCAGTCAGTTAGCCGTAGAATCGCGCGGACAGCGTAAAGTACATCGTCGCATAAATGCTAATAATGCCCATTCGGTCTCTATCTCCTCGTAAATTCCCAAGAAGTTCTCCGACTTCTCTCCCCGCACGTGTTCCTAAATCTCGGCTCGCAAAATGCGATTCCATCATATAACCTCGCATGCATTGTCCTTCTCCCTTTTTCTTTCCACACATATACACCTATATATACACACACACTATATTTCAATCTCATTTTCCAGCATATACACAGCAGCAGTCGCGCATCTGGTCTCTCTATACAGACATATATATATATATATATATATATGTATAAAGCTTGAAGCTCTCCTCTCTCGCTGTTGCGCGCGCGTCGCGTAAAATCGATGGCTGCAGAGAGCGCGCAGTAGAGCTTCTCGTGGGAGCTTTCCCTCTATCTTCGCGCGAAATTCCCAAAGTGCTAACTTCGTCAAGGCTGAAGGAAGCAGCAGCTTCGCGTTATATATATATATATATATACATGTATATACAGCGAAGCGAGTAGGCCTCCGCGCGTCCATTATGCCTTTTAATTGCATCCATTAGAGACGCGCGCGGCTAGGGAGGTATTGTCGCGGCCGATGACACGTTGACGTGCTGCTGAACGTTGCTCTCTCTCTCTATATATATATATATATATATATAGATAGTGTGGATGTTGTACCAGCCGCCGGCTACACGCCAGCCAGTTCTGTGTTGCGATTTAAGCTGTCGAGCGATAGTATACACAGTGCGATGCGTGGGTGGATGATGTCGCAGAGTTCATTCTTTCGTCCTTTCAACGCTCGTTTGACGACGCTTTTTTTGGCCCGCGCGCGCGCGTCATTTTCCGCGTTTTCCCCCTATTTCACGCCGCCTCTGGGATTTTTATACACACATATATATATATATTGTTTTGGCGCGTCAACTCTGCTGCAACCCCTGCCTCGATGTTTACGACTCGCCGATAACGTAAACATATATCTGGACCGATGCTCACAGTCGCAGTGGCAATACACATTTGTATAATATTTCCAAACTTTCTTTTTTTTTCGAACCAATTATACGAGGGCCGAGTTTTTCCTCGCTAACGATCTTGGACCGTAAAATTTACATATACACTCGTGTTGGAAAAAAAGGGAGAGCTCTCGTTCATTAGTGCCTTTTAGTGCAAACGAAGGTTCTGGGCACAAGTTCGCAAGCTTATAATCTCATATTTATCTCCGGTGCGCAAAAGTTCCAGCAATGGTAATAAAGTATGTATAAAAAAAACTTTCAAAGCTTTCCCGGAACACTTTGTAGAAAGGCTATATTCTCCCGAAAGAAATCGCAGAAATTGCAGGTATAATAAAAACTTTTAATGCGCTCTAATAAAAGTGTTAACTCGAGAGAGAGAGAGAGAGAGAGAGAGAGAGAGAGATACTATATATATTATACGCTCCCTACGCATTATACGATTCGCGATGATTTATTCCTCGCGCTTATTGAACGTCAATTTATGTAAGTGAGAAGCAGCAAATATCGTTTAAAAATCTGTTCATCCGCGCCAACGATATATACCCTGCCATAATAAAAGTAGGAAAATAAAATCTCTTCTGCGTCGGGAGAAATATAAATCAACGCTCTTTTTTACACGCAATGTGGCAAGCAGTTTCTGACAGGTTTTACGTTTAACGCTAGCATATACATTTACAGATATATATGTATATATATATATATATATATATATATATATATATATCCTTTTAATGCGAGCGCGAAAGGGCGCGAGAACCGCATTTACGAGTAAGCTCACGGCTGCTGTTCAGCGCTTTTCCCCGTCTCTCTCACGCAGGCGGAAAAGCTGCGCCAATACACCCTCAGTGTAGGTGTGTATGTACACGTAAGTGTGTGCCCAGCCACCGTTGGGGATTCGCGGATTTGCGCGAGCCGCGTTCTGGAAAATGCGTTTCTAAAACAGGACTTATATACCTATACCGTTCACGCAGCTTCCGCCGAGCTTTCAATACGAGGCTTTGCATATTAAGTGTATATATATATTGTAAAATCCCCTATAGAATTGCCTATACCGAGCCCGCCGCAACTCGGTTTAAAAATGAGTTTTTATTCACTCGGTAGTATATAGCTTAACGGTTAATTAGCTAATTCGTCTTGAAATTAGCTAACAATTTTCGAGAAATTAGCTCATTTATCGTTATCCTCCTACAGGCTTAAATGCTTAGAGTGACCAACCACTCAATTTACACTCTAGCTTAAAGTCGAAATGACACAGCTTTTTTAGAGTGAAACATCACTCTATACTAAAATGAAAATTCACTCGTAGGTCGATTGAAATCAATCAGCGTAAAAGCACCTAAACTTCTCTCTAAATAGAGTCAAAATTTCACTCTTAAACGTTGATGTCCACTCTATCTAATTAACACTATAATTAGAGTTAAATTTCGGACGCTGCAGGATAAAATGAATCTATAAAATTTCGCTGGAAAAATATCAAGTGAAATAAATGAACAGATTTTTTTTGCTAAATAAATTTGCTTTTATTCGCTGTTATCTACATCAATGTTATACAACATTGTATTAAGCATTTCTGGACATGGTTTGGACTTGCCAAATCCATATATATATATATATATATATACAGTTAGCAAAGAAGTTGAAGTCGCATGCAATCCTGGAAATGATTCCGTATTAAAATACTACAGGGTTACAGAAGAAAACAAAAGTTGCTTTTAGTATACATGCGTATATTGTCTATTAAGTATACAACGCTCGTATAGGAGAGCACATTAGAAGACACTCGATATATATGGCTTTGCGGGGAGAGTCGGAATAAGACGAGCCTGATTAAGGATGGAATGTAATATAGCACACAGCAATGCGGGCGCGCTTCGAGTCAAAGACAATCCGTAACTCGAGCGAGTGTGCATTAATGCAGCGACGGGCTGGGTACACACGACCGCGATGTATGCATCCACCCGCTGCTGCAATATTCCAGTTTGACGTCCTCGAGAGCGAGAGAGATAGAGCGCAATTCATATGTGTGTACGTCTGATCGTTCTCTCTCTCCAGACCAGCAAGTGTATACTAAGCGATAAGCTTCAACGGTGTATATAATGATTAATTTGGAATTGTAGTATAGTATATAAATGGGGCACTTGGAGAGAAGATTAACGAAGCATTTTGAAGGATGTATATCATCCAATATCTTACGTGTATCAGGTAGTGGCATATGTGCCATCGAGTAAGAAGTCTTCGTCTGACGAAATTTCAGTTTAAATGTCATTGTCCACATTTTGGAGGATAATAATCCAGGTATTTTAAAGTTCTTTCGCGAAGCAATAGAGGCTCTTCTGGATTCGGATGTTTAAACTAGACATCAGATACAAATATGTGCGAAATGCTGCTAGAGTAACAGAAATACTTGCATTTTAGCCATCTAGCGGTATAAAAGAGTAACTATATAGGACACCAGTCAAGTTAGCTCGATTATATGCGAAATTTGTAACAGAGATCTGTTTTTAGATAAAGTTTTGAGCCTGCGGTTACCCCGTAAAGTTTACCAGTTTCAAATATAGAACATACTTATACATATATATACAGCATCGCGAAATTTCTCTTCGCGTGGTTTGAAAATTAATTTTCCTCTTTGGCACTCATTGCCGCAGTGTGATCGTATATAAACTTTAATGCGACATTCGTCGCTTACAGCTTAATCCTGGCTTTGCTAAAATATCAAATAACGAAACGTACGCGGCTGCCAGATTATATATAAGCAGACCCCAATTCGCTTTGACGAATGGCATGAAATAATTTTAATGACACAGCCGTATGGAACGTTAATATTGTACAACAAAATAACAACGTACTTGGTTGACGAGCATAATTACTCTGACAGCTTTTGGAATCGTCGCAACGAATGATCTTAACGAATGATCTGACGCAAACATTACGGAAATCAATTCATTCGCTGTGCGTTATAAACTGTTATTTTACAAAATGTATAGTCTATTTTACGACAATGAAAACTATTCGAGTCTCGCGAACACGTTTGGAACTTAAAACAAGTCGAAAGTTTGTTTTGCACCCGCAAAGCCTTGTAAACTTCTACCTTCGTTTGTACAGCCAAGAGACTTCACTCATCTTTTTGAAAGTCGTGTGCCTATAGAGCTGTAGACACAAAAAATTATGGACCTCATGATGGCACGTATTACACACTATATACTTTGCACAGTACTGCGGAAGAAGAAATATTTGGACAAGGTCTGTTTCGTATTTTTGTTGTAAAATACAATTAAACATAAAGACGTATAATTATTATGCTTAATCCTATTTATCATACCGTCGGTTTTGGATTAACTTTGCAGGATATACATCTAATCCGGAAAGGCTACCTGTCGCATCGCTGATATCAAAGTATATATCCGTTTGGATTAAAGCAAGTCACGAACCCCGTTGTGTGAAGGGCGATTATTATTTGTGTAGGATAGATATTTGATATTGGTCTTCATGAGCAAGCGGAAATACATGCATATATAGTAGCGAATACCAATCGTATACCGGTAATTGATAGATGACAGTAAGCTGATAAAAGATATAGATATAGAGATTTTTGATTTTCGAGTGAATTATGATACATATAAACTTCTTAACTATGCTGTGATATTAGTAATTCAAAAAGTTCGCAGCGAATTTCCAAAGTCAATCACTGGGAAGGGACCAAAATATTTTAAACTTTATATATACCTATATCGAAAGGCATACCAGGCGTAAAAGTTTAGCGAGTAACGGCTTCGTCAATATCGATTAACGGACGCATTGTTTCTCACTCGCTACTATGCTCGTGCATCGAACCGAAAGATTGTTTTTCCCTTTGAGAGCTTCCAACCTTTTACATTTCTTTTTCAGTGTACAAGAATTTCATCCTAACTAACGATTAATCAACCCAATAAACTGCGCAACGAAATTTCAATTATTATCAAAAACGTCCATTCTATCCTTGGTAGAAACGAAATCTTAGATTACTGGCAAGTTTTTAGGTTGCCAATCAAAAAACTAGGTTGTTTGTATTGCTATAGTTTTTCGGGCAGAATGACGATTTTTAGCCCAGTTTCTGGGTAGTTCTTAGATTGAAAAACTGCCTAAGATTATAGTTGTATAAGTACACAACAAAGCTACACGTACTTTTTTGCAATTTGGGATTAAAATTGAAAGATTCGTACTTTCAGACTTAGATTTGATTTTTTTTTCAAAAAAAAAAGGTATGGAATAATGATTTGCATATGAAAAGTCATCCCTGAAAAATGTTGTCCAACCGAGGACTTGAACCCACGCCTGCGAAACTGAGCCTTATCACTGTTATTTCACGCGCTCTAATGATTCATGACATTCAGTTATAACCTTTAATCATAAAAAGTAGACAGCTATTAGCAAGTTCTAAGCACATAAATGTGAACAGTTTTATCTATTTTAAGTAGCTGCTTCTTAACTTATCGTCTATTTTAAATTCCTACTTTTCTACCAAGGATACTCTGGTAGAAAATTCATCATATTCTGGCTAGAAATTTGGGTGAACAAATGATAACATGAGGTTCATTTGTTTTTTTCATTCATTCTTTTTTTTAAGAAATTTGACCCGAAATTCTGGGCAGAATCTGGCGAATTTTCTACCAGGGTACACAATACACGTAACGCATAAACTATCCCCACGAAACCCAGTAAAATTTAATCTGAACAAGCTCAGCATGTAACAAGCTGAGGGTTTTAAAATTATGTAGCATATTCTCCCGAGAGCTAGACAGAATAAGTTTCCCCAAGAAAACATACCTAGCGCGTTATTTCGCAATTTGCGGTTTCGGCCGTACATATAAGCCTGTGCGAGAAAACGTAGAAAACACAAGGGGAAAGCCCATGGCACGTACAGCACTCAAGTGCGGAATCGTCAGATGCAAGCGAGCATGCGTGTACCGCCCTTCCGGTCCTGACCAGACGCCGGCAAAGAGCGAATGAGGAACAGAGAGAAAGAGAGCAACCTCCCACCATATACTGCCGTCTGGTTTTACTAATTACAAGGATAGCTTACTTTGAACATCGCTACACGGACTGAAACTAAATAATCCTCGGGGAGGATGGTGTACTATAACGGAGACACCGGTGTATTTAATGCAAGAAGTGGGATGGCGAACAATCAATAATCCATAAATTTCTTCCATAAAATACTCCGCTGTCGTAGGGTATAAGAGAAAGTTCCGTTATGAAGTAATAATGTATAAGTGCAAAGTTATCCGAACCCGGGCATTATAATATACCGACGACGACTGCTTACTATATACTGTTGGAGAAAAAAAAGCATTTTCTGCAATACACTTTGATGATTCCGTTCAAAAGCTCGTTATTTGTTGTTTGGAATAAATGCGAAGAGTGCCTTTGTATATTTTATAATAATAACGACCATAATGTTACACGTATGTGATTGTTGTAAACCTGTTGAGTGTTTTCATCTCGTTAATTGTCAACAATGGCGCAAGCTTATAATGACAATAAATAGTCGATTTTATTTTTCCGCACTTACACCGTATATCGGTATATCGAATAAGTATTGAAAGAAAGTCTGCTGCCCATCACAGTTATGAACAAACCTGAGACGGCTATTTCATGAGGTATATATGGATTCAACCAAGGCTCACTTAATACAGAGCCTGAGGCCACTTTCACTGTTGTCGGATTCGGATTGTAGGTCCAGCGTGCATTTATTACTTTTATGACGTTTGCTCTATACCCGCTTATATACAGTAAACGTTTGAGTAAAATTACATTTCCAAGTTGTACACATCAAAACAAATGCATCAGTGAGCACAATAATGAAATTCACAATGCGCGCATAACATGAGCGCGTAATATCAGCGCTTCAATTTTATAATCAACTCATCAAAAAGCGTATGTTATAACGTAATACTTATATATCTACACGCTGATGTGAATGAATGAAATTCTCCGCTGCTCATTAGCATTGTTAGAAGCAACAACGCGAAAACGGAACTTTCACTCTGTCTCTCTTCTTTCGCCATTATACTCACGCATATATATATATACGCGCGCGCGCGCGCGTCTAAAACAATTTAAAATAGACTGCGGCTATACGCAGCAGTAGCAGACAAGAACAGAAAAAAAAGAACAGGTAACTTTGTTCCGCAACGGGGAGAACGTTCTCTCGTGCGCAGCTCTCGGAATGACTGCTCTGGAGAAAATTGCGCAATCATCAGTGTGTATATGTCTATATGGGGGGGGGGGGGGCCCGCTCATTACGCCAGGGCTTTTCCTGCGTGAGCAGTCGCGGAGCAATCTTCCGCGAATTTCCGTATCCGCGGTGCAGCATCCGATTGAAACTTGCTGATCGTCTTCCGAAATTCACCGAAACTGTACGAGCTATCTCGTGTATATAGATATTGCGCTTATACACATACTCTCTGCCTTTGATGAAATGCTCTCGTGAATATGTGCGCGCTGCTCTGGACCCCCTTAAACGTTTTATGAACCATTGCTTTGAAGTTTACCGTTGCTATACATTCAATTGCTACATAAGCGGATTGTATCGTGTGTGAGATAATGTTTTTTTAGGTTGATGCTATATATGAATGTGTGGCAGGTTTTTAGTTCATTAGGACACTGTTATGTAATCCTTATACCTGGTAAAAATTTCACGATAATTTATCGTCAAAGTGTTTATCAAATGGGGGTATTATTTATGAATATTTATTTATTGATAACATTTTCATTTCTGAAACCATGATTATACTTTCAAAAACGGTTGTCTTGAAAGAATTGCAGAAACCTGACTTCAATTTACTTTAAATATAATGTGTTATTATCGAAATAATGTTTTTAAGTAGAAAATGTCGCTGGTTTCTACTCGGAAACCTGTGAAGACTTCTACCAGGGATGTAAAAAATGATATACCAAAGTGATAATATACACAAATTCATTGCATTTATTGTTTCACAATGAATAATGCGTGTAGAGAAGTAACAATCATGTCGGGCTTTAATCCCCGTCAAAGTAATTAGTATAATCTGATAATTTTTATTATATACAGATCAAACGAATAATTCTACACGAGGATTCGATAATGTAGCATATGGGGAACCCGATTTGGCTAATTTGGTAAAAGCTAATGTTATATATACGTGTACGTGTAAGTTGAATCAGGCAAAGAGCAAACGTATATAACGAAAATGCATTCGCAATATTCACATACCTATCAAATCTGCTGGCAGTCCCTTGATTATTGGAATTCCTATTAGTACTTCTCCCAAAGCTCATGCGCGAGTCAATAAAATGTAGGTATAGTCGGCCGCATATGCATGTGCAAGAGAGGACTCGTGCAAAAAACTACTTAATGTCTGTATTCTATAGGTTCGCTATTATTTAGATACTTTTTTGAAGACTGTATATTTGATTTGGTCATTGTTTATCGATTGGATTAATCGAAGAGCGATCGGAATCCCGTTAAACATTAAATACAATATAAGAACGACTTGGTTTCACGAAATTCTAACTCACAAAGTATAGTTTAATAATGTAAAAGTTCCCTGGTAGAATAGTGTTAATGAAATGGGGGTATTATTTATGAATATTTATTTATTGATAACATTTTCATTTCTGAAACCATGATTATACTTTCAAAAACGTTTGTCTTGAAAGAATTGTAGAAACCTGACTTTAATTTACTTTAAATATAATCTGTTATTATCAAAATAATGTTATTGAGTAGATAATATCGCTGCTTTCTACTCGGAAACCCGTGAAGACTTCTACTCGGGTTGACATTAGCTGTTATGATAGGAATAATTGATTGATTATAGTTCAACGTTCGTTTTTCAAAAATACTTCTCTAACGAATCATAGACAACATAGCAAGCACTGATCAAATGTACATATATTGCAAGTTTAAAATTGCAATACGAGACGCGATGTCCGCTTCGATATAACTAATAGTAATAGTGTTTAGTGTAAGGTTACAAAATTGAATTTTGTTTTATGGGAATTGAATATACTATTTCGCTTTTACCTTTAATGCACAACAACATCATCACAGTGATTAATATTATACTTTCATATAAACAAATAGCAACCTGTGTTCTTGCATCGGCTATATTATTTTGGCGACACTAGCTTAATAGAGAGAAAAGTTCCAGACTTGCAAGAAAAAACTTTATCAAGTGTCTACATTAAGATAATTACTCTACGTTGGATCGAGAATGCAGTCGAATTCCATCGGAATCCATATTTGCTACGTTGGATGTCAGATTAATCCTATCCAAACAGAGCATTGATCCAGATTCCACTGAAATTACTAGATGAACTCGTTTACTATAGCAATCGATTCGCCGGCAAAGTTTTGACGATCATTACGCCAAAATCTTCTCTAATTTTCTGCGAATATATATGTACAACTTTATCAGCAATTCTGCTAAAACATATTATAAAAACCGCAAGTTTCAATTTCGTTTTGCAATAAAACATTGAGAGGCATAATCCTCTTGAATCGAAAAATTTTCGAAAAGGAATATGATAAGCGAAAAACCTCAATAAAATATAAATATACCTTTTATAAAAATTTCAAAGTGAAATGAGACTCCTTAATTCAAACGAAATCGCATTTATATGACGAGAGGAACATGGTTACTTAAAAATAATTTTTCCTCCTCTATCATCGTATATTCAAGATTATTTCTTTGTGCTTCAAAAGTGCTTAAACTAAAACTGATATTCCCCCTCCAAACCAGAGAATATCACGATAATTGCGCTTCGTTTTCCAAAATCAATCTAGCACGAATAAACGCAGCAATAATCTCAGATTGCCCCCGGTTTCTCATAGTCGGCGACAGTCCAGCGCATCAGAGAGTCTACAGTATACATCGCTATAAGGAATGTTCAACGAAGCTGAATCTTTTTAAGAGGCTTGTCGCGCGCGCAAGACTAGACCAGAGCCAACTTTAAGTCATAGCGCGGAAGGCTTCTCTATCTCTCTTTCCTTTCTCTTTTCCACTCACTTCTTGTCATGCAGGCAAGCGTATACGCGCCAGAAGAAGAGAGAGAGAGAAAGAAAGATCTTTATATCTGCATTGTATACGAGTACCTATATACACTTAAAACATTCGCACACTCCGCGTCTTCCCCTAAACTTAATTAACGAGCATTGTTTCCACCCCCGCGACAGGTTCTAAACAATCGTAAACGCAATTTCTTCGAAATTAACGTTCCTGCAGTACTGCAGACGACGACGGTGTCTCTTATCGGGCTGATCCCCTTTTTGTGTACAGCGCAATTGTCCACGAAGTGAAAGAAAAAAGCCGCGGGAATTCGTTACGGTCTTAATCCTCATTTACATGGGCTGTGTTGCCTTTCTTCCGAGGAATTTCCTTCACGGGAGAATTCTTCAAGATAAAGTGTGGCTCTGCGAAGGAGTAATGAATTTCGTTGTCGAGGGCGAGACTCGCCGTTTTAAAATCAAAGTTTTAAGCTGTGCAACTACTAATTTTCATGTTTTCAATCCAAAATCTTAATTTGAAGTAGTGAGCGTCCGGTTAACATTTTCTTTCCGTAGGTTTTTATTGCAAGCTTTATTTAAAAGTTATATTATATGGAGTAGAAAAAATAAATCTTATACCAAACGTCCCGTTATCAAATCAAGCTTCAATTTGAGATGAGTATCCTGATGGAACACTTTTCAGAAATTATTTTAAAGCATAACCGTTGGTGAATGCAATTTAAAGTTCATCATTGAGTTATTATAAATCCATATATATCAATAATTAAAGGACCCCAAATTCGATTGTATTGAGTTGACGTGATAATATCGGCGCTGGGTGCAGCAGTCAAATACAATGTGTCTTGGTAAATAGCAGAGGCGATGTAATTACCGTCATTATGATGGTTACACGCACTGCTATATATCCAATGGATCGTGAAATTTGATGTGAATTTCTTAATTAATAATAAAGTGGATCGAATCGTTTAAAAAGACGGTAAATTGACAATTTCACAAGTAGTCGGATGTACCATATGATAGGTCATTTGCCCGTATAAATAAAATCTCGTTGATAAGATTATATTTTGCTTACATAAATAAGAAAATTGCTTGATTGAGCGTGTTGAGGAGTCACGCTTGACTAGGCATTAATTAAAACCTAGTTCGGCGACCGACACTATTTTAAAATAATCGATAATTCCTACAAAGCGCTGATTAGCGGCCATTGTTGACGAGACGAGATCTTCTTTGAGAGAGACTCCGAGCCAATGTTTGTAATTTTTTTTGCTCGTTTTAACAAATTTTTCATTGAAGAAACTCGCCCACGAAAGAATTCTTCGCAAATAATACGCGTCAATGTAAAAACATCAAACAGGAAATCGTATACGTGCGGACAAGAAACGTTACAATCAGTAATTACCATTTCGTTACTTCAACATATCTGTAACATTATATAGAATGAAAAAAGCGCATAGACGTAATGTATACCCGTACAAAAATAAACATTACATGCTCTACATAAACACGCGTTATCAGCACCGCGACCAAACCCTGATGATAAAAACACGACAATGGCATCGCGTATGCAGACATGCAGACACACCTCGTACCGTCTTTTAAAAAATGCGGCGGTAGAACTAGAGCCCATCGTGCATATCATACACGAGCCTCCGTCCCTTTCTCTTCTCTCTCTCTCTCTCTCTCTTCATACATAATAACATGTCCGTCGAAAAGTACAGGTGTCCCACTTCTCCACAAACATGTCCGGGGCTCCAAGTACAAAACCAGCCTATATCGTCCTCGAGTGAGCCTCTCTCAACTCGGTGAGTGTTCCTTGACTCTATGTACATCTATATGCAATCAGCTATCGAGGACACCAGCGACGACGGCATCTCTATCACACAGGAGGAGACGCTCCCGAGACCCAGTGCGTCACGGTCTCGAGGTCGAGTTGCACGCAAAGAGCCTTAGAAACCGGTGTCGTGTATGAGAGAATGCAGACACAGGTTCGTGCGTATATATACGCGGCTCATGAGGAGCGACGGTACTATATAACGGTTCGTCGCTCGCGCGCGCGAGGTCTCTGATCTGAGAGCTGTGCTGTGTGCACATATATAAGTATACACCAGCGCACGTTTACCTTCTTCCGATGGACTTTGCGCGCACGATTTTTACAGTTAAAACGTCCTACTAATATATACCGCCGGAGGTTTTCCTCTATGTGCGCATATTATAAGGCCTGTATGCTCATTTGCATGGAATCCGCACGGCTCTGCGGCGGTGTTCCTTTTTTCTGCGATTGAAAGGCCGAGAAGTGTAAGCGCGTTACACGTGGACTTGCCGTCGTTAAAATGTCATTTCCAGTCGAGAGCTTGACACGGCTGTGTATATATATACATCGCATGTAGCGGTTCTTTTCGCGAGTGAGACTCGAGTGACGGTTATACTTATCAACGGATTAAAAATTTTCTTCGAAATCCAGAGCCGGTACACAGCAACGTTCGCTGAATTTTTCGTGTACTGACGTTCGATAATCGCGTATACATTATTCAGCTCACTCCACTTTCCGTTTTAGAGACATTTAAAACCGTAAGTAATACAGGACGAGTTCGATCCAAAGAGTATTTCTTTTATTTTTTGCTCGATTAAACAACATCCTCTTTGTATACCGTTGAACGCTGTTACGCAGCGAAGACGTAACAAAGCGTTACCAGCAAAAATATACTTATATTCACGCGGAGAATCCGGTAATTTGTGAGGGAGATCATGCGAGACGCATGGGAAGCTCTCAGGAATCCGACATGGGAACCTGCTTTTTTTCCCCAAAGAGTCTGAGCCGTTCGCTTGAAAATTATGTAATTTTTTCAACGTATCGTTTTGATCAATCTGTGAAATTAACGATGTTCTGATAAAGCATACCTACAAACAAACATAAATAAGCCGACTCTACGCGCAAACAAAAGCAGTCCAAACGAACTACACGGACGATTTTTTAAGAAAAAAAAGCGTCGAACGTACCAGTGTAATCTCGTCGGCTTCTTATCCATATCGAGCAGCAAAAATTCCGTAACTTCTGCCCCTCCTTGATCTTCACTGGATTTTCCTCATCCCGTTACACATTCGCCTGGCTTATATTCTCTTCCCGCAGGTGCAGCTCTCTGTCCGCGCGCACAACTTTTCCTCGGCTCAAAAAATCTCAAAAGCACATTCTACCAAAAAATCACTTCCTCCTTCCCCGTCCGTTGTTGATGTTGTTACTCTCTTCTGTTATTCCTGCGTTCCGATCAATACACGCTTGCGATTCCCCGGAAACCTGCGGTGTACGTACAATCGGCGACAGCGGAGTTTCCGCTGAATTTCAGTCGAAGTAAAAAAAAACTGGCAAAAATATCCTGCAGCCAAGACCGAGCGATGGCGAGCGTCGAAGGACGCAGAGAGAGAGAGAGAGGAGAGCGTGTTCCTATATATACATCTCCCTGCGAGAGGGCGATTGCGGCAAGCTGCGAAGAATTTCCTCGTCTCCCCGGACAGGCGTCGATCCTCGCTGTCTCCCAGCACACGACGTCGTCGGGGTGAAACTGCGGGCGTACGCACGAGTAGACGATAATATAAATACACAGCGACGAGAGAAAGAGCGAAGGGAGAGGAATGACGCGAGCTCCGCCGGTGGCGCAGGCCGTTCGTGGACTGGCGAGTGCAGTGGCCGCCGCCACCGCTGGCAGCGCTCGCTCGGTCCCGGAGGCTGCTGGAAATTCTGAAATTTCTCGCGCGGGATATATATATATATATATATATATGTATACAGAGGAGTTTGCCTTTCCCAGCGACCTCGGCTACGACCGTCGGTAGTCGAGTGTGTTCGCTGATCGGCTTCGGCCGTCTTCGGAGATAGTCGCGGGTATATATATGTATAATATAAGAGTGTGGACTTTTTTCTTTTTTGCAATGTTTATTTGCAGCTTGCATGAGCTCTTTTTGTGCGCGGCGGGTTGGGTTTCGGGGAAAGTTTATATAAGCTTGAAATTTTAGTTCGCGCGAGGCTACTGCTATGATGGCCGTGTTTTTAAGCGAGAAAATCTGGAGGGAAAACTTGGGGATGCGGAGTTTAGCCGAGATTGCGGTGTATATAACGAGTTGTTTGAAATGAAATTGGAGTGTTTTTTTTGTTGGTTTGTTGATATGCTGATGCTTTTTGAGTGAAGCGTGCGAAATTAGAAATGATAGCGCTGTTTGCGTTTGAGAAATTGAAGTAAGTATACCAACGACGATTAGATATTCATTTATATTCGTTAGTTTCTTAGTATCGATGAAAGGCGACATGTATATTATTTTGATTATAACTTTATTTATATTATAATTACTGCAAACAAAAGTAAAACCTATATACGATTAATAAGCTATGAATAATAGCTTAAGAGGACACACCACCTTTAAAACTCGAAAAAATAGTTATTTTTAATTTCACACAGATAAGTTGGATTGATTTGAAATTTTTTATACATACCTAACATTTAGTCCTGGTGTACCCTAATGAAAAATCAAACACCGAAAAGCACTTTCCACACTATTCCAGGACAAAATACGGCCCAATCGGGCTGAAAATTTTTTGACGTACTCTTAAAAGCAGTAGTTTTGGTATGAATGGAGGAAATATAATTCAAATGAATAGAAAACTTTTTAAAAATAAAACAAGTCAAACATTTAGTTGTTTTAGCTTATTTTTCATTATATTTGCTTGTTTTATTTTTTAAAAGTTTTCGGCCCGATTCAGCCGTACATTGTGCTGGAATCGTGCGGACAGTGCTTTTCGGTGTTTAATTTTTCATTAGGGTACATTAGGATTAAATAGGCCAAAAAATGCTAAAATAAAGATAAAGTTATGTTACGCATGTATACAAAATTTCCAATCAGTCCAACTTATCTGTGTGAAATTAATAATAATTATTTTTTCGAGTTTTAAAGGTGGTGTGTCCCCTTAATTTAGTCTAAATAAGAATCTCTAATGGACATCACACACGACAATCAACATATTATAAATTATATAAACCCCTATTTGTTTCTCTATGACCTTTTTTAATAAAATTATTTATACCAATCGACCTTTTTGCTCATTTATCAGAAACAGCAAAAATTGTCTATGCGTAACATCTGTAGCTCATTAGTTAAAAAAACTGCTACTTTTTAACGAATATATCCTGAAATGACAGTTTTTCATTTATATTTACATAAACAAATTAAAAATGCACAATAATATTAAAAATAGATAGATACGGTATATTTACTCGTATATTCATTCCGAACAGCTGAAAATGTTGTATGCTTCCAGTAAAGTCCTTTATTAAAAGCGAGGACCATGTCTTTGAAGTCGCAGTTTGTAGCCCAGTCTGTACATACACGTATACGTCGCGACGTGTCCAGTCACAGACTTCCTTCATTTGTAATTACAAAAAAAAAGACTGTCAACAGCTGTCATCTTACAATATAGTTTATTACTATATATATATATATATATATATATATATATATATATATATGATACGAGTAGTTCTATATATTGTACTTGATTCACTCGTAATGGTAACAGTTTTCTATTTCAAATTAATCTATTCTTCGATTCTTTTTTGAAATAGAGAAAAGTGGTATTATCGACCTTTTAAAATAAGGAAATATTGATAGAATTAGGGTTCGATAATCATTTTTAGAGAAAATTGATTGGTTTCCTGAACGCATCTAAAATAAACATATTAATGAAGATATTTGTGCTGAAGAAATCATTCGAATCGGTACGAATGACTGTAAAAACCGATTACAGTTCAAGTCATTATTGATTTCTAAAAAAGACAAAGATATAAAAATTATATTCTTTAAATTATAGTACAAAGGAAAATAGGAATAAGTCGCCACCTACATAAAACTAACAAACAACAAATTTCAAAGGCGGCCAATCGCAGTATCACTATTTTTTAAGATGAAAAACAATCCAATACCACCTGAGATTAAAATTCTGTGAATTATTGACATCGCCGACACCTGATTTCTGTCTGATTGAGAGCGCGCACACAGCTGTATCAATGAGATGATTTTTAGTTTGAAGTGGAATAACGAATCTTTTGAAAAAGTTGACAGTTCTTTGTCATTAAACTGATACTTCAACTTGGTTATCTGCGTGGGTTGACCACCTAGATTTTTAGTAATGTATGTTAGCAAGATTAATAATAAATAAATCAATACAGATTTACCCATGATGTGTACGTAAAAACATTTTATTCACGATTGAGCTGTAGTAATCACTTTATTCCCTGAAAAGCAGGACTAAAGTAGCATTTTATTCCCCGATAATTTACTGTATTCCCGCATTTTTCGGGAATATAGTTCACTATACCCGCAAAATTAATATTTTTTTCAATTTTAAAAAAATGTCATAATTTTTAAAAATTTTGAAAATTTTAAAAAGTTAAAAAATTATGAAAAAATGTCAAATTTTTTTAATATTTTGTAATTTTAAAAAGCTGAACAATTATGAAAAAATTTTGAATTTTTTGAATATTAAACAACACGTATATTTTCATCAAATAACGGAGACTGTGTAAGACTATTCCCTCGGGTGATTTTACTACCCTCGCTTCGTTCAGCCAGTAAACTCTCACCCGCAGGAATAATCAACAACTTTACTCCCTTGTTCCTCAATGTACTATTTCTTTACTTTCTTATGTATGATCCTTTACCAACGAAGAGCCTTTACTTTAGATAATTCCAAAATCAAACAGTAAAATATCTATATATACAGCTGAAAATTTAATAATTTAAAAACTTATTTCAAACTCACTTTATTCATTATCTTATACACATAGGTACACATTATAGATACAAATATACAAAAACATGGATCA
This sequence comes from Muscidifurax raptorellus, assembly GCA_020010945.3. NCBI lineage: Eukaryota > Metazoa > Arthropoda > Insecta > Hymenoptera > Pteromalidae > Muscidifurax > Muscidifurax raptorellus. The sequence goes on along the minus strand of CM052080.1, from coordinate 37,098,182 downwards.
GACATCTACAATGTTCATGCCTGCAAATCTGGTATATGTAATATTTGATTTTTACTTCAATGATATATTGCTTTAAATAAAAGTAGAATCAAGCACCTTATTAAAATATACATTTTTCAATTTCTTTTTCAATATTAAAATTTATCAATTTCACGATAACTCAAGAAATGATATTAAAAGAACTAAATCTAACACGAATTCATAAGTGATGTCTTATACAAACTATACCCTTTTATAAAACATGGAAATTCATATTGACTTTTCTGTCACCTTAATAGGCGGTAAGAAAATATACTCTAAAAATCAACCTTACATTCATTACAAAGAACACTATAATGTAATAAAATCGACCTTTATTATGAAAATGAACGTTTTACATATTGCTGGTATTTGTTTCCAGCGTCATTGCGCATATGCAGTGTAATATGTGTAGGTGTGTTTGACAATTACATTCTTAACCTATATTTAGTTCTAGAATTAACAAATGGATCCTATTCACAATAAAATGAATGAAAAAACTGTCGCTTTCCCAAAATTTTTACATGTCATATCGAAACGAAGAAAAAACATTGCTAACTCACAAATCTACAAGTAAACAACTTCCATACGCACATTCCTTGTGATTTAAGAGCCTTACGTTTTCATGACAAAACTTTTACATTTATAAGCTTCATTCGTGACAAATGATATCAACTTAATTTATAAACAAATTTGAAACATCATGTAGGAGTAATTAAATCTAACTTGAGGGTGTAAACAAATTAAAAAAAGTTAATAACATAAAAGATATTTTTGAAGTCTTGTTAAAAAAAATTTGACTCTACACACACACTAAAAAAGATCATTCTTATGTCATATTATATGCGCGTTATAAGAAAAACAAAAATCATTTTATTTGAGCTAAAACTCTAAAACGAGTCTGGATTTACTTTTCAAGTTAGATTTAATTTATTTTAAAAAAACCTCCAATCTATAAAGGGGAAAAACAAGCTAAAAAGCGTTAAAATATTCATTTTCTAATCCTTAAAGTTTGAAAAATAAATTTCGTTCAAGATCGACTTTCCAAAGTTTTAGTAATCTCTTATTATAATATTGCATCAAACGTATTGGAGATTTTTCGATAGTTACATACAAAAATAAAGTGTTCTTTTTATTAAAATGATCGTTTACAATTCCAGAAACTAACTACTTATTGTATTAATATTTGGCATTATAAGAGATAGCAATGGTGATTTTATCAATTAAATAAATTACTGTTTGTTGATCGAAAATGGATGATATTGTAAGAAAAAAATCTGATTAAATTTCTTCGAAAAGTCGACAAATTGAACTGGAAAATGCAGAGGCCGAGTTTTAGGAGCGAATCAAGGTTTTCATCAATATCGAGGCATTCTTTTGACGATGCTAGAACGTATCGACTTGAGGATTGTCTGATTAAGAGTAAACCTTGAAATTCGTCAAAGAGCTTATTTAGCTAGTTAAATTAGTCAAACGACATCGCATCATGTCAATCGCTTGCATTATTTTATATCTCTATACATAAATCTATGTATATATATATTTATATCACGCCTGTCTCTTTTCTGCTATGCAACTTAGGTACATTTTTTTTTTTTCAACAACCACTGCTTAATCTTTTCCTTTTTTCATTCCCATCCTGATTTTTCGTGCCCCTCTTCGTTACATTTTCTTCGCTTTTTCAACGCTTTAATTTGTCGCTTACTCATTTCCCAAAAAATCTTAGTTGTTTCAAATTTAGCAATTTGTTGTCAACTTAATTTTATGCTGGCTTTTGTGAACCTTTCTTGCCAATCAGCGATTTATGAATGTGAGGAATGACACCTGGAAAAAATTTAAATTGATTAATATACATGCATTTAATTTTTTAAATAAATACATTCTTTTCTCTGCAAAAAAAATGCAAACAAACAGTGCTTGTTGATAACTTACCACCACCAGCAATAGTCGCCTTGATTAGACTGTCAAGTTCCTCATCTCCACGAATGGCAAGTTGCAAATGTCTAGGTGTAATACGTTTCACTTTCAAATCTTTAGATGCATTACCCGCCAACTCAAGAACCTGAAAATCAATGAAATTTTTTTAATAAATAACACCAAGTATCTTTATCATTACGATTTTGTATCAAATGATCTATCATAGTATTACATTTTAGTACAAATTTTTAACTATTATACTCACTTCAGCAGTCAAATACTCCAAGATAGCAGCACTGTAAACAGCAGCCGTAGCTCCAACACGTCCATGGCTTGTTGTTCTGTTCTTTAAATGCCTGTGAATTCTTCCAACAGGGAACTAAACAAAATCATTACATAAGTCAACTTTTATTCGTTCTAATATGAAAAGAAGGTAGATCTAATTTTTTTTTTATCAATCGGCATCTGAATATTTTAGACTGGGATATTCAATATCATATAGATAAGAAGAAAATCAATGATGCAATATTTGAAGTTGTACTGTGAAGTTGTATTTAGAAATTTAGTTATAGCAAAATAGAAATTAAATCATTCGAAAGCAAACAATATAAGTTGATTAAATACTACATCTAGAAATAAAAAGTACATAATTTATTTTTTATTAAATTAACATTCAGTAGTTACCCGTTTAAAAAAAAGGTCACGAAACGAATAAAAAATCTATAAACAGTTTAAAAACAGAAAAAACAATGAGGAATATTAAACAAGCTAAACAAATATAACGGAAATTCAAAGAGCACATATTCGGATCAATGTTTTCAGAAGTGATCGCCTGGCTACCAACCGTCTCAAAAACATCGGGCTACCAATCTAGCAAACGCGTCAGCAGCTTTCCTTAGCGAGGAAATATCGAACGAGTAGTACGATGACGCGGCTCTCGAGGCGTATATTCAACAATTCGATTTTTTTTTGTAAAAAAATCAACGAACTCTCAGCTTGAAAAATCGAGAAAAATCTCGCGCTCCGAAAATCATCGCCGAAGGCTTGGAATTTTCGCGAAAAGCCCGCATCTACCAGACAGTAAAAAAATGTCGTTGCTACGCGTCGGTCCGTCGGATTCTTTGATTACCCGTCAATCATAACTGAAAAGTCCGGCGAAAAGTTGACGAAATCCTGGCTAAACAACCGGAGCATCGATTCGCGAGCTCCGATCGTCGAATCTCGGCGTAAATTCATCGGTAATCCATCTAAGCAACGGCATATTCGAACGGCAACGTACGCACAATCGAGCCAAACAAAAACAAACGTCCGTCCGTCGGTTACCCCCGAAAACAAACATCGCTCGCAGTCGTTGTTCATACATTCATTTTTCCCCTCGAGTCACGTGTTCTCGAGCTCCAACTCACGATCAGCCGCGACGAAAAGCCGTGAAAAACCCGCCAAAAACGCCCTTGCCACACGGCTCTTTCGCGCCATTTCTCCAATCGCCCGCTCTCTCTCGAACCTGCGACGGTACGTATATGCATGTATACACACACACACACACACACACATACACATAGCCGCTAAGAGAACCAAGCGCGGCAACGATCGCGATACGGCAGCGGCGGCGGCCGCAGCTCACGCAGAGCCGTGTCTCGATAAAAAGGCGCCTCGATCCGACGCTGCGGGACGAGCCGCGGTTATAAATATAATCCGACACAGGGAAGATTTTGCGCGTGCATAATTTTTGGTAAGAAAAAAAAAAATAACGACTCACCTGGAGACCAGCTCTCGCCGAGCGGGACACTGCCTTCGCCTTAGCCTTGCCGGAATCTTTACCCGCCTTGCCGCCAGCCTGGAAAATTGAAGCGGCGATTTTTTAGGTTATCGGCTCTGCGCTACGCCTTCATCCTCTCTACCCTCGCTCTCTCGGCGTGTGCCGGACGGATTATAGATATACTCACCATTGCGATCTGGTTGAAAGAGTGGCCGGTGTGTCGTCGGAAAAAAAGCGGAGGCTCGCTCGAAAATAAAAACTCGTAGAGTACCGTCCGTGAGCGTATATAGAGGAGAGTGTAATCGCGCCGCTGCTATATAGAGCTAGACGTACTGGCTGCTGCTGCTGGTGGTGCTCGCGACACTGTGCCTGCTGAGACTGTTCTCTCCGCGGCTATAACACTCGCGCCGTCTCGCTCCCTCTCCCACTCTCTCCGATGAGCCAACGCCGCGCTAACGTTTTCTCTCTCTCTTTCTCTCCTTGTTGGCGCTCCTTCCGCCAAGCGCGCGCGCGCGCCGCTGCCGCGGCGGCTTGGCACGACACTGTGCGCTTTCTCTCTTTGTCTCGCGTTTGCTTTTGTATACACTTACATAGCCTGAGAGGGAGAAGGACGGAGAGAAGCGGCGTTTTGTTACCGTCACCGAACTGTCATGGCTATTTTCCCATCAGCTCCGTGATGCCTCTCTCTCTCTCTCTCTCCCTCTCTTTGTTCCCCTCGCTTTTTTCACGGGCACATCGCGCGGTTTAACCCTTATTATCTGACCTGACTGGATCGCCATTTGTTTTTTAACTTGTCGCGATTTCGCGACTTTGTACGTGTGCGTTGAACAAGCGACGATCTGGGGATTTTCTAAATTCGTGGTTTTCCTTTTGCATGGGATAATGGCTATTTATTATTCATGGTGTAGTTATTGTTTATTCGAGGTTGCGCGGATCAACTCGAGCATTTTTATGTTATTTGGAAATAACGCTATTTTAGTAGGATTTCACATTTGTCTATGTATTGAAAAACTTAAAGTATGGGCGCGTTTGATATTATTTTACTCTATGGAGCGTCGCGCGAGACACCGGACGCTTTGTTTAATAATTTCTCTCGCATTATGAATGCATCCACATTATGTAACGTGAAATTTCGTTTTAGGAAAATTGCCGCGACCGTTAAGTTTTAGCCGTAATATTGGAAATCGTTTACTTTGCTTGTATGTGTACATTATAAATGCGAAGCATCGATTCCGCCGACGGGAACTCATCAGGCAGTATTCCAACAATGTATGGATGATTTTATTATTGGTTCGAATTATTCAGGGGATTTAATAAAGACAAAAGTCTGAAAATCCATTCCTTGGATTGTGTGCTTATTTTATTGATTTAAAGTTTTTTTTTCAAATGGAATAAGTAAATGTGTAGATATCTATAAAGTGCTTTTTTCTCTGTCTCCCTATTCTCTGCATTATTGAGTAAGCGTTGACTTCGTATATTAAATTTCAAATGTTTTTTTTTCGATTTAAAAAATGTATCGCATCTTTATACTAGGAAAAACTACAAGAATATTCTACTAACATAAATTATAACTTAGTGTTCACAAATCGTATAACAAGACTTGTCATTGCCGTACAAATTAAATCGTTTTCAAAGAAAACGAAAACTTTTTCTAAAGCCTACTTGCATTAGATTTAGCCGAAATTCTAACGAATTTGCTAGTATGAAATAATATGAAGGAAAACATAGATGGCGCATTAGTTGCAACGCCAAAGAAGTACAAAATAGGGAAAATAATAGTGAGTTTGGTCATTCGTGGTGATTATAGGACATTTTCATTACAAACCTGAGCATATTGGAAAATTTTGTATGCAATATGAAAACACCGTTATTCATCTAACTTAATGCTACGCGCACGATAAACACTTGATCTGTATTAATTTCAAATGCTGGAAACTGAACTATATGTACTGTATGTACTGTGTTTTAAAAATGTGTACAGTATAAATTCTATATCATAATAATTACTATATATAAATTATACTCAATATCGCGTAAAATGAAAACACCAAAAGATAGTGAGCTACCATATGAACACTCGTATCATATTGTTACCATGAATAATATCAAAAAGCGCGCGAGTATGCCCTTCATATTTCTCTATATTGTGGCGGGGTTTGAAAAATTAAGCAGTGCCAATAAAACTATAAAAAATAGGTCTGAAAAGTAATGTTTAGCTAAGGCGGTATAGATCAGCCAAAACTATAAATACGTTTTCAGTATGCAGAGTAAAAATTCTAGGAAATTATAAAGAACCATTTTTGTTAACGACTTTACAATGTAGTCAGTTTAGCGTCGGGTTGACAGTATTAATGTTTATCTTACGTTATTCATTAAAGCAAAAATGGAACGATACGATTATTAAATAAACGTACGATGCGCAAAAGATAAACGTAAAGCTACGATTTTTCCAGATAACTATATCATATTGTTCAACATATTGAGTAGTGAATATTTCCTGGATCTCAACAACGCGGCTGCAAAAAAATGTCGTAAACTCTGCCTACACAAACATAATAAAATAAACAAAAAAATTCAGCCTCAAGCTGACGCCCACAATACATAGTACGATTTTGTTCAACGGCTTCGTTATTGGATCCGGCAAAGGATATATTATACACACGGGGCACATCGACTATACATATATAATATACACGCACAGCCGAAAGAACGTCTTTGACGGTCACATTGACCGACAAACATGTATACAGGTATACCTACTATATAACATACAACAACAGGCTATTACACTCCTCGGTATCTCCAAAGCCTCTATTCCCCAGAAAAAGCGATACAAGCGCTATACGCGTTCGGGGAGGGACACCGACAACAACGCGCGCGCGAGTTGGAAAAAGAAAGGACGCCGCGGGAGAGAGAGAAAACGACGCCGCGCGATCAACGGACACACGCGAGAGCTTGAGCGCGACGGCAGCGCCGCGAGCGGATAGTTTCGGCGGCTCTGTGGCAGAGACAACGCGGTATACACGCGCGCATTATAGGTGTATCTTATTTGTTTTTTATTATAGTGACAGCCGGGCTTTACAACGTTTCACAAGATGGGATTTTCGTCTTGTTCTCGCTTACTTGAGAATCGATCGATTGTTCGTATTGTTTTGGTAGTTTTTTGCAAGTTTTCTCGGCGTTTTTGTAATCGGGAAATTTCATTTCTGCACTTTCCAAATATCCGTTAAATTTTTATGTTCTCAAGACATGGAAGGGAAATTTTTCGGTAAAGTTGTGTACAATAATATGTACATTTCTTTCAATCTCAGTTCGCAAATCCTGCTGAATGAACAGGTTTGTTTCGTATACATTAAGTACGTATACTATTTAGCAGAAGACAAGTTTCACGAGTAAGCGGCTTGCTATACCGCACTTGTTTGCAATACCTGCAAAAAATATATAGGTATAAATATTGTGTCTATGAAAATTGTAAACTATTTTGCATGTTTTGATGATCTGTATAGTGATGTACTAATTCTTACTATCACAAGATTATAATTAAGGTTTTTATTTAGATAATGACCTTTGATTGTTGTTATTGTGTGTATTACTAAATCACTCTCTAAAAAGATCATCAATGTTTATATTATGATTCCAGCTCTATGTCACTCACAGATAGCAGAACTCTGTTTGATGCACTTAGTATGGAGAACCTTGCTACCTTGTAGCTACTGAAGAAGTTCACAATTATTCAGGTATTAACTGTCATTTTGCTTGAGTATGTTCATCTATACTTGTTTAACTTTTATTATTCATTTAACATTGAATGAACTACAGAGATAGGTCGATTTTTTGTGAATATATATATTTTTTGTAATATAACAGCTATACACTCAGTCAGCCATCATACAGATTATGATAAAAAAGAAGTTTTGGCTGAAATGGTGGCAGAAACTGCATTTAACAAAGAAATGGCTGAAGAACAGACATAAACTTTGCAGATCAATTGGAACACAATGAAATATCAGAAAAGGTAATTTTGTGTATTTATTTGTTTATGGCTTATTTGTACTTAATTAATACAAAAAATCGTTTAATTATTGCAGACGTCTGAGGAGAAGTGTAACAACTTAAGAAAGAAGCTTTGAAATAAATAAATTCTGAGAGACTTTATGAGGAGTTGGCCATAGCACAAACAATGAAAATTGTTATTACTATCTCTAATATTGTATTCATTTAATTGGCTTATTTGACATTGTTTTATTTTGAAGGAAAGTTTAATAAACACATAATGACACGCTAGGCTAATTTGACCCCTAGAAAAGAAGCAAGAAGAAATGTCCGAGATGTCCTTGAAAAAATAATTTACTGAAAAACACCATAAGTAACTTAACTTTTTTCAACAGGGGCAAGAAAAAGGCCCTTTTTCGCGCATGAGAAACGAATGGAAAATTTTTCAAAACTTTGGAAATTTATTATAAGTTTTAAAAGTTATATTCTCTTTCTCGCAGTTCTCAATTTCGCATTACTTTCCCATGCACGAAAAACGGGCCTATTTTCTTGCCCTAGTTAAAAAAGGCACGGTGTGCAACAAGGGTAGAGTGGCCTTTTCAGACTCGGTCGATGCGTCCTCGACTCCCACTCGTGCTCAAAACATCACCCTCGCTAGAAAAAGCCAATTTTCCACCCCAGTTGCACAATATACTATTATATATCTGAAAAGGAAAAATGAAATCCAGTCGCTTCATAATGATAAGCACAAGTTTTGAATATAAGTATTTTTATTCACTGATATATAATGGGTATCGTAATATAAAATTTAAAAAATATATAATATAGTCATGACGACTGGTTTCTCTAGCTTAAATTATTTGCAATCAAATGAATGAGTATAAAATGGACACGTTTGCAGAAAAAGTTTGAAATTAGAAAGAAGCTGTTGTACTTTCAATTGGACTAAGCTAATTTTCAATGACAATACCAGCATAATATAACGTATATGTATCATTACGTACAAAAATGTTTAGCTACACCTAGTAACTTATTCACTTGAATACATAACGAACTTTGAGAATATGCAGAACCGCGCTTTACGAAGCCGAGAATTTAATTTCCTCCCACGCGAATGACTTCTCGCATAATATCAATTGAATGTTCATTCATCGCTCTCAGCCGCAGCTGCCTCTGCCAAGTGGTCGCACTGCTCCTCCAAGTCATCCTGAAAAGCATCAATGAAAAATATACGTTCATCGATGAATCCACAAAAGTCCAAAGGATATACAAACCTCTTCGAGCTCCAAGCACTTGCCCCACTCTTTGAGCGTGATTTTGTGGTCATTATCAGAATCGCAGGAGTCGAGGAACGGCGCGATGCAATGCTCTAGAGCCATTAGAGGTGCTCGTATGGGGAAGAGCTCGTGTCTGGAGACAGCTCTGTCATGGGGATGACCGTCCAGGTCGCACCACTTCCAAATCGCGGCGTTTGACCAACGTAACGTGTGGTTCGATTCAGCTTCGCGCTGCATCTTCATGTAGTAATGAGGCAGCTCCTGACGGTCCGCCAAGTCACGCATGATGTTGAAGAGCCAGTCGCGCATTCGGCGCGGGAAGTCGATCCTGTCCTCTTCTTTGCAAGCCTGTGTTAAAGGTAACGATTTTTTTTTAATTTTGCGTTTCATTTTCAAGATATAACCATAATTTTGACAATTCTGAAAATTCATTTCTAGACAATAGAGCCACCATCTGTTTCTGCGAAGCGAAACTTACAGGCATCTGCTTGCATTCTCCATAGTACTCGATGTGGACGTGTTGGTAGTCGGAGCCACGGCAGCGAGGATCGTCCGTATCGCAGAAGCATCTGGCTTGATAAACTTCGCAGTCGCTTCCGAACGTCTCGTTGTAATTCGTGCATACCCGTCTTCTCGGATCGATTTCCTCGTCGCATTGCTCGATGCACACGCACTTGGCATCGTTATCCTCGGTCACCTGTGCACATGGATTTAGTTTTGGAAGAAAAGAAAATATTTGAAATTAAATACCTGACAAACTCGACCAGCTCCACAGTGTTTGAGCAGGCAAGGATCCCCTGCCGTGTGCTCGACTTTGCTTTCGGGAGCATTTTCCGCAGCGTCCGCGACGATTTCGTCGGCTTCCAACATGTTCATCACATCGTCGTCGACGGTAGCTTCTGTTGTAGTAGTCCTTACTCGGCGATGCCTTTTCTTTTTCTGTTGGATATTTAGATTATTTTTATTATATTGTTGTGCAGATTTACTTTATTTGCTTATACATCCATTTTCATAAAGGGTGTGTGCGATGTGTCCACCCAGCGAAATTCAAGAATGCAACGAGATGATTAAAACAAAAAATGATACATATCAATAACGTTTGTAGTTTTGATAACGTACCTCAGCAGAAGCATCGCTGACTAGTAGAAGCGCGACCAACAACAGTCCGACGAGCAAATGCTTCGTCTCCATGGTTGCTTCTGGAAGAAAATGTTTAAATAAGTGTAAAATGTTGATGACTATTTGTTTTTATTGTTAAACTAATTTGCTCAGTATTATTGTTGCGTTACGGCTCCAAAAATTTGGAAATTTTCAAAATCTCGACTGCATCTCCAGAGGCAGCTAAATTAAGTTATTTTTGTCAGCTCATTTCTTTTGATTTTTACGTGTCGCTTTCTCAAAATATCTCATAAATCTAGGCTGACACTAAACAGCCGTCAGTCAAATCTTTTAAAACCGTATTTATATACCTATTATTTGTTCCTCCTATTTCTAATAATGTGAACTTGAAATGCAAAATGGAATCCCGTATCATAAAAGTCGCTTTACTGTTTGCGTATATTTTTAAGCACAAGCCACGTTAGGACGTTTAATTCGTCATCGACAGAACAGCGCGTCGGTATACGTCATTCTCAGAATCGTTCCTTAGAGAGCAGCATAAGTACTTTGCTATCTATATCTTCTAAAATTGATACATAAAGCATAATGCATTCATTTGATTAAAAATCGCCTATATTATTTTATAAACGAGTACCTTTTGGGTATTTGTTAAAATATTACGTATTTCTATACTTTTATAATCAAAAGAAATGAGCAAAATCGAGCGATATAACAATCGTCCTTGTCTATTAGGATACAGACTACAAACACTAGAAAACATTCGTAAAATTAAAATCAATCCAAAACTCGACTAATCGCATCATAAACTCAATGTCACTCGCGTACTCCCTGCGCCCATAGTCCGACTTCAAAATGAAGCACACAAACGTAATTTGAAAATCATAAAGCGCGCGATACCGTCAAGTGAATAAGCTCTTCGCAGGAAAGAAGATTTAACGATAAACTGGCGCAATGAAGAAATCGCGCTCTCGCAGAAAGAAAATCCGCGCACGCGAATAACGAGCCTGAAAAAGGGGCCGCGCGGAAGCTATATACGATGTCGAGCCACCCACGCGACCGAAGAACGCCGGTCGACCGAGCTGCGGCCGCGCGCGTAGCGATATTCCGAACGAACTTATCTCGGCGAACTGCTTCATAGCGAGATCGAGGATGCTGGGCTCGTGTTTTCCGACGACTTATGATGACCTCGATGTATGTATCAGAGCCACAGCTTGCGACCTGATTATGTGATTTTTTGTTATTGTGGGAGCTTCTTTGATGTCGGCTCGGTGATTGAGAGAAATTGTTTGACGATGGTGCGATGTGTTTCTATAACTTTTTTTTTTTTGGTCACCTATTTTTGGGTGGGTCAAGAACGGTGTGGATTCGTTGTTTTGTAATAATGATGGGATTGGATAAATGAGACTTGACTTCGGTTTTGTATGTGTGTTTGAAGGTTGGCGTATTTGTAGGAATAAATGATTAATTAATTGTCTTCGTTGCTGTAGAAAAATTAAGCAAAAAGTGTTTGTTTATGTGGAGAATGCAAAACATCATTAACTGTATATTTATGCCATGTGTATTCAAATGAAGCACAACAATGACATTCATTACGGCATCGATACTAATGAATATATCGTTTTTACGTGAAACTTATTATAAACATTGTATATTAGATTTAAAATAATAGGTCACCAACAAGATTAAGTCTAAACAGTTTGTTTTCCTCCACATAGTTACAAAATCTCGAGAGATATCGAAACTTACTATACCACGAATACTGAAAAACAATGTTATATTTTTAACTGCAGACATATATGATTGTGTAATATATACTTGATTACAATGCAGAATTAAGAAAAGCGACAGTTTAGTGATCAGGTCAAGGTACAGCAATTTATTATTTTAAAAACCGCGTAGAAAACCATAATATCATATTCTTACGTAGACCGAAGTAACCCACGCAAAAATACGTGCAGACCAGGGTGTGTACTATTATTGACTGGTGAGGCGAAAATAGCATTCGATAGTTCATTAAACTCAGCGAAATATGTATTTATCGTTTAGTTGATGAAGCTTCGCCTTTAATATAATTTCTTTTTTACATCCAGAGAATTTGGGGATAAAATAAGAATTCGCAGAAAACGAATATAACTTAGGATAGTTTTGCAGGAGAATCAATAATGTTATTTTAAGTGTTTCATGCGGATGTACTCTCTAAATCAACTGATATTAGATTCTATTTTCAGAACAATTTTCTTAAATCTATTAATTTGCAAATTAGCTAAAATCACAAGATTACCATAAATATCAAAAATTCCACGAAAAAATCATTGAATAGCATTTTAGGAGGTCTATCTTTGTATCCTAAATATACAATACGAATATAAATCGTCGATTCGATGAACTAGTTTGTTGCTAAAAATCATTTGCTTATCACAAATCTAGAGCATCCTCCAATAATGTGATTCAAGCACGCGACGTCCGTCTACACTTCCTTTAACAATTATCAATTAGGATGCAACAGTTTTATCGCGTAGTTGATGCACTTGAATGAAAATAACACGATGCTATACAATCCAGGAAAAGCTATATGTAAACAGTACAAAGAGTAACCTTCTCCATATTGCATTTTACAACTGATCAGGGAAAAAATGTTATCTAAATCGATATAGGTTCGTCATATATCAATAATTAAATGATAAACTTTGAACCAAGAATACATTGGACTTTTCAATTGTACGTAAAAATTCACTCGTTCAAATCAAGGAATATTTTCAAAACTGCTTCACTCTCCATTTTTCAATCTCGATTTCATAAATCGTAAAAAAGAAACATTACACAAAACGCACGAATTAAAATTCCTATTAATAAAAGTCCCCATCCAATCACCCAACGTTTTAAATAAAAAATCTAAAAACAAAATAATATACACAAACCTTAAGCAGCCTCCAACCGACGTGTATTATCAGCTAACTCGAGCCCAGTCAAAAAAACTTATCTAAGAATGCTCTCGGTGTGCCGAAGCAGCAAAAGCAACCGATCTGCTCGCTAGGCCGGCGGAGACTGGCCATCAGCTCGTCGAGCAAACCGTCGAAGAATCGCAGCGGGATGTGATCTCATCGCGCGCGCTCTTATGCGCCGCCCTTCCATATCGCGTGGCCCGTTTCTCGTCCAGAGGGCTTGAACGGAGTCGTTGCTTTTTTTTCTCTCTTCTTCAACTTCCTTACCCTCTTTTTTCGCTCCTCCTCTTCGTCATCTTGTCCGCACGCGCCGCTTCTGCGATGATTATTATTTTTCCGGCCAACGCAAACGCGGACGCAGTCTTTGAGATGTGTGATTCGACTTGAACGAAGCGTAATACGTCGAGAAATTGAGAGCGACTGCGCGCGACTTTGCTTATTTAATTGTCGTTTCCTGAGATATTTAGATTACGAGTATTTACGAAATCGGAGTGTTTGCGAGGGTAGAGTTCGAAATATTGTTTCTTCGATATTATAAAGCGCCAACGGATGATAATGTTTTTTAATTCGCATTGTTTTATTATCGTTCTATCAGCGTATTAATTTTGTACAGTATTTAAGTAGAAAAGTGTAACTATAATAGTGCGATAATTATTCATAACGCAATATTCTTTTGAATTTATTATGAATATAGCTCTTTTTGTGAAAAATATCAAAAGAATCGTGCTTGTCCGATACATTGTAAAATATTCTTAGTTAATTTCAGTTTATATAGACTATATGAAGATTCGATATATGAATATAAAATGCTTTATCCCTTACAGAAACGAACATTTTGCAAAAACATTTCTTACATCAAAATAATTGAATTTTTGTAAAACGAAATCTTATTGTTAACCAGACAATTTAAAAGGATTAATAGTGACCCGAAGTTACGATTATCCTTTTGAATCTAAACAGACTGATAGAGAAAGGTTGAGTTGTGATTATAGAATAGGAATGATATTAACAAACACAATCTCATCAGAATCACAAGAAACAGGCACATCAGTTTCCACTAAGTTTATTGTACAATGTTATGAAAGGGACAATAGAGCGTTATTTCATAATATATTGCTACAAAATCACTCAATCAATTACTTCTTTGCTAATATATATTCTTCAAAATTATATCGGGAGATATTATTTTGCAATATGGTAATTGAAAGTAACAAGACAATCTTTAAAAACACAAAATTATAATTACATTTTTTCAATAATGCATTAGAGACCGGCATCAGTCTTGAATAATTCAAATATTCAAAAGAATAGTATAAGATATATGCTTAACATAATTTAAAGTGGAAATTAATTGCATCCAATATTAATATAATTTTTAATTTTACAATAAAAATTAATAATCTGAGAACTGATGTCGTTCTGTAAGTCGTATGAGTAGTTAAGTAACTACATAAGTATTAACAAGTACACTGTATACAATATATTTTGCTGCGCTAAATAATATTTCGCGTGAAAATGCAGTTTTTTAATATAGAAGTCAAGTCCACCTAAATGTTTTATCGTTAGTAGTTAAAAACTAGTGTGGAGAAATAAGGAATTGGTTTTTATTGCTTTTTTATATTATGCTGTAATTACAAAAAAAACAACAACTTCATATGTTTCAGTAGTAAGATAGGTATATTATACTAAATGCAAAAAACGTTACAATACACTCGCGACACGTTCGTTCATTATTTCTTTCACTTCTTATGTTGGCTTTTATTTTGGTTTCATCTCTTTCGCATTCATTTCATATTTTTGTCGTCTTGTATTCTCTTTGTTCCCCTGTTACGTAATTTCGCACAGAAACAATATTTCTACAAACAACGTATGTAGTTTTGCATGTAAAGAAGGCTTTATAGAATCTTGTGTCAATATATTTTCTAAAAGACATGATTAATTTGGAAAATAATAATCATATAGCTAAAAAAGTCAATAAGTTGATACATTAAAAAAAAACAAATGTAAGTATATTAAAAATTTTAATTGTCTTTTATCGAAATTACGAACAGTAGAACATTAGTTTATTCTGATTACGATTTTATACAAAACTCTAATTTAATCATACTCTTTATAAACGTTAAACGGTAGTGACTTGCAAAAAGTGTTGCATTTATTTAGCTAGTTATTTTTAATGAAATGACGAAACCCGATTATTTATTACAATGATTTTTGGCCGTTCTGAGAAAAATTTGGATGACTAATTTGATAAGATTTGATTCCCAATAGATTTTATTGAGAGATATGGGAAGGAGTAGGAGGAAAACCAGTTTCCTTAACTTTGAAAATCAAGAGGGCTACAATTTTTTAAAGATACTTAATTAAGTTCTGTATTGTATTGACAGAGATTATGCAAAACTTAATTAAGCTATTAAGGTATGAGAATGTTATGCAAAAGGTATAAACTTGTGCATAACTCTAAATTTTACGCAAATGTTAAGTAGTTTATACATGACTTTAGAATGTTATGAAAAAGTTAATTAAGTTATGCGAAATACGAAGGAGTTATGCAAAAATCTATTAGGTTATGCAAAAGAAAAAAAGTTATGCAAAGATTAGTCAAGTTATGCAAACTTAAAAAAATGCAGTCCTTAAGAATAAACTTAACTAAAATGTAATAAAGTTATACAAAACATGAAAATGCTGTGCAGAGGCTAATTAGGTCATGTAAAACTTTATACACGTTTAACTTATGTGAGGCTCAATTATTGCGGTAAATTCTGCGCAGACATTCTTACCGTCCCTGCGCATAACTTCATTTGTGCACAACCTAATAAAGTTAATCATAACCTAATTAACTTAAGCAGACTGTCATTATTCTAAGGCACAACTCAATGAACTTAAGCACAACCTGATTTCTTAATGCATGGCTTAAATGAACTAAGGCCCACTTTCACACGCTTCACCTGCCCTAGTATAACTTAAGCACAACTTAATTAAGTCAAGCAGGAATTATTGAAATAACGAAGCGGTAAATCTTTAAACGTGTGACCTAATTAAATTATGCACAACTGAGTTCCCATGGCAATCACTGAAAGTCCTTAAAGCAATTCTTAATTAAGTTATGCAAAGCTACTTTTAGGTCGATGTCAACTTAGACAATTGACAAAAGTCTGTACTCGCACTTTAACTTACTCTCGTTTTACCCCCAAGTCTGTCTTGTTTCTCTGGTAATTTCCGCGCTTAAAAAGTTTATGTTGCACTGATCTTCTTTCTTAAGGAAGAGTCTCGCGAAAGTTTTATTCCTTTTCGGTCGGAATGTCGTTTTCTCGAGTTTGCGTATTTTTTCTTTTATTTGTTTACGTACGGTTTAGTATTGAGCGTTGCTCAATTTTCGCGCTTATTCTCATCTCTTTTATTATTGAATCTTGACGTTTTATTCGTAGGGATGATTTTCCAAAATTAGCGACGATTTTGGTAGTTCTGATTGTTAGGATTTCCACCTGACTGTCTCAGTCCCCCTCGACCACCTTCACCTCCTCCACGATTGAAGCCACCACGTCCGCGTGCTCCATGTGGACCGCCTCGCATCATTCCACCTGGACCACCTGTTTTCAGTAAATACGTTTACAAAAATGTCAATACATATAAATGCATCGATGCAAATTACTTATAAAAAATTATTACCTGGACCGCGTTGTTGCTGTTGCTGCTGCGGTCCTCCCATAGGACGTCCCATGTTACCATCTCCTGGATTTGGCCGTCCCAGATTACCAGGTCCTTCCCTTGGTCGGATTTTTTTCTCCTCAACATTCAGCTTTTGACCGTTCTCATCCGGGAAAAATATAGGCTGTAAATTTATCAAATATTATAAAATTTGTAATTAATTTTTAAATACATTATACTACAAAAAAAAAAATTGTAATCGAAAAAGTTTAACTCACCAAACTAGCAAGAACTTTACTGACAACTGTTGTATCTTCGAACGTAATAAAACCATAGTTTGGAACTCTGGTGTTATTTGGTCCTGGCATTCCTTTCGTGCGATCATTTTGTTTGCTATGCACGCGAAGATCAGCTACACGACCATACCGTTCAAAAACTTGCCGTAAATCGCTTTCTGATGCGTTATGGGGAAGATTTCCCAGAAACAGTTGATGTGCATCAGTGTAACCTCCAGGGCGCCCGGTGCGTCGTTCACCATCTAATATTGCACAAAATTAAAAAAAAATTAAAAACAAATATTTTGAAAAAAGTCTTTTTTCATTAAGATGGAAATTTTGCTGATTTTTAAATTTTACCTCTTTGAATAGGACCACCAGTTCTAGGTAGTCTTTGCTGATATGGCTGTTGTGTCTGTTGTTGCTGGATACCGCCCATCCTAGGCATATGTTGACCCATAGGTATGGTGCCAGAGCTAGGTATAGGAGCTCCTGTAGAAGGTTGATGCGTTGGTACCCGATCTTCAATGCGCAAATTTTGAATGGGAGGCTGCAGACGAATAATATAAAAAAGGAATTGTTGATTGTCGAGTAATTGAGTAAACGAATAACGTTTGATATTTTTTAAATTTAAAAATTACCGGTGAAATCGAAGGCTTAGGTACTTGTGGACTCGTGCTCCCAACAGCTGGCAAAGATTTTACCAAATTTGCATACGTCACAGGTCCACTACTACTGCTACTTGTATTTAATGAAACTTGGTGTTCGGTTTCAGCTTCAGGAGCAGATGACGTGTAGCTCTGCTCACCCTCTGGATGTTCGTTTGTCTCCTCCGATGTAGAATAGGACTCTGTTTTTACTTGTTGTGGCTGCTGTTGCTGCAGCTGCTGCTGTTGAGAAATAGAATCCTGCTCAGTCTCTGATTGAAATTGCTCTTGGGTAGTTGTTTCAGCGATGTATTGCTGTTGCTGCTGCTGTTGTGGCTGTTGCAAAGGTAGCTGCTGCTGAGGTGGTTGCGGCTGCTGCTGTTGTTGGAGGGGCTGTTGAGAGATGATGGAAGAATCTTCATGAACAGATCCATTGAGAGTCACCTGATGCATTACAGGATGAATCTAAAATAGAAATTTATTGGATGTTTTTAATACAGGTAATTTGAAAAGAAAACAGCAAATTTAAAATTACACTCAGCGTATCAATTCTCACCTGCTGCTGAGGAGGCATAGCGTAATAAATTGGCTGCTGCTGAGTCATGAGAGGAGGCTGTTGTTGGGTTTGACCATGCTCAATATTACCAATTTTCGAGCCCAGTTGTTGAGCCTGATTTTGCTGATCATCTTTTTCAACTTCTGCTCTCACATTTTCGACTTCATTTTCTCTCTCAATGCTTTCGTTGTTGCCTTCTCCTTCTAATTCTTCCTCTTCTTCATCAGCATAATCAAAGTCTTGATAACGGAAGATATCGTTGTGCACATAATACTTTGTTGGAGATTGAGCCGCTAACACAAAAGTTTGCGTGAAGCGACGCATTGGATGGCCAGCATTGGACAGCTCTCCTGAAACCTGATGGACATTTGCAATCAACCAGTCATGCATTGTTATGGGAAATGACAAGGTAAGAAATGTTGATTTTTGATAAATTACCTGGATAACAACACCATTGCCAAGAGTTGATTGGGAATCCACTTGATTGATTTTGGCATGGCAGTCTTGGAAGTTCAGAGCTTGGATTTTCTGATGGATTTGTTTTTGACCAATCGCCGAATTGGATTCGCGATTGGTTTCCAAACCTCCATGAACAAAAGAGGAAAAGTTGTTGTAAAACCTAAAAGGAGCATTATAGTACGTTTAATCAGGTATCAAAGAGTGCAAACGACTCTTGCATCTGGGCACTTATACGGAATAATTGCAAACCTGTGCAAGTGCGCCGGAGCATTGTTGAGTAAGGTGTAGTATTGTCGGACAAACTCACGACCGACACTTTGTGGTGAGTGGGCCTCCATGACCATTTCCTGTCTACCTTCTTTTTCAGCTTTTTAGTTTCTTAAAATTCTAAATTACTGGTTCCTCCTAGTTCACAAAGTTGCAGCTTAATTTTAATAAGGCAGTTGTCTGTGAATTAGATTAAAGAACAATTTGGTTATTCATCAATATTAACAAAAGAAAAAAAAACAGTAAAAAGCAGCGAAGCTTATCTGTAATTGTCAAGATAAGTGCTATCGCATGGATTCTATTAAATGCACTATAGACCAAAGTGTGACTTCATCAAAGTTCACAGCACACGAGGACAAAGATACAAAAGTTAGCCTATATCATAGCGTAGAGTCATCGAGCTAACAATATATTTCAATTCGATAAAGTCAAAGGGATAATCGCGCGAGAACTGACGTAAATTAATTCCAATGAATGGCAAACGAGCGTCGCAGCGAAGTTCGATATGATTCAGGCTTCTCGTAGCAGCGTTAGATGAAGTCAGCCGGGTTTTCGCAAGTATTACCAAGTCGCCTTTTTCCAGGCAGCGCCAGAACGTCGAAAAAAAGATGCTATCTTCCGGAGCCTCGCGCGGTCTATAAAGAAGTACACGATTCGCAGGCGAGAAAAACACGTGAAGCATAAGTCTTCAGAGTCCTTGAGGACAAGTTTCAAGGTTCGCAAGAGCCAGAGAGCACAGGTATCCAGTACACCTAGCCATAATGCAAAAACCAACGATACGAGCTTCGAGCGAGGCCAGGTGCCACGCGCGAGAATCTCGCCTGCCCGCAACGCGATCGACCGGCCATCCGCGAACGAACCAGAGGAGAGAAAGAGAGAGAGACAGACAGAGACTAAGCGAGAGCGCCCGGAAGGCTTCTCGAAAGAGCGAAACGTGCTGCTGGCTCGCCTCGCGAGATACCGCGCCGAGGACGCGTCCGCGAGCTCGAACTCCCGGAGGAAGCTTCGGGAAGCCGAATCTGATCTCGGGGAAGCTTCTCGAGAACGCGCGGGTTCGACTCGCTGCCGGCGCTGCAAGCATGGCGCGACGTTTTCTCTCGGCGAGGAGGTACTTACGCCTGGCTGATGCCGCTTCGGACGAGCGTGTGGACTCGAGCACGAGAGAGGGCCGCGTCGGGACGTCGCGGGGGAGAAACTTACCTTGGATGAAGTCGTCGTGGTCCTCCTCCGGACGGGGGGTCGGCCAAGTGCGCGCGATGCTCGGCTCTCTCGATCAGTGCGCCTATCTGTGTCTCTCTTCTCTCTGTTGTTCCTTTCTCTCTCTCGCTCTACGTCCTCCCTCTGCTCTGCTGCTCCTGTCTCTTTATATATATATGTGTGTGTGCGTGTGTACAGCGGCGTGTGTCGCTTAATGTGTGTATATACATATATATATATATATATATATATATATATACCTGAGCGTTTATCTGGGTATATACGTATATATAACAATAATGGGCAGCTTTTTCGCGAAGAGTTGGTCGCGAAGACGTGTTCGGAGATGAGGACTCGTCGAGGGAAAGACCGCGTGCACCAGGAGGTCGTACACTTGTTTTACCGCGAGGGGCGCGAGGAGAGAGTATACTAGCCGGCCCTTGCGCCGATGAGCACGCGAGTTGGAAAGAGACTAGAAGAGGCGGCTGTTGGTCGACCAATGGCGACGCGTGCTCCAAGCGGAAGAGATCGGATGCGGACGGATTATGCGCGATAGTAGCGCCCCCACCGTCGACTCTCTGGACTCACGCTATTCGCGGCTTTTGCTACGACTACAACAGCGCCGTGGCCAGTTTAGGAAACCTATTGATATACAGGTAATACAGGTAGCGCCATCACCAAAATTACGGCTAGTGAGGAAACCCTAGTTAGGTGGGGGCGGGGGTTTAAGTATATATCTATATACATATGTTGTACCAAGGCGAATAATAATGTTGCAATAACATGCGGTTATTTTTTAATTACAAATTTGCCGCTCTTTTTCATTTTTCAGACATTCAATTATTTATCCGAAGTTACGCTCGTATCGGCGGGAGTTGCATGGCTTTGACCAAGTGCCAAGTGCATGTTGTGCGACATTCGCGATTAGTCCGACATTTTGGATACTCACCTGAACTGCAGAATTGGACAATTTCAGGCTTCGTAGAAATCCGCATTACTATTTATATGCCTTGAAGATTCTTTCCTTTATCTTCTTGTTATTGAAACTTGACTCAATTGCTTTGGGAATGTGGCCATTAAATTGTTGAAGCATGTTAATAAATAAGAGAGGATCGTTGTTTTTCGGAATTTT
This sequence comes from Muscidifurax raptorellus, assembly GCA_020010945.3. Classification (NCBI taxonomy): domain Eukaryota; kingdom Metazoa; phylum Arthropoda; class Insecta; order Hymenoptera; family Pteromalidae; genus Muscidifurax; species Muscidifurax raptorellus. Next base: position 37,076,979 of record CM052080.1, on the reverse strand, counting down.
TATTTTACTTCTATATTAGATTGATGACAAAATATACTTGTGCTTTGTGTAAAATTAAGTATATACTCATAGTAAATATCGACGCTTATACTATTGCAATAAAAAAAATCAATTTTTCACTATTTTTGCAGAGCAAAAATATGATCAAAACAGAGGTTTTTACGCTTTGAAAAATAACATTGGTAGTTGATAAGAGTAGGTGGTGTGAGAAAATAAATATGAATTTAATTTTTATATACACAAAATGAATTTATTTAGATCTAGTTCTTACCAATAATATATAATAAAGGAAGCAATCATCTTTTTTACGACATATTTTTCTTTCGCTTTCTCCCCTCTACTGATTTTACTTCAGCAGAAAAACTGATTTACAACCTCTACCAATTTCGAAAAATAACTTTTTCGAATTATGAAAAATTTAAACCCCACAGTTTTTCTGGTATATACTTCATTCTTCATCGTGTAAAAAGTACATTGCCTGCTTATTTCTCTACAATTAGTTCTGTCGCTCATTTCTTTCAAACTAAGTTACAAACAAAATTAAAATAAACTTACACATGTTAAACGATGTAATACAAGCTTTTTACTTTTCACGATTACCCCGATTAACTATATGCTACTAATCTTTTCTAAGACTGATGACTTGATGAGTTTTTTTGTACAAAACTCGCTTCTGCCGCCGTAGAAATAAGATTTGTATAATGTATCTACAACTGTATATTTTCCCCCCTAATTTGTGATGTTGATTACGACAATGTAATCACAATGAAACGAAAATCATTAACTAGATATTATGTGAGTTTCATTCAAAAACATATAAATACTGAAATTAAGTTATTATTGAAAAATTATTTGACAATATACATTTGTTTGCGACTACCGCATTTGAACTTCGGATGTACATAACATATTTCAGTTAAAAGGCTAGTGTCACATGGTTTGAGGTGTATATAAATCGAAGACAGAATACAGTTATTATAGGCCTAAAAGTAGACAAAATTGATTCTGCGTCACTTTTAGGTCTATACAAGTAGTGCTCGATTAACCTCTAATGAGGCGACAAAGCGAGCTATTGCTGCTTTTTGGCAAAGCTTAGATTTCTTGTCAAAAATGCTTCTGAATGATGATGATTCGACGGCTATGATGCACGATGATTAACTTTATTCGATGATTGGTACTGCCTGCGCGGTTGCGCTTGGGAGTCTTGTTGAAAATGACGAGGCTTTGTTATGGAATGATGATTTGACGAGTTACGATTGTTATAGGATGGGTGACCTGAAAACAGTAAAAAAATTATTTTAGTTTTAGAACTTTTGCTTCTACATAGATCCAAAAATAATCAACAATGTATAAACAAGAATAGATAGGAATAAATAATTTGTGTCTTACAACAAAAGTAAAAAATAATGAAAAAAAAAAACGAAATAAATTCAAACAAAATAGGAGAATTATAATCGTAATAATGAATACATCATATACGTGTATACAATGTATGCACATGTTTCAGTAAAAAAAGAATGACAAAAATAAATAAATGATTAATAAAACCAAAGGTCAGAAAAAAGAGAGAAACTCACCAATAGTTACGATGCAAGTCGCATCGCGGTCGAAAGAAAATTTGTCTTTAATAGGGCTGGTGCCTCTGGTTTTGGCGGCCGCCACCTCTTTGCTTTCCGCCAAAGCCTGAGCCTCCTGGAACAAAACCAGTTGAATGTTTCAGACAAGATTCTACTATACGACTTTTATTAGAAACATCAACTTTCTACGTCACTAAAAAGCCAATACACTAGTTTACTAGCTTATACTAATCATTCGATCGATCGTTAATTAATTAAATGATAAGGAAATTAAAATTAATGTAGTTGTTACATTCAACGCATTTAGTACTTGGAACATTTACGCACTAGTGAAATAAATAATATCTTAGATAAATGAGAAATTAAAGAAACTTTTTAGGAACAAGAGATATCGAAAATTCTATCGAGAGGCTACAGGCTAAGGTAGTAGAGCTGCAGATCGTTTGCTCTTTTTTTGATAGATTTTTTCTTTTTTGTTTTATTAATAATTTAGGCCAAATTTCTCTCTCCTTTTATCCCTTTATTGCCAATGAAATATTTTACCATATAAAGTGAATCTCCAAATCTTGCATGAACTTACAATTTTAATAATGCTCTGCATACTCTTGCTTGTTTCTTGTCCATAGAATTTTTTTTTCATTATTTTTACGTGTAAGGACAATACACAGTTTTTTGTTTTGTTTTTAAGCTGGGTAAGCAGGAAATGGTACACATAACATGCATGGAGGAATAGTTGTTATTGTATAAACACGATTCTTCATAATTATTTTTATAACGCATCAAATTATGATAAACCTAGTGATTTATCGACGGTGTAAATTTAGTAAAAAAACAATGTTCTTGTAATTAGATGCGTTATAAAATTACGTACATTATGAATTTCACCTAAAGAAGTGTTTGATGGTGATAAAAATTAATATTTTTTAGTGGAAGAGAATATCAAAACAAAAGTATGACTGATCCGATGAATCGGAGTCGAGCCATGTGCGCGAGGGGTAAGAAAACGGTATGTGGTAGGTGTTACAAACATGTTTTAGAAAGCTAAAAATGAACTTCTCTTTATTGTTTAAAACATACTAAAGTATATATTTAAAAAAAAGTAATTTAAATAAGTGGATCAACAAGACGGAAAAACTATGGAAGACAAAGAACTGGAAGATGTGGTTGTTGTATTGAAAAGTTGGAAGTCAACTAAAGGAACGCTAATGCGTACCTTTGCCGCGTGCACCACCGCGCCCACCACTGTAGCCACCATCGTAACTACCACCGCCATATCCATAGCCGTCTGCATTTTCATGGAACACACGGTGCAAAAACAAAAGACAATTCCGTAAGTCTTCTAGTTATGAACTTCTTATTTGGTTTTTTATTTTCTTATATTTTCAATAGTAAGATTATAGAAAAATTGACTGTTTATGATGCCTCTTCGCGCACATGATCGCACTTTTTACATCCTAAATAATGCTTATATTCGTTTAACAATTATGAATATATGTATATTTAATATATGTACAAAATATTGCTTAACCTTATTCTATGAGCTATGACAAAATTACGGATCGAAGATGTGAACCAAATTCATTCTAAATAGAGACTACTACTTGTCAAATCCGTAATTTTGAACGAAAGCAAATTGAAGAGATATAACGCAATAAAATAGACCCACATTAATAACAGTAAGAAATAGAACTAGCAAATTTGGAAGAAAACTCAAGTTAATTCAGGTAAAGGGTTTTCAAAAATTTTGAACACGTAATGAGGATGGGAGAATAATGAAACTCCTGTTAAATGATTTAATATGAATAATAGAAAACATTATATGCAAAAAAAAAAAATAAGAAGTAAAAAATTGCAAGTTTTAATCATTTACCGTATCCACTGTAGTCATAGCCGCCGTATCCGCCATAACCACCACCGTAGTAATCATAGTTTCCTCCGTATCCGTCGTAGCCACCGCCGTAGCCACCACCATAGCCACCCTGGCCGTAACCGCCTCCATAACCACCCTGGCCCCATCCACCTTGACCTCCAAATCCTCGAACTCGGCCGCCGCGAGCACCACGTCCTCCTCTGCCCATGCCACGCATTCCTCCCATTTCAGGCCTGGGAGTTGCTCTCTTTACTTCAACCTAAATTTGATAATATTTAAATTATTCAAGTTCTGATAAACGATTGAATCTGAATTTTCACTCGATTTGTAATTAACCAACCTCTTTGCCACTGATAGTCTGTTTTGATTTCTTCAATAGTTCGTTAGCAACTTGTTCAGATTCAAAGGTGATAAAGCAAAATCCTTTTCTCTGGTTCTTCGTCTTGTCGAAAGGCATCTCAACATCGATAATCGTTCCAAATTGGGAGAAGAAGGTCTTGATTTCATCATCAGAAAGTTCAGTCGAAAGACCACCAACGAAAATTTTGCCATGACGTGCCTTCGCTTTCTTAGGATCAACCTTTTTGCTGTTGATGATGTGATCTCCATGTGCCAAAGCCTGAAGTTAAAAAAAAAACGGTATTTAATTTCACATTGCACAATGAAATAAAATTCTATACTTTGCAAGAGAAAACTTCAGGAAAGGATTTTCTTCACTGCCACTCAGTAGCAGAACTGACTTTGAAATATCATCATAGTAAATCATCAACACTTATTCAATTTTAAATAAACTTTTAGAACTATTTACCTTATCTAAAGATTCTGCCTTGGCAAAAACAATGAAGGCAAATCCCCTTGAACGGCCAGTGGTTAAATCAGTTTTGACATTGATGCTCTCAATGTCGCCAAATGTACTAAAATGATCCCTTAGTTCCTCTGTAACAGAAAGTTTTTCTATGAATGAAACTCTCTCTGCCAATAATTTATATTATAAATTGGGAATGCATTTAGAATTTTGAACAAGCTCAGAAAAATTATAATCGTCTCATACAACAGAGCCAGTTCTGTTGTCCGAAGGTGTCCTAAGATAAAATCATCATTGCTTGTACAAACGTTTAATATAAAGAGAGAGACTATCAATTTTATATTAAACTCAAAAATTAGAAATGCAAATAACGAAAGTTATGGTTAAAAAAAATACTCACTGTCTGTGGTTTCCCAGCTAAGTCCACCAACGAACAGCTTTCTACACGTTGCAAAACAGAAAAAACATTTGTATTAGTCAAATGAAAAAAGCAGACTTTGAAGGTTTTCCATTAAATTTCAATTGCATGATTTAATTGCCCATTAGACTGCTACTTTTATCCTGGTTTCTTAAATATTTAATTTACATTTTAAAAAATTAATAGAAAATTTCTCTGAAAGAGCTGTGAATTAGTATTTAAATTTATTGTAATAGGCAATATTTATTTTGAAAATAAAACTCAAAAGTTTCATATTTGTTCATTATAAACAATGCAATATAAGTTTTCTTTTTTTATTAAATTACATGAAAAAGAAAATTTGTACAATTTTCATTGTACGGATATCGGTGTCAGCAAAACGAAGTCTCTTTTTCACCACTTAAAAAATGTACTCTTTAAAACTAATTTCATGAAGGAAAGCCAAGAAAGTATGGAATGAAGTACCTATCATTCAGCGAATCCTGGTTGCCATCAGCGGACCTGCAAAGGTAATTTTAAATTAAATTAGTTTGACGAATACCAAGGATTATGAATTTTTAGTCTTTAATTTATATTGAATGAATCCAACAGGTGTTCGTCCAATTCGAAATTAAAATAAATAAAAAAAAAACTTATGATGCTAAAGCTATTAGTATTAAATTTCGATTTATAAAGCTTTAAGTTGGACTCCTGGAATGCAAGGAAGAATCTAAAAAAAAACCCTGTCAAAGAAATCAACGTTTTATTTATTCGAATCCCGCAAAAAATTTAATTTCGTGATCATTCAGCACACTGCTTCAATAGGATTAATTGATTTTATCAATTATGACATTACCACAGATACATCGAATGGCAAAATAGTTACAATAACAAAAACCACAAGATACTGTAAAAATTAAAAGTTGTAAGAAATAATTACAGTTACATCAAAATTACAAGTTACATAGGATTACAAGAAAAATTAAAATTACGGATTTTACAAGAAACCAGTCGAATCGCAAATTTTTAATTATATTTAAAACTATTTTAAGTGCTCGAAAAAATGCATTTCGTTTGAAATCGTAGTGCTGTATTTGAACCTCAGTTGCTGCATATAGCCTTAAGTCTTCTAAATTGATCCAAATCACTTGTATATACTCTTACTATGCAAAAGTTCTTCACGACTTTCCTCCCTTGTTTCACGTTTAAAACATTTGAAATTCTTGTCAAAGCGAAGTTTCAAATATACGCGCGTATCGAATATTGGATTTCACTTGGTATATTTTTTTTAACAAAGAATTTGAGGTCTGAACTCCGCTGCTGATAAATACCGTGGAGGCAAGTGCTTCCGAGAGTCGTCATCTGCGTTTTGTTGTAGCTCTCAGGCGTTGAAGCCGCAAAAGCAGCCATCGGCAAGCACCATTTTCATCACACAGGTCCATTTGCTGGCACGCTGGCTTGCCACCTGCAGACCAAGCCACACAAATTGGGTTAGTGGCGTTCCAAGCTCCTATACCATTATCATTGGATGATTCTTTAGACTTTTAGACGTTTAGTTTGATACCTCAGTTTAGTTTTGCTAACAATGAGACTGTGCTCCGGCTCACGATGCAAATGGCACTTTTATTTCGGCATTTAAAAAACTCAAAACTTGAAATGCATTTTTGGACTATCTGAACATATGTAAATCTATAAAATATCGCCTGAAACATTTATTGTCTTTAAAAGATTGAGAGCGCTTACGATGCTTTACATTTACAAAGACTGTCATGAAAAATCCAGATATCATCTACAAGCACTTTTGCACTAAAAGGAAAAATCTGTAATCATTTTTAATATACAAAATACGTCCACGATCAATATCGAATGCGTCGAAAACCTTAGGAGCACACAAATTTAGAAATGGCACTATCACTTTAAACATTTAAAAAAATGTCTTTTTTTATACACTTGAATCGCGTATAATGTCTAGTTCTCAAAAATACTTTATACAGTTTGTTTTTTTACAATCCATAATGAGTATTTGAATACAACTAAATGCAGCATAAATATTGTTCCTTTTTTTTTTCTTACATTTGAAGCTATTAAGAAAAAAAACCATTATCTGTCAGGATTACTGGAAGATGAAAAATTTTACGTTTTTGTTAAATAGTAATAGGAAGACTACTTGAGTTATCTGTGTTCCCTTCATGAATGCCAAAAGTAGTTTTTGTTTCAACATGTTGCGAATTTACATTCATGTTTAGTTTTTGTTATAGTTTTCAAACAAAATTTAACGTTTGAAAAATATCTAATTTCAAGATCATTTCTCTAAACAATTTTTAATCTGCTACTGAAATCTTTATGCAGTAACCTTTCTTTTTTAAAGAGTAATTTAACCATCTAATCATTATATATCAGCACTTTTCAACAGCATAGTTACATGTCAATTACTTGATTATCTCAAATAAAATGATTGATTTTGTTCAACCTCTTGGGTATTTCTGAAAAATATTGAGTTTTTAAATTCTAAGACTAAGTTCCAACATATTCAAAGTATCTCCACTATAAATATAGCATTGTATAAACTTAACGAATTCATTGCACGTATCTGTAAAACAAGTTAGTTTGCAGCACAATATACTAAATATTATTTTCTCATTCTGCGTTTTCATTATATTTTTGAAAGCTACGCGGTGAATAAAATTGAAGATCTGAAGTTATGGAGATTTGAAGTTTTGAAGAATTGATGTGGGAGAAGCGAACGTTGATCACAAGTAGTCCAAGAGGCAAGACGTATTTCTCGGTATCTCGATCTCGAAGTAACATACAGCTGCAAAAAATGCTCCAAAATACGAAGATATTTCATATTTCAACGGTATTACGTTACACAGAATTTCTATTGAAACGTACAATATATTGACCCTTAATACTTAAGTTCTACAAATAAACAACGACAGATAACTGTAACATTAAAGCCCAGTAATAAAATTGGATAATTTAAGTATTAAATAAACAGTTTGACTCATCACAATTTTTCTTTTTTTAATAATAATAAGGATGTTTGCTCATTTCTATAAATTATTACTCAAGTTAAATCCATGAAATATTCGTTGGATCAATTGACAAACTCATGTTGTTGCATCAAACATTCATGCACAAAAGTTCCAAATTTTATTATTATCTGCAAAGTTAGACAATAATGTTTGTGTATGTGTAATGTATGTGTATACTCAACAATTTCAATTCCTTAGAACACCTTACTTCCATAATTATTAAATTGAAGCTTACAAATCTAAAAAAAATTTTTCAAAAATAAAGCTACATTGTATGATGAAATAGTAAAAACGAAAGTTCAAAAACATGAAAATTAAGAGCTTAACATACGATAAAGTACAAATTGCAAACTTACTGTTGAAACGTATATGTTATATATAGTCAATAAATTTTTCATCTTGAATAAATGATATTGAAGTATCCAATTTTTAATTATTTTTCAAACTTACCGTTAACTTTAGTCAAACTTTTTAGATATTCAATTATTAGTTTTAAATAATAGAAATTCTCAACAATCAAAAGAACCAGTATTTATATCGATAATAGTCATCATGATAATGCTAATAATACAATGAGATTTATTATAGAAAGTAAAATCTGAGAAAAATTGTTTGCTCGGTCAGGAGGAAAATTGACGTTATTTTTCTCATACAAATACAAAAACCTTAAACGAGAATTAACGGTTCTCGCGTACCAATCCCGTTTTCTGAAGGAAAAAAAAACATCACATCAAAGAACTGAGAAAAAAAATCAATGTTCATTCCGACTCGGCCTTGCCCTAATAATGCTCGCCACTGCGGGGGTGGAAGGAGATATATAAAATCGGACGCTCATATATATATGTATAAGTGCAGGGCGGCGGCGACGACGCGCAAACGACGACGCCATCATTGAACGGCTGCTGCGCCACGGCGTCGCGAGAAAGGAGCCAACCGGAGTGTTTCCGCGCGAGCGCGTGACCAAGCCAAAAGGAATACTTTCAGAGAGAGAGAGAGAGAGAGAGAGAGAGAGAGAGAGAGAGAGAGAGAGAGAGAGAGAGAGAGAGAGAGAGAGAGAGAGAGAGCGCGCATCTACGCCATTTTCTCTATATCGTCAAACTTGCCCACAAAGTGCGCATTTATATGTATCAATACGACGCGTCATCGTGTTTCGCAGAAACTTGACGACATCGTTCTCTTCTCTCTCTCTCCTCCGTCGATTTGCGTCGTGTATACATACACGTAAAACAATGAGCGCCTCCCACGACAGACAAGCGCTCGCAACACTGTATGCTGGGAGGAAAAAGAAGAGAAACTGCTCACGAGCATCATCCCCCGTGAAAACGACAAACATCGGCAGCTCGAAGGAGAGCTCCTTTCTACGTACGACCGCGCGAAATTCCCTCAAAGTTCAGCTAGCTTGCGATGCCTTCGGATTCGAGCGCGGACAAAGGACCGAGTGTACAGGGCCGCCACCGACGCGCGTCAGCCATTTTCTTCTCTATGGACATACACACATATACACAGCGTCGGAACCGTGACTCCGCGTTTCTTATTTGGTACGCGCGCTCCTCGCTCTCGCCTCGCTGACTCCTTTCCCGGAAGCCGCGGCTTCGAAGAAGAAAAACAATAGAAAAGACGTTTCGACTACTCGGCACCCGATTTCCATCATCGGGAAATTCATGGAAAAACAACTCTACACCCGAGTATGCGAGGAAACGGGGGGAGGGGCAGCACTCCGAATTGGACAGTTCTCTTACTGCGCTGCCAAGGAAAAAGTTCAATTACCTGTCTTCCTGGGATTCCTGGCCGTTCTCCGCGGCATCGCCGCCTTCTCCGTTTTCCGCCTCTCCATTCTGCTCAAAGTTCTGCTCGGCGACGTCCTCGCTGAAGTCCTTGTTCTCCTGTTCAGTCATGGTTGCTTTTGGGGCTCGTTTACTTACTACCACGAGTAAATAGTAACTGTGTGCGGATCGACCGGTGTATACGTGTATATAGCTATACGAGTCTGGCCGAGTTTCCAAAAGAAAACTCTTCTCTCTTCGGTACTGTGCGGGTGAGAAGTTAGGTCGACCTGCGTCCGAACTGCTCGGCTGCCGAATGGAGAAGGCCGAGTCGATGTCGTGGGGAGAAGCGCCAAGCCGCCGCAGATGACGCGCGAGTGGAGGGGGTAGACGCGGAGCGCGCGATGCACGACGGGTAATCGGCTTGTCTGCCCCTCTCCTTCGGCCCGACCAATCGGAGCCGTTTCAGGAGCGGAGTTGGAAGGTGACGGTGCCCGGCTCTCCCCTGGAATTTTACCCGGAGAGACGCCGACGCTGCGCTACTTTCCGCTGCGTCGTGATTCATCTGTGTATTGTAAGTGTTATGTATATAGACGTATACAGGGGAGAGCTCGATAGATGGATCTCCACATTGTCGTGTATATAGAGGATGAAACGACGCGAGAGACGATTTTACGAATAATCGATATGCGAGTATTTTTCTTTTCAATTTTTCTCTTTGATCCCCCGACTCTTTTTTCTTTCTGAATTTACTCCGTTCGCAGCACACTGCGAATTCGCTCTTGAAAAAAAGGAAATTTCGGCAAACGCCGTTTCTATCAACTAATAATAGAACGACGTCGAATGTTAGTTTATTCATCTCGGGGAAACGTAAATCAAGAACCTAGATACAGGGCTATGGAACATCGAGGTACGCCACTGACACGCTGTATAATATCGACAGCTCTCTCTCTCTCTCTCCGGCCGGCGTGTCCGGAACTTGAAAAAGTCATCTCGGCGTTTATTAAAACTTTGTAAAATTCGATAAAATTCCAGGTTGCCACGTAACGCCTGGCGCAATCGAAAATTCAAGTACCAAAGAAAATTCCTCGTTAATTCCCAGCTTTTTCTCGGCGAAAAATCAAGCCAGTTTGGCGCTGCGATCGCCACGCTGCATCGCAACGGCCAATCGGAAAGCTCGGCGTCTTTCGGCAACACACACTCTGTGTGACGCGCACCAGCACCGGAAATCAATAAAGTGTTTGGCTGTGCCTCGTGTATAGAATCCCGCGCAGACTATGCGCCATCTCTCTCTTTCCGGAAGTCTCTCGTTCTACGCGTAATATACTTTCCCCCTGCGGCGATTTGACGTCGGTGGTGCTGGTGCTCAACCTGAGTTTTGGGCGTTTATTTATCGCGGCTTTATTTTTACGCGCTTGAGACTTTGCCGTGTACACGAGGTTTCTGACCTTGCCATTGCGTTCGCTAATTATTTCGCACGCGGGGACTTGTATACATATATGTGTGTTCTCTTTTTTAGAGGGAAATCGTCTGGAGTTTATAATAGTAGCGCGTCTGGAGGGGGGGGGGGGGTCAACGTATCCCGATGGTCTGGTTTTTTTAATGAGTTATTTATGTATAAGAAACTTTACGCACTACCTTTTTACTTAAGCGGTAAATTCTCTTTTCTGCGATTATACCGTTTGGTTGGTTTAATTTTCGGCGCATGGAACGAGTGCGATTTCGAGAGCACGTGTTTAATTTGCCATTATGGGTAATGTGGATGGATAATTCTTGGAAATGAACAACAGAAATATATGATAAAGGGATGAAGCGTCGGCATAAATTTGAAGAGAGTATTATGTGGCTATATAAGCTATGGAATGAGATAACGCACGCGTTAGACAGTTGTCGAACTACGTGCTCCACTTTATCTCCTTTCGTATTCTAATGAGCCTAGGAATGTGCTGTTATAGAGAATATTTCGAGTTCTGCAGATAAGAAAAGATCTTTTTTTCGGATTATTTGTAAAATAGAAGCCACGTCTTTTTATTTACGAAATTCTAAAACAACTTTTATATTGTGGCGTAATGTATATTTTATTCGCAGCACCTTTATACGATTAGAGAATAATTCGTACGATTGAAATTTTTGTAGTATAGCGTCAATGATAAGAAGTATTTCGTTTGTTTGTATTTGCTGTTGACATTTACAGTTGTAGGTTAAATTATGAAGTAGAATAATATTTTAAAAAATACTACAACTTTTTTCGCTAACTGTACAATGTGATAATTTACTACTTATTTCCCATTATGCTCAGCTACGTAAATCTTTCCGTTTAGAATAATTGACAATATTAAAAATGTATAGTGTTTGGCGAACTTGTAATAAAATTCGAGCGACATTGAGTCGAATACATAAAAACCTTTGGGATTGCTTTGTCCCTTTGGATACTCAACAAAATCATCTAATTTCTGGTTAAAACCATCATCAATTTATAGATCAAATAATGTATAAATTCATTGGTTAATTCATCATCATTCTTTTTTTAGAGCAAAATTTTATTGCCGTGTTAAGTGGACCTTTGGGTAAGAAAATCGGCCTTTCAAATCAAGAAATTTGCGAACTCGCCGATTATTTTCGTACTCAAGATGGGCGAATTTTTTACGCTCAGTTCTGCGCCATCGTTCACGAAAATAGTAAGAAACCTCCAGTTCTAAATTGCGGATCATATCTAGTTTATATATATATATCAGTTTTATCGCTATTTTTTGATAAAGTATTTCATCTTACATAAACTCCGACAAAAAAATAGATAACGCTTACGCTTTTCTCTATAGAAGGCAAGTCCAACGTTTCCAACGTATTCTGCATAATAAGTTTTATCTAAATGACTAATTTATTCGTATATAAATTTTAATGCAAGCCCTATTTTTTTAACCTGACTCTCTACTACCGACGATTCTGAGCAAAGTTTAACAATTTTACCAAAACTATAATCGCATAAGCGAAATGATGCAAAATTAATAATAGGTTGTACCCTGTTTCTGTAGTGGTTATTTTTTATTCAATAAATACTTTTTATGTATATCTGTATACAGATCCAAGATTCGAAAGTAATCCGCCTTTTACTACCGGACAAGAATGGGAAGACCCTCTACAAACCAACTGTCTTAGTTTATCAGAACAAAGGCGATTAGAAATCATTCTCAGTAAAATAGCATCTCTAGTAAATTGGCGGAAACATGTTTTAAACCCTTATTTTCAAGATTATGAATTGGTATAAAAAAAGGAGAATTAATTTTGGATGAATTTGTAATACATTATTATTATTATCGCAGATATCTAAAAACTGCGGAGTGGTATCTTTTGCGCACTTCGCCAGGGTATTATATTTTTTAGATATTACTTTAGCATCCGAAGAGATTAACTTGTTGATTAAAAAATTCGCCAAAGACGGTTATACAGTGAATTACGTTGCCTTCATAAAAACCATTGAAGAAATTCAAGATTTTCTAAAGAAACACCAATGTTTGGACAGTGGCGGGGTAAGCTGTTTTAAATTCTGTTCGTTTAATTCGAATTTATCGACTATACACATTTTATTTCTATGAAACATTTCTAATCATGCGAAATATTCAAATATAGCTATGCATGTTAATAATGAGGTGTTCACTGAACCACTTCATATTATAGTAACTTTTATAAATTGATGATAGGTTGCGATGCATATTTATTAATTAAATGAGATACTTATTTCTTCATGCGAGTAGACTTGCAAGACGGTACGATTTGCGCCTGCGGTTAGACTATCCTTCATACACCTTAGCAGACTGACGAGGCGTTGAGACATACTATAACGCTTCGATGTACTAAACTTAAAATATGTCAACTCTTTAATTTTGGGAAATAAGTTCATGAAGTTTAATTAATTAATTAATTAAAAGTAAAAATCTAATCTTCATTATATGAAATTTTATTATTCTTAACTTCAAAAATTTCTTACACCATGTTGTAATACTTTTATTCTGGCTTCCTGATTGGTCTCATTCATTTTCGCATGTGTTGCTAATGAAATTTCATTACTATCCAGTTATTCACAGCGTAGAATGTTTCTTAATCGAATCGTAGCTTGAAACTCTCTTAAATAAGTCTGCGGTATATACGCTCCAGTAACGCAAAATCAGGTATAGGAAGTTAGTACAGGCCAAAGGAGGATAAAAATCTCGCTAAATTCGACATTAACTAGGTGAAAATTTAGAAATAAAAACATTTTAAATTATTAGTTATAAAATTGAAAAATTAACTACACGGCTAATGTTCCGTTACAATTTTAACTTTCCCGATTTTCTCTGCTATAAGAAGTAGAGTAACGTATTTTGTTGTGTTTGTGGGAATCGATGACTTTCAACTGTACCTAATGTAAACTGACCTGACTATAACTCTCTACTTAAAATTGCCATAATTCGTGTTAATCTCTATACTCTTTTAATTTCATTTATTTCAATTTACAACTCAAATTCAACTTACCGCATCCAATTAAAGTTCTAAATAATCTTCAATTTAAGTAGTTCATTCGAAAATTCTTGAAAAGTTTATTTTAAGAATTTTCTAAATGCCCTTTTTCTGCATTTCACATCTCTGTTAGAAATGCAGAACCATATCATTCGTATAATTATTTCTAGGACTTGATACAGGGTTTTCCAGGAAGAATAATAGATGTAAAATTACCTAAACTACCACGACCAGAAATTGGTAAAATAAAGACAGCGTGTGTATTTCCAAAGCAATTGCATTTTTTACCTCTTGAGCCCAACTCTAAAAGAATAAGAGGTATCCAGGAAATTATGTTAAGAATTCAAGAACACGTTTTGAAAAATAAAATACGCGTTTCGCAGTATTTTCAGGTTTTTTTCTTTTGCATTTAATGCGCGATGAAATGATTAAAATAAAATTAAGTGAAAAAAATACATAACTTTTAGGATTATGATGTATTTAATGTGGGAAGGATCACGAAAAATCAATTTGAAAGAGGCTTAGATGAAATGAGAAATTCAGGTCTTGGAAAACTTTATTTAGCTGCGGAGGAAATTGAAAATTTAATAGCTTTTTACAAAGATCCAAACGATATGGAAAGAATTTGTTGGAGAACTTTTGAAGACGACATCGAGCAAGGTATAACACATATAGACACTAACACATTGCTGAGTATTTATTATATTTTAAAAAATTGTACCAACGTAGATACACAAACTCCTTCTGCACTTATGATATCGATTTTGTATTTGCCCTATTCGCAGCATTACTTACTGATGGTAATGTCGCCCTAGCGATAGTAAGTTGTTTTTACGATAGATAGATGTCGTTACGGACTCTAATAATAAAAAAAAATATTTTCTGTACGTATGCATGATACAATAAAAATAATCACATGTATTTAATTCCAATCTTATCTATTGCACATTTTTTAATGAAAAATATTCCATTATATAATATAGTTAAATCGTTGAAATATTTAAAATTAATAACAATTATTTTTTAAGCATTGACTGTTCGTAAAATAATTTAGTGAATGATTTGTGTAAGCATACGAAATAATGCAAATCAGAGTATCCGATTATATGAATAATTAAATTATGTACATTTGTAAAAAACTGCTTTAATGTAAACACTAAATACACTTATACTTCTACAAAAACTTTATTCTAAATAATCTTCATTTATTACAGTATTCACGATAAAACATCTCCATAAGCATCCAAATTGCAAAGTCATTTCACCCCCAATAGAAGTCAAAACACTGCCACGAAAGGGTCATCAAGAATGGCAATGCTTCGAAAATTTATCTCAAGACGAAATGAAAGCAATTTATGAAAAAACACTTAAAAAATTAATTCTCCGTATCAAAGAAAGAAGATTTTCTCTAAGGCCGTATTTTCGAGATTTTGATAAGTAAATCATTTTTCTTGTTTCATAGTAGTCATCAATAACGAAACGAGACTTGCACGGCAGAAGGCCATTTTTAACTACTTGAAAAAACAAGGTTTTTCGGCATTTTAGAAGTAATCGAGGTCACGTTTCCCGAGCTCAATTGAGACAAGCTTTAGCTACTGCAGCGATTTCACTGACGCAAGAAGAAATTTCATCTTTGGAGTTTATGTACAATAACGATATCGGATTTCATTATTTAGATTTCTTAAGTGAATTGGAACAGTTTGCGAATGGATTACCAGGTTGTGAGGAAAAACAATCAGAAAGTAGAATGAGTAGAAGTAAGCAGCTTGAAAGACATGCAGCTCCCGAAGAGAAAGATATCGATTTAATTTTAGCAAAAGTAAAAGCAAAGGTCATATGCAATGGAATAAAGGTACGTGCATACCTAGTATAATTCCATTAATTATAACTCTTAGATTTTTTAGCGATTTTTCCAATTTCTTCACCATGAATACTTGCAATATTTATGCACAGTTTTTATACGTACAACACAACAACATACTTTTTAGATATGTTCTGATTCGTCGTTGAAAAGCTGTTTGTTAGATTTATAATTGCACAATCATATTTATATATAGAGCGAAACCGATACTGCTCTTAGACATTACACGAAACTTTTTGTCGTCTCAAAACTTTTAAACTGTCTCGCTTAGGTAAACGAATTTCTCAGGCAGTTTGATACGAGGAACGAAAAAGTTGTAACGAGATTAGAATTCCATCGAGGTCTCGATCAGCTTAACTGTGATCTCACGTGTACCGAAGTGAATACTCTCATGGATCACTTCACAGCTTCCCATAGGTAAGACATAATTCATGAAAAACCATTTTCTCTCATATGCACACTTTGACTCTGATTTTTTTTTACACAAATACTCAGACCAGGTTATATCGATTACTGCAAGTTTTCTCAAGTGGTCGAAGGGGCGATGGAGCAAGGACACCTGGAAAAGTCCCCTTTGGCTAGTCCTGCCAGGCACGTACCGTCTGAAGCAACTCCACGTTCTTTTTTAAATTTCGACGAACGCCAAATTCTCATGCGAACCCTGAACGTGCTCTCAGCGTACGTTGACAGTAACTTAGAGGAAGTTTTTAGGGTAAGTTTATTTAGAAGTTTACCCTTGATGCACAAATTTATTGTTTTACCATTTTTTTCGGGAGATTATCGAGTCAAGCGAAATAAATAAATATTGCTATCCTGTAGTTCAATTGTTAACGTAAATTTCACAGGATTTCGATAAGCAAGTGAACTCGGGAACTGTGACGAAAAACCAATTAATCAGAGCTCTTAGCGTGAGAAAAATTATTTCCGCAATTAACGCAAATGAGCTCGATGTACTTTTCAAGTGTTTTGCAGTGGGGCATGTAGCAGAATCCAAGTTTGATTACCGGTCTTTTCTCAACGCTCTCGACATTTTACATCAAAACAAAACAGTTGTACCGTTTTAGTATCTCCATATTTCGAAAATAAAGTACACAATAATTTTCAATAAACAGTGAAAAAAGCTTCAAGTGTATTTTCTCACTACAATAATAATTTATCTCTACAAAGTAAAATAAATTTCAAAGCGACCGCAGCTATTGTAACGCGACTGGCACGAAAACGAGTCAAGAAACTGAATACTGTAGCTCGTGGTCGGTATTAGAGAAAAAAATTATTCATCTGGCTCTCTCGACATTTTAATTTACTCGAATTAATACATTTCTATACTTAAATTTTTTTAGGACGTCGAATAAGCTCGAGGAGGTTGTATGTACGTTTGAATAAGTGTCGCGCGCGACCTACTTCTAAATCGGCGCATATTTAACTCATGGTTAGTTGCTTCGCGTACTCAAAAAAATCTTGCTATTCTACAATTTCTATAAATTTTACTCGATTAATCAACCCAGTAAAATACAGACATCCACAGGCTCTTATTATAAAAAAAATCTATCAACCTTCCAGACTATCCACAAGCCCAAAGCTATTTCTGTATATAAATCAGAAATGTTTGAGTCAAACGCTGCTTTTCCAATCGACCATACCACTGACGAGATTCGTATTTCGGCTGGCGACCAAAAAAAAAAAAGAACCGAAAGCTATGTCTCGCGTGTCAGTCCTTGTATTCGGTTACCTTTGAGTGCGCGCCACGTGGCGATTGTCCCCTCAATAGTGCTTCACCTGGCACGTGGCGATTTCCAATCTAAAAACGAAAGCTATATATATGTGTGTATAGGGGGGGGGGGGGGCAATGCCTCTTGACTTCTAGGCATTACAGGTCGCCGTTAATTGCAATTCAAAGACCTATAACGTTTGGATTAACCTTTTTGGGTAGTAGGGCTGGAACCCTCTTTTGTTATAATTTCAAATGCCAACGCACGTCTTTTATATTGGAGATGAAGTGGGCGAAAGCATAACGATAGTCCGATTAGAAGTTGTGTATTATTGTAGAGGAATGTATTTTCTTATTGATTTTTTTATAATTGAGTGGGTTAATATATAAAGTCTGTAATTAGAAAATTGAGAAATAACGGCTTAGGTAGTGTTGTAAAAATTATAATTTATATAATAGACAGAGTTTTTTTGTGAAGCTGTGTGGGACGTATGTATTTCTATAGCCGTTAAAAAGTAAGGGTTTGAAAAATAAAAAAATTTGCTCGATAAACTTCTCACCTTGAATATAAAAAAATGTTTTTATGGCATAGTTCAACATATACTGGATCCAATTATTGTCTGACAAGTATATTATTATAAAAGAGAATTGAGCGAAAAATATATTTAATTTGAGGTATAAAGTTGATGAGCAATTTTTTTGTGAAATTTTCCAGCTATTTTCAATACTTTACAGCATCTCTAATAATTCCCATGTACACAAGTATATTCTCTTCAAGTCACTTTCAAACAGCAATGAATATTTATATAAAAAAATAATCACATTCGAGGATTCAACTCCTCCGCTCACAAAATATGCAGCTGCTTATTACTATAACGTAATTTTGCCTGTCTTAAAGTCAAGCCAAAAATCGCGAGGAGCATCAGCTGCAGGATGTATAGACAAACGAAGCTCGCACATAGTGGGTCAAGTGATATTGAGCGTTTTCTTCTCTCGCCGATGCTCTTTCTATCTAGGATAGCACAACACCACCTACACAATTTTTTCCCGCCTTCGTTTTAAGTGTAATGTGTGCTTGCGACGTTTGACAATGTGTAGGAGCTTTTTCGTTCCATCTCCGCACCCCCCCCCCCTTTTTTCCGCGAGCATGCATATATATATATACCTTCACGTATACACACCTGCGCTAGCTCGCTCCTTCCATTGCCACCTTCCAATCAATAGTAGCGACCAGGCTGTCCCCGGCTACGTTGTATATATACATATATACACTCTATGACGCGTCTCTGCCTCTGACGTTCGATGCATCGTTGCTTCTCTGATTTTGGGGGTATGTATATGCAGTATGTGGGTGAAATACCTTCGGGATTTTTAAGTATTACGCTGACTGAGTTATGTGAATGAAAACTGACATTATTCTTCTTTCTGGCGTATAAATGTAGATAAATCATTGCGATGTATCCGATCACGCAGATATTGTAAAGTCGCGATCGTATCGACGGTATGAAAAGTTTCTGAGGAAGGTTTGATGGTGATTTTTTACACTCGTATATAAGATATTGTTATAGACGTAGAGATTCGGAATTTTTCAACTTTGATTTGATTCTTTTTTAAATAAAGCTAAGAATATCATTGTATCAAAGTCGATTCATCAGTATTTACATCTTGTTTTAGAATGATGATGAAGAAGCTTTTTGCTGCGCACTTAGCGTAGGAAAAGAGGACCGCATGTAAGCAAATCTATGATCATCGAATAGCACAAATTTTCTAAGAGACATACATATACCGGACCGGGTTTTTTGCGCTTTAGAATTTTAAGAGAATGAAAAGGGCTTTATTGCGAGACATTAGTAACTGGGTCACTAGAGAATGTCAAAAAAAGACCTTAATTTTGAGCTTTGAATGGACGCTCTGGGCGATTGTGAAATGTTTAAAGATACTTGAAAAATGTGTAAAAAAATCCTGGAAAAATGTTGTCCTTTTCACACGCACGATCCTTAATTTTTCAAACACACCGGAATGAAAAAATTGAAGAATTTCATACCTAGATATATACGTAAAGCACCGAGTATATATATACCACCATCGTTTTCTATACAAAACCGTCGTATATATAGTCTCTCGAATATTACACGTATATATATACGTGTAATATTCGCGATAAGTATAATAAAGTTGAGCTTTGCAGAAATAGCTTAAGACATACATATACATATTCCATGTATTCCAAGACAACCACGGCCTCTTCTACACCCACAAACCTTTTTCATTCAAGATAACACTAGCTTCGCGGTGAATATTGAATGAAATCCGAGAAACGCGTACACACATACATAAGCTTCGCACAGCAGCGAAAAAAATCCACCCACGAAGCAAAAAACTCAGCGGACAAACGTCCTCCCCGAGTCGCAAAAAAGGGTCGAAATTTCAACCCCGAAAAAAAAGCTCCGTCTATATATACATATATATATATATATATATAAAGCCTCCCTCGCTCTCAGGTGAGCGTATATATACACATCGTAGCGGAGAAAGCTAAAGATCCCCCTCTGATGAGACGCAGCGCGCGCAGAATCATCCCCGCGACCAATGGGGTAAGAGCGAGGCGACGTCCCTTATCAGGCATCGGAAGGAGGGGTTGCGCGCGCGCGGGGGCGGCTGACGTCCTCGGGAGGGGGTTAGGGAATCAATATCGCGAGCCCCTCAGTCGGCCCGCAAGCCTCGTCTTGGCGCGATCGCGAGAGGCTCAGTGCGGCTCGTCCGCCTTGGCTGTCTCTCTCTCACACACACACACACACATGCACGCATATATATGTATACACCGCGTGTGTGACACTTTACAATCGTTCCGTATACGAAAAGCCCGAGAAAGTGTGATGAGATAACCCAGAGATTGTTCTTCAACAGCTGGATTAATTATTTAAAAAATAAGGAGCTTGTATATCTATATACATATATACAGGCCCTTATACGAGAGCGCAGCCCTGGCGGCAGCTGTTTACGCCGCACCGACCGACGTCCAATCGGCTCCACATACTTGCGTGAGTTTAAGTTCAAACGTGAAATTACACGACACATGCACGCATGTCATATACATACAGAGAATCGCGACTGCTTCCCTGCGTTTCTTAGACTCGCTTGCTTATCACTGTATATACTGTGTTATGCGTATGTACTCGACCTCGTCCTTTGCCAAGTGTTACAAGTTTACTTACACACAGCTTTTTCTGGAAACTGCTTGTTTTTATTTTTCCTCGATGTAATATTTTTTTTATCTTCCGAGCTTTAAAGCTTCGCTTTTATACTTGATTAGTATAAGTCCCGCGGGTGACTGTATATAGAGTTTTGAATTAAAAATACACAGCGTTTACGTGGCCAAGTCTCGTAGATGTACAAAGTTTCCATTGTGCAAAAATAGACTTTACAAAAGTCGGCTCTAGTGCTGCTGAACAAAAGACTTATATATATATATATAATGTGTGTGTGTGTGCGATATGTCGCGCAAGCTCTATCACGCATTTATACAAGAGAAAAAAAATCGAAGCATCGGTCTATACAGTCGGGGTTATTCCAAAAGCGCGAGAAAATTGACGCATCTCGCGTGAGTGTCGCAATGCTAATTAAGCTCGGAGCTTTATTTCGCTCTAACGAAGTCTAGGGTCGTTCGACTCGCAAACCAACCGCTGCACGATTACGTACCCTCGTCTTTCAGGGTCGCACGCGATCTATTTCTATAAATACAAAGAAGGCTTATCGGAAATATTTTCTCCTCTTATCTCTCATTTTCCGCCATTGCTTTTCCGTACATCGCAAGCGCCGTTCGATCATTTCCTGCTTTTTTTGCTCGTGAATGGCTACTCCACACACACATACGCGCGGATGAGCTATAGAGTAGCGATGCATGTGTAATACGTTTCGCGAGTCAAGGGACATCGACGAGCTTGCGCGCAAGCTCGGCGTCGATATCTCTCTAGGCCTGAGTCGAGGTCACGCAGTAGTGCACACTGTGCGCGAGTACCTCCGAGTCGATGTAATGCACTGCGCGTCTTGCTTTGCCCTGTGTGGGATCGTTAAAATCGATGAATCGCGAGCTTCTGACTAAAAAGCTCCGATGCGTTTTTATTTTGAATTTTTCAAAGCCACAGCTTTTCGCGCGTAGGTCCGATCGATATTGTTTTATTCGCGACAACTGGAGCTTGCAGAGCTTTTATTTAGGGCAAATTCTAATGAACTGCGCTATATCCTATATCGGACGCGGATTAATTTATTTATTTTAATCATTGATCCGGCGGGATATGACGTCATGTGTTGGCTGCAACTTTGATGAATGAAGTCTCACAGCTTTTGAGTTGTCATATTCTACATAGATCCCACAGGTTATTCTTATTATTATTTCGCGATTTTGAGATCACAAGAGTGTTGTTAACCAAAAACATTTCTGTTGCGCGAAAAGTCAAGCTCTTAATAGTAGAGGCCCTATATAGTCACCCTCTTTTCCAAGCGCCACCGCATTCTTAACGCGCATTATTGAATGTCGCTATAAGTGAATGATGTGTTGGTATAACGTGATAGAATCAGGGGAAAGATGCACAGGACGTGATGTGTTACGGAAGCTAATACTATTTTGTATATATATAGAAGGGACGGTTGCGCTCGACCTTGGCTTTTATTGCAAACTAATTTTCACTGTTATTTTTGAATGATCTATTTATCAATATTTTGGAACCCTTTATATAACTATATTTATATTGTTTGCACTTTTAACGACAGATTTCGAGTATACAATTTTGTTGGACGAATTACGAAACTACACATCTTTAAAAACTTTTTGACAAAATGAGAACAGTTTTTCTATTGCTAAATAAATAGTAGCGTTGCATATGTCAATATAGCATTGCAGTACTTTAGGTGCGCATGCGTGCAGTTCTTTACGTATATATTATATAACGACTGGCAGGAAGCAAACCGTGAATGAATCGCATACGTATTCTGACGTTGGTTTTAAAAGTATTTCTTTGTGCATCCGTTGATTTTATAAAACTTATAATTATCTTAGGATAAATAAGAAACTTAGTTAAAAATTTTTCTTCGAACTTTTATGTAGTAATAAATTTATGAACTTAAGATTTACTAAATCGCAAGAATAGTAGTGTAATTTACTAAGGATTTAAATCTCATACTGATAGCACAACGTGAGTTTTAATTAAGAGGATGAAACTCTACATTCCAAAATTGGATTTGTTCCTTGAATATCTACCTTGGTTGTGGTTTAATTAGTGGAGTATAGCTAATTGCAGACTTTGCTGGAAAATTACGATTTTAATTTTCAAAAAAAGGGTTGTGTATACGCATTAAAACAGCAGCTATATACATACACCTGTTAGAAGACAGATTTTATGAAACTCATTTCATCCAAGCAATGCAATACCCCACCCTTTTTAATTGATGTTACGGTATGTCTATCTCGGGTTTAATGACGTAAACAAAAATTTCCGCGTTTGACGTGAAAATACTTGTAATTTTATCTTAATCTCTGATAAACTAACACAGTCTCATAATGAAGTTTTATACGATGAATTTAAGGCAAACAAAACAGGCGTACTTAAATTTTGACTAAATAGATCGTTTTAAAGAAAACGTAACAAACTCGACGTCTCCTTGACATGTTGCAGAAGGCGTCGAATATATAGTCCCTTGATGCTCTTCACCCGAGGCCGACGATCGTCCTGACACCGGACCAGCAGCCACCGCATCAGCATCAGCAACAACAGTAGCCTCCAAAAAATCGGAACCAAACCGCAAAAAAGATCTCCGATAACTCGAGGCCGGCAAAGGGGGTGAAAGGCAGAAGGGAAAGAGGCATTCGAACCCGCGGAGCAGGGAAAATCGATGGCCATCAGCGCCCATGGGCGGCCTGGCGTTTAGAACGCGGAACAGCCCCTCCCAGAAGACCTCGCTCCGCTGGGGCGACTGTTGCCCTCCAAATTCCAGGCCACCGGCGGCGGCACTCCAACCGGCTGCAACGAGCACACCGACAACCATTGCTCGGGCCCCTTTTTATCCGCCACGTGGACCGGTCAGGCCGATTCAGCTAACCTCGGCTGCACTTTTCAGGAAGCCTAGGAGGCACCAGGTCATGACGCCCTTTCACGTCTGAGGCTGCCCCCCGCTGTTGCGTGACTGCACTCCCAGGGGCCTCCAAAGGTTTGTTCTTGGGTTTGAAACCCCTTTTTTGGTGTGAGATTCGATCGTTATTGTTATATACGTATACCGAATTTCTCCGCGGTTATTTTCATCGTAAGAGGGGTTTAATTAAGCTTGTTGTTAGTCATGCATTTATATAACTCGGCTAATTGTGGCGCAGCCCGCGCGAGCTTCTGCTGCAGAAACTTTGAAAGTATAATGTGGCAGTGATGTGTCCTTTGTCACGGTTTATAATTCAGAATTGAATTGACGCCATTTCGGCTACTTTTTTATTAATTAAACATACTTTTCTGTTACGAATTGCTGGGTTCACAAGTCTTTTGTCAATATTGGACACTTCTGGCTATCTTTTGATGGAACGTTAGTAAAAATACCTTCTATATAAAAGGAATTTTTCATGTAATTTTTTAGACAGTTGGAGTGATTTTTAAGATGCCTGGTAGAACTTTTTGAGTTTATAACTTGATTAATAGTATTTTAATTAATATAGTAATCGTAATTTGACCAACATTACACAAAATGATTTTGAGTGTACGAAAGAGGGAGTTAAAGATCTTAAAAACATACTTTAAAAATGCGAAATGCAAAAATGTATCTATTTTAAGTAACCTTTGTCATATCAACTTCAAAGTAAACCAAGTGTCGTGTATATCAGCGCAATCGATCTCCAGTATACCTGATGCGCATACAAATATTTTACACGTGTCTTCTAAAATTTCATTTCTCAATGTCGCTATATAATCTCCATCACATGTCGCATGCAAAATCTAATTTTCCATTGTCTGCGATGCTTATTACTCCGCACATACACTATCTTTTTTAGATCATCCTCTGAGGCTGAGTATTTCAAAAAATAAATCATGCAAACGGCGGGACATTTGAATATAATGTTTTATTCCTAGTATAGCTAGAGAAAAATCATTGAACCATACCGCACATCCAACGTCTCATACACACCGTGAGACCCCGAGAGAGTGAAAGGGTTTCGAGCTGTTCACTCGACGCTTCTAAATTGCGTGCGATTCATCACACGGCTGTGTCAAGTGTAATGAGCCATTAGGAATTATTTCAAAGCACATCGTTCGAAGCACATCGTTCGACCTTTGCGCATCCAATTGTGCTGCGATCTTTCGACATCCCGATGCATGATATGTATACAATAACGATCGATCTATAGGTCACCTGCGATCTCGACGATTTTAATCCCTCCATTCTCTAAAAACAAAAAGGTTTCCGAACGTTGGAAAATCGGACCGGCTACCGAACCTCTCGGACTTGGGTCTGCGTCAATTGGAGTACACGCCGGTCGAACTATCAGCGCCGAAGATGATCAACATCGCGGGGGTCGTGTCGATCGTTTTGTTTTACATGCTCATTTTGGGCGTGGGAATATGGGCCGCCCGCAAGAAGGAAGCCGGGAACGACTCCGAGGAGGAGGTCATGCTGGCCGGCCGTTCCATCGGCCTCTTCGTCGGCATTTTCACGATGACGGCTACTTGGGTAGGAGGTGGCTACATCAACGGCACCGCCGAGGCCATCTACACCCGGGGCCTCGTCTGGTGCCAGGCTCCGTTCGGCTACTCCCTTAGCCTGATTTTCGGTAGGCTGAAAATTAAGCTAAAAATTAGCTATGAATTTTACTTGAAAATTCTATAAATCGAAATTCGCTGTGGTTGGATGACGCAGGTGGAATATTCTTCGCCAACAAGATGCGACAGCAGGGGTACATCACGATGCTGGACCCGCTACAGGACGCGTTCGGTGAGCGTATGGGTGGGCTCCTCTTCCTTCCAGCACTCTGCGGCGAGGTGTTCTGGGCGGCGGGCATCCTTGCGGCCCTTGGCGCTACGCTAGCCGTTATCATTGACATGGACCAAGGAACATCGGTCATACTGAGTGCCTGTATCGCCGTCTTCTATACACTATTTGGTGGCCTCTATTCCGTTGCGTATACCGATGTTATTCAACTGTTCTGCATATTTATTGGACTCGTAAGTTTACTGCACTTTTTACTCATTATTAATTGTGCTACTGAATATAGGGGTACCTTTAAGGGAGTAATATCGCTATACTTAAAAGTAACTTAAAAGACAATTTTATACAATTAGAAAGGCTCTTGATAAAATCTTGAATCGAATCTTTTTTATAGTAAAATCTCTCTACACACCAAATTTCACAGTTTTCTGAGCCGACAGTCTCTTACCGGTAGTACTCCCTTAAGGGGGTTCCAGAATAATATAAAAATTCAACTTCCCTGCCTAGATTTTACTGACCGAGAAATCAGTAGGAAATAAGCAATAACGTATTAATACATGCAGTTATCTGGCGTACGATCGGTAAAACAGTTTCGGCGATAATAGAAGTTTTCGGCGTCCCCTATAATAATTAAACTAAAATATCAGAATCTCCTATAATTGATACAAACTCGTAATAACCTCAGTACGATCTCATATCCATCGCGCCGCAATGCATACATTACCAAGAATTCGAACGATGAAAAATGCTCTAATGACAGGTTTGAATTCTCGAAAATTATTAAATCCAAACGTCGAGTTGCAGAAGCGTCTCGTCTTTGTTTTTTTATATAACGCCAGATGAAGCAACACGACACACAACAGTGAAAACATGCTAAATGCTATTCACATAATACCGGTATATAATGCTGCGAAGAGATTATCAGTGAAGCATTTTCTAATCTCACTTATAGTATGACTTTAGTGACGTAAATGCGGAAGCATATATACGCGCGTAGGTCGCGCGCGAGCTCGGCTTGTGATTAACGGTATAAATGCGTTCCGTGAGTCGAAGAGTACCTATAGTCCATTCACATTTGCAGAGATTTTAAATATGTGTAGTCTATAAAATTTTTATTTTTTATTCGCCTTAAGCTCTTCATGCGTGTATGCTCGATTCCGTGTGTATATATATATAAGAAAAATTACGCGCGATGAATGACACATTTTTACAACATTATTGTATATATACAGAATGATTTTTTCATTAACTTATGCTTACACTTTCACATCCCTTTGATGTACGCGTATACACACGCACTTTCTCGTCGTATTTTCTGAGCACACACGCACGCGCATCTCATTCTGAGCGTATATATATACATAACTTTTTCATTTGGCAAGAAGAAGGTCAATTGTTATTACTCAACGAATTTATTTTTCTCCTCGATTCTCAACTTTCATCGCTTCGATTATCTTTCGGGACAGCTATAAATTTCGGCACATCCGTATCATATACACGATTCCATGTCGAGGTGTGCATTGCTTTCCAACCATTATATACACACACCTACAAAAAAAAATTAATTCCATCTCATTAGTATACCACACGACAAGTTTAAGCCACCTGTCTGTTCACTCATAGAACTTGAAATTTCGCCTCTAAAGTGCATAGTTTCCACACAGAGTATAATAAGACTTGAAGCTCTCTCTCTCTCTCTCTCTCTCTCTCTGTGAAGAGAGAAAGAGAAGGTGAAACGGGAGCGCAGAGCCCACGGGAAAGTCCGTTATCGGTAGGTCGCATCATTCTTGTTTTCGTGGACGTCCATTATACGCGCTAATTTATTGGGAAGCCTCTTTGAAGATGCACACATATATATGCGCGCAGCCTTTCGCCTTCGTATAAGGTCGTTGCCATCGGGATGATGATCTCGCTGTGATTCGCACGAGGATGAAAATATTGCGATTGGATGTTGAGATTTATTTATGCGAGTGTAGTTTTTTATGCTGTATATATACGAAAACGCAATGTGTATTTATGGGGTTTTCACTTTTTTGGTGGGAAGACCGTTTGATTGTCCGTATCATGGGATCGAATTAGGCCGTGAGAACGTTTGAAAGCCAAGTTTTACGTTCGATTAATTGTTAATATAGGTATTTTTCGATGTTATCGTATTGGCCATGATTCATCGTAAAGAAATCAGTGAAATTCAAAATATATATATATATATATATATATATATATATATATGTAGCCATTGATACATGGCTTTTCATTCAGCCTTATGTGAAACCCTTGAATAACACAAGAAGTGGATTACCAAGGCTATTCGCGAAATTCAAGTTCGGCTTTATCTGCCATCACATGTAATAATTTGAAGGATCGCAAACATCATTATATAATCCTTATTATACACTCGAGAAAATCCATTACCTCGACTCACTGCGGCGTTTAAAAGATTATCAGTAAACACGAGGCAGCTGTCCTGATCGATCCGTCGGATTAAATTTTCCGATATATAAAATTGACTTTGACGCTTCTGACACTTTGATGCAACGCGTGTGTAGCTAAAAAGATTTCAAGTCAGCGATGCTCTCTGATATACATATACGCATGTGTATACGTATATGTATATATAGATAAAAGCAGAGTAACGTGGGATAGCCCACAGGCGGTAAAAGTTCTTCGAGTCTTGTATTCTATACGTGATACTGTAGGTATATGTTATATATATGTATATAAAACGCAGTTATATGCGGAGATTCGAGTGTCGCATGCACTGCATATTATTTATTAACGGAGCTATACTTATAGTGAGCGGATTAATTTAATAAGGAGGGATGTGACTGGCCTCGACATTTAATTCACACGTACTTTGACCTGCTGTATTATATTGTATTACGTACAGATTTTTTTCTAGTATTGTTATCGACAATTTTTTTACTTTTGCCTTACTGCATTGATTTTTTTTATATCGTTTAGAAAAAACATTCTCGTGCTAAAATGAAAGGTTCGATTCATAAATTGTAGTATAACCGCGAGTGTGAACTGAATGTAAATATTACATTTGAGAAAATTCAAATCGATATTCAAAAAATAATTTCCTATTACACATCGGTATACTATTGAATATTCATATAGATAAAAATAGTAACAATTTCAAAAAGAAATAATAAAACACAAAAGTCCCCAAAAAAAATACACACGTCCGATAATCTTCTGTTCCAGTGGATGTGCATTCCGTTTGCCTGGGCGCATCCAATAGTGCAACCGCTCGGCTCGATGGACGTCGACTGGATCGGCGCGGTGGAACCAAAGGAATATTGGTCTTACCTAGACTATGGACTGCTTTTAATTTTCGGCGGCATCCCGTGGCAAGTTTACTTTCAGAGAGTTTTGTCCTCGAAATCTGCCGCGAGAGCTCAAATACTTAGCTACGTAGCTGCTTTCGGATGTATTCTTATGGCTATTCCACCTGTTCTTATTGGTGCTATTGCGAAGGCCACTCGTAAGTTTTACTTCAAATGTTATTATATTATTCGTTTGTTTTAACGTCATTTCGATCTTGTATCTGGAAGTGTATCTATGGATGCTGAGAATAGATTCGTGTATAATATATAGGCGATTTTGATTGGTTATTTATAGATTTTATATACTACAGTATATAGTTAGGACATTTATGCAAATAACTTTTTCAGTTCGAGAATTACGGTTTAAATAAAATTTTTGTATGCGATAAATAATATAGCTCCTTTATTAAATGTTAACGACGTCGGAGAATTACTCCACCGCTAAACT
The DNA here is from genome assembly GCA_020010945.3 of Muscidifurax raptorellus. Taxonomy (NCBI): domain Eukaryota; kingdom Metazoa; phylum Arthropoda; class Insecta; order Hymenoptera; family Pteromalidae; genus Muscidifurax; species Muscidifurax raptorellus. The sequence continues at coordinate 37,047,733 of CM052080.1, read as the reverse complement.
GCGCGCAACAACAGAGCAGATGTATAAAAAATGCAAAAACTAATAAAAATGAGTTTATAACTTTTCCCTGAAAATTGCATATATATCGAAGAAAGTGCGAACACACGCGACAGCTGCTTTATTACTGTCTTTTACGTGCGCGCTCGCGTATTATATCTCTGGTATACACATATAAAAGCTACGGAAGTAACGTCTTGGAAAATTTTGTTTTTCCAGCTTGAAATTTATGCCGTAATTTCGAATAAAATATTCCTAGCTTTGTACATTATAATCGTTGTATATATATATATATATATATATATATATTTGTTTTGATTGCACTCGACGTCGCAGTAGCGAACTTTCTATAAATATGCACTTTTTATTTTTACTCAAAGCGCTGTACACCCAATTTAATTCGAGGCGAAAATTTCCGCGTAATACTACGTCATATACCATATCGAACGGACGACAATCACAGTCTATATATTTTGCGAATTATCCGTAATTTGTCTACAACAGTATATATATACAGCAGAGGGCGACGACGCATCAGACTTTCGTTCTCGATTAGAAAGCGCGATGTTATGAGCCTCTGTGTGTGTGAGAGAGACACACATATATATACATCTATGCGCACGCAAGTGTCCTCACGAGTACTTACTCTCGGGAACGAATCGAAACCGGCAGATGGTCACCACGATATTATATATATGTATAATATAGACACGCGCGCGCTTGTTTCTTTCTCTCGGCTGTTATACGCGACTGTCTTTCTCAGCGCGAATTCCTTTCATCGGCGTGAAATTTTACGACTCTTCGCTCGGCACGTGCGCGAAATTATAATATTCACTCTTATTTATTTTTTTCTTATAAGGGGGTCCTAAAGACAAATTCAAATTTCGCGCCACAAAATAGCAGACGAAAATCACTATAAACCATCTACAAAGTTTTAAGTTTACATGAGAGTCTCTATGATAATAAAGTTTGAATAGTGCCCGAAGTCACGTAATTCAAACTTTATTCTGTCAAATTATTGATAATCGCATTGCGGAGAGCAACTATTTTATTTTTGTTATAAGCATGTTTTAGTTTCTTTTGTCGTCTGCTGTTTTGTGACGCGAAATAATCCTTAAAAAACGATCGGCGAATTGCGTAATATTACATATATAGGTTATCCAACCCTTTTACATATTATTTAGGTTTACATAATTCCCTTCGTATACTTACTGTTAAAAACGTGCGCTTCCCACTGCAGCGCACAGTAGTGTCGTCGTTATATCATCCAACGGAATAGTACAAACTTCATTAAAATTCCATCTCCTGCGCGCTGGAGAGATGGAGAGCACACACGGGAGATAGTTTGGCGCGTATCAAAACACCAGATTAGTCTCCCCCCGCAAAGAAAACCTATATATCTATATACGTATATAGATTCGCGGGAGATATAATAACAATAAAAACTCACCCCAGTACATAAGAGCGTCGCGTATACACCATATATAGAGCTCTAGCTTGAGTTTTGATAGGCGATGCAGTGGAAATTAGTCAGGCTCGGCTGGTTAGCTCCGCCGTGTCTGAATTATAAATGTATTTAGTCCCGTCTCGCGTTACGTCGAGCAGCTCTCCCCGCAGCAGCTTATACTACACAAAGCGCACCACATGCTCCGGCTCACACGGTATACAGTACCTACATTCATCTCGCCGCACACACCCTCTCGCACCTATATATATGCTGCTCTTGTGACTACCAGTAGTATATATGTGTATATATGTAGTGGGCTAAAAAAAGGAGTGTGGTGCGTCAACCCCTTGTTGTGCGCTGCAAAATGTCAAGTAGCTGTCGATTCGCGCTGCTATATATATATATATATATATATATATATATATATATATATATATATATATATATATATATATATATATACACGAGTTTCCCCTATATACACCGATGCGCAAGTCACCTTATACCTACATAACACACTCGAGTGTTGTATCGGTGGGAGAGAGAGAGAGAGAGAGAGAGAGAGAGAGGTATATGGTATATAGAGGGGGAACACGGGTAGGCGGAACGACCATCAGGACGGGATACTTGGAATAAGAGCAAAAGGTCGTTAGACCGTACATATACACAGGAGAGCGAAAATAAAACGATGTTATATACGCGAAGATGGAAGAGCATCACGGCCGCAGGCTGATATCGTCAAATGGGGCTGAATGTTATCTTTGAGAGAGGGTGCAGGAACGTCTGGCTTTCTCTTTCTTTTCATAAGGGAGTCCGTATAATCGAGGAGCTAAAAAGGAATATGCATTTTCATTAATTAACCGGCTGGCCATGAATTTAGCGAGATTGGGATAAATGAGCTGAGCTGCAAATTTTCATATATACCGACCGTCGGTAATATAAATTTGTTAGAAATAAAGTTTCCAGAATAAAGAAAGAACTTCCAGAACGAACGACAAGCAGAAGAGGAACTAATAGCATAGAAGAGAAAGAGACGCAAAGAAAAGGGAGCGAGGGTAGACGCGCCGGCTAATTTAATCCCCTTCGGTATAGATATATACTGCACCCTCAGGAACGCACGCAGGCGAGGGCTTGCGGCTTGCGGAAGAAAAACAAAAGGGAACCGCCGGCAATTATCGCGTGTAATTCACGTGAAAAAATACGAATAATTCCATTGCTAGAATAAGAAACAAAAAAAAATTATCTGTTCGCAGCTTGGAACGAGACGGGCTATAAGGGTCCCTGGCCCCTTACGGAAACTGAGACTAGTATGATTCTGCCGATGGTACTGCAGTACCTCACTCCGGACTTTGTATCGTTCTTCGGTCTCGGCGCAGTCTCGGCTGCTGTCATGTCATCAGCTGACAGCAGTATCCTATCGGCCAGCTCAATGTTCGCGAGGAACGTTTACAAGCTCATTTTCCGTCAGAGGGTAAGTATTTCCCCCCTAATTTTCTAAATATAAATACGCGATTTTCGAATCGTCTACGAATCGGATCATATATACACAGGCTTCGGAGATGGAGATCATTTGGGTGATGCGTGTGGGCATCGGTGTGGTGGGAATTCTGAGCACGATTATGGCCCTGACCATACCCTCGATCTACGGTCTCTGGTCCATGTGCTCAGATTTGGTCTACGTGATCTTGTTCCCTCAACTACTGATGGTCGTGCATTTCAAGCCGTACTGCAACACCTATGGCAGTCTGACGGCCTACATAATCGCTTTCGTCGTTCGCATCAGTGGCGGCGAACCGATTATGGGTCTGCCAGCTTTGATCCATTATCCGGGATACGATGTGGAGAACCAGGTGCAGATGTTCCCGTTCCGAACGATGGCCATGCTCATATCGCTCATAACACTAGTGGGTGTCTCCTACGGTACGCAGGTCGTCTTCCTCAGTGGTAGACTCGCCCCTGGTTACGACATCTTCCGCTGCGTTGTCAATATTCCGGAGGATGTTGAGAGGGTTGGCCCTGATCCAGCAGAGGTGAGTGTCGTTCTTTTCATGTATTATAGATCTCAGATAGCACAGAATGTGGTTGGTATGAAACGGTTCGATAACCTAATAACCCAAAAACGTTGTGGGAATACATTAGAATTGTTGTACGGTTGACTGTATAATATTCATGGACGTCGCTAGGTGGCGTCTTCTATACAAGTTGAGTCTTACCCAAATCTTTCATCACAAATAAAACCATGCGTACAATAGTAAGTCACAAATATTGTACATTGCACAAAATACTTCAGCATCAATTTTACCCGGGTAAAAATGCTTACTAATGGTCGGTCAAACAGGGTGTTTTTTCAAAATTTCGTACCAACCGGTCACCAGTCTTCGAATCGCCCAACGTCAAACATCCCGTGCTATCTGTGACTTAAATTTCTCCGAAACAGTGCACACATTAGCAATCGCGTGACGCACGCTGGGATGAAAAGGGGGTCGAATCTCAAGCAAAGTCGGTGGTCCGCTACGTGGTGTTACAGGGCGAGCAGATGTCAGTTCTAGCAGCCGGCGACGGTAGGCTCTACGGCAGCAAGGATGAATCCAACGGACGAGTGAACCCAGCACTCGAGCCGGACTACGACATGGAGCCGGGATACCCAGCGGTGGACCAGACGGGAATCGGCGGTGGCGGTGGCGGTGGTTCAGCTGGACTCACTGCTCCAACCATCGGTTCTCGCCAGGCCCAAAACAGTACCGCCTTCTAATCGCGGACTCCGTGATCGGATGCTGTGACCAACAATAAGCGCGGCGACGCGGCTCACCCTATCCTCATCTCTACTTCTTCTTTCGTGCTTGTATATCCAATCAGGTTTATTAACTTATTTTTTATTTTAACTAATTTTCAATGTGTATTTTTGTTTTAACTGAGCGAACGGCAGCTTCGTTCTCTCGTCACTATTTTGGTTTAACGGCGAATCGCGAAATTCCGAAAGACATTTTCGGAATTTCGCGACTAGTCGCCGTCTTTCTTCTTTCCGAAAAAGCCGCGTCGCCTCTTAGGCCTAGTGAATTATTATATAATACCGTTTTTGTTTGAGAAGTATATGTAATATATATATATGAATGCATTTATATAGTCTACCAACTGCTTATATTATTATTGAGATTTTACGTTGTTCGAGGATAATATATTATATATTATATATCGGCCGATCCGCCAATCCGCGTTATTCAAGATCGTTGTTTTGTATACATATATATATATATAAATATATATAATATATAAAATGAGTTGATTTTATGGGATGCAGGTCATACAATATATATGTACATACATAAGACATATACGTGGAATATCAGTATATATAAAGAACGACGTGTTGATAAATCGATGGGGGCGATATTTTATTTATGAAAATGTTGAGAAAAAAATGTTGCATACCTATACATTATATAGAACTTGATATCGCGATGTCAATTTCAGAATTATTATATACGACACTACTCACGCGATTTTTGTTCAATTTTTAACATAGAAAAGACAACAAAATAATCCATATATATATATATAGATATATTCGAAGTTTAGCAGAATGCTTTTGTCGTGAACAACAATACTCTCGCGCGTATAAACGCTGATCGTTTCCCTCGCTTGAAAAAGTTCCTCCCGCGACGACTATTATAAAAAATGAACACGAGAGTATAAATGTAAACGTGTATTTCATATAGAGCTGCAAGTATAAATGCATATAAACGTGGAAAATTAGCAAAAAACGCGTGACTATATACAATGTACACAGGATGTTTCGTCGTTAACCACAAAACCACAATATTGTTGATTGTGATTGTTTCTTATTTTCCTTTTTTTTCAATTTGCAATTATTAACTATATGTTTGCTATACATTTGACATTAGCAACCGCTTCTTTTTTTTAGACGATTTCGCGAGTACCTCGACTTCTCTCGAGGTATTAACATTATAAAAATACTGGAATAAATGAAAAATGAATTTCTAGTCGACTACTTTGTGATATATATAAAGTCTAAGTTTCTATTGGTTAGATAAACAAAAATAGTTGAATTATTGATTGTAAAGTATCTTTATTAGAAACTGTATAGGGAAAAGTAATTTATCAAGAAGATTAGTTTTTTCAATGCGGATTTATCAAACTAATTTAAGACAACGCACGGTTATACGACAGCCGCGTCTATCCAGTGAGACAATTGAAAGAAAAAAGTTGAGTATAATTATTGCACTATGATTTGCCTAAGTAAATAATTTCGCTTAAGAAATGTATATTTTTCTTGCCGAGTATAGCCTAATAATATACACGCGAGTCAAAAAGAAAAGCCTTTATTAATTTGAAAAATAAAAAAAACGGGCGAAAGGTATAACACTTACAACAATCGGCGGCTGTGACTACATTTTTGCTCTTTATTGTAAGTGCATATACACTCCTTTCTTTGTTATCGAGTGAATAAACGGCGTCTTTTCATTAATAACGTTAACGAAAAAAAAGAATGTTGATAAAAATAACGGCGCAAGGATAAAGGAAATTTTCACTTGACTGCGCGTATGTATATAGGCGATCACTGGGCGGTATTTCATAAAAGATATAAAATATTTTTCTAACGGAATACAAAAATGGCGGATCAGCCTTCGACAGAGCTTGTTGAGTTTATTATATTATATAGCGTATATATATATATAAAATAGCAAAGGGATTTTGTGTGCGTTGCACCGGAAAATTAATCTAGTGTGCGCTAGCAGTTACGTACAAAAACTCACACCGTATACATGTAGATAATATTTTAAAGGTCGACAATTTAGGGGAGAAGAAAAGAAGGACAAATATATATATATATATATATATATATATATATATATAATACGCGCAAGATTTTTTAAAGTCGGGATTCGATTATTGTTTACCAACGGTTGTTATGCATCATTCAGTTGTATACACGTTTTTCGTTCCTCGACGTGATCTTTTTTTTCTGTACATATACTATAGACAGGGTGAGCTTAAAAAATCTTGCGTTCGTATAACGATGAACCACTACATAAAATGAAAGTGCGAAAGAAAGACAAACGAACGAATACATATCACTGAAGGTAATAATTCAGCATAAATAACTAAAAAAAAGAGATTTATTAAAACGACAGATGAAAGTATTTGCGAAAGTAATATAATATTAGGAAGAAGCTTATATACAAAATAAAGACGATAATTTAGAAACGCAGATGACATTATATTAGTATTTATTACAGAGAGATGAGAGATGTGACAGAAGACACGTGAATGTTTATTCGCGTCTCTTGAATTAAGCACACACACATACACACAGAGACACACATGCAAATGTAAAATTACAATGTGCAATAATATTTTAATCGTATAATATAAGGAGAAAGTATGTTTAAAAAAATGCGTTCGATTGCCGATGCTGTTGATTTGTAGTTTTACGTAGAAGAATAAAAAAAACCCTTATAATTAACGCGTAAACTATATAACTCGTCATTGTGCTTTGTCGGTCATTTTCACTTCATATTGTTTATGGTTAATAGGTAGTGTCGATCGTTATTAACGACTAAGTATATAACTGTTGATTATTGAAATATAACGAAGAATATATGAAAATACAAAGTCGTCAAGTCATCGAACACGCGGATATACTCCATATCGTTTGTTTATTATTGCCGTTATATTGAAAGACAAAGTTGCCACTGTACAGATATCTAAACCAACAAATAAACTAATATGTGTATATAAAAAATTCGTATCACTCGTCGTCCATAATCTGGGATTATAATATAGCCCGGAGATATACAATTGAATTCATCGTTTTATTTGTCTCTGCAGATATAAATGTTTGCGAGTAATGCAAAGTATAAAGTATTACTTGATATACGGTGTCATTTCCTTTAGTTGTGACCGATCTATTCGAAGGATTTTGGTAATTTTAGATAATTAAAAAACGAATTCGATTAATAAATTAGAAACTGGTGATATAAGATCGTGTCTGCCTCGAAAAACATTAAAAATTTTACGGACATTTTTACTGAAAAAAATGAGATATTATTTAAAAATTCGTGCAAAAAAATAATGTCTTTGAAAATTCTCGTAATTGTCGTGAAAATCGATATATCAATTTATATAAATATATACAAATTTAAAAAGCTGTGTAAATCAAATTCTTCAATGGGCACGACGAACTTGCTCAATCGACGTGTACATTCATCATAAATGTCTTTGAATAGGAGTTTATGAATGAGACGCTTGATTAACCGTGCTCACCTTTTTTTTATCCTATACATATATAAACATATCGTGTGTATTACGCGTCATTTTAGCGTGTAATCTCCAGACGATCAACGCAGAAAACTACACATATCATGAGAAGTGTGAATTGTTGTTACTAGGATATAAGCTTTGACGAAACAACAAAATACATATCATACGCAATTCGATGGAAATTGTCCATGTCGGCACAGTGTCGAGAAAGACAAAGCAAAGTATATATTATTCAATCAATTAATTTATTATTCCATCGATTGACTACTTAGTTTAGTTTTTAATTTCTTGAATATTCGAAAAATCTGAAAAACAGTATCACGATATTCTTCGAAAGTCTCTGCTTTGATTATAATTTTTTCAGTACAACAAAAAGATCAGTGAATCGGTGGAATAAGTGATTAAGTAATAATTAGAAATGTCCTTATAAAAGTGAATAACGTGAATTTACTGAATTATAAAGAAATGTTATCGTATTAATGAAATGTACCATATTATAATATAAATACATTATATAAATATATATACAAATATAAATATATACATACGACATTATAACTGTATAATTGCGCAAATGAAGTCGAAATATGTTGATTGTCAATGTTAAAAAAATAAACAGTGTACAAAAACAATGATTTACTTTCGTTCCTCTTTCCACGCACATACCTTATAAAGTTTAAGTAAATTTTTTCCTTCAATTCGCGAAATATATGTTAATGCATTTCAAAATTATGTCGTTCTCCTTATTTGCCGGAGAAAATCAAATATAGATTCACATGCTATTTTTGTAGTTATGCAACTGTAGGTTAAACTGCAGGGGTTTACATGTACAGAGGAGGCAAGAATAGAAAGACTACACTTATTTATTCATGAATTCTTGGTAGCTGAGTCAAGCGAATCAATAAATCGCGTAACTAGCAAACTATATACTCGCCTTCCTGGGTGTCTAAAACGATAACATTCGCAATTAGAAGCTACTTATAACTTCCTCTTGATGCTGTATATAAATTCGTTGAGATATTTATTAATTTTATTTTTGGAGTAGTAAGAATTAATTTTGCCGAGGAAGATTCCATGCATGAAGTAAAAAATACTATTAGCAGAAAATAAAACAAGGACGATCCTCCAATTGGTGAGTAATATTCTACTATTTTATTCACAAATTGTATTATTTCATTAAAATTTTTGTTTTCCATTAGCAAAGGAATAGTATATAGGATGGACATTGGAAATAATAAGATAACCAAGTTATAAAAAGGAACATTTTTTATTTTTTTTTCGTTTCTTATGTCATTATATTTATCATCGGTACAAAAAGACGCTCTTACATAATAAATAAATTACACTGAGACAAAAGCTGATTTAAAGTTAATAAAGATTCAAAATCCTTAAACTTGAAAAATTTGTACAAAGCATAGCATTCTTAGTAAAAAGAAAAATGCTAGAATTTAAACTAAAAGGACACAATGAATCATTTCTCTTAAAAACAATCTTCTATACGGCAAGACAGTCATTGCTAAGTTTAACGAATAAGAATCTTTACATACAATATAAAAAATGAGTATACGCGCTATAACCGTATTAAAAATAAAAGTCGTTTTCAAAGAAATGATTGATTCTGACCTACAAAGGCAAGTTTTCTTAGATCTTCAGATTGAACGCCTCAATATTCGTGGACTTTGAACTTGGCTTATTTCTTAACTTAATATTGGTAACCTCCATTGCTGGCATAGCTCTGTCCACCTCCGCTGCTGGGAGCACCGTAGTTCGACGATGGTCGGCTCACTGCGTTCGAGCTTTAGACAGATTAAAATAAGAGTTGTAGCTTCACGAACCAAATTCACGCCAGAATAGAAAAATCTAGAAAAACCAAATTCTCACCTGCCACCAAAGCTAGGAGCGCCATAGCTGGAAGAAGGGGCGCCACCTCCGAAACCACCGCTGCCTCCGCTAGATGGGGCACCGTAACTCGATGAAGGAGGTCCGTAGTTGGACGAGGGTCGGCTAGGTGCTGGGGCACCGTACGAAGAGGATGGAGCACCACCTCCGAAACCACCACCGAAGCTTCCGCTGGATGGAGCACCGTAGCTAGAGGATGGTCGTCCACCACCGAATCCTGATCCACCTCCGAATCCTGATCCACCTCCGAATCCTGATCCACCGGAGGATGGAGCACCGTAGTTCGAGGATGGACGGCTGGGAGCACCGTAGTTCGAGGATGGACGGCTGGGAGCACCGTAGTTCGAAGATGGACGGCTGGGAGCACCGTAGTTGGACGAGGGTCGGCTGGGAGCTGGAGCACCATACGAGGAGGAAGGTGCACCACCTCCGAAGCTTCCGCCGAAGCTGCCACCTACGGATTATTCGGGATATTTAGTATCTTCTGGTCGAGGATTTCAATGGGAATAACCATAACAAATTAGCGACAACTTACCGCTGCTACCTCCAAAGGATCCCCCAGCAGAGGGAGCACCGTAGCTGGAGGATGGCCTGCCACCTCCGAATCCTGATCCGCCGGAGGATGGAGCTCCGTAGTTCGAGGATGGACGGCTTGGGGCGCCGTAGTTGGAAGAGGGACGGCTGGGTGCTGGGGCACCGTATGAGGAGGAAGGTGCTCCACCTCCGAAGCTTCCGCCAAAGCTGCCACCTACAGATAATTCCGAATATTCAGCATCGTTTATCCGAAGATTTCAATGACAAAAAAATCACCAACAAATCATCCTCAACTTACCGCTGCTACCGCCAAAGGATCCACCAGCAGAGGGAGCACCGTAGCTGGATGAAGGAGGTCCGTAAGAATTGGAGGGGGCGCCACCTCCGAAAGATCCTCCAGCAGATGGAGCACCGTAGGACGACGAGGGAGCGTTTCCACCGAAAGATGGCGCTCCGTACGAGGAGGAGGGAGCACCACCGCCGAAAGATCCACCAAAGCTACCGTGGGACGAGGATGAGCTACCTCCGAAAGATCCTCCGGCTGATGGTGCACCGTACGAGGACGATGGAGCACCGCCACCGAAGCTACCGCCGAATCCACCTCCCGAGGAAGGTGCTCCGTAGCTGGATGATGGTTTGCCTTGGGATGGTGCACCGTAGTTGGAAGAGGGGGCGCCACCACCGAAACCACCGCCGCCGCCGCCACCGCCACCACCAAGATTTGGTGTACCGTAGCTTGTGGACGGTGGGAGGTAGTTTCCGGAAATCGGTGCTAAAGACCGAAAAACGTTTGAATAGTACTTCGTATTGTTATTAAAACTGTAGTAAAAACTACTAGTTTGAGAACGATTTTTTGGATAAACTTGTTAAAATTTTAGATACGTATCTTATAATATCACAATGTTTCATAGTAACTCGGATATTATTAAAGAGAGCATTCATGTCGCTCGGTGATATTTTTTAAAGTAAAATCATACGGGTGAAAGAAATGACTTAATGCATCGTTAACTTTCGCGTACGCAGTATTCAAGCAGACATAATCATTCACTGATACTTTTGCATCTCTCGATGTACACATTGCTTACTTTCGCTGATGACTTTGTATTAATCGTGCAAGATAATCAAGCATCGCATTGTTATGTCTAATTCTAAATTTGCACACACGCTTTTTATTGTATTAAAAAACGAAAACAATTTTAAACGACATCAGTTATAATTGAAAAAGATTTTTCAGAACTGCATAGAAAATTGCTTCAATTTAGAAGAAAAATTATTCCGAATAATTATATTAAGCACTTGAACTTTCTACTCCCGATGCTTTTCCTGCCATTAATGACCGCAGTTGTTATCATCAACGCGCATTGCAACGACCTGCACCGAGTAATATTTCGTACATGCAAAAAAAAAGAGGAAGTCCGGGTACTTTGTTTCCGTAATTCTGCAATTTCATCTCGCGTTAGGAGATAATCGATTGACGACGTTTGCGGTGAGGAAGGAAAATTATACGATGGAAACACTAATTGAATAGAGTCTTTTACGTGTCTTTGATAGAGTTTATGAACTGTTACGAAACGATGGAAAAAAAAGAATCGTATTAATTTCCGTCTGACAAGAAGCACTATTATTTTCTGAGTATCCAGAATTTTGACAAAACCGTGCAAATTTCGTAAGCTTCCCGGCGCGATGATATTGGGAAATCGAATTAACACAAGCGGTCTTTTGTTCGGCGCGCAGGGAAAATTCAAATCTTGTATTTCCTATAATTGAGCCCGCAGTTGCGACGCTAATTACGAGTGAATCTCCCACACTTTCACTATATACTTGACGCGACAAAACTCATACGCATATTATGTACGCAACGAAGGAAAGCCATAGTAATTTGCGAACAGGGCAAATAACAACTCGGGATTTACTCTTTGCGATTATTGATCGTGTAATAAAGATAGTTAGGACGTGTTTCGTAATAGAAGCGGTTGCGCTTTAGATTAATTTAAATAAATTGCAGAAAAAAACGAATCGGTGTCAATTATAATGTTTACAGAAAACGCGTACAGGTTATTGAAAATTTAATTAGCGCATGTAAGTGACTAATTAAATACTTTTTTATCCTTACATTTTATAATTAAAAATCTTTGCATTTAGTACACCCCAATAACAAGTTTAAATTCGTTAAAATTGAACTCTAAACTTTTCACAAAAATATTATTCAATCGTGTAAGTTAAAAAATTGTCCTTCACTAAACTAAAAAAAATCACTAATTCCCTACCAAACGCACAAGCGGCTTGAATAAACAAACAAAAAAAAACATTCTAATCCATAGATCTTTAAAAAAAAACTTGTTAATAATCACCCTCAGCGCGGAAGGTCGGGAGCGCAGTGACGAGCAGTAGCGCCATCGGCAGCCAACAGGTCTTGAAGCTTCTCATTTTGCCGGTCGCAAGTATCACACTCAAAATAAATCGAAGAAAAAAAAGTACAGACGATCGCCGATCGAAGAAAAAAACGAGCACACACTCGCGAACAGCAACGGAGCCGATGTGAGCTCGTCGTCGCTTTACTGCGATTCCGTTTCTAACACGCTTTAAACACGGCGAATCTCGCTTTTATAGCCGTAGCTGCTCTTTCGGAGAAAGTACAAGAGCTCCGGCTGCTATGTGTATATAGGTAGGGACCATAACAGACGCGAGTGGGGAAACCGCTCCGATGCGAGCGCGAGGAGAGGAGCGAAAAAGATGCGTCTTTTTCTTTCGAGTAATATTATCCGTGTGTGTACGCGTTGGCCGATTGAAAAAAAAAATGAAAAACGTGTATTTGTTGAGATATAGATCGGCCGTTAATTTCGCATGCTTGGCTTGTTTCTTCGAGAAGAACACTTCCTTCGACTTTTTGCATGGAGGTGTATACGTTTCCGCTCTTATGCCAGCCGGAGTTTATGCTGTTTACTCCGATATGTTTCCGCTGTTATGCTGCTATTTCGACTCTGCATACGCGAGTTTAATTGTTTTCGCGCTTGATGAGCGATTTGTCGGATGGACTTAATGTAGGGGTCGGTCTTGTCGGCTCGGAATTGTTCTACTTGAAATCAGCGTATATACTTGAAATTTTATTGTTTTACAAGAAAAATAATTTGCAAGATAACGTTTTTAAAATAGAGCTATCCAGAAGTAAGAGATGTTTTTAATAATTATAAGGGAAAAACGGATAAATCAGAGTCGGTGATACGTTTCGCAGCTGAAAAAATGGGAGTTTAAAAATAGATTTAGCATTACGCCAGTGCATACGAATAGCCTGGGGGCACCTTAGTTAATTGCAGTGTAAGAAGAAGGTGCGACGCGAAATGAAGTTAGTGTGACTGAAAAATCCAGAGTTAGACAGATGACGTATATGCTCCTTCGTTTAAGGTCAAAGCTCTAGTGCAAGTGTGTAGGTGTAGCTTCGTGAACTCATAAGCGGAGGTTTTGCAAATTTGCCGTTAATTGCACGCAGTCTCGTAATTTTCGTTTATTACCCACACGTGATCGTAATATCGCATATAATTGGAAAAATAAAATTTTACGCATATGCGCAGTTTCGTTGCTAAAAGAAAGCTTATATACATTTGAAGCTGAAAAATGTACGAGTGTCAAACATGATTTACTGCAAAACGGGCATAATACTCTTGTTGATTTGTAAGATAATAATGTCCTAGCGGAGAAGCTATTACGTTATTATTTCCATTCCCAGAGTGTATTATAAGCTAATCGAGGTCTAAAAATAATCGAAACGAGTTAACAGCACAATATGCACACATTAGGTATCGATCAAGTGCACATCCAACTCCAGACAAGCAAATCGTAATTAAACTTGATTATATACCCGGCGCGTCTGCTTTTGAAAGGCACATCGCAAAATAGCTCACGATCCTCTATATACACGAGAGACAATAATATAAATGTCGTTATGTCACGGTAATTTTATTACAAAAAAAAAAATTACTCATACACAGGCACAGCCGATCGTAAACTCTGCCGTATTTGCAGAGCAGCCGCGGTCAAGCGACAAGTGCGTGAAATATGATTTTATTTTCACATAACTCGCGAGCACGCACTTGCCCTTAACCTCGTCTGAATAAAAAGCCGCGATCTCGCGGATCGTCTTCGAATTATGCATTACACTTCGCGCGACAATAACGCAGCGCGCTTACGAAATCTCATTAGCATGAAAATTCGATTAAATCATCCCGTCGACGCTCGTAACACAATTGGAGCGAATCTCATAACGAGGGGCTCGTCCGTGCGGTCACCCCCCTTTTTCTAGATGTCCTTTTCTAGGACGAGGACGTGCTCGAAAATGAGATGCGAACTGGCTCGAGGCACCGGCAAAAGGTGCGCGAATAATAATAATAATAACGATGCACGAAAAAAAAGAAGAAGAAATAACAAGCCGCGCGTTTTTCTTCTTATGCCCTTGCGATTTATGAGGGGGGAGCGACGCGCGTCGAAAAATGACTTTGCACTTGCGCGCCGTAAATGGGTTGAGAGGATTTCTTCGGAGGCCGGATGGATGTATACGTGCGCTGCTGATATCCACGCCGGTGTACGTTTACGATCTTGCGTTAATCGAAATCCTTTCGTGCAGAGTTACGTAAAAGATCGCGATGATGATGATGGGAAGAGCAATGGAGTCATCGATGTGGTTAAATGTTTGAGCAGAGAAATATTTTGAATTGATGTATAATGAAAATTTGTTGGAAATTAGATGACGATTTTGATAAACGATCTGAGGAGAGACAGTGTATACTGAGGTGTATTTGGAGATTCAAGTGCACTGCGCTTGTGAATATAAGTGGGATAGAATATTTGTTTGTGTTAGTCAAATCGAATTTAAAATAAATTTGTGACGTTTTATCTTTGAAAACTTCCCATTAATTGCCCAGACACGACCATGAATATTTCTATACCAATAACAAATAATGAATATTTCTATAACAATAAAAAATAAATTTCGGCTGATTAGAAACTGTATCCGCTGCTCTCCAAATTACACACACTGAAAGAAGTATTTGTTTACTATAAAGAAACGATTTCTTAATAGTTAACTAACTAAAAATGTAAACAAAAGTATTGTTAAGATTATTACAGAGTTTGAATGCAGTCGTGAAGTTTATATTTGAGAAATAGTTATGTGTGAACAAAAGAGGTTAGAATCGGCATTTTTAATTTATGAACTTTAGAACTGCTTTTAACCAATATATTAATATGAAGAATACTTTTGTTTACATTTTTAATATAATAGCATTTTAACTATTCAATAATAGCGTATTAACTATTAACCAATCATTTCTTTATAGTAAAGAAATACTTCTCTCAGTGCAGTTGACCATAGTATACCTATAAACAATATCAAAGGCTCTATACCGAATAAAAATTAATACAAAAAAAAATCAACCTACATTATCCAATCCCTATAAATACATACATATACAAAAACACACATCATACGGTTCGCACGCATTCGGTCACGTGTGATGCTGCATCATTCGCCGTCATGATGAGCCAGATCCGCACAACTCTGATATTGCAGCTCTTCGCTCTCGCAACAGGCCAATAATAAATTGTCGATTTAGCAAGAAAGATGCTGCAGCAGCGCCAAGGCTCTCGTTTAAGCAATCGCTCCTGCAGCCGGACTCGCGTGTGCGTCTTCAATGGATATATATATATATATATATATATATATATATATATATATTCAATGTCCATTACACGCGGTTATTTTAGAAAAAAAAATGAAAGAACGCCTGATTCTTCCTTCACTTTTAGCCTCTATAAAGTCGCGTTTCAAAAGTGTATTGGACTAGAGGATGATACATTCCAAGTGCATACGCTTATCGCAAGGGGATTCTGAGAAAATGTCAAAATTACCTACCGATCCGAGCCGCGATATGCGGAATCGCTAATTGATGCCAAAACGCAGATTGCACAACTTTGGTTTGATATATATGTGCCGAGTGTGCGCGAAACTTTGAATTATTACAGTATAGCCGCGTATCGTGCGCTATATGCATATTATGCGAATAATTGGAACATTGTAATAGGGCTTGGATTTACAAAGTCACAGGGATGCATATGTGTACGAGAATGGAAATATTCGCTGCATTACCGCGTGATAATGATCTTGAAAATGAACGAAACTTTTGATTTTCGTATCGTTATTATATAGAGATCAATTTGGCGGATAAGCGAAACGCGTGTTTTGCAAGTAAGAAATTAAAAATATGTGCTGTAGATTATTAGGCCGAGATGAATCAGCTGTATGTAGATTCGCGTCTGCGGTATTCTTGAATAGTCAAGCTGAGCAAAATATATATATATATATATATATATGTATATGCAGGGCGTTACGCAACAAGTACATATAACGAAGAAAACAAAAGCAGTAAAAAGTCTGAAAATTTGAAATTTCACGCTATAATTATTCCAATTAATAAGCATGAAGCTCTTAAAACCTACAGGATAAATCTCTTTATTTCGCGCTAAAAAACCGTCTGCAACTTCATTCGTTGAATATTTCATTAGATTCGGACATTGCGCGCGGCGAAGAGTCGCGCGTTTAACGTTTTTCTTTAACGACTAATAATAACCCCATAGTTTCTCTCCGCGCAATAAAAAAAAAGCGGGACAATGTGCACTTTATCGTCTTTTTATTCAAATCCTCGCTGGGCTCATAAATCGCGATATTTCATTTCACTGTATTCTCAGCTGGACTATACACTTCTGCCACAAGGACGGAAGCTTATAATGCGTACACGTAATGATCCTTTTCTTTTCTTTATGCTCCTGGTGAAATAACGAAAGAAGCCCCGGAAGAGCAGAACACATGTGTGTAGAGCTGGTCTGCGATGACATTTCGTAAGAGACGCTAATTATGTCGGAGAGACGAGTACAGGTGTGCTAATTAATTCGAATATGTATAGTTGCAAGAAGAAGCCTTGGATTTTCGAGCGAACGTTCCTTTGGATTTTTTCCCTTCGTTTCGGACTCAATGTAGGACGTTACACAAGCTGTTTGTAATAAATTTTGGCTATTATATAGGCTTTATTTTTTTCTGCTATATTTTACGAACAAAAGTCACGGCTCGTCGAGAGATCCATTCGAGTCGTATACCAGATGACTAATCATCTAAGTCTTATACTACTTATACGCTCGATTTATTCCATCGTCTAAACTCTCGAGCTAAATTTATTTTCAATAACATGCTCGCTTATGGTACACGTATTTACGCTTCGATAAATCAATGGAAAATGATAAAACTATACTAAATTTTTTTTATTTATTTTTTTAGAAGAAAAATCACGCCAACGTTATACAACGCGCTCTCAAAGTGTTATATTCTGAGCACAATGATCCCCACGTGTAGCGTAAGAGAGAAAATTATGCAAATGTTATTTTCACTGGAAGTCGCGTCGCGTTTTATTTTTGTCAAAACGGGTATGTCTGTCTCTCGCTCGAAGACACTCGAAATCATCAGCGCAGACGGGCCACACCCCCGAAAATATATTATTGATTTATCGGATAACTAACCACGAATAGAAACAATATATATAATTAGCATTTCTTATACACACACACTCGCGAAAACAAAGAATCGAAAGTGGCCTCAAGGATTGCCTCACGTGTGTGTGTAGCAGCTACTGCGTTTATGCGGGTCGCGATTGTTATTCTCTGCATTTCTGGGAATCGACTACTATATATATATATATATATATATATATATATATATATATATATATACACTTTAGCTGCTCTGAGCCGAAGGTAAAACAGATCGCTCAGAATTGCCGCGCGACGGTGAAATTGAAATCTTGATTGTGTCGCGGCGTTTTCGACTTGCAAAATTGTATCGGGTTTGCAATCTCGAGTAATTACGCGAGAACTCGAAAATTGAGCTCTTTTTTATTATGCTCGCGCGGTGCGCATATTCCTTTGTTGAACGAGAGTGAAACAGTTTATTTTTCGACGACTTAACCCTTGCTAGAAATCGATTCTATTTAAAAGCTATTAAAAGCCTTTGGGATAAATATACAGTTTTACAACTCATTCTCAAGTTTGCGAGGATAAATTTGATCGATTATAACACAACAAAGTTTTACCAGAAATTCTGGTATACAAGCCATTTCCTAGTTTCCCGACTATTTTAAACACGTACTATTTCCACCAGAGACACACAGCAGCCATAAATTCCTTCTTCATACGTACATCCAAACACTTTGTACATCACGTCGTCGAGTAACGTCGATACACCGATGCGCGTCGATTTTAGATTTAACGTTCGTTCAGTCCCTTCAAGAAACACTGCACCGACGACGGGGAGAATCGATGCGGCGGATCGATAATTAATTATTGCAGCAGAGCGTCCCCCCATGAGCCGGTAAACGACGTGTCGTAACTGTAATTGCATGTGCTGCAGACATCTGCCACATTCACGCGACTCGGCTCAATCGACATCATCGCGGGACAATATTTAGATGACTCCGGCTATGGGATGTCTGATTGAAAATTATTTTTTTTTCTGTGATAACGAAATTTTTATGATAAATATATACGCTTTTAATGTTTCACTCGGCGAATAACGTAATGCTCAGGTTTTATAACGAACGCAGTGCTGTGTTTTCAAAGCTTTTTAAACTTATTGCATTAATATTTTAAGTGGGCTTTACAAATTATATCAACTGTGTAGAGTATAGCGTGCGATGAGTGTTTCTTCAGAAGCGTTATTTACAATACGTAATAGAAAGTTCTTTACGATAAGGCATAAAACTCCATAAGAAATGAAAAAAAAATCGCGATGCATTATAGGCTTGTCACAACGAAGTATCGATCGTGTCTTCACTCCTAACGACTATTACAAGTCTATTAAAGAACCCAAGGAAGAAAAATACCGCACGAGTGCACAATAAAACCGAGTTATTAGTGTAAACAAACGGGAAAGAATTACAAGCCATGGGCTTTTCCACGCCTCCATATTTTTCCTCGCGATCGTATATCAGCCAAGAACGGAATTTCAAGAGCTTCAACTGCGACGCATACGACTCGCGAGAGTGACCGTCAGAAAGGAAAACACATCTTTTATTTTTCTACGACTGTATACGCGTAAGTATCGAGGAAAATGCAAGCGAGTCATTGTCTTGGGAGATTCTCTTGACACTTACCCACACACATATGATCGCGGCGCGCAATTACCATAGGCTTTCTCTGATCGATCGTGTGCCGATCTTTCCTCGCCGCCACCGAAGTGAAAGTGCCGGACGATAAGCTAAGCACACCGAGTAGTCCCGTGTGTATATATATATATATAGAAAATAAAAGTAGCCGCGCTAGCGGTGCATCTTTCTCTCGAGAGATGCCCTTCGCCTTCAGCCGGTTTCGTTCGTGTGTATAGATCTGAGCTTCTTGGAGAGACGGAGATATCGAGGATCGTTAAAAACGAGACTCGCTATGCGGATGGATTTTGAAAGCTATCCTATAATATAAGCAAGTTTAAGGCTATAGTTGGATGGTTAGGAATCGGAATTTCGCGCCATTTTTCGATTGTATAACGAGACTGTAGTCGCACATCTTTTTACAATGGATTCTTTGATCTCTACCGTCAGTGTAAACGGCCAGACTCGTTGTTTGGCTTACTGGCATATATGACACACTCGGAGAGATGAGACGAGCCGTAAATCAAAGGTACCATAAATTAAGCCGGTCGCGCGGACGACGTTTTAAGTGAAAATGATCAATGATTCAGATAAAAGTGTGCACAGCGAGTGTGTGTATATGGAAAGCAAAGAGAAAATCACGTGAGGCTAGTCTGCATTTTTCAAGATTTTTTGGTCACCTCGAGTTACGTGGAAGACTCGATTAGAAGTGTTTCAGTTTTTTTTCTTTTCAAGTGACTAATCAATGTCGCTTTATATAATGGGATGCAGATATGCTTTGTAAGTGTCGGCGACGGTTTCGGTTACAACAACGTTGATCTTATGAATATTACACATATAGAAAGTGACGTTGAGTAGTTATTGATTATTGTGGTGGACGATTCAATTAAAGTCGATCAGCTCGCTCCGAAATGTTTTCAAATAGAAAAATCGATCCGATAAAAAAAAAGGCTTTTGATTATAATTGGGTCGTTCTCTAACGAGAGATGACACGCTGACTAATGGCTTGGCGTTAGGAGAATATTTTATACAATTAAAACGTTTCTTTTTTTTAAGAAAAACATCGCTCTTTTTTATACAAATTCGTTGAGAAATGTGTCTACAAACGTAAGTCTACGTAAAATACAAATCTTCTCACATTCATTAGCGAAGAGACGCACATTATCGCGTTTGGTAATCGATAACAGAAATCATGGAGCGTATTTTGCAATTCGGGATTATTCATCTACTCATTTTAGTGCCCCGCTATATGTTTTATCGCTGCTCGTAATGCAGAATAGTTCTGGCAGTCGCGGGGTTTCATTTGTGCATTAAAAATCATGTATCGCCGAGATTTATGGATGTGAAACAAAAGCACTCGATAAATATTTATTTGCGATGACGAATCGCTGTATGCCTTTTAAAAATTTACATACTTTCATTAAAAATAAATATACAAGCACATATGCAGCGCTATTTTGTCACGACGCGCCTCTATATGTGCGGACTATAATGACACAATTAAGCGCATTCCGCAGAAATTGTCGAGGCTCTTCTTCTTCGAGCGTCGATCGCGTGTTGCAAACTCGAAGCCAATTAAACGTCCATCGGTTCATTCGAAACGCAGTGTTATGCACGTATATATATATACATATGTATACGGCTATGCAGCATAATAAAAAGCATTTAAAACGGATTGTAAAACGACAGTAGTTCGAGCATAAATAAAGGTCGATATTCTTCAATTTAATATATATAGATATACAAACCGGGAAAAATCCACGACAGGGTCACGCGTGCGAGCGAGTTTGCACGCCATTATTTTCGTTTACGGGGGAGTGTAAGTATATAAATATGTATGTATGAGTGTGTGTGTGTACTCGAAAATCCGGTCATGCAAATAATCACCACTGCTTCTACGATCAATGTTATACACACAAGCGAGTTTATAAGGTTAAGAGAAAAAAAACGCTAAAATCAAACGAATTATAATATGTATATCGAGGCGTCTCGTTATTGCGCAAAGTGAGCCGAATAAATTATGAAAAGACGCCTCAAAGTGTCGCGAAGAAATGGATAAAAAAAAATTAGAAAGTCCCCGATATCATGTGGATTTTTGCATGCGCCAATCGTATATAGCGGTCGTTGAACGTATATATGTATATAATGTATTATACATACAGACACGTCGACGCTTCGGGCAATATGGCGAGAATTCGCTCGTATACTGAAGCCCGATTTCGACTCAAGACACTGCACCTGCAGCTTGAACAAAAAAAAAAAAACAATTTATTCCTTCGTCACGTTATATGCAGTTCGACGTAGTCGCACTAATAGGTGCCGTCTATATGCGGTGCGTCGAACGCTTTCTTAAGTGGATTATTTCCGTATCATAGAGTCGTATTAATATATCAGCGGATATAGATTCATCAATAAAAAGCGACTCGCGGAGAAACGAAGCCCTATATAGAAAGCTTCAAGCGTCATCGGACGCGCACACGTATTATATACACCCCCGCGATTTTTGATCTCGTAAAAATCGCCATAGCTTGCAATGTATACACGTATGTACATATGCGCCATCAGGATGTATATATATAGGAACCAGGGGAAGAAGAAAAATGTGTTGCATATATATATAGAGAGAGAGAGAGAGACGTCGAAGACGCGCGCAGCTCTATAGAATATTTTTCTCTCCTTTGAAATCAGCCTGAGAGAGAGAGAAAGAGAGAGAGAGCGGGGGCGTAGCTTTTGGGTCGCGGAAGGCGTGGCTTTGTCCGATCAATAAAACCACCTACTACTCCGCGCAAGCTCTCTCCCTCTCATTCACTCGGTCTCTCTCCTGTGTGTGTGTCTATATATATATATATATATAGCCGAAAGCTCGCGCGCACTATATACCAGGGGAATTTCGAGCCCAGCAGCAGACGTCGAACTCGCGCGCGCCGGCGGTCCTCATCGATTTGACCTTTTGTCTTTATTCCGCTCACGTAACTCTATATGCATATATATGTGTACGTATGGGTATATATATGCATACACACCCTGTGCTGTATAGTTGGTACAGGTGTACTACTGTTTCTGACTCTGTGAGGTTTTTTTTTAACGTTTTGTGTACATATATGACACAGACGAGGTCAGCTTGATCGGAGAGAAGTTGTTTTATAATATGAATAATTTCTTCTAATCGAATGGAAGCATTTTCGGCCAAAATCAATGTTTAGATCTTTATTAGAAGTATCGTTTTCAATGATTGACAATAGTAGATGTGATCTGATCATAAAAAAATTTAGTTTTTATTTTTAACAATGTAATAATATTTTAGCCAATAATTAATTCGTTAATTTTTCTATTGTAGCGACGCAAAAGCTCTGATTATATTCAAACATAAACATCCGAAGATTTCTCTTTGCGAAAGTAATTATGCAGATTCCGAATTTAACGTCTCTTATAATATGCGAGTGTAGTTTTTCGAAAACGTCAATTCCACGGGTCTGTTGCAAAATCGTTGGGCTGCTTGGGCTCAGTAAATATGGTACATGGAAAAATTTTGTATAGTAGCGCTTCTCGTTAAATATTGAAGATACATTAGGCCGAACACGTCGTGTGTAAATTCAGATGGATGTACGTATTTATTTGAACCTTATACAGTTTCGAGAAGCTCCGCACATATACCTACAGAGTTGTATGAAAAAAAGCTAACATATACATTATATTACAAAATCATGTACTCCTGACAAACAGAAGGTGATGTACGATTTATCATATTAAAAAACAGAATTTTTTAATACCGAATACGCAAAAATGTTTATGCTTATCCTTATTTCGCACAATTTCCAAAACACACCGTTATCGCCCGACGTGCGAAAAGCTCCAAAAGAAAGTTCCTCTCTCACAGTATATATATCTTTAACGACACGGTGTAATTGCATCGGCCGGTTTTATACACTCGATATTGTGTTATTATACAATTACAAATCGTTAAACTCCAGCCGTAAAACCAAATCCACACGCCACATCTCTCGTCGGCGGCGAATACGAAATTGCTCGGAAACGTCTCTATATATACACTAGAATATTTAAAAATACGATTTCTAAGGCTCGTAATAAAACCGACGACGACGACGATCTGTGCACCACACCGAACGGAACAGGCTTTCGTAAGAGAAGCCGATTGCAACACCTATAGCGAAGGAGTATAGGTATATATATAGTTTAATTCATGCGGCATCCAAATCGCTCCGAAATCACTTTCCTTCGGACGTGTAAGTGTCTGTGTGTGTGTGGGTTTCGATGGGAAAAGATGTTTAGTCTTGACGCCTCGAGGCATCGATTTTCTAATTCGAAAGGGAAATTAATCAGTCTTTCATGCGCTTTTCCCGATTTTGCCCGTCTTTTTTTTCCACGACGCGCCTGTATATTCTCGCCGTTTATTGATTTTATATATACGACTAGAAGATTCTCTCTTCCGTGAAGTGCAAACTTGTTACGTAAGTTTGTTGACTTTTATTTCTGTACACGCGCGTGCGGTAGTACATTAAAGCGAAGAGGAATTTTAAAAAATTCCATTTGTATACTCGAAGTGTGTTTAATTTATTTTTTATTAATTATATCGATCGAGCCGCGTCTGTACAGGGAAATAAAGATGTTAATGCACGAGAAAGTTCCTAAATCAATATTCACAATAATAAGGTGCTTTTGAGTATAGGCATCTAATTCATATACACATTTCCAAAAAAACTCTCTCTTTTAAAAATTCTACCTCTATTTCTAACTTCACTGTAAACACGTGTACCGGTGAGATTTATTCATAATCGAGACGATAATTCATCTCCCGAATTATACCAAAGACGAAACCGCGTGATAAGTGACATTAATTTTCTTTATAAATTATAAAAAATGAGTTTCACTTTTCCCGAGCGTAATGCGATCCATATTAATAGCGCTAGTTAGTTATAACTACAAACTAATAATTCAAAGCTCAAAATTTGAATATTGCAATGCTGCACTAATACGATCTCATTATATTCACAAAAGGCTTTTCTTAAATTTTTGAAAGCCAATCGTTGCTGACCTGTTTGATCGAGAAAAGTTCGGCTGGTATAGAATCGATCAGTATAAGCTAACATATTATATTAATCCCCAAATTCGTAAATCACGACGAAACGTCTTCTACCAATTTAGTCCGAAAGCAGGAAAGGTGTATATATACACACGATCTTGATCCAAATGCACAGAATACGAGAAGAATTGCATATCGGGGTCGCTTATTCTCGTTTTTAACGCTGCTCGAAGTTTCGTATGAAAAGCTCGAATTTATAAATTCGCAACTTCGATTATTCATGACCGTCGCGGCACGTCGTCTGCCCTGACTCTCTTGACCAGAGCATATATGAATATGCATAAATATTCCGAAGAAGATATTTATGTAAGTCCGCGCCGGAGTACAGTCGTTATTTTTATCGAATTTCACGTTGTTTATAACAAAGCGATGCTTACACTCGTTTACTCTAACGCAATCGTTACAAAAATTACATACGCCTACAACTTTCTCATTACACTTTCGTGACGCTTACACCCACGCGTCCGACTAAATATACAATTACCGCAAATTCCAACGGCGCGTCTCGATCGATCTTACAACAGAAGAAACTCCTACTTTTTAAAATCCTAAATACACACAGAAGAAATTCGAGGCTACCCCCAGAGAAAACAACAGCAGCAGTAGCAGGTAACAAACGATCGATTCCAAGGGGCTACCAGACCGTATACAGGTGGGCCAAATGCCCGCGATATAAACACCCTATAATACGCGTTACGGAGCCCAGGTTAC
The DNA here is from genome assembly GCA_020010945.3 of Muscidifurax raptorellus. NCBI lineage: Eukaryota > Metazoa > Arthropoda > Insecta > Hymenoptera > Pteromalidae > Muscidifurax > Muscidifurax raptorellus. The sequence continues at coordinate 37,022,583 of CM052080.1, read as the reverse complement.
TTTACGTATAAAGGTGACCATGGCCTGTATCAAATCGATCCGCGGCTGTACACATACACACACACATACAACCCCCTCCGCGACCTTAACGGTTAAAACGCTGACCTGCTTCTTCGCTCGGCGATCTTCTGCGGGGAAAGAATAAAGAAAGACGATATAGAAGAGCCTTTTGTGTAAAAAAAAAATTATTTACGATCAATGAGTCTATTTATTTTGTTGTTGTTGTTGTTACAATAGGTTATTACGGCACGCTGTGTTATTACATAAAAATAGATGTATATGTAATCTTTTTTTTCTATCCCGATCACTGTACGCGCCGGACGGATGATTGCTGGTTTTGTGTCCGAGTTTATTCAACGGTTCATTAGCTAATTTTTTTTCTCCGGAGATACACGCTTACGAAACGATGGGTACGTATAGTTCGAAAGCGAGCGATGAGCGCCGCCGGAAATATCAATTATACATATACACACGATCTCTTTCATTCGTCTGATCGATCGTATATCTAAGCTCTCGGTTACGTAAAGGAAAAAAAAATTTCCTGACGCTGTACAGGCAATTTCTCAAAAAAAGTATGCATCTCACGCGTACCGTCAAATCTTCGGAATTTCGCAGTTATGCTAATGCGACACTTACCCTCACTTTCTAAATTAGTCGCGTTGGAATTAAAAAAAAAAAAAATTCATCCGGCAGATTTATATCTCGGGTTTAATAATGCGATACTCCTGAAAAATAACAAGTACACATTACGTGTCGCATCAACAAAGAAAAGTAAAAGCCCGACGACTCATTACAATGAAATCTCGATAAAAAAGGTCCTTGAGAGAGTTTGCAGAAAAAAAAATTTTTCGAGATGGCATTTCCTTTCCATTGTACATAACACACGCGGAACCGCGGAGAGATATGCGCATAAAGAGCAGCGCAAGAGCTGGAAAGATTTAAGGCAAGGGCCCGAGCGACTCGCGCATTGAATTTTTCGGTGTGTATATGCGCTTAAAACCCAACGCATGCACGTACTATGATGAGAGAGATTCGCTCGCGGATCAACGGCGTAACTACTTACGCACTCGAGCGGCATGTTTAACGAGTTACGAAAGTCCCTCCGCGGACGAGCTCTACATTTTAAGGAATCTCTCGCACAAGCCGATCAATTTGAATGTCAAATTGTTTGCCTCTTTTTTTCGAGAAAAGCGCGCTCTTTCATCTTTCCAACAGCCGGAAACGAGCCGTTGTCGCGTGTGAGATTATTATTTTTTTTTCGACGATGAGATGAGCGACGTGGAAGTGAGTGTTTCGAAGATAGAGATAAGCATCGCCGATGACTTTCGAAAGCTAATCGACGTTCGAATCAAACTCGATATTCGCATAACACTCGTGCGGTGAATCGTCAGAAATGTTGATTGAAGTTTGCAGTAATTCGATTCTGGTCTTCCGTGTGAGGAGTGGATTATGATCGACGTATTTCACGTTAATTCAATTGAAATAATTGTGAGATGTCATAGAATTCAAGGTAAATTATTCGACGTTGTATAGGAAGTGACCTTCCCGATGTCGTCGTTTTCATCAAAATATCGTACGCGCGTATGGTCGTAGTTGAATTATAACGATGTACATGTAAAGAGAAAGCGATTGTAATGAGCGGATAAACATAAGTGTGTTTTCACATTTGAATGAACGAACCCAACCGATGATCCGATACATTTCGTTCAGTCTTTATATAAACACACTCTTCCATTCATAATTTACTTTTCCCATCGGTATCGTGTCTACATAGCGTCGAATATGTTGCAAGTGAATGTGTATACAATTATTCGACTTCATTAATTCAACAACAGACACACGTGTGCGTTTACATATTTATGTATCATCGTAAGAATTAGCGCTTATGTTGTTGTTTTTGTTTAGGCGGCTTTCGCAAACGTTTCCTAACTCCAGACGTGTTATCGTCACAAACGCGGCGGCGGCTAATTAATTCATTCGAAATTATAATTCGTATACTTATTATTATTCACCGGTAGCTTACGTGTATATCATATACACAGCTACAACGCGGGAGAGCCTTCTTTAATTACACCGTAAACGAGCGCGTAATCCGTGTGATTATCCTTTTAAAGCGTGTATTCAATCTACTTCTTATAAGATTCACATACGGCTGTACACAACAATTACCGGAGTAGCCGCGGCAAAAAAAGTTTCCTCATTAAAATCACGGCGCATCGTGTAGTTAGTCCGTTTCGTAATTGTGCTTATATATATTTAGCGAAGTTTGTTTGAAAAGTAAAACAATAACCGATACTTTTTTTTTCCAAGATTCACAATTACACATTCTCCGATTCGAAATCGACATTAACTTGTCATATTCAGCTACCCACACGCATACAACGGGTGTGTCTCTTCAGGGGGTCTCTCACCCCCTGAATATTCCGCCTAATACAATATTCGAGGTAATTACAGTATTTGCGGATCAAACACAGGGCTTGGTTTTTCGTTGCATTTCCAATGGCTCCATACACACATACACACACACGCATACAAGAAGGGAAAAACCGAGAGGAGCAACCCTGGGGGCATTTCCAATTCATGGCCAAGGGACGTGTGTGTCTGCAGCGTAGGGGCGAGGGATGGCAAAGTGCACACGAGATTCGGAGCTGTAGACTCCCTTAACGAGCTTAAATAAACTATCGAGTGTAAACAAAAGTCTATACTTTTGTAGGATTTTGATACGTTCGTGTATGGCCTTACAAGGATCCGGACGACTTGTATTGGTATTCGTATCGAGTATGTATATATATATGAGGTCGTTTTCTGGCTTAGGTTATTGAGCTGCATCCGAGGCGTCGTAAAATAGTGATGAGCTTCAATAAATTCATACTATATTACGAGAAAGTCAACCGAGCGTTTTCTTTATATCGCCTGAAGCTTTATATATATTATATGCATACCTCCTTTTTTCTCTTGAAAAATATATGGCCGGATGCTGTGAAGCGCTTAAAAACGTGATTTGATTGGTTACGACCAGACATTCGATTGAATGGCGCCAAAATTCAAAATTTTGAAAGTTTAATTGAACTGATTTGAAAATAAATCAAAGTAGAGAATTGTAAAATATTTGTTAAAGCTTTTTAGACATGAACTAACACCAGAAGAAAAACAATCGATCCACACAGTTATACATGAAAATATATATTTTTCATTTCCGCATAGTCGCTACGACAGGACACGCAATTATTATATCCAACAAAATCGACCACATCAGCCGAGAACAATCTGCCAAAAGCATAAATTACAATACCCAGATATCTCGCCGACACATCGAGAACATAAGCGTAACAAGATAATTCAAAAGCGCGCTGTACACACTATACCGAGAAAGTCAGCTCCTCGATTATACTTAAAAAGCCTATACGTATATACACTCGTGCGTCTTGTCATTAATAATGTCGACACCCAGGCTTAGAAACACGTGTCGTCGCTTGGCTCTCGTCGCGCAATCTAATGAGATCATACGTGCGCGCACCTGCGGCGTCGTTTCGCGATTAGCATGTATACGCAGCAACTTTGAAATTGCAAGATCACACGGGAACCGCGAGAGACAATTAGAAGCTCTCGCCGGAGAGGACCACCGGAGTCGCTTGCTTCGGGGAATCGATGCGACGATCGCGAAGACGAAGCTTTGGAGAAAAAAAAGTGAGAGGATCGAAGCTGCGCGAGCGTTACGCGTAAAAAGAAATAGCGTACCGGGGAAGGGGATAAATCGCTTCCTTGAAACGCGGAGGCGCGGTTATAAGAACTAGAACATCGCGCGCTTCTTATTTCGCAAACCCGGTGAAAAGGAGAGCCGGCGTTGATTCATCGCCGTGCGCGCGGGTGTCTTGCTAAGCAGCGCGTGTGTTTCAACATTGTATACTTTCCAGACAATACACACACGCACACACACACTCGTGCGTATATGGACTTTGCTGCTTGAATTGCTCGAGCGGCCAATTGGATAGCTCTTCCAAATGGACGATGTTACGCTTCTCGAATTACCCGTGACCATATAGCACTGACGCTGCAATTAGGGATCAACATTGTTGCGCGGTGAGCTCTTTGAGTTTCGAAATGTAGATTTTTTTTTTCAAGTTCTCACACCTGCGAGTGTAATCGCGTCCTTTCTCTCTGATGTGCCGAGTGTGATCTGGAGCAGTGGATTTTGCAGACGTGGTGGGATTTTAACGAGTTTTATTTTTGGAGCGAAATTCGTTAGTTTTTGAGAGGAGAATTGACGTTTTATAGGTGTGGGGGCGCATATAGGTTTAGTGTATCATCTACGCCCACGGATCGAGATGACATTGTTCTTCGTTAACACGGGACTGTTATTTTAAATTTATTCTTTTATCGAGCTTGATTGTGTGACAAATGAAGTCATTTTTTTATAAAAAAAATAATACCTTATTCATAGCCTATACTGAGGTGTATATAGAATAAGCGAAAAATTACATGTGCGCAGTTTTTTGTTGATTCGCATGCTTTCTCATCAGTCCGAATTCTATTTTTATTTTCATTTGTTTATTACTGGTTTAATAAAAGGTAGCAATCTTAATTTTAATCGATAAAAATCATGCATAATGATTAACATCGCCAATTAATTCCAACAAACAAAAAAACCTTTCCTGAGGTAGCTGGCGGGTCAAAAAAAAATTCAGATCGTCAAGGTCACGATATACCAACATTAGAATAAAAGCGATAAAAGCGACCCTGATCATATTGTCTTCGGGAAAACAAACTAGAAATTATGCATCACATCAATTCTATTTTTAACGTTCGATGATGTCGTGCGTTACAGGGTTGGGAGCAATTTGTTACATGACATGACAGTTCTTATCGACCTCAGTGTGTGTCTGCCCGCGCGAGAAACACTTTCTTTTTTTCTTTCCTCATTGACGTCGCGACAAACAATAGCCGTCCACTTGAAACTCTTTTTCAGTCGGCCATTCTCCCTTATATTCCAATTCATAATTGCAGTGTATATAGTAGTGTCTGTAGTACAAAAAGTTTCGCTGAAATTTACGTGCAAAACTTTTTCATCGCGTACAACAACAACAACAACAAAAATTCTCAACAAACGTATAACACATACAAGTTTAAAACTGCAGTAAGCTCAATGCGCTGTGCGTCGCTACTCTCTTCGAGCCTCCGAGAGGGTTTCCTCCCTTGCGCGGGAACATCAATGAGAAACGCTCAGGGCGTAGTCGCTCGATACGCGATCGACCCCAAAAAATAACAGTTTTCAATTGTATATACATGTAGGAGATACGCGGCTGATGGAACGTCCGGAAAAAATTGCTCGACTGCGAGTGTTTCGAAGAATCTGGAGGAGATCGTTTGATTGAAAATTTATCGAAAAAAGCTTTTATTAAAAAATGCGTATAAAAATCGAATTATTAAATTTTCCTCCGCACGTAATATTCAAGAGCTTTTACGCTCGACTTGATAAAAGTCAGCTACTACTCGAGTCAAAGGATGCTTTGGAAATATTAAATAACTATAAAAACAGAAAAATATTAAATTCCTCGCCTTTACCCGCATTTATAATGCAAAACCGAACTGCAGAACGAGTACAACTAATGATCCTCTATTCACCGTCGCATATCATAAAAATAGTCGTACAGAGTTGAATTTTAGTCCCTTCCATACAACTACACATGAATGTTTAACCCGGACTCAACTACACCTCCTATAGTCGATCATTCTCTGATTCTTCGCGTCGCTAAACGCGGCTTTTCAAAATTCAATTACAGCCTGTATAATCCCAGCCCAGCGAAATGCGTCAGCCCCCGAGCCGACGACGCACTTCCCAGTTTCCTTTCCCGCGAAAAAAAGAAGCACATGCGTCATTGCAACGAAAATCCAAGTGACATCACAGCTCTAATAATACAGCCCGGAGTGTAAAGCCCGTATAGTCTATCTAAATTTCGCGCGTAGCTCCATCCGGACAGCTTCGTCGAAAAAAAAAAAAAAAATCGCACCCGCAGTGCCGTAGGTAGCTCGAGGCCCCTTATACACAGCATACGTCAGAGCCGAAAAGCGCAGCCGAGGTCGCGTACGTGCTCGTAACGCGCAGGTGAGCTATCGACCTGGTGCCAGAAATACCGTGCAGCATCGACCGCGTACCTGGTCTCTCTCTCTCTCTCTCTCTTTCTCCAGCGCGTTGAGAGGACCGCGCCCCCACCCCCGCAAACGGATCCTGGGGATGTGCGCGCGCGCCAGGGGGTAACTCTCTCTCTCACCCACCCCCTCTTAAGAGAGACTAGGTAGGGGTAGGGGGTGTCGCTGTGGTGGGGAGGCTTCCTGGGGCAGTGGCGGGGAGGACTGCGAGGGCAGACGCTCGAAAGCAACCCCGAAGGTGAGACACACACGTCCAGCCTAAGCGAGACGCCCCTGCTCAACGAGAGCCCTTCGGTCTGCGTGAGTATTACAACTAATAACACACTTTTTTTGTTTGTTCGTTTGTTCGTTCGTTCGTGACACTGTGCACTAGCTTTTCCTCCGTCCTCTTCGCTGGTTTTTCCGGCGATAGTTGCCGATTTTTGTTTTTTTTTCTTTTTCGTTCACCGCGTCTGTGCGTATTTTCAAAAGTTCTCGCTGATCCGGGAGACCGACGCACTGGTGCGAGAAAAGTGGCGATATAGAGACGCCAAAGTGTCGTTGTGCGGGATTTCAACGCTCGGCGCTCCTGCGGTATATTCGCGAAACGAGGACGACGACGACGACGACGATCGATTTCTTAGCGATCTCGGGGAATTTCGCGTTGACAGCACTGTTGCCAAGCGCGAGAAAAGCTCCGCGACTGCAGCGAAAATCGTATAATTTTTCCTAAAAACGAATAGCAACCGGTCGTTATATAAATATCCCGTGCGTGGGTGTGTTTGTCGAAGCCACCCCGATCCTCGATGTATAAATTTGTACATACATACTTTCTCTATATATACACTTTCTTCTTCGCTCTCCTTCAAATCATTTCTATTTTCATTAGCAGCGCGAGCTTGGCGGCCCGTTTTTTTTCGCCACTATCTTGCTCATTATCTTACTGCCTTATACACGCGAATATAAAAGTTAAGGCGCTCTCAAGCCACTCTGTCTTTCTCCGTGTGTGTGTGTGTGTCTAGTGCTCGTATTTATAGAAGCCAAAGTTCTATATATACGTGTCTACACATATATAACGCGACACTTTCATGCCCAGTAGGGTAAATATATATATGTATACATAATGGATATACGTAATGAGAGACACGTTTTCATTCCTTTTCGCCAGTTTTTCACGACAAGGTCGAGCGGTGTGTCCGGAGATATCGTTCGCGATTTTTTTTCTCTCTCCAGATTTGTACGTCGGGAACGTTCTCGAGCGCTTCAATGTTTAATGGAGGCCAGTTAAAATCGTCCCGTTCGATTGGCAGGCGCGACCGAGATGAGGAGAAAAAATATTTTTCGATCGATATTTAACGCAGCGAGATTGTTCCCTGCGCAGGTAATTTTTTTCTATCGCGGAGCAATCATCGCGCGCACGAGCTCTTTTGGATTACCTGCGGCAGTATCGATCGGCGGGAATCTGCATGCGTAGGAAATGCGCTTTTCTTATAACTTCTCGACGTATAGAAGAAAGCGAAATTGCATTTCGTAATTGTATATGCGTATATATATAGGATATAAATAGGAGGAGCGACGAGGTTGAATAATGAAAATCTAAAAATAGAATCTCGCATGAAAGCGAGCTCGATAATTGCCATTGTGTAATAATCGGCTGGTTTACCAAAAAAACTCGCTCGATCGGCGCTGCGAATTTTCAGGCAGGGTCGAGTGAAAAATAGTCCTGATAGTATACACGAGAGAAAATGGCGCCAGTTCTACGGCGCATGAATGGCCGCCATTTTCTATTTTAGATATCGCTCGTACGTTATGGATCCACACGTTCCTTCGCATTAGTCCTCCTTTCCGCCTCCGATCAATACTCGAAGCGATTTTCACGATGAAAAGAGTCGCAACAAAAAAAAAATTTTCGTTCGCTCTGTTCTTCGATTCCAGGCTCGGTAGAGGACTCGACGGAAAAGGTGGAGGGCCCGGGCTTGAGAGACGCAACGGAGTCGGTGAACGACTCGAGGGACGAAGAGCCGCAACCACCAGACGTGGCTGCAACTCTGAGCGGCCTTCTTGCGGGACTTCCAACCCTCGCGGGTCCCCAGCGCCTCGCCACTTCCCTCAGACAGAAGTTTGTTAACAATTCTGGTGAGTCGCTTTTTTGTTTAAACATTGTATGTCTCAGTAGATCGTACGTCTTCTCTACTTTAACGAATTTTTGTTAAACAAAATGTTGATTCTCGCAAGAAACGCGAGAGGGGGGGAAAGTGGGCTTTAAAGCAACTGCGAGGTCCTCCATAATAAGTATATATAGAATCATAAAAATGTGTTACCGTTGGCGAGTGTGTAAATTACAAGGGGAGCCCGCATCCGGCACTGCATAATTTAAACTTTGACCTACTCTTCGCTCATCGATATCTGCGAACGCCTCCGTCAAACAGGATGTCCAAGTAAAATATATTTTATTATATTTTTCGCATCTGAGCAAATTAGTACTCTATTTTTTTGTGTTTCTTCAAACTGTCAATCATCTGTACTTTGATAGTGAAAATTTCACGAAAATTGTATAACAAACAGAGAAGCAACCGAGGCGGTTGCGCTATTCAGGCCGGGCTAGGGCTCCCCCTTTGATCGAAACTTACTGAAAAAATAATATAGAGAGAGAAATGGTCATTGAACATAGTTTTCCAAACTCTACGAAAGAAAGAGAGAAAAAGAGATAAACAAAAGAGAAATATGTTTTTTTTATAATCTGCTGTTGTAGGTTTCCCCTGGCTCGGCCTGATGCGCGTCGTCTCGTTTGCTGTAAACTCACCATCGTCTGACGTCGAATCATCAACACCGAGCAGCAACATAACATCAGCCATCAACTCTGGGCGTCAGCAGCTGCAGGCAATGTTTCTATCGACAAACGCAAAATTTGCTCTGACATAAAAGACACAATGCAAAACAGACTCAAGCCTTAAAACGAAAAAAGTTCAAATTTCACGCGAGGATCGATACGACACATTACATACGCCACTGAATATACAGCTGCTAGGATGAATATCGTATTTCCAAAGAGACGAGAATTTTAAAGAAGCAACATCGAATTTCGAAAGACTCGGATCTTCCCAGCGTGAGAAAAAAGAGATAAAATATACACACAGACACACGTTTGAAACACCAGTAAGCAACTTCAAGCGATAAACATGTCTTCGATAAAGATCCCCGTGTTGAATCTCGAGGTGGGAGAGGTCAAGGAGATCATCTGGACAAAGTTACAAGAGCCGGTGGCTCAACGAAGGTTGATCCTGGTAATCGTGTGCATAGCCCTCCTGCTCGACAACATGTTGTACATGGTGATCGTTCCCATCATCCCCGACTACCTCAAGTACATCGGTGCATTCGCTGACGAATCGTTACCAGCCAACACCACATCAGCGCCAGGACATCATGGTCAAGACTCGGCAACGGGTGTACTCTTCGCCTCGAAGGCAATCGTTCAGCTGATGGTCAATCCATTTTCAGGAGCTCTGATTGACAGGATAGGCTACGACATTCCCATGATGATAGGTCTGACGATCATGTTTTTGTCAACTGCTGTCTTCGCTTGTGGACGCAGCTACGGGGTTCTCTTCTTCGCGCGAAGTCTGCAAGGTGTGGGCTCTGCGTTCGCCGATACATCTGGATTGGCCATGATCGCCGATCGGTTCACCGAAGAGAACGAACGGTCCAAGGCACTTGGAATCGCTCTGGCCTTCATCAGTTTTGGATGTCTCGTGGCGCCACCTTTCGGCGGAGCGCTTTATCAGTTCGCTGGAAAAGAAATGCCTTTCCTCATCCTTGCCTTCGTCAGTTTGGCCGACGGTCTGATGCTGCTTCTGGTGATGAAACCGTTCAAGGAACAGCTGAAGGAAAGCCGCAAAGAAACTGGACCAACGATTCCCATCTGGCGACTGTTTATCGATCCGTACATTGCCGTGTGTGCAGGTGCCCTCATGATGTCGAACGTGGCGCTTGCTTTCTTGGAGCCGACTCTCTCCCTCTGGATGGAAGACAACATAACCCACGACAACTGGAAGATGGGTATGGTCTGGCTTCCGGCTTTCTTCCCACACGTCTTTGGAGTCGCAATCACGGTGAAAATGGCCAAGAGATATCCGCAGCATCAGTGGCTCATGGCTGCTGGTGGTCTTGCCCTCGAAGGCCTTTGCTGCTTCATCATCCCCTTCTCAACCTCGTACACGTTCCTCATGATCCCCATTTGTGGTATCTGCTTCGGCATCGCTCTCATCGACACAGCCCTACTTCCTACCCTAGGTTACTTGGTGGACGTCAGATACGTCTCGGTTTACGGCAGTATCTACGCCATCGCCGATATCAGCTACAGTTTGGCTTACGCGATCGGCCCGATCATCGCTGGTGGGGTTGTTGAAGCCATCGGCTTTACGGCCCTCAACTTCGGAATAGCATTCAGTAATCTCCTGTACGCGCCGGTTCTCATGTATCTAAGGCACATTTACGACTTCAAGCCGTTCCAAGACGAAGCCAACATCCTCATGCAAGATCCCCCGGATAAGGAGTACCAGACCTACGTGCTTCAGGAGCAGAGACCGGTTTCCGGTGAAGTTGGCAATCATCTCACCTCGCAAACGAGAATGGAAACCAACGTGGACCAAGACGTAGGACAGAATTATCAGAACTACGGTGACAGTTACGGCTATCAGGGTCAAGCCCAAACGAATCAGAGCTACGGCTATAACGAACAGCAAAGCCAACAGGGTTATCAGCAGAGCGCAGGTGGTTACGATCAAATGCAACCGGGTATTCAACAGAATGTACAGCAGGATGCTTACTATGCCCAGGCGGGTTATCAGCAGCAACCACAAAATGTCAGGCCAGGTAATCCTAATCCGTTTAGGAGCGAACCCACGGATCAACGATCTGCTGGAGATAGTAATCCTTTCAGGCAAGGGATGTTTTAAAACGGAACTGAAGACAAAATCGTATAGGATAAAAAATAAAGTTGCGCAAAACAAAACGGTGAAATACTAGTTATGTAATTAAGTTGACGACTGTGATTGGTTGAAGTTGCAGACTGTTGTCTTCATGGCAGGCTTCCAGTGATGAAGAATATAAGAGATAAATAATGAATTGTTAACAATGGTAGACGAAAAATAAAGCAACGCGGGACAGTGGCTCGATAAATACGGTTATGTAGAAAACAAAAATGAGCAACACAATAATTCGCGCGGAGAAGAAACGACAACGTGACAAGGATGCAGGCAAGTTTCGAAGAAAAAAAATAAGAAAAAAAATAGTAATTACCGAAGTCAAGCAATTGTGAACTATACCACTTCGCTTCCAAAAATGATCATCGTTAGGGTCGAATACTGATTCATTCTTCATAATAATACGGTGTGCTTTTAACATTTGATCTTTCTCTCGGATCATGTAATATTTCCCTTTTTTTCTAAAAAAAAAGGGAAGAACAGAGTCAGATGAAATGTGTGCCCGATAAAAAGTGCGATTGTCGTGATTAGTAAGAAAACGAGTAATAAAAATACATTATAGCGACAAAGTAAAATGAAAGATCATTATACGAAATAATTGAGTGGATGTCAAGAATAATTGTGTGTAAGCTTGTTCGTGTTCGTTTTGTGGATCATTGTCGCTCTCCTAATGGGATTTCTAGGTTTTAAAGTCGCAAGTATATCAGGTACTTATCTTTTAGATTTACAAACTTTTTTTTTCTTTAAAGATTAGAGCACTCCAAAATTTTTAATATAACTTTCATTAGTGAGAAATTAATTGATTACACGTGTTTAATTTCAATTTTGAGCATTTGCCAAAGTGCTACATCGTACTGTGGCACTGCAATCGTACGATTGATATTCAATCACTTTAAACTTATGAGTTCAAAAACTAGAAAAATTCATTATTTCAATCGGCTTGTTCGAGTGAAAATCAAGTAAAAATCAATTTTACACAGGCCAACGGTTTTAAATGAACGTAACATTGATATCATAAGGAGTGCATTGCTACTGACCGATTTCATTGACCTGGTTCTGGATATATACGACATGCGCATCGTCTCATAGAAATTATTTATCGCATTATTTCTTCATTCGGATGACCAAGAATCTCAATTTTCCGCAATTCAACGAAACTTTTATAATTTTTCTTTGGCATTTCTATTCGACATTAGGAGCTCTACATGATCGCACAATCAGGAAACAGAGAAATACTAACGAAAAGTGCAAGTCGATTAGTAAAGAAGCATAATTCTAAGTATAGATGATAAAACGCGCGACAATATCTGCTAACGGGTTCCGCTCAGCAAGGGATCCTAGCGAACAATTCGCGCGTTTAGCTATTTAGTTGAAAGTTATTGAATTTTAGTTAAATCATTAATTGCTGAACCAAGATAACATATCAGGAATCGCGTCTCGTGATATCCAAACGTAGATTTAAGCGAAATATGTTTAGGAACAGTTAGGGGAATACGTAAGCTCGTCTTAGAGGTGGATCGATCAACATCGAGTTGGTGCATTAGTCTCATTCTATCGTACTATAAAAATACAAAGTGTTATAGCTAATTGCATCAAATCAACTGGTTTCATTGATATATCAGCGTTGTAACTATTAGGCGTTTAAAGAATCAAGTGTTCAACGTGTGCAATTTCATTATTGTGCCTCTGACTTTATTAGGTTAGAGACATATAAAAATATAATATTTATGTATTAAAATCGTTTGTTAGAATGGTTGACTAAAAAAAAATTTCGAAGTTGATTTTTCTGCCCTATAATACGACTCATTGTAAGCATATCGTAGATATACATGTATAAATATAATGCATATAATATATCATATACATATTAAAAGAAATATATAGCTGTATTTTTATGAGCGTTCTGAAGCTTTTTCAAGGTGGAAAAGGTTTTGCGAGACAAAGATCAGGGCATATTTTACATGACGCGATATATACTCTGCGTTCATTTAGAATGCAATTTATTGAGAGCTGGCCTCTAATAATTTAATAATTTAATTGAATTTATCGATGAGTATTAAAGTCCCGATTTGTTAATAGTTTTTGCAAAGCTTGTTTGCATAAATAATTTCATAACGAAATGAAAGTATAACGTCCTACATAGAAGCTTGAAAATTCCAAAAAACAAATAAACTTTTGTCCGGTGTATCGAGATATTTCGGAATATTGAGTTATGACAATTCGATTTGTTGATTAATGCTTCTAACAATTATCAAGAGTAAACGAGTGTAAAATTATATAAGAGACTGTAAGTTTAATATAAAATTATATCGATATATATATATAAACTATATATTTGAAGCAATTATAAACACACGAGTGATTATATGAAAGTTGGCCGATTGAAACATTCCGATCGATCAAACACTACGTTAAGAACTTATGAAAGTAACCGAGACCTCTGATAGGATTAATTTTATTTTATATTTGTATATAACGACGACGATGAGGAAATTTATTATCATCGCATTGATATTACAGTAAAAATTCGAAATTAAAGAAAAACTATATTGGTTAATTCGAAATTTTAAGCCCTTTTTATATGAAAATATTAAGTACGTTATTATCGGAGAAACAGTCAAAACGTTTCACTGAAAAAAATTTTTATTTAAACAATATTCTTAAGAAAGCGAGCTATAAAGTCGCTTAAAAGCCCTGAATGCTCATCATCATAGTCGCGAAAAATCATAAAAAATTCATCATTTATCGACAAAGCGAGCGTTTGGAATATACATTGCAAGGCTAAATAAGCGATGATTGTTCCAGTTTCTTCTATTCTCTTGTAAATAAATAACTCAAAAAATATAAAAAACTGTAAGAATATATATATATATATATATATATATATATTTAGAGAATTATTCTACGTCGCAATTTTTGAATTGGAATCGAAATCTACGATTCGCCTAAAGTGTATTATAGTATCTATAATGTTTTGATTGTATTGAACCTTAGACCTTACACAAATCGAATAACCAATATTGTAAATAACAATTATGATAGAATAGAAATTTTTTATTTTCTTTGTTATATAATTTAGTGATTAGGTCATTTTTTATGTTTATCCACGTTTAGATTTTAAGTGAAATTTACATTTACATTAAAATTATGACGATTTAGTTTCAAAGTCTCTTTATCTGATAAGTATGCATAATTTGTAATTTACCAATAGTCATGTAACGTACCTGTTTCCGAGTATAACCTCTTCTCTAAGCGTCTCGCCAGAATAACAGTTAAAAAATGTCTTTAAAGATGTATACTATGTTGTGAATTATGATTTCTATATAGTAAACTTGAATTCTACTTATAAGTAATATGTTTTAACATATGCATTTTTTTATTAAAATTGTTAAATACTTTGATGAATCATCAAGTACTGTATTTACTTTTAGTAAGAAAAAAAAACTTTTCTTACTTCGGTAAGAAAAAGAAACTTGGCACGATGGCTACATGCAATAGTATAGATCCTACTTGGTGTGAGCAAGATCTAATGTACTATTATATCAAAATTTCTTTTTAGTTTTATGAAAAATATAAAGTTATTGAAATTTGTGAAAACTAACTCTTAAACCAAATAATATATCAATTATACAAGCAAACGCAAACACGCTTAGCCAGTATTCATATCGAGTACCCGGTTGAAAATTATGAGACGGTATGAGAAAATTATTGTTACGGTTAAATAAATCATTAATTTGGTTTCACATGACAAAAATACTTGATTGTGAATTAATAAATTTCTCAAATTAATGAAGATAAAAGAAGCATGTATTTCACATCTTACATAATAGTATCATTGATTTAGATTGATGTTAATTATATCCTCATTGCCTATACATTATCTTTTGACCGGCTAATCGATTATGAAAAAACTGGTTAATGAAAGCTCTAAAACACGCATAATGTATGTATGTATGATAAATAACAATATTGCTTAAACTGAAAAACCAGGTGTTGAAGTGTAATTTCGCATGCAACTGATCATATACTAATACGAAAAAAATTATGATTTATCAGTTTATAACATGTATGACGCTGTAATATTGTTGAAACGGTTATTAAATACGTCATTGTTACCGAACTATAATGATTTCTTTCATTGCTTACAACTCCTTTTCAGAGGCAAGAAGTGCAGTGCATCGATTTTGACTAACGTTGAATATTATTTCTTATATTTTATTAGTTACAAGATTGATTTTTTCTTTCATCCAACAGCCGTAAAACGCAATTATAAAAGAAATTTCCCCGGTAATATTCACGAGATCCCCAAGTAAAAAATACTGTCGGTAGAGCAAAGTAAACTCTGGTCGTGTCATGAATTCTACCCTTCGATGGCGGCATATATACCCATCCCCCAATCGTTTGGATCGTTCCCCCCCTGCACAAGCTTTAGCCGTCGCCGACCCTCTAGGGCTGCGCCCTAATATAAATATTATTACACTTTGATAGGGTTAGGTTGACACTTGTTCGAGTCCTATCGCTAGAACCGTTATATAGAAGAGAGAGAGAGAGAGAATGTGTATGTGTGTTAAATACGCTTTGGCACACATTGTCATCGTTCCGAGAGCCGTATTTCGATCTTCAGAAGAGACGAGGCCACTCACTTCCTTTTTCATTAAGCCACTGGTCGAACGAGTATGCATAACGATGAACAATAACTGCAGCTCTCGTTGTTCGCTGCTTTTGTTCCTATACATATAGCCCTTCGAATTTATATTCGTGTAATTGCATACCTCGCTAGATGGCTTATTTCATTCTCTCGTCCCTGCCTACGTTTGATGGATTACGTCAAGTGTATACATAGCTCTGTTGACAATATTACATACGAGCTGGTCTTATAAAGAATCCCTTTGAAATTCTACGGTTGAAATTTAATTTTTTAGCTTTCAAGATGAATATGAGGACGGAAATTTTCGCATAAACTCAAAGATCTGATCGAGATGAGGAACTGTTTTGTTTATTGCTTGGCGATTCTCCACGTACAGAATGTACAGAACTTGGATGGAATTAGAATCATTATTTCTCAAGATATTACACCATATTTATATCGGATACTCGACTGGATTATTAACAAACAATACTAAATTATGTCCATCTAACATCACGAGCTATCTGTTGAGTCTACTTCTGCGAATCGATACTACCCGCAAGGTGTGAAAATAAAAAAAGAAAGAAGATTCATAAAAGCTCGTTTGAAGTGGACAAAAGCGCACGCGCGTGTGTGTGTGTGTGGAAAGTGTCGGAACCGTAATAAAAAAGAAAAAGCACAGGTATACAAAGCGTGCAAGGCAGGCAAGTATCCAGCGGCGTTGAGCCTCTCGAAGGGTGGCCGCTCTTGTTGTTGTCTGCCGATGAGGCGAATAATCGGATTTGGAGATTACGAGGCTCTTTGCGCCAACCGCGACACGCGGAACGGCAAAGCGGATCATTGCCAACCTTTGACATTATACGCCGTAGATACTTATTTTAATGACCATTTGACAAACTGTTAATATTCCAGCTTTTCGCGCTTCCGATATCGTTACACCTCGATATGTTATTGGGATCTGTTAATATGGACATATATAGGAACTGTTGAATTTGGCCTTTGGTTGAAATATGATGAGATTATTATTTGGAAAGTTGTGGCACCGTAAGCTTTAGTGAAGGCGTCATCGGAATATTAATTACTTCGAAACTGGAGTAATACCAGAACATCGTATGAATCCGTATCAGAAAAATTTCCGCTCTGAATAACTTTCAAGTTTTTTATCTACGTTAACCATCAGAGAGATGATACACTCAACTATGAACTGAATATACATATAATACACCTTCTGCCTTCGAAGCGATGCATCGGACCAATTAAAAATGATAAGCGGCGTCTTATCGCACAAAACATACGCGTCAAAACGTTGAAAATGAAAGTGGACACACTGAGCTGACAGAGAGAAGAAGCTAATGAAAACGACATTGACAAATAAGATTACATTTGGCTTTCCGTGTCCCTTCTAATTCCTCGCGGTATACGTACATCATCGTCTTTCATTTCTCCTTACTTTTCGGGCCAAGAACTCGGCAAATTGACCAGGCGCGATTAATTGACGTTATGCCCTTCGAGAGTTTGCCTGTGGAGATTCGAACCGACAGCTTCGGATTTCGCGAGGGTCTCCTAGTCGACGCCCGCATTGCGTATTATCTTCTTCGACAAGTTAATGCCTACAAATCTGACCGAGTGTACGTCTTCGATATGAAGTAAATGATCGATTCTCTCGATATTATATATATATACGCGTACAGAAGCTCTCGAAATAAATTATTCTAACGAGTCCTCGAGGAGCCGAGAAAAAAAATTTTATTTTTTTTTCGCAGACACACATCCTCGTGTGTCAATGCACACACGCACGTCGAGCAGCTGATGTAATCGATACAAGCCAGCCCCATAATGACTTTTATGAAATACACATCGTGATATTCCTCGAGCAACCCTGACGTCATATACAGAAAGTCTCTCCGGAGCACCTCGACCCCCCCATCGTATATACCTAGGAGAAAAGCCCAGAGGCGAATCGCCGTGAATAAATAACTATTTCGTGCCGCGTCTCCATGACGACGACGACGAGCTGCTGCACGAAAAGAGGATGGATTCGAAGCGCGTCGACTCGAAGGATTTAGCGAGATATCGCGTGACTCTAGCCAAGAGAGAGAGAGAGAGAGAACCTTCAAATCCGTTCACGCGTGTTTCGTATACTTTATTTTTCTATGTATATATATACGGTTGAAGTGAGAGCGTATATATATATATATAGATAGATAGATGTGTTGCCCCATAAAGACCCTTTCCATAACTAATGCCGAGAGAGGAGAGCTCGGCTATTGCACGAACACGAACGATATAATGGCCCGTAAAAATTGTTCTCTGTTGCTGTGCGCCATTTCACACGCTGTGTGTGTATACCTGTAACTATGTGTAGAGCCGTGGCTGCACGCAAGAATAATCAATTTCTTTTCGCTCTTTACGAGCATCTTTCGAAAACGTTGTATATTATTGTAAAAAATATATATATCCGTGTGTAAGCTTGCGAAACGAGAAGATTGAAAATTTGTGCTGCGATCGTACGTTGTTATTATAGGTTGTAATGAAGGTTTTTTTTTTTGACGCCGTTAACAGCGTGTTAACTTTTGCTTACATAATTATATCGGATACTTAAAAACGCATAAATCCACGAACGCAAAAAAGCCGCTGTATACACCAAATAGACAGAAAGGCAGCCCACGCTATATCGTAATTATCTCGGATAACATCCCGTTACGACATTTTTCTCTCGTTTCTTCTACCATAGTTTCTATCTAACCACGTGGATTCTCGTTTTGTAACTGATCGCTATTTAATTCGATCCAATTTTTCCTCATCTATATATTAAACTAACGCTTACGGCTAATCATAAAATAATCGCGTTACGCAACATCTCATACATTCTATACAATAGAAACACACAAAGTCAGGCTCAAGGGGACACACCACCTTTAAAACTCGAAAAAATAATTATTTTTAATTTCACACAGATGTGTTGGATTTATTTGAAATTTTTTATACGTACGTAACACAACTTTATCTTTATTTGAGAATTTTTTGGTCTATTTAGTCCTAATGTACCCTAATGAAAAATCAAACACCGAAAAGCACTGTCCACGCGATTCCATCAGTACAATGTACTGTCCAATCGGGCTGAAATTTTTTTGACATACTCTTAAAAGCACTAGTTTTGGTATGAATGGAGGAAATTTAATTTAAATGAATAGAAAACTTTTTAAAAATAAAACAAGTCCAAAATTTAGTTGTTTTAGCTTATTTTTCATTATTTTTAAAAAGTTTTCTATTCATTTAAGTTAAATTTCCTCCATTCAGGCCACAAACGGATAAATAAAGAAACCCGCAATTTTTCAAAGAGCACACTCTAAAAGGCATCAGCGACGAAACTCAGCGTCGTCGTGTAAACCTCGCGGATCAATCATGAGAACACACGTATATATATAGCTAATCCAGAGGTGGGCGGAAAAGGGCGAAGAAAACAAGCTCGTGTGTGTGTGTAATAATGGCTGCAGATCCATCGCATGATTTATCAAAACGACACATCTCGCACGTGAGTCTGCTTATCGTCCGCAACTCGGAGCTGTTTTTCGGGGCGAGAGAAGATGAGGGCGTCGCTGAGGTGCGACTTGACAAATTGTCGAGGGGCGCAGATATACGAAACCCCGTTCTATATGTGTGTGCGCGGCGAGAGTTCTTCCATTACGGGAAGCTGTGTCTTCGAATTACAAGGGGAACGAGCTGCGCTTTGGATGCTGTGTACGGCTTCTTTTTTTTAGCTGTTTTTCCCGTATGCTCGCGATGACGTTAAGGTCTTATTATTGCTATCGTGGGTGTATAGGTGGCCGATTTATCGATACTTTGCTTGACTCTTTCGGGCGAATAGGTATGAGTATGTGTATACGCGGCTGATCGATGGCGAACGATAATTGTAATGCGCGTTAGGGGAGATAGCGTCGATTTCTCACGAGGGTGCGAGCGTTATGCTATTTTTTTTTCTTATCCGAGAGAGATCTACGCGTTGTACGGCAGTTTTGGGAGTAGGAATATTTTGATCGAGGTGTTGTTATGGAAAATTCAGGTTCTTATTACTTCTGGAATATAAAGTAATTGTTATACGCTTGCAATTAGAGCAAAAATTAACAAATATTTACAACAAAACTCGATGAAGCAGCAAGCAAAAAAGGCAGCTTTTGCGTGACTGTAAGTGTATTTAACACTCTGCCGAGTGATCTCAAAGGCTTATCAATAAAGTCTCTATTAAAAGAAAACTAAAAATTCTTTTAATATTGTTAACTTTTTTATAGAAATGTATAAGGGCATGGTAGTGTTATCCTGGCTGTTTATTGTAGTTTCAAGTGTTTAGTATTAATATTTATTTATGCCATCCCTATGTACAGGCCACTATGGTTGCCTCTATAGGATGCCTTCAAACGCATATGTATATGGTATTTAATAATAATAATAACAGTAAAGGACACCCCAACGAGAACAAAACGAAAAGGGATTAAAAGCACGTAGCCGCACGAGAAATTATAAAACAACAGCTTCGAGCTTGCTGACAGCTAGTCACAGTACACAACAGCAGCAGCCTCTCTCTCTTCTCGAGCTTGCAAGCTCCGGCGTGCTCTATCTGCGCGGTCTGAGCCACCCGAGGGCAGTCTCTTTCTCTCCGTGCACTTACTTCCCTCTTTCTCTCTCTCTCTCTCTTCCTCGGAGAGCCAGTCGGCTCCATCCCCTTTAGCCTCGTCGTCGTCGGGAACAAACTCGGCATCGTGTAAGGGGTCGAGGAGATAAAATGAGATCGTGTTCTTGGCCGAGGTATATAGGAAGGGTCCGGAGAAAAAGAAATTGCTACATCGTCCACAAAAGCGGCGAGAATTATCTCGTAAAAAGAATGCAGACCCAGACTGATTGACCTCTCTCTTTCTGCTCAGCGTTACGTGTCACTTTTTCTCTCTCTCTTCTCTCTCTCTCTCTCTCTCTCTCTCGATGATTGATCGGTTTATCGGGATGTAAACTATTCGTCGGGAAATCCTGCCGGTTTAACTGATTTGTCAGGACGGCAATCGAGGCCAGAACAAAGCGAACAAACAGTTCCGACTGAAAAACTAAAGGAGCAGGAAGCTGCAGCGCGAAATTGAGAAAAAAAGCTCAAAGGAAGAATTGCCACGAGGTAGGGGGCTGAAGAAACGAACAAAAGCCGGGCCTCAAGTGGTAGTTGCTAGTGCCATTGTCACAGAGAGAACGAGGGGGTAGATCTCGATGCTCGAGGTCACCGCAAAAGGGAGGACTGTGCATTCGCATGGCGACGTTGTGGAGAGAGAGAGAGAGAGAGAGAGAGAGAGAGAAACACTCGAGCGAGCCGTTCGCTTACCGGAAGTTCATAAATTTGACACTTCCGAGATAGGCTTATACGATTCGGATTTAATGTCACAAAGAAGCTCCTATTGTGTGGACTGTGAACCCGGACATGTGAGATGAGTATTTATGAGGACTTTTCCTTCCTCTGATGGCCGGTCATTTGCATGAGCTTTATTAACTTTCGTTGCGCCGGTGCCTCCTATAATAGATGTAGCTACTTTTGCTTTTAATTTAAATTAGCCATTGTTTTATCCTCCTATACCTCGTTCGTTATTCGACCGCAGACTGTTTCTCGTTGTCACAGTTGCTTTGAATTTTTTCACACGCACTTCCGCACTTGTAATTACAAAAAAATGCTACACACAATATATGACTGTAAACATTTCTTCAAGCAAGTCAAAAAATTTTCATATCCTCAGACTTGCAGGAAAGTCCGTATAACAAAAAGTAACGCGGATTACGAGTTAACGTATGAAAAAAAAAGGACATATACCACTCTAATAGCACATTCATATCGGCCAGCGAAGCAAATTTATCTCGCGCGGAAATCGCGATTCTCATCACGTGCGCGCATTCTTTCGTCATATGCAAGTATAGCCCATCTTATACATATATATATATACATACGCCACACAACACATACACCATATATATATATATATATATATATATATATATATATGTTTGAGTAATTGGAGTCGCGGGCTCAGAAGCGATTGCTGCACAGGTTTCATTAAGGCGCGGAAGACGTCCGCAAGAAATAGAGATAGAAAAAAAAAGGAATCAATCCTTCCCGGGAACATTAAAGCCGGGGTGCCGTAACGACGCATCGTCGGTTAATCAAGTCATTTCGTTCCTACGGGACCGGAATGGCTATTTGCCGTTTTCGCCTTGGCGCGACGACTTCTCCCCGCAGTTGTATGTATAGGTATATACACATGCTACTGGCACGTCATCGATTTTCTTCCAGCACGACTTTCCCGCGCTTTCCCTCAAGACTTGCTCCCCTGTGCAGTTTTCTAGGTACATGTACGTGGGTGTGTGTCCGAAGGAGCCAATGAAGGAAGGAGAGATATAGCGTGATGTATGTCTGCGGGCTTCCGGCAAACTTTGACCAAATGCGAGTGTTTTGCGTTGGTTGACATTCTGCAAAAATGGCGGGATATTTAAATTTGTGTATAACTGTGTTAGAAATATTGAAGTGGAAACAGATTGCGAAGAATCGAAATCGAAAGCCGGATTTTTCAAAGTATATATATAAGTAAAATCCCTGTGCGAAAATTTCGTCAGCGGGCCAGACTCTCATTTGCACGTCAGAATAAGCCGAAATAAATCATAAATATTAAATGAGGAGGATTCCGAGTCAGGGATTACGAGGGTCGTACGTCGCGGCGGAAATTGTAAAGTCCCCACCCTCTATATAACGCACACACAGAGAGTCTACGCTTCGTCGGAGTCGGGAATTTCAATGACAATACGCCCGACTTGCCATCCGCCTCGATTCTAAATCCAATTGGCGCCCTCGAGAAAAAAAAACTTTTTAAATGCCCTCGATGAAAGGAAACATTTATTTATGTTTCGCTGCGCGACGCTTACGCAAATAAAAGACCCGAGTTGTGTATATATGTTCTTCTGTAAACACCTTCACGGGTGTTTACAGAAGATTTTTTTTGTTGGCTGAAGCGGCGGACGTCGATCCTATTCAAATCTCCGAGACGTTCGAATTTACGAATCGAGGATGTTTCTTGCTGTAATTGTGGTGACTTTTTTGGTTCAAGATCTATTACGTTTAATAGTTCAGTTTACGGTATTGTTTGCTTTTTAATTTAGAGATGCACTTTTATTTTGTATCGTCTGTCATTTTTAGAGACTACCATAGTAGTGCTCGTTATTACGAATACTTAATTCCCCTTAAAAATATATCCGATTCCGACGAAAGCTCGACGAGCCAAGAAAATAGCAGAAATAATAAATAAATAAATAAAATTGATCACAACGTCGTCGAGTCGCTTCTGCTCTCGAGGTAGTTTACTTTCCATCAGTGACAAAGCAGAACACAAGCTAATCGAATAGGGAATTGAAGCATCGATCTGCGAGCCAATGCGCGTATCGTATAGGTTTCCCCCTGGGCGAACGAAAACGCGACTGCGTATACGTGGATCTTAGTAATGCATTTTCAAGTCGCTTAAATATTACTTAAAATGACACGCGTGTATTCAAAACAAAAATAAAAACACGCGGGAAATCCTTCCATTTGAAATGCAAAAATAGAAAGCTCCATTGTACACACACACACACAAGCGGGTGGAGGCAACCGAATTTAAAGAGAAAAATTTCCACGCAGATAAAACAAAGGCCGATCGCTCGGATGTAACCTGTCGCATTCGCAAACCACACATACATACACAGCTAAAGCTTGCGGCAACGAGACCTGCCCTCCTTTTTATTTTCCTTCCGGCGCGGCGTGTGCGCACACGCGTGATGCATTGTGTCGAACAATGCTCCCGGTCGGCACTTCCCTTCGACGCTAAATCTCCCCAGGACTCGTATGTATAGGCTTCCCTCGGTTACGCGCTCGCGAACACCCCTGCGCAGGCTCTGTATTATGTATTAAGTCGCGTAATTGAGATTTATTAATATACGGAAGGCCAGAGTGCAGTTTTCGCGTTATAAGCGCTACTGCACGCCTCGTTTCGATGCGATCCTTATGCTCGCTGCGGTTGCGCGCGGAATCGATGTATATTATTTTGATGTGGACGTGTTTATGCAGTCTTGATCGTGTTTCGTAAAATTTGATACAAGAAGGTGTCTAAAGGATATTTTAGCTAAGCAGATGCTAATTTTAAGCTGTATATAAGCGAATTTATCGTTAAGCTTTTGGCTGCTTCATGGCCAAGGTAAGCTGAGGATAATCAGATTAAACAAAACATACTTTATGTCAAAAGAATTGAATGACGTTGGAATTATAAGTTCGAATTTAATGTCCCATATTGCGGATTTCGTTTCAGCCATTCCAACGAGATTAGAGAATTGAGTGTCGCGTGCGACCTAAAATCGTCGCGGAGTTTCATTAAAGTTAGCAGGTCGTATAGCCCTGAGTAAACAGCCGTTAATAAAACCAAGAACGATCAGTCATAGCTTAGCGTTTAATGAAAGCTTTCTCCTGCTGGTGGTGGCCCATAAGCTTTGGCTTTCCTATAGGCTTAGGCACATCGTCGTAGCTCAAATATTGCGGGAGAATCTCTCGACGCCATGAAAAATGTTATTAAGCATACAGTAATATTGTCCCGTTACACGATTAAAGTGTCTTTTGTTATAAGGAAATTATGAATTTTTCACTCATAGGAATTAGTTTGCTCGATCGCCAAAGTGGCTCTGACATAGCGATGTTGGCATTGTACACACCAGGAGGACTCGTGCTTCAATACGAGAATTGTTTGTTTTCAGTGTATTCGCATTTATATACATTGACTACGTAGGACGTATACGTGTAAATGGCCGACTCCATTGGAATCAAGTGTCTTTTAAGTGTTGTTTTTATGATTCAAAAAAGTGTTCGACAATTTCTCCAAAAAAAAATGTATATCTCATACTGCCAAGCCTGCGTTGTCTCAAGCCCTCTTGGAAGTAAACACACACATACACATAAAAGTTGCGCAAAGCGACGACTTATCCGGTCGTTTTTTTTTCTTCTTCTCCTCCGTAATATCAGCCCTTGCGTCTTATTAATTATGCACGATGTGTACTTTTGCCGGAGATAAAGTTTTAATTCGACGGCCATAGGATAAACAGAAAAAAAAAGTTAGTAACAACATCTCGACAGGCACCCGAGTGCAAAGTAATAATACACGCAATCAGCGAAAAGAAAAATATATCCCACCGGCTCTACCAGCGCAATTCAAGTCTTTAGCTCTCCGCTGCAGTATATCGGGAATATCAAAGTTAAAGCGAGCGAAGTTGCTATCGTTACTGCTACACGAAACTTTCTATCCGAGACACCCCCTCATATAACTCTCCCCTACTACTACTACCACCTCGCACGGGTGTAACGAACCCCTTTCGTCGCGCATCGTAAATTCGCCGGTCGTTAAGACGATTAAAAATCGTAAAAATCCTATAAAAAATCCGCACTCAACGCGCACGCAAATCTAATCGCGTGTAATTTAACCTTCTGCGATCCGATAATTTATATACTATATATACGCGTAAAAAAAAGGAAAGATTGATGAATACGTACACCGTGTACACCAGTATGTATGTTATATGGTATTTCGACGTAAACACAAGTTATGCGTGTACATGCGCAGTCGTATGAATACTTAAAGCTGCGGGAACGCCGTATTATATAATACACACACACACATATATATATAGAGCTCAAGACATATCTCTTATTTATCGTCCGCGGCGATTCTCTTATACGTGTGTTTATGTTAAAGTAGAGGAGAAAATATTGTCAGTCTGTCCGAACAGCCCTGTGTATACATATACATTTATTTGCTTTTACAGAGGGATGGCGAGACTCGGTGCTCGGGACTTCGCGTCGGTTGCTGTCCAGCATTGGCAGTCTCTCAAGGGACAGCTCGCCGTGCCCTGCCACAGTAAGTATACATATACATTGTATAAACACAGACACACACGCGCGCAAGACAGATAGAGCCAATGACGATTCCTGCGTTCGCTTCCCCCTGTAATACTGCAACTCGCCGTGTTTTTCTCTCTCGGCTACCTAGTCCAATTACGAAATTACTAGCTCTCGCTTTATTTACCTTACAGGCTTATATTAGTCGCTGGTCTTTTCTTCCTAATTGATTTATCCGCTACTGCCCTCGCGACTGAATACATGTATTGGCGCAAGCTGTCATGTACAGGAGAAAAAAAAGCGTGAATCGAAGAGATTCTGGCCAGAATTTCTGGTCGATGCGCGTCAGCGTCGTGTTAAAAAATTTTGACCAAAAGATAGGTTCGATATTCTGCCAGAGAATCAAAGCGTCCACTGAAAGAAGTATTTCTTTACTATAATATAAAGAAACGATTTCATAATGGTTAATACGCGAACTTGATAAAGTATTTTTGACCTTTAATTACAATTTCCAGTATGCACAACTGACTAAAAATGTAAACAAAAGTATTGTTAACATTGTTACATAGTTTTAATGCAGCCGTGAAGTTTATATTTGAGAAATAGTTATGCGTGAACAAAAGAGGTTAAAATCGACATTTTTAATTTATTAACTTTAGAACTGCATTTAAACTATATATTAATATGAAGAATACTTTTGTTTACATTTTTAGTTAGTTGTGCATACTGGAAAATTCAATTAAAATTCAATAATAGCGTATCAAGTTCGCATATAAAATCACACGAATAGAGTCATACATCACTCTGATTAGAGCCATTATTTCACTGAAGCTAAAGAGTAAAATCAAAAACATAACCTCACTTTTAACAACAATACAGTGAAATTCTGATTAAAGATAAAGAGTGACTCAAATTTGGCGAAATTTAAAGTGATTTTTCACTCTAACAATTTTAGAGAGTATATATAGTCGGTAAAAATCCTCGCAACTTTGCAGCAGTAGCACTCCGGCTAATAAGCACGATTCCGAGGGAGAGAAAGAGTAGCTTTGCACAGACATGCGCATATATATATACACGGGCAGAAAAGGCAGTTGGACTTCAAAGCGCGTCGAGTGTCGCTAACTAAACTCGCATCATCGCGGAGAGGGCGGCTCAGTCCATTTCGTGATTAAGAGCAAACTTTCACTGTATCAATTCGACTGGAATACACGCATATATCCTCCCGAGAGTTCCTCTATTGCGTTGATATACATTACCGCCGATTATCAAATCACCGCGCGATTTTCAATTACACACACACACACAGCTCGGACACAATAGGCACGATATATACAGCGCGGAAATCCGCGGGAGTAAAAGCCTTCCGATCATTCGTCTTATATGATGCGCGAGAGGAAAAAGCATGTAGGGGAGAAATGTATATAGCGTAGCCGCGTTAACCGCATTCGGGGGCGCGAGCGATGATGAAGTGCGGAACCGGTGCGTATATATAGAGAGAAAGAGAGAGCTTCAGCACGGGAAAATTGTTCGTGTCATAATAGAACGGCAGATGGCACGTGACTCATGCCGAACGACTCTACTTGCCCTCCGGCTCCCTTCGTCCGATTCGTAAATAAATTAGCCCTTATCAGGCAAGAGAGAGAGAGAGAGAGAGAGAGAGAGAGTTCCCGTGTGTGTGTGTATATATAGAGGTATACGACGATCGAAGGTGAGGGTATATAAATGCTCTACTGTACGATGCTATATTATTTTCTATTTTCCATTCAGGAGCTTTTACCGGGTTTCCATTATCAATCTACATACGTCGATCAATTTTCATTTTACAGAAGGTTTTCTTTCTTCGTATCTTATCCACCGAGTAAACGTTCGAATTTCCCGCCCAATTATCTTATATTTGTCAAACTAACCTATATATGAACAGTCGATCGGAAAAAGAATATTTTTAAATTCTCACATACAGCGTACGGTCGGTAAAGCAGTTTCGCCGACAGAGACCCCCTTATTACAAACAGCAATTATACGGCACCAAACCGACGAAATAAACTCGAGAACAAAGAAAAGCCAGTATAACATCGCCGCAGGCTAGGCTGTACAGGGTAGAGCCGACGAGAGAGAAAAAAATGCAGCAGCCGCAGGAACATAAACCGCGCAGCCGAAGGTAAACGCGCAGCCCCCGCGTCTATATTTGCCCAGCAGGAAACATTCTGGCAGTGACAGTACGGGGCTCGAGGCGGACTATACTACAAAGATATAGGCCGGGGTGTTACTAATTGGAGGGGCGCCGAGTGGGGGGCAAAACCTTGTTATCTCTTAATTGCTACGACCCTACGCGCTGTTTTGCATTGATGAGAGGAGAGGAGAAAGAAAAAGGGAAAACGAGCTGCACGCGCTTATACAATCTTCGACTGCGATCGCTCGACTTTACGATTATCGCGCTGTGGATTCTCTCTCTCTCAAGGATCTCGGGTTCCGATGTCACAACGTCCTCTTCATTGTTTTCTCGTGCGCGTGGCTTTTTGCATAAGAGACTTTCTGACGACATTTTTCTTCTTTTGCTTAATTAATCTTTCGGGGGAATTATAAGAGTTGTGCCACGCGAGTTTGTCGCTTATTCCGGAAAATCAATATACCGTGAGAGGAGGAACGTACGCCGAATATTGACCAGGTTTTAAGAAGTAGGTCACCTGAATAATCGCCTGAAAAATAACTCCAGTTGCTAATTAAGCCAGTAAGCAGTGCATAGAGTGTATTTAGTTTCAGAATTAAAATTCGCGCCAAGTTTGAAAATAAAAAAGTGACGGTGTATATAATCAAGCGAATTCGACTATATACACGCTCCATCATTTGCATCGTGTACAGTTAATGTCAACGCGTGCGTGTATATACAGCTATATACCCGGAATTAATCAATCGATCTCCGCGTATTATACATAGAACATTGCGGTCTGTTAATTACACTCTCACAAGGTTCTTTGAACTTGCATCGCTATTTCGAAAGTATACACCTGCAACACGAGTACACACTCACGGAAAGAAGCTCGAGTGTGACAACGACAAGTTTAGCCCATCAGTATTATACAACACAGTACACGCGTACATATAGATAAATTGACCGATTAGAAGTTCTACCCGCTGATACTATTACATAAAAAAAGCGCATTGTTACTTGCGGCTACAATCATTTCGAATTCAGTAAGTTCGAATGGCTTACTAGCCGCACACGTCCTGCGTGTCCGATTGATTATTATCGCGCAAACCGGCAAACGAGGGTGCTTCAGTCTGCTTATCGACGCGTGTGCGTGGACACGAGCCGGTACTCGAAGGAAGAAAGGGGAAAAAAATGTAGCGTCGGCTTTGTAATTTTTTTTTTTCTTATTCTCTCTTTTTCTATACCGTTCGAGCTAATGATCGGATTCGGCGCAACTGTACATACGTGTGGGAATTAATTCGTCGATTACGAGACTAAATCACGTTTGGCGGTTTCTATAGACGCGATGAAGAATTCATCGGAGTATAGTAGGAGGAAACGTTGTATATATATAATTTTGTACATTGTCATTATTCCTAGGAGAAAATCGATCGTCGCGTACAAAGAATGCGTGTGTATGTATTTTTAGTCCCTCTCCAAATACTTTCAATCGTACATCTTCACGATACTGACCTATTAATTATTCAAAGAGTATACATACATATATATATAAGAGCTTGACGTCAGCCAATCGATATATAGCTCGGAAATGTCAGTATATAGTACACAACGAAACGCGGATTTTCGCGCGAGAATCATTGCGCTTTGCGTCACGAGTGTATAAAGACGCCGCTTTGTTTATCGAGACATTTCGGAATTCGGATCACACTGCCCGCGGGAATTTCGAAAGATTGCACGAATTCAGCCTGTAAAATCGCCTCCTTATACACATATAACACACACGTAGAAAGTTCCAAGGCCCATACGCCGGAGAAAGTATATACCGCCGCACCTTCTGTCGACTCTAACCCTCGTTGAAGAAAAAAAAAAGAATCCGAAATCCAATCGTCGAAGCAAGGAATTCACATCACGAAGCGAATCTGGGGAAGGAGTCGTAACGAGTTCCATTATCGTACGGGGGCGTCATGAGTCAGTCGGTTCTACAATACTGCATATATACACTGCGCGACAGACACACTCGTCGATTTTCCGACATGTGTGTGTGTGTGTGTGTGTGTGTGTGAAGCTACTACCACTAGTCTGCGCTTATATCTTGACTCCCAGGAGCATTGCAGCTCATTGTTATGCACCGCTGCGACGGCGCGCTAACGACTTTGCCGCTGGCCCTAGGCTTAGAGCGAGACGCCCTCTGTAATCTCACCTCTATCTCTCTCTCCCTTTATTTCCCTGTCAATCTATGTACATATTTCCATTCTCTACACCCTAAATGTCTCTCTTCGTTCTTTTCTGCGCCTTTAAAGAGCTTTGTCTATCTACCTGTCTGTTTGCGGATCTTCATTGTACTTTAAAACTCAGTCGTCGCGTTTTTACGACCTGTCGCTTCTTCTCTTTCCCAAGCTCGCCTACACGCACTCGCAGACCGTGAACTCTTAATTTACACAACGTCCGAGACAGATACAACAAAAAATAACACGGTGTACAATAATTGATACGTGCGCGTATAAACAGTGATTAAAGCCGTATTCATCGTGGATTATCGCACGAAGTGAAAAAAAAAGATCCGAAGAAATAAAGCACAAGCTCCCCTTTACATATTCCGTCGAGCGTCATCGACAAACACGCGGTGCAAACCAGGCAAATTGGCAAACAACGGAGAAACGGAAGGGCGCGTGTCTAGTCGGGCGAAGCAATTACGGATTTTGCGCGAGCGCACACGTGCGCGCAGACGCTCGAGTGTCTTTGCCGAGAAGCAAAGACGATCTGCGTGCGCGAGTGACCCACGTGTCGCGAAAATACATAGCTCGAAGTAGGAGGGACACTCCTAATTGGAGGGCGATTCGAACAGCGCGCGATTTTACAATTTTTTATTTTCTAAGCTGATTTACGCTGTACATATATATATCTATACGATACCCAACGCACCTAAACTCAGCGAAGCACAATAACGAGCACATCTCGACTCCACGCACTCGATACAAAAAGCGTAAAAAGGCCATGCGGCTACATCGACGAATTCCTCCCCTTATATCGAAGCGCACTTACATACACATGCCGAGCGGCGGCATGTGTTTTCTTTTTTTTTTTCTATAACTCGCTCGCTACATCTCCTCCCCGTAGCTGCCGTCAACTGTAAAATAAAGAATCAATCGCGTAACGAAGCGTATATATGGCCCTCTCGTCCGAGCGAGCAAGGGGGTAGCTCTCTGTATATACACGCTCGACTGATCTTCATCCCCCTTTTCGCGAGTTCCGATGGCCTAACAAGGGTGATAGAGAGAAAAGACGATGTTTCCGGCGAGCTGCTAATGGACTACCGCGTGTATATAGTCGTAGAGAATTTTTCAGCTCATTTCCAAATTGATGCACGCGCGTGCGGGAGAACCCTCTGCTGTGTCAAAGACAGTCCATTGAAATGACCAGATATATATATATATATGACATACGCTCCCCTGTGTTATATTTTCTATTTGGCTAGTCGTCACACCATTATATCCCTCTCGGCTACTGCTTATTATGTGACTCGATTATTTTCTGATGGCTGTCTCAGATTTGCATTCGTGATTTCATTAAAACTCGCTGCAGTCCCTCCTCGTTGGAAATCGATGCACCGCATCGTATCGATCTCAAGGCGCTTGAATGTTTAAAACGAGTCTCTCTCTCTCCTTCTCTTGCACAAAGTATGTTATATACTGAAACACGACAATTCCATAATTGTATGCGATTAAATTTTGATTAAACGATTGTTGTCGCTATATACTTATACTATAGAATATTTAATAAACACACACGCACACACACACGTCGTGTCTCGTTACACAGCCGGCGATTCAGTTGCGAACAAAACTTTTCAGCCAGCTTATAGCCTCTTTTATACATACATTATAAACTCCCTCTACATATATATATAACAAGAACTCCCGTCGTTACAGAGAGACGAGCCTCTACCGAGTCTACCAGTACCGAACCTGCAATGCACGATGCAGAAGTACCTGGCCCAGGTTGAGGCTGTGGCTCCGAGTCACCTGGAGAAAACCCGAAGCTTAGTCAGAGCTTTCCTCGCTGGGCCAGGGCCGAAGCTGCAGCAGCGTCTCCTGGAACGAAGGCAGAAGGTCGACAACTGGGTAAGCAGAACAAAAAAAAATAGTATACAAACATACGGTTCGACTTGACTTTTGAATTATACCAGCACTTTTCCGGGGGGTGCGTTCGCCCAGTAGCAAAGATAAATAATGCGCTGAAGAAGCGACAAAGGGACATCGCGGAAAGAGAAGAGCGAAAGTTTTGCCCTGCGCGGCGTGTGTACTTATTAAAAATTCGCCGGGGGAATATGCCCCGACTCTCCTCTCGAAATAAAGAGACAGCGCCGCAGGGGATTCCCCCGGCTAAGTGGCCCAACAGCATTTCGGTTTCAGCCTGCAGGCTGTGATGTCTGCGCGCCCTCCGGAGATCCATCCGCATCTCTGTAGCGTCGCTCGATACGCTGCATCGTATCGGCGAGCCTAAACAAAATGAGGAATTAGAGTGTTTTTTTTTAAAAATAAAAGTAGCTAATCTGATTTTGGATTGATACGAGGAGACCTATAAAATTCCAGTCTCGACGTTTAAAAGCTAAAACCGCGTCCGCCCGTAGCACTGCAGGGCCGAGAAGCAAGCGAAGGAGCACAAAAAAGAAGCGCATATTCGGAGAAAAAAGAAGAAGAAGAGAAGAGAACGTATATGTATAAGCGCACGTAGAGTCGTATATCCCCCGGATTCGCGTAATTCCCTTGGGATAGGGTCAGGCGGAACGCACCCCTCGCTCATAAATAAATAAATAAATGGATTTTCGGGAGCACCGGCTGACTCCTCCTCTCCCGTATGTATGTTTTTCCGATCGTCAATATTTTATTGCTCATGGCGCGCGCTATGAATGTTATAGCTGCGGCCTTTTAAACTTTCAGCAGGTGCGAGAGCAAGAAAAAGCTCGAGCTCGAAGGAGAGAAGCGCCGCGTAAAGAAGTTTATTTTCCAATTCGATTAAACGCACTCTCTTGACGTCAAAGGCGTCGCGTGCGAAAAGCCTAATAATTCAAGAAAAGCCGCTCTCCGCGACGAGATGGAAGAAAAAAAAATAGTAGCGAAAGAAACTCGCGGAAGATGAAAGGCGCAGTCTATCGCGAGATTGCTTTTCGCCTTTCACGCGCAGAGGAGAGAGAGAGAAAAAAAGAGTCGAAAATGTACTTCCGAATGTGTACCGGCAAATCGAACGCCGGCGTTCGACGATTGTGCGTTTCGCGGAGACGTCCTTGGGGAATGGCTTTTAAAAGCTGGAGAGGAAAGGGAGACTCGACTCGTTAACCTATGTAGATGTATATACGTATACGGCTGTGTATACAGAAGGAGATCGTGACGTGGGTGCCAAATTCGCAGGCCTTAAATGATGCAAATTCTCAATTTCGCGAAGGGAGCATTCGTTGTTTTGCTTGGAAAAAAGGCAACAATTCAATAATGCAAGAAGCTCGAATTTCAAAATAATTCAACTGGGTCGATCTGTTTATAAAATTTAAAATTCGTTATTCCAGAACGAAACTTCCATACTCCAAATAGCTGAGTTGGGAGAAGCTCACTCGTGACAATCGCTCTTAATTTCGCTGAAAGCTTCGCCCGACTATGCAGCTGCAGCCGAATATTCGACGGGTGTGTTAATTCCGTCGCTTGTCGCGCGAATTAACTCGAAAGCCGCCGACCGTATGAATAATGGAAGTTTCAATGAAATTTTCCAGTTCGCCGCGGGGCATCGCAATATTAGCTTACGCTCTCTGTGCTCTGGCCTCCGCGGGACAGCCCTTGCTGGTCCTTTTGAATCGCAGAAAGAAATTTCAATTTCGCGCAGTCCCTCTGCCCACACCGTTCGCATCTCGCGTGTCGATAAGCGTGTATAAACTCGCTTTGCTGTATGGACCACCCGCCGTCGAGGTTCATGGCTTTTAATAACTAGAAACACCCTTCGTATCTTGCACGTTTTTTATGGGTGTTGTTTATTAAATTTTATGAAATTTGTTTGTTTTTTTTTAAACTTACCTTCTTTGTTGAGCATTTTATTTACTGAGCGGAGAAAGAGCTTCTGCCTTTTGAAGATTTCTTTCCTGAATAATAATTTCTCGCGTTTCTTGCCCCACCTTTTTGGCTTCTCGCTGGCAAAGTCGCTGGGCTTTAATCCGGTTCTGAGGAACTCTACGTCCATCTGCAGTATCGTCTCTATTATTTCGCGATTTTCACAGTTTTTCAAATCCCTGTACATAAAACAGTAAATTATGAATTTTTATAAAGATCAAAACGTTATAGATTATACGACCATTTGCGTCAATTGTCATATTAAATTTTAATACATTAATTTTTATCAATGAATAACGTTGGTCTATTTTTACCTGCAAAAATTATTAACATTCATTACATAAATTATAAAAGATTTGGCAAGTTTATTGCGAAAAGCTTTGATAAAAAAATTAATGTAGTTCTAATATACGTTACAACAACGTATTTTTCGGTTTACAAAAAAAAATCCATTGTTTGTTAGTTTTATATTTACCAAAATTCTGAAGATGATACTGATGATTGATTTTTTCTATTTGAATCTGCAATCTTCAAATTCCCCTTTGGCATCTTCGTCCTCCTCGCTTATCTCCATCCTTTTAACATATGACATAAAATGTTGACTGCTAATTACACGTTATTCATTAATAGAGTGGAAACGAAGGAATCGTTATTATCTGTTTTTTGTAAAAGCGTGTTTTAATTAATGATGTTCTGTACGCAATTTATATGTTATCGAAAATTATCTAAGAATCTTGATATCTGTAAAAAATTAATTAAAGAAATTTTTTTAAATTCTATATAGATTTTAAACTAATACCATAGCGTTCCGTAGGTACATACGTCATGATCGAAATCAATCCACTACAACTATCCGCAAATAAGTATAGAGTCGTATGTAAAATATAGGAAACTATGTGAAGTTTAACCCTAATACGATCCAACTTATTGTACATCTCAAGCTGTCCTGTGGCTCCATTCTGCAGGATTTTTGTCGTCGTTGGTAGATTATATGCCATCCGTCAGTCGTCGATCAGAGCAACAAACCCTATTGACAAAAGTATCACAATAAATAAAACAATTTACATCATAGCGACACACATTTTTTAGCTATAGTATAGAATTATAAAATTCACAAGACTGACTTGAATTTACCTACACGTGTCTAATCTCTCAGTAAACTAGCGATTCTCCAGCTCACTATATCCCTATATACGAAGAAACTTCATAATACGTTACTCGCAAAAGTAGTGTAAACTTTACGGCCATACACTCGCAGCTTTTCCCTCTCAGACGCTGACGGACGCAGTAAAGCCATCAAGGATAGATCGAGAAATGCACGTATATATAACACACGCGCACAGGAACTTCTCGTTCCCTCGGCGCTATAGCTGCTACTCTCATGGGGGAGAAAGAAGGAAGAAAGTAAAAGTAGCTAATCCCATAACGGAGCTGGAGAGAGAGAAAGAATGGGGTGGCTGGTGGAAGCCGCTTGGCTTACCAACTTTTCCCTGATTTTCCATGAAGAAGGAAAAACTGAAAAAAAAGATTAACGGTTACTCTTCTCTCTCTCTCTCTCTCTCTCTCT
This sequence comes from Muscidifurax raptorellus, assembly GCA_020010945.3. Lineage (NCBI taxonomy): Eukaryota > Metazoa > Arthropoda > Insecta > Hymenoptera > Pteromalidae > Muscidifurax > Muscidifurax raptorellus. Next base: position 36,987,112 of record CM052080.1, on the reverse strand, counting down.
CTCGTTCTGACATTTAATTTAGTAGCAAATTATTCCGAGTAAACCATGGCGCATAGCGTTTTCCTCTCGTCATGAAACTTTTCCACGAGATATATAACCGAGAAGATCTCTCTTTTTCGAGTTTGTTGTTATACTCCGCGAAGAGAGAAAATACTCTCCAACTTTTAGTACAAAGCCCACTCGTAGGTGTGCATCATCTCCGTTATATAAACGAGTCGAAACAATGTATCTCTTTCATAATGATCCCGCATACAATTTTTATAACGACGAGACGACTGTTAACCTCCGCATCGATATACTCCTCTAAGTAATTTTCCAAAGACTAGAGTATACACACAATTACAACTTAATTTGAGCAATCCCTCGCTAATGTAATTACAAAAGCCGCGAGTCCTCGATGTAGACACAGTCGTCGTCGCAGTCGTTCGCGAGCGATTAGCATCGCGCGGAGTTTCGACTTTCATCAATCTACTAGACTCCCCGGGGAATCCCCGGTTTATGTAACTATACGCAAACCAGCCGGTATAGGCATCAAACGACTTCTCCTAAGACACAACGCGCAGAGAGCCTTTGATGTGCCTCTCGGTGCCGGGAAATCGTATTTGCCCTGACGCCTGAGATCTGCGCAGGTTCTTCATTTTTTTTTGTTCGATGAGGACTTTATATAGAAGCCTTGTCGCTGTATATAATGAGATTATGCATAATTCATGTACGACTTCGCTCTGATTTTTCGCGTATCGAACGATGTGAATATATATGCTTTTATTTTGCATGACACAAGGGAGCCGAAGCTGTATTATTGTTTGAGGGCGTGTGTATGTATGTATATACCTATATAGGTATCGGGTTGCGCGCGATGCGATGATATAGCGAGCGAGTAACGCGATACTTGTGAGTCTGGCAACTCGTCTCTTTGGATTTAGCAATTGCTCGCAAATTGCGTCCATAAGTGCACTTTGTGTGTTCTATATCTGATTGACTTTTAAACGGCGCGAAATTAAAAAAAAAAAAAAAATTATTCATATAATATAAAAGGAAGAACAAATGAGACAATAAATCCCGTATGATTACAAAGCTGACTTATACGAGCGACAAGTCGAATAAGAAAATCCGACAAGCAAATATCTTGACTTCTCCTCAACAATCATATCTGCAAACATATTTCGTCAATCCTCTCTCTACACACATACACATTTCTCGAAATCTCAAATCGCTCTAATCCCATCCCCCGTGCCTTTTGTGACATATCTCAACGACAAAGGCGCAATAAAAAAGCAACGCGTATAGAAAGACGAAAAGCCCACAGTACAGGCCTTATATACAGAGGGAGAATTGTCTGCGGACCGCTTTTGGCCTCTGTATACACCCCCCCCCCCCTACACACACACATATACATAACGACACGCGGGTGCGTGTAATCCCTTGTTGAAACAGTACTAAGCCTCGGGATTTTCCGCGGGATTGCGGCGCGATACGAGAAACAAGCCTCGGCCTTTTTTTCGCTTTGGCTATCTTAACCCTCCCCCTAGCGCGTCTTTTCTCTCAAGAGAAGGGGTCGAGAAGCGGGTGACACGAACGAGCGAAAAGCGCGCCGACGCGAATCTATATATATATATAGATTCTTGTGTAGGGACAGGTCTAAGGCAATTAGAGACTTTAAATTACTTTATGATTGTCGAGTAATGATTTTCGTTTCTTGCCTGCCTGCCTCGAGTTGTGTGTCGTGGACGTTATTTTTTTACAGCAATATATATAGGCGAGTGTACGTATATCGAAAAAGATAAAATCACTCTCTAAACGAGCTAAACAAATTCGGCAAAGCGAGCGGAATAATCGCGAGAGCCTGTGTATAAATCCAACGCGTGGCGGACACCCACACACTCGCTTGTATATACATATATGAAAGGTGCGTAGGTGGAAAAAGGCGCGTCTATACAGGAAGGGGATGCGAGCGAACGTATAGGGTGTGCCCCATAAGGGGGAGAGAGAGAATCCTCCAGGGGATAGGGAAAAAACGAGCCTGGCCAATTTTCCCCCGGAGACACGCACGTACACCAACACACGTGCGGGAGCGACTCGATAAAGGTGAGAGACCTCGAGAGAGCGCTCTGTGTTCTGTCGAAAAACAACAATGTCTTAAACTCGGAAATGGCTTTCTGTGGACTTTGTATACAGGTATAGGAAAAGACTTGTGCTTTTTCGAATAAACTGACTGGTTAGATTAGCGGAACAGCATCGTCCCGGATATAGATATAGATTCTCGCTGTCATATAATGGATAACGAGCGAAATTAAATTACTTCAATTACCCGGGATGTCTTGAAAGATTATTTCACTTAAGGATTAATTAATTAAGTCAAAGTGACGCTGCAGCCGCGGAGCCTTAAGGTGATGGATCACTTTTGTGCCTAAAACGTATATACGCTCAGTCTTGAGCTCATGTTAATTATAGATACAAGCTTCGCTCGCGATATATAATAGAGCAGAAGCAATCAGAATGATTGAAAGAAAAGCGCAAATTTTCTACACAGAACCGTATACCTATAGGAAAAGTTGAAACCGAGCTCTCCTTATTCCAGCTCTCCGCGCACTTAAGAGGACAAATATTTATGGTGTCGTGTATACGCCTCGCGCGCAACTAAAAACAAAGAGCCTCATCCCACGGATCTCTTGCTTTTCTTATGCTCTCACTACTCCAAAGGCGAAGCTTCGCTCTCGAGTGGAAAGAAGAGCGAGGCTCTGCAAACCCCGCGGGATTAACCTTTAATTCTATCCTCGTGCGAACGCCGGGGATACACCACCCCGTGCTCTTATCAACTTTCCCTTTTCTTCCTTCAGACACGCCATATATATAAACACGCACGTGTATACGTGCCTCGATAAAGAAGGCGCGAGCGCGAAAAAAAGAAGAAGAAGAACAGCAGGGTAAAAGCTTTCATTTATGTAATATGCCTTCCGATTCCCTACGCTATAAAGGATTTTTCGTATCGAAGATGGATGTGCATGAGCGTCACGTTTCTCACGAGCAATTTGCCTTGGATGTTTGCAGCAGCTCTGAAAGGATGAATGAAGAGATATGTTGGCTTTCGAGTTTACCCTTGGCTTCTTTCTCCCTCTGGACCTGAACGAGATCTGCTCCGTTGCGGAGGTATAAAAGTTGGGCGGCCGATTCTTAGAGAGACGTTTCCTTGAGCTATCTAGAAAAATGCATTGCGAGTTACGTTGCATTCGATTCTCGAAATATAGGCAACGTGTTACATCATACCTATGTAGACTTACTAAAATAAAGATATACAGCAGACGTCGGCTACTGAGAAACAAGAGGCTGCTTCACATATACAGTGTAGTGTTCTGCTGCGCAGAATCCTGGTTAACGATTGCAGCTCGAGGCTGATGGCGCTGATGCACAGGTGAGGCGAGGTGAGAGAGAACTGCGATGGATCTGGGTCACCTCTGCCGACCTCAAAGCCGCGCAAAAACCTTCCGGACGAACCGCACCGTCCGATGCATGCATATTTCAAGCCTCCGTCTTCGTTGACACCTTCGGACGACACCGGCCGGCTTCGAAAAATTGCTGTAAAAAAAAAGAAAAATCTCGTTAAATTCTAACCAATACATCTACGGATACTCGATACAGCAAGAAACTCGAGCCTTTCCTTACTTCTTCCTCCGTTAGAACCACGATCGAATTTCTCTCTCGCGCAGCTTCCCCGAAAACGCGATTAGAAGACGCTGTGCTCTCGGAGGGAGCGTATAACATCGAAATAATAATCGCAAGTTCGCAGTAAGACACAGACACACACACACACAGCTTCTTCTCATACACAAGGAGGTGATACATGGCTCGAGGCGAAACGAGCCAGTATATAAGATACAACGGCGCGCGGAGAATTAATTTGAGATTTCGCAAAGCCGCCGGCCGGCGAAGGAAGCCAGCGCGAGATTGAACCCGCACGCTTAGTTAATCCCGCGGTTATAAGTGTACGGCGCGAACACGTGCACCGTATCGAACTCCTCGATCCTGTATATATATATACTGTAAACATATATAGGGGAGTTGACGACGAAGCCGAGATGTATAGGCGTCAGTGGGTCAGGGAAATTGAGGGTGTAATTCTGCGAAGCTTATGTATATATGGTATATTGGATGCGCGAAAGATTTTGGTGTAGTGGCGGTGAAAAACGAGGAGGACGCGATTTCTCAAACGCGAAATCCCTCGGGGATTCGATATAGTTACGTAGAAGGGGAGACTTTACGTTGATACTGCACTTTTGCTTGAGCAGGCCGATCTTTTAAAATCAGGAAGTCGCGTTATTCAACGTCTGATATATAGCCATATTGATGCTGGGCTTTCATTACTACGCGAGTGTGTAGGTTAGGTTTTAGGTTAAGGTTATTTTGAACTCTTGGATTTTTCGTTCGAAAGTGACGTTTTCAACTTTCTTTTCTTAAGAACGAAGATTTCTTTCTAAGATGAATACTTACTATTATATTACAGGTGGCATATGCCTTTGTCGCTCAAGCGTTTTTCGACTCGTAGAACTAAAAAGACTAACGTTCCGAGTAGTTTTTTTTAATAATGACGACACAAAAACCCTCATGGCTACAATAACAATTGCGATTTCGTTTACACGTTTGTTAATTTGTATTCTTGATATATACGTAAATTCTGAGAAACTCGTGCATAAAACGGTAACTCTTGGATCTGCCACCAGCGTAAATATCACATATTAGGTATAGGTATGTAGTTACCTATATATATACTTATACGATATGGCGTCGCGCACATTTAACCGTGTTCCAAAATGATTAATATTGTATAGGGACATTTTCGCTATTGGCATTAACTGCCAAAAAATTTTACGCGGCCGTAAGTACTGTAAAATAAGTATTTGGCGACAGATAAATACGGAGATACTCTATTTAAATATATAATATTCTATATATATATAGAATGCAGCTCTTGAAATATAGGTATATGCAATATATATAGGTATTATATATGCTTAAAAGCACAGTTCAGTTCAGTTCTTTAAACCGATTGTGAGAAACGCGCGTGAAAATTAACGACCAATAGCATATGCGATCGGTATCATTAAGAGTAAAATTTTTTATAAAAGTACTAAAGAAGATCTCGAAACATATTTCACATTTTATTGTTCATAAAATACATGTTGTTACAGTTTATCGATTTTTAAAAAAATACAAACAGAAATCAAGTACAACCCAATTATACTATGAAAATTTTTTGTTTATGTCATACGTTTTCGTTTTATGCATTTAACAGATTGTCCTCTTCCTCGCAAACGTGATTTGTCACATCTAAGATTTTTAACAATTTGTGGAGTAATTTTAATTATAATCTTTAAATCATCGTCATTCAAATAACTTAATACTTTTTCTAAACAACAATCAGGCAATTCTTTTTTCAGAATAAATTCCAAAGCATCTTTGGCAGGTTTTAAGATAGCATATCGGTTCTTTCCTTTCTTCAATTGCAACTTCAACAAATATCCATAGGATGGAAACTGATTATCAAAATCATTTGAATTCATAATGTTTAAAAATTTTTTGCTATTACAATAAAACGCCATATGATTAGCATCTTTAAATAAAATGTCATAAAGCGATGAATAACTAGTTACTTTGATGCGCGTCATCTTTTCTATCTCATTTTTATACTTATGTTGTAAGATAGAATAATATTTTGGATCTAGGTACCGTCTATTTGGACGAATTTCCGCCTGTTCTTGAAATAATGTTTTGATACATAATCTATTTTTTTCACTTACGTAAAACCCAATATTTTTCAACTTTTCCACGTGGCTTAAGTAAACTTGGTAAAAAGTATACAAAGTTGAAAGCCAAAATTCATTAATTTGTAATGACGATTCTTTATTTCGTTCTGACATTAACGGTGTTTCGCCTTTTAAGTTCTCAATATTTATATCAGCACCTATATCTAATATAGCTTTGATATTTGCTGCAGAAGATAAGTATCCTTTATGCAGTGGTGTGTCTCCATTATCAGTCTGACTATTTACATCGCATCCTTTCTCATAAAGCATGTTTATAATATTTTGATAATCATGATTTTCGCTATTCATTAGAAGAAGATGAAATGAATTTTCCCCAGTATTTTTTTTTGCAGTACTCAGATTTACAGTACTTTCCATAATTGCTTCTATGACATCCTCATCATTGAGGGATAATGCAAGTTCAAGAGGAGTTTCTTGACCTTTCATAATATCTGCGCCATATTGTAAGAGCAGTTTTACAGTTTCAGCTTCCTGGTAATATATTGCTAAATGTAAGGGGGTGTAAAATAGAAAATACAGGTCATTGAAGCCATCGAAAACATCAATTTGACTGTTTATATCAACAGTTTTCTTCTTTAAAAGATATCTGATCAACTTATTGTTACCTTGAGCACATATAATATGGAAAAAGGACAGTCCATTTTTATCAGTTATATGTTTGTGTTCTTTGAAGTTATAAGCTGAATAGAGAAGTTTAAAAACTCCTCGATGAAAGTCACTCTTTGCCTCTATATAAAATGCTGCATGTAGCAGAGTCATATACCACTCATTAATACTATAAATATCTGCATTACTCTTTAGTAACAATTTGACCACTTCTACAGAGTCACTCCTTGCAGCACAATGAAGTGGTGTATCGTATTCATATATAGCCCTGTTATTAATATGTATATTACAGCTGGCTCCATATTTCAAATACTTCTCGACAATACCTGTATAAATTATATATTTTTATATAATAAATCAATTGAGAGGTATATATGTATTTATTATTAAATTGTAACATACGCTTATCACCATCCAGGCAAGCAACATGAAAATTAATAAGATTATCCATGCAAAATGTATAATGTGTAGCCATGAAATAATTAACCATTGAAGCATTTTGATATTTGTTGTATGATAAAGAATACGGGTGTATCCCTTTAGCTTGACAGTTATCAAACCTCTGTTCAATCAGTAATTGCAGAACATCCAAGCAACAAAATTCTATAGCAATGTGCAAAAGTGTGTATCCAGGCCAAAGAGCAGAGTTCGAATTTATTGAAATATCCTTTTTAACTCCATTTATCCAAAACTTTTTAACAACATCTGGTTTATTCCTCATACATGCAATGTGCATGTGTGTGAGACCAAAGTTATTTGCAGGATTGACATAATGTGTTGATTCTATGTTTTGAAGTAGCAGATCAATGATTTCAGTATTTCTTGACATAGCAGCTACGTGAAGAGGTGTATCACCTTTCTCGTTCTGGCTAGTAAGCAATGCTCCTTTCGAAATGAGTGTCCGAACAAGTTCAGTATCTTCAAGTCTTACCGCATAGTGTAAGGGTGTGTTTTCGATTACATTAGTCTCACTATTCACTCTACAGTCTGTGCTTAACAAAAATAATACAACATCCATTTGTTCGCACTGGAGAGCGGTTTTTAATACAGCGTAATTGTTGCAGGAAGCTCTTAAAGGCAGACCGAGAAAGGCTTTTAACCTGTCTAATTTCTTAACGATCTTTCTTTCCACCATTTTGTACAGGATCTCTAAGCTAATATTTATGATTAAAATATACAATTGTAGAATTACTAAAAATAATTGTATTGTTTCATACCTTTAATGAAATAAGTACTACACTTTACAGGACGAAAAAATAATTTCGTTTAGATATTCGCATGACGTAAAAGACCGGTATTCGGTGAGCAGGTATAGTAATGTATGAATCAAAATATATATATATAGGTATAGGTATAGGTTTATTGGCCGCGACATAAAGCGCCATCTGGCATTGAAAAACGAGATTTCTAGGCGCGAAATTTGAAAGAAAAATTTAACGACAATTCGTAAAAACATTTGTAATTGTTTCTTAACATTTGCAGCAGCAAATACTTTTGTTAACAAGACTAAGCATAGTCATGTGGAATTATGCTGAATAAAAGCACAAAGAGAGACAGGACAGTCAAATCTATCGTTAGGTCACGTGACGAGCTTTTACTTCGCTCGAATATTTAAAAAGGACGTTCTAATTCCATTTCGCTATTAATATCAGAAACTCAGCTATATAATCTATATAATCTACGCATTAATTTATATTAAAAAAAAATATAGACGATTCCATTACGTACACTTTATAAATGTAATAATCTAAATAAAGGGTGAGAGAGATAGAGAGGACATTCAATCCGTCGCGCGATGCTTTTGTTAGACAAGTATATAGACAAACAGAATCCGTATATGGTACGGCAGGATACATTTAACCCTCCCTGCGCGAGTTCCCTCATTTTAGTGCTTCTCGTGTTACAAGCCGGCGGATCATATTTTGAAGCGATGAAATAAGACAATACATATTATATATATATATATATATATATATATATATATATATATATATATATATATATATATATATATAATACGGACAACAATGTAGAGAACACTTAATAATACGCTTATGTTTAGAAGCACTTGTATCTGTTAAACAAAAAGAAAACTTTGTTCATTGGACTTTTTTATTGTTGTATTATTATATAGATGTTGACGAACTTGATCCAAGGAATCTATATACTTTTATACACAGTCGCAAGTTTCCCGCATGACGGGCTGATGCAGCCGCAGAGGCTCATCAGGGGTCAGGCGTTGATTAAACTACACACGGGGATGTGTAATGAAAAAGCTCGTACGTGTGCACGGTAAAAGTAGCGTCGCTCGGATTTCGCGAGAGTTTAACGTTACTTCGCGTTACATACGTATGCACATGTCCGTGTACTATACATGTATTGTACATATATGAATTACAGTTTTGAGAGAAGAGGTAAAAACGCCGGACTGTATATATATCACACACATACATACACAGAATTAAACTGCGCGAGCGAGTTGTGCGCGCGGAGCAGAGCGGCAGGTCGATAACGCCGCGTTTGCGCTCCGAACAGGTATATATATATAACGGTCCGAGTCTACCTGTGAGAATATTCCGATGTAACGGGCATTTAAAATTGTACATTTTTGCGCAATAATGAGTTTTAACCGTTGTTTGATAAGCAATTAATTTGTAACATTGATTATTCTTATATTATTAATATGCTTGATTCAATAAAACCGTCCATTTTCACACAGGATGGAAAAACGATCATTTACCGAGCAAGAGGAAAACACACGCTTAGAAGAACGTTGAAAATATATATATACAGTGTATACAAAAGTTTGAAAAATGAAAGCTTCGCGCCAAATGGAAAGAGCGTTAATGAAGCTATATCAGCAGCATTATTGCGAATTTTGTTAAAATTTCTCGTACAAAAAAAAAAGATTTTTAAAAATACACTTGGCTTTGCATATACATAAATTCGAGCTCCGCTCTGTTGAAATCTCCGTAACTCGATGCCAACGAGTTGCGAGAGTGGGAGCAGGGCACTCACATATACACAAGAGTACTAACGGCAAAAAGAGCCGATGGGAATCGAAGTCTCTTATTCTTGCGTGAGCTTGACGCCTCGCGCGGCCTTCTATATCTATACTTTACAAAAAAAAAGGGGGAAGAATGATCGATGAGGCTGATAAATGCCCTTCGCGACTTTTTAAGCATATACTGTATTTTGTTCTTTTTTTTTTCAAATCTGCAAAAGCATCGAGCGCGCAATTTCAACACGTGTGTACCGCTTGTATAATGTACTGGAAAGTTTTTTCACAGGGCTAATCGAGATGTGCATTGGAATTGCAATACACGCTTTTGTGTATGTGTGTGTGTGTGTCAGCTCCGTCGATAATATTGATGGCTATAGATATTTGATGAGGACTTATTGCCGTACGAGGTACGAGATATATATATATATGCGCGAGATCTATCCCTCTGTTATGTATATAAGGAAAATCGTTCTCGATCGTATTTTCCTAATTAGTCGCGAGCAGTCGATGTGGAAATACACTATGATCGATCGTAATTTCGATTGTACCGATTCTCTTGGTTTATATCGAAAATGTCATATTTTTGATAATATAAGTATAATATACGAGAAATTCGCCTCGTCGTATATAGTTGCGTGTGCCGGACTGCAGATACGGAAATACACTTTACAATAATAACTCGACTGCAGTAGTTAGCGTTTGATATAGCCTCTATATATACACACATACACCATACAGCCGAGCGCAAGTTATATATCGATTGAAAGCCTTCAATGATTTATGAACTTCCCCTTAATTATCTTAATTGCGCTCGAAGAAGAAGAATTTTTCCCGCGCAGAAAAGTCTCGGGTAACGTAATTGCGGCTCGAATTCAATACAATATATATTTATAACAAAGAAAAAAAATGAGAAAAAATTCAGATATAGTTGCATTATAATACGCGGTAAAGAAAAAGTGTAATATATAATAATATAGTATGTGCCGTGTTAAAAAAGGCGCTATAAAGAAATACACAGCCTCTTTCGAGTGGAATCTGAAGTGATGACGGAGACGACAGCTCTGAAGTATAGAAATAAGTCGAGAGAGAGAGAAGAAAGCGAGTCTCATCGCGCAATGCTGCAGCGAGATAATCGTCCGCCGGTGATGCGACAATGTTGTTTACATGCCATATACACACACACACACATATATATATACGTGCAACTGACTCTTACGTAATAATTTCTGCGACTCCGATGTTTCTCTTCCTTTTTACATACATACACACATTTTTTTACACTTATTACATTTTTCTTAGATGAAACAATACAACCAGAATTTCAAGAAAAAAAATTTATGTATACATGTCAAACACGGGGGTATCCTGCATCGAGAAATCGACCAATCATCAATGTACACACACGTGCGCGCTTATGTATATATATGGACATATAATTAATTGCCGCGGTGGCGTGTGCGAGCGAGCATAGAGGGTGCAGCGCGACTGGGATAATCGAATAACTTGTCAAGGATTCGGTTACCCAGCCGAAACGCCGGTTGTGTAGGTATATATATGCAAAGCTCTGCGTGAGCTTTTTTAACGAGATGTATGCGCAGAGGATTGTAGAGCAGCAAAGGTAGTGATGGGATGAAATTGGGCGGGAATTTTTTTCTAATATGGTTGATATCGATGTATAATATATCCGATGGTTATATTATTGTGGCTTTTTATTAACATTTTTTTATAAGAATGACAGTTGAATCCCTAAATAGTGAAATTTACCATTAAGCAGTGTTTATAAGTGTAATATATTAGTTGTAATAGTTGAATTAATTATGAATTTTTAATTGCGACCTAAGGGCGTCTAAAATTCGATTCAAATCCAAATTTCGCGCCAAAAAATAACAGATGACAAAAGCAACTAATTTGCTTATCATAACAGAAACAAAATCACGATAATCCACGGCATATAGTTGCCCTCCACAATACAATTAGTTTAAATGTTAATATCTCACAGAATAAAGTTTGAATAATACGCCGAGAAAACCTTGAAAAATATTAAAAAATCGCATTTCTCAAGGTTTTTTCGGCGACATATTGTTATAATAACTTGAAACTTTCGAAAATGATAGACAATTACATAAAGGAGGGCATCTAACTCTTGGTTTGTCGCAATTTTACTTTTATTAACCGTTTTTAATCAATTAATTGTTTTTTCGTCTGCTATTTTTTGGCGGCAAAATTTGAATTTTGCATATATTCAATAACACAGCAGATACGCATATACAACTCCTTAAATAAAAGGGAAAAATCGAAACGGTCATCACACGCGTTAAACTTCAAAATACGAGGCAGACTATACATATATGTATATACATAAGTTACACAAGCGAGCGCAAACAAAGTGGGATTTTGGTTGCAAGAGACTTTGCCGGCAGATAAATCAAAGCCGCGCGGCAAAAACGCAGCTGCGAGCAAGTCGAGAGAGAGAGAGAGAGAGAGAGAGAGAGAGCGACACTATACAGTGTGTTCTTTCAAAAGTTCTTAATCTATATAACGTGAGAAAAGTCTCTCGACGCTCGCGCGCGAAAATAAGTAAAAGAAGAAGAAGCGTTAGAAAGAGAATTGTATATATATAACACTGGAGTGTGTATAATATATACGTATATATATATATATAGACACGGTGTGAGTCGTCGCGCGATTTTGCAATATTTCGCTGGTGGCCTATTCGATGCATTTTACGCTCCTCTCTCGGCTCGCTTGCTCGCGCGCAAATCGTGTACTAATCATAATTGCTTCGTTTCAAGGAGATTATTTCTCAAGTCGAGTCGTCGTTGGACTCCTATATCTCGTAACAGCTCTCCTCGTCTATACATGCGCTGATTATTGAAAATTCTCGGCAGATACCACGAGGTTCTTCCTCCAAAGTATACCTATGTATACACATAGACGCATATATATATCGACATTATAGCTGTATACAGGTACATTCGAAATCTTCTTCTCGCCTGGAGAATATGCAAATTCGATTGTAGGCCGAACTTGGAAAAAAAGTTCGCAAAAAATACAAGCTTTTCACGAGATATACACGTATGGAGCAAGAATTTGCATTTAGATAATATATAGTTTCTTTTCTACTCCGCGAAGCCTCGACTCTCTTTTTTTTTCTTATTTTCTTATATATATATATATATATATATATATATATATATATATATATATATATATATATATATATATATATATATATATATATATATATGATACGCATAAACAATCGCGCCGAGTGTGCGTATGAAGTTAATGAACCAAGATACATAAGTTATAAAAATAGGATATAATTATATGCAAACGCTGAGATTATTATAAATATCGCGATGAAACATATCACACCCCATATAATAATAATAATATACAGTCGCGCGCGTGGACGATAATTGAACGCATGAAAAATTCAAGAGTAAACCGCATTATATCCGCGCCGCGCGCCGCTGAATTAATATAGCTGCATCAACGGCAAAATATCGACGCGACTTTATACCTATATATGTATGTGCGAACACTATACAGTGTATGTATATATATATATATATATATATATATATATATATATATATATATATATATATATATATGCCGGAAAAAGAACTTCCGCGCCCGATTCATATATATACAAACTAAAGAACACACATATATATAACTCTGTCGTGGCACAGATAAGTCATACTTTTAAATACACGCTATATGTGTGTGTGTACATGCACTACTGTCAGAGCTTTTTTTTAATCTTGTACTCTATTAGACGCTCTTCTATAAAACTTTGCAGGAATTTTCGCTCATACAATCCAACGCGTGAAAGTATGTGAAATTGCTTTGTTTTAAGCTGCGTTCGCCGAGCGCATATATATATATATATATATATATATATATATATATATATATATAGCGGCTTACGTCGCGGCGACTGACGCGTCATTAAACTCGGATTAACGGCCGCGCGCGCCTATGAACTTCGTGATCTTTCAATTTGCAGATAATTGAAAACCGAAATCGCGCATATTTGCGCGAGCGCAGATTCATCTCCCGAGACGCGAAGCAAATTGCGCTTGCGCGTTTCGCGTTCGTATAAGTAACGTTTTCTTAACGTAGCAGAAATAGAAAACTGTTTTTAAACATTTGAAAATTCAAATTTCCCGCCTTAAATTAAAGCTCTGCGTTCGATGAAAATTATAAAAGTCGAATCGTGTATATAACTATACTGAAATGGATTATATATATATATTAATAATATTGTAATAACGTTTTACGCAGGCAACGGACTGGTGGCTGAAAGACATGTATCTAACGGTTCCTCTTGGGCTTCCGATCAACAGCAACCCTGGCCTAGCAGCGAAACCCAAACAATTTTCCAGCCAGCGAGACGCTGCCGTCTTCCTTGCGCGCTATCTCACGGAGCTCCTCAATTACCAGGAGGTTCTCGACAGGTATATATATAAAACTTAATTAGCGCCCCCTTTTGCGCCCCTTTTATTCTCCTTTTTTTTTATAATTAATGACGTCAAAACTTTTTGTCTCCCTTCCTCGACATCATTCAAAAGCAAACTTTCTTTTCTCATCTTTTTTTTGTTATATATTTGAATTTAATTTTTTCCTCGTGTAATTTGTTAATACGATATATATATGGATATATACTCCAAGACGAGTCTGTATACGTTGAATTAACAATGTATAATGTGTATACGTACGATATCTTCAAGAATTTATATATATAGTTTATATTTCATGTTCCATAAGTACTGCTTGACTCGTTCTCGGAACTAGCATATTATGAGCTTGCGACTATATGCGGCAATATTTTTTATAGAAATTTACCGCACGAAAAAAAAACAATAACAAACACCATCGCATACTGGCACTGAAGCTCTTTATAATATCTGACAATATAGAATAAGCTTTGTACTCCGTGTGTAAAGGGCATATATATATCACGTAAAATAACGATTTCCTTTTCGAGCAATTTACTTTACAAGACTCGCCGGATATCGCGGGGATGCTTTGAGCAGCTACTCTTCTCTCCGAGAGTAGCACCACCGGCTTTATGCTCGCAATTTCTATAGATTCTGGAAGACGGATTTCCGTGAGCGCGGGGCTAAGGAACGTAGAATTGAATCGGGCACTTGCGCGGTTTCTTTTTATCCCGGTAATAGACTACAGGAAGTAGGAAGAAAAATCAATATGTAATATTTTTTTTTTTTTATTCACCAATATGGCAAATTTATTCACCTGTTATATAATAATATAGCGAGTGTTTGTTAAAATATAGCTCGCGATTATAGCGGAGTACGAGAATAACGGATTGTATTGATCAGCTTTGTATATTGTGTCCCATTAAAGTGTCGTGACAAAAGGGCCGATATATATATAGAACTGTATATATTCATATTTTGAATTATAGCATTGAGTTATATTCTGTAGAGAATATAATATATGTAAAATAATGAATATTTCAGATCTGAGCTAGAAGTGGAACGGGTCAAGTCGAAGGATGGAAAGACGATGCAGCCACTTTGCATGGCACAACACTATCAGATGTTTCGTCTTTATCGAAGACCTGGACAGACAATCGACGAACACGTTCATCTAAACAGAGCTACTTCTGGAGATCACATAATTGTCGCTCATCATAATCAAGTAAGCCCCTTTTATTCCCAATTCGTATCTTTTTTTTTTTTTTTTTTTGCAGAACCTTGAATATCCTGGTTATAGAAATGGGTAATGTGATGAAACCGTTACGTAGAAATAGAAAAAGTTAGGACTTTTTAAAAATATTTTTGTCACTTTTTTTATCAATAAGTTTGCAACATTTTGGTAACACTTCCATATTATTAACATATTATATACCTAAATCAAACATTTAATTTTTGTACAAAAAGGGAAATAATATCTGTTCTATATGTGTAACTTATGTTTTTTGAAAATTCTCTAAATGTCCTTTATACAATACAAGAATAATGCAACTACGTATATTTTCTGTGGTTACATACATTAAATATAGATCATTTATTTAATTAATAAAATGGATATAAAAATAATATAACGAAACTTCGTTCATCATAAAATTATTGTCTATATCCTGTTCTAACTAACGATAAAAACTTACGATTTCTAACTACTTTCATTACACTTTTGGTTGTCACATTTGATTTGTGAAATACAAGTATTTCTACGAAGATGAAAGCTCCGACATTTTGGCCAGCTTCGCGATTCGAAAAGCATATATGTATTATAAGTGTCTGAATAGTATCCATAGGAACCTGTAGAGTGCGCCACTAAGCAGGAGAGCTTTGCAAAGAATTCGAATACCGTAAAGCTCCTATACTAGAGATTCCTATACACACAGACGACAATTAAGTATAATTAAGAAAGGTTTGGCTATAATAAAATAATAATCTCCACGAACAGTTTTGATCACTTTATTTCGGCGACGTATCGAGGATATAATCCCTCCTCGTCAGGTCATCCAAAATATACACATATTCGCTACTAAAATTAGTTTTATAAACAGACATTGTTATGAATTTTACTATTAAATTTAATCCTACAAAAACAAACGTCTGATTCTATTGTTCATAATTGAGGTTTTCAAAAAATTAGAAACAATAGTCCAAATATCTAAAAAAACGTCTGCAAAATAATAATTAGCTTATTTTAACTTAATTTCGACACCAATTAGCTAACTTCCCTATACCCGGCAACTACTCGCGTAGATTATTATAGCTGAACCTTCCTCATAACATAAACGAGTATATTAGAGTTATATATAAAATAATATAATATATAATTAACTTGAATATGAATATTCCCCAGTTTTATAGCGTACCCGTTAGAGCCTCAGACAGAGGATGTATAACCGAATCCGAGCTGGTCGAGCAATTTTTGAAAATCATGGAAGTACCAGCCGATGCAAAAACACTGCCCGTCGGGATACTGACAACCGCCAAAAGACCAGCTTGGGCCAAGGCCAGAGAGGAGCTTCTGAAAAGTAAGTCCCGCAATAACAAAAAAAAATTAAATTTAATTAAAAATCTCCATCTTCTAGACGAGAATAACCGACACAACGTCGAGCTGATCGAGCGATGCCTGTGTGTGGTCTGCATCGACGATGACGTACTGCCGACGACGTTCAACAACCCTGTGCGCAAGGAGGATCGCTGGTTGGGTGAACGAGACTATGCCAACGTGCTTCATCACATGTTACACGGCGGTGGCTCGAGACACGTTGGAGCCAACCGATGGTTCGACAAGACCGTCCAGCTCATCCTCGGGAAGGTATGGTTGTAGGCACTGGAGAGATGGAAATTTACTTTTCTATAAACTTTGATAAACCTTATCCGTACAATGTTTATAATGTAATTTTCGATTCCAGGACAATGTACGGCCCAATGGGGCTGAACATTTTTTATACATACTCTTAAAAGCACTAGTTTTGGTATGAATGGAGGAAATTTAATTTAATGAATAGAAAACTTTTTAAAAATAAAACAATTCAAAAATAATGAAAAATAAGCTAAAACAAGTAAATTTTTGACTTTTTTTATTTTTAAAAAGTTTTCTATTCATTTAAATTAAATCTCCTCAATTCATACCATAATTAGTGCTTTTTATAGCACAGTGTGACGTAAGCCCGCACTTAGGTCATTCCTGTCCGTGACCTAAGTAGTCCTTTTTTGCACTGTGGTTATCACACTCGTTACGGTCATAGGCTAACTTCACGGTGCAAAACAGGACTACTTATGACACGGATAGGCGTGTCAGCGGGCTTAGGTAGGCTGTGCTATAAAATTCTATACGATTCTCGTGACCTAAGTAACACTTCTGCACGCCTCACGCCGTGCAAAAAAGTGCTACTTAGGTCACTTGTATCGTAATGTACTATAAGAGTATGTCAAAAAAATTTCAGCCCGATTGGGCCGTACATTGTCCTGGAATCGAAATTAAAAATAATTATTTTTTCGAGTTTTAAAGGTGGCGTGTCCACTTAAACAAAGTTTGGCACAGTTAGTCAAACATCGCCATATATAAGCAATATAATATTCGTTAAACGAAAAAATTCATACAACATCGATCCAAAGCTCTTTAATCCTCAAAGACACAAGGGGGAGTATAACTACGCGCGCGTCTGCACACACGATGTTTTTCATTATGTATATACTTTCTCCTGAATGCGAGCGCGTAAAGTTAAGCAAGTGGCAGCAGGCAATATACTCATGATGATGCGGTTATCGGTGTCAGGGACTGTACGGTCACATTAGACACAAAGCCGAGCGCGTTATTTACGAAACCCCGGCGAATATGTATATATACATATCCCCCCGCGAGAGTCAGCCCGTAATGAGGTACTTAATGAACTCGGCGTAGTAGCTTCGCGGTTACGAGAGAGAATCCGCCGCAGCGATCGCCTTTCTACGTTATATATACATGCGCTATTCCGACGTTATATTACAGGACGGTCTGTGGGGACTGTCGTACGAGCACTCGGCCGGAGAAGCACCGGCGATATTCAGGATCTTCGAAGAACTGACGGATAAGGTGGACGCTAAGCCACCGCCGGAGGAGAACAGCGTCAGCTCGCATTTGCCGGGTCCGGAGAAACTCGAGTGGTCGCTGTCGGAGCAGAGCCGGAATGATATACGCGAGGCCATGACGTCGTTCGATGCGTAAGAATTTTGTTTGTATTGTGTATATGCATATATAGGTGCGAGGATGGGGGGAGGTTGTTGAGGATTGCGTATATGTTTGGTTTCAGGCTTGTGGAAGATTTAGACTTGTGCATTTTGCGCTTCGAGGACTATTCCAAGGAGTTCATCAAGAGCTGCAATATCAGCCCCGATGTTTACATACAGTTGGCACTGCAGTTGACGTACTTTCGGTAAGTTGGTAGGGATAATTTTTTTTAATTTTTCAATGGGGAATTCTTTTATTAAATTTTTACACCTGATCGTCCACTATAGTTTTGACGAGTATTTAGTCTAAGCTTAAAAGTGTAATTTTGCTCAACTTATCTTACCTTTAATTTCATTAAGAGTCTTCTATACCCTAAAAAGCTATACCCTTAAAAATATAAAAACAAAGTTTCCCCACGTGCACTGACTATTTAAGATTATGTTAAAAAAAAAAATTATTCGGATATTTGCAATAATTTTTTTTTAACATAATCTTAAATAGTCAGTGCACGTGGGGAAACCCTGTTTTTATATTTTTAAGGACCGTGAATATTAAAAATGTATGCAAATAAGCAAAAATGTAGACTAGAGGGCGCTTTTAGGGTATAGAACACTCTTAAGGGGGGCCGAAAGTCGATTGAAAATTCGAATTTCCCGCCACGATATAGCGGACGAAAAAATAACAAATTCATGCTTATAACAAATGATGAAAAGAAAATTACGACAAACCAGAATATCACTGCTCTCCGTTGTGTATAATTGTATCTATCATATTTTATAAAGTTCGTGGCGCGAAATTTGAATTTCAATTTTTCGAACCCCCTTAAATAATTTAATTAAATGTATATTAACGAGTAAAAATCATTCCTCAGGCTCCACGGACACCTGGTGGCCACATACGAGAGCGCGGGCATACGTCGTTTCGCCAAAGGTCGCGTCGACGTTATCAGAGCTGCCAGTCCCGAGGCTCTCGGTTGGGTGAAGGCGATGTGCCAGGGCGACCCGGAGACCCACGCACCGGCCGACATCGCACAAGAGGATGGCATCAAAAGAGTTCAGTTCACCATTTACAGTGTAACTGAATCAAACATTCGATTTTGTCGTCTCGTAGTCATTTTTTTACATGCTTTTTTTATTATTGCGCATATATTCTTTGCCTAGTCGTCTATATATATATATAGCTTATTTTGTGAATATCAAGCCTTTTGCCGATTCTCGCGGGAGACGCGCGTACAGAGTGTTTTGATATCTTTTTTTAATTATATTGTATATTATATGAAAATATCATTCGGCAAAATTCGAACAAGCACACTCGTTCGTTTCAGAAACAGAGAATTAAGGAACTGTTCGATCTGGCGGTTCAGCGACAGACGAAGGAAATGATGGACAATATAACGGGTTACGGAATTGATAACCACCTGATGGGCTTGCGTTATGCCGCTGAAGAGTTTGGCGAGCCTACTCCGGATATTTTCAACGATGAAGCTTACAAGATTATTCAACATTTTGCCCTGTCGACATCCCAGGTATATTAATTGAAGAATATTTTTTTAGATATTCTGTGCGTAAAGAGTAATTTTACGCATTGAAATGAGTGTGCAAAGTAGTTCTTTACGCACCGTTATCAATGATGCAAAAAACTACCCCACCGAAAAAAATCAGGTGATATTTTACCTAATATATCATTTACACGTTTTAAAACATTTTTAATCGCGATTGGAGACTTTTTTTGAATAATTCTAAAAAAGTATTCCATTGATCAAACATATTTTAAAACAGGTATAAAACGAAAAATTCATCATATGATGTTATCTGACGCGTCATCTGATTTTTTCGTTACACGTACGTAAAGTTCAACTTCACGTCCTTATAGTAACGAGAACTATTATTTTGGTTTCATTTCATGTATAAATAACTGAATGTATACACCTTCTATATAGATAACGACCAAGAACGAAACCATCGGTGGATACGGTCCGGTTGTACCGGACGGCTACGGTTGCGGTTACAACGTCCGGAAGAACGGCTTCATATTCTCCTGCTCAGCATTTCACAGCGACGAGAACACCAGCGCTATGAAATTCGCCCAGGCATTGAAGAGGAGCCTGCTGGACATGGCTTCGATGCTGAATGACACGAAGCAAGCTTAATTTTGCAACGCGAGAATTATATAATTTTTCAAAGGGTCTAACGAAACACCGTGATATTTGAACATGTGTATTTACGAAATTGATAACGAATTTTTTCCAGAGTTGATTATGACACAGAGAGATATATACATATGAGAGCGTATTTATGAGAAGAAAATTACTTCGGAACGTGCTGGTCTACGCGTCGGAATTATTATTATATATATAGAGAGAGAGAGAGAAAGGAAAAATTAAAGTAGAGCTTTAATTTGAAAGTATAAAGAAAACAAATATGAAAGTATATCGAAAGTAAAATAACGGAAGGTGATATATATATAAACGATACAAATGAAAGTATTTATTGTGTTTTTTGAAGAAGAACAGAGTATCAGAGAGATGTCACTATATATCTATATACACAAACACATATTATACACGATATTATTATATATGCGAGACGACGGATTGATCGACTGCGCGATTTTATTTACACACGGGAACAGATAGCATATATACATCGATCGGTCGTCCCTCGAGACGTTGCAAAAAAGAAAGTATAAAAAAGCGCCACAGAAAACAAAGTATATAAAACTATATTAATAAAATAACGATGATATTATATTGTTTATAGCAAAGCAAGTAGCGCGTAATGTGAGACAGACACTCGTAAAAACGTACCTATATATACACTATATTTTATGGTTTAGAGCGACGGTAGTTGACATATTATATAGATTTGCTCGTCGTCAACTGCGTGTATGGTAGGCAATACGCAAAAATCGTCAAAGAGAGTAAACTATTGTATACTTATATCTTCGATGAATCTTCATCACATACGCCGAAGTGTGTTTGACCGCATTTACATATTTTCCAGACGAAAAACGAAAGTCTCATTAATAACGATACCAAAAGTATAAAATAATAATTTTACCGCATATACATGACGAAAAATCAATTTTTTTTCGTCAAGCACACATCGACGGCATACATAAATAGATACATATATTCTAGCCAGTCGTGACACTTTTCTATATAGACTGGCGCCCGCACAGTAACTCTTGTCCAATTCTTAGGTAGGTCTATATATTCGAGCGCTTGAGTCTTCTCCATGTGCTCTTGTTTGTAAATCTAACTCTCTGAAGCGCTTGAAAAAAAAAACAATTAAGATGAACAAACCATTAGTTAATCTGTGACACAGAAGCAAGTATACATACATCGTTATTTTGTATATGCACAATATTTTATGATTATAAAAAAGAAAAACTGTTGGCGAATTTTATCGATGTAAGTAGAAGCTGCTTTATAGCTCAAGAGTGTTCACGTCTAAGGAGTTTCCTATGTGTAGCTATAGTCAGAAAGCTGAAGGCATTTATAGTATTTGTTAATCGATATGTTATATATAGTAGCCAAATGTTAGATTGACATCGATATTATACCTAAAACTCATTTGTCGGCCTCTCGAGCTTTACGCATGTGTTATATTATATTTAAGTGACAAATCACGTTGTTGAGCTGATATTGTTTGTTAGTCGTCTATATATTTTTTATACGTAAATAGTGGCATCTGCGCTTTAATTTCACTGTTATATAACGTAATATTTTAAATTTGTTACAGCTTTTCTTGAAGAGGCGCGAGGCCTTTCAATATTATATATATTTTTATGTAATTTATTGCGAATGTTATCTTCCATGTACCTGATATATTTTATTGGCGATAGGCAGTTCAATTTTTTTAATCGATTATCCTGAAAGAAATACTCGTTAATTTTATGCATACAAACTCGTTGAATGTTAACTCACTTAAGTGTTAAGATTGCTCAGAAATGAGTTGTAATCGTGTTGATAATGTGCACAAGTTGTTGTACGCAATGTGCTTACACCAAAGAAAAACGATTGAGAAATATGATAAGTAGTATAATTACAATAGTACAAGGAATTAACGCATATGGTAAGCATTTTGTGTTTAGTATTACAATATACCGCTGTTTAGCTGAAAATACAATAATTTTATCGCATTCGTTAAATGTTACATGAATATAATATATATTTCTGTTGCAAATTGCCGTATATTGCTTATAATACTGTTATGATATTTTATTATTTTTTACAACGTCTTTTCGAATCACGCTTCGATCTGCGCAGCTTCGTTAATGTTTCTGTATAAACTACCTTCGCGTGTGTGTACGTCAAAAAAATAAAAAATAAAAAGTAATTCAAATTAAAATCTCTATACATGAAGGTATATATTTTTCGACGCATGATTATTCGTACGAGCAAGCATTTTGTTTACATACTGCGCTTCTGGCACTTAGCGATTGAAGTAGACAAAACAAGTGACGCATATTTTTGAAAAAAAAAAAATTGAAAATAAAAGTATACTTTACTGTGATCGCGCTAAAGCGACCAAGAATGTCACACGCATATCACGCGACGCAGCCGAAAAGTTGTGTAGTGTAACTAAATGTTTAACGAATATTTGAGTTATTGTAACGTATAAATAAACAAAAGTATATTATATATATCAGCATTATAGAGGAGAGTTATGCAAAATTGACAAGCAGAAAGAGAATTAACGTCGATATTGTAAGAATAATGAAAAACACTTTATAGGCACTGTTATACTTATATATATATAAATACTCCCAGAAGCTGAATATGTATATTTATGATTGTGCTGAGAAAAATAAAATGACATTATCTGATTTATATAGACGATTTCTACAGCACTCGTGTATCTCCCGCTCCTGCGTATTTTTCAAATATTTTTCTTTTAGCGCATAACAAAAATCGAGCGGCTTATCGTTTTCAAACTATATATATATTGAGCATTTCCTTTTATTAAGGTTGGCACACCCACAGCCGCAAATTTGTCCAAACGTGATTTAAACTTATCGTAGTTTGCTGCACTTGTAAAGCGGAGCATTTAAAGAGGGACTTTCCCAAAAGCGTCGTCTGCTAGTATATATGTTTGCAGTGAAGCTGACGTGTCCTTATCTTTGGGGCAATGTACATAGGAGCTCTGCTATGCTATGCTCTACTATGCTCTGCTATGTTGCTACCATCCGTCTGTTCCGATTCCGTTCCTGTCTTAATGGTTTCAGATTATTGCACACGCAATCACTCACGAATATGATATAATCTGTGGAGGATAGAGGTGAACAGCATGGTGAACAGTTTTCGACTGACTTAATGTTTCTAACAGTTCTAAAAAAGTAGCGAAAATTTACATTAAAATAAATAACTAAATAATTCAGTTATGTTGAGTGTTGAACAAAAAATTTATGCATTAGAAAAATGTGTCAATTTAATAGACATTTGCATAATGTTAAAACTTATTAACATTTATTTATTATAACATTATTTTGCATAATGTTAAAACTTATTAACTTTTATTTTCAAATATATAATATTTCATTATAAATGTGATTTTTTTTATTATTTTTTCTTTTCAGCAGTTTTATTTTTCTAAATATAATTTAATGTTTTCTTACACCATCTGAAAAGCACCCAAATATTAATTAATTCTTTCTTTAAAAAACATACACCTCACACAATAATTCAGCAGATTATTCATTTTCATTTTTGAGGTTAGTAAATTAAAATCGTAGCTATGTATTAATTTATAACGTAATTATTTAATACAATCTCTAAATTATTTGATGTAGGCTTTTATTAAAACAATTTTCATCTTGACGCGCGAGATCATGCAGTAGGTATGTCATGTATAGATACACAACATACGTGTGTGATAGACGAAAGAACGGAACCGGACAGCTCATCTTAGCGCAGCTGTAGCATAGCAGAGCATAGCATAGCAGAGCTCCTATGTACATTGCCCCTTTTTCGTCCGTCAGCAGCGACGCTGACACAGTCCAAGCGAAGCTGTGCAGAGAATCGGTTGTTGTTGGAAAGATCGAGTGTTGTTGCGTCAGGTAAGATTAGTCATTTTGATAGATGCAGCAAGGACATCTAAACTAGAAATAAATGTTTACCCCGTTAAGCTGTGCTGTGATTTTAGAAAAATGGAGAAAAATCCTATATCCTTCCTGCAAGAGTACACGATGCAAAGATTGAAAGTGACTCCAGAATACACAGTCATTTCTCAAAACATCGGATCTCGCATTAACTCTTTTAGTATAAGAGTTAGGTGCGATGGGCATTGTGCGGAAGCAATTGGCGCCAGTAAGAAAGAAGCCAAATTGAACGCTGCCATGAAGATGATTAATTTACTGAACATCAAGGAGCCTCTGACTTCTTTTAGTTCACCGCTGCTCAACACAAGTAGCTCCAGCATTAGCTCCAATGATAATACTCACAATAATAATAATAATAATAATAATTTGAACCCATTATCGAGTTTAAGTAAATCGCCAATGAGTTCTGGCATCAACTATGTTGGCAAATTACAGGTTGGTATTTGTTATTGAAATATTTATAATGAAAATTAAATACAGTCAATTAAATCCTACTTTTCTTAGGAATTTGTTGTTAGCAAGATAGCGGGCTCAATTCCAGAATATGAGTGTCAAGATATATCTGGTCCGCCACATAAGCCAGAATTTACTATTGTCTGCAAATACGAAGGACATTCGATAACGGCAAAAGGAAGTTCGAAAAAAGAAGCCAAGACGTTAGCAGCACAAAGAATGTACGAGAAATTGTCTGACAAAATGTCAGAATTACAAGTTACAGTGCCAGAGAATCAAGTAAAGAGTTACATTGAGTCTATAAGCGAAGGATTGGAAAAGACAAAAATTTTTGAATGTAATCATAAAATGTTAGAAAAATCTGTGGAAAAAGCTTTGAAAAATTATTCAAAATTGACAACCACAGTTGTGAGTACGACAACAGTACCTGAAAAGTCTTTTAGTAACTATCACAAACTGATAAAAAATGCAATCTCAGCAAGAGATCGTGAATTAGTAATAGATAAGCTTCAAGATATAATGGTAGCTTGTAAAAGTTATTTGTCTTTTAGTGATAAAAATAGTAATCCTATGGCGCTACTTAAAGCAGTTTTAAAATCTATAAATGTCAATATAAAAGAAGGGGAAAGCAAATTGAAGAACAGCATTTTTCTTTATAGCTTGAAGCTAGAAACAGAGCCAATTATTAGTGAAATAGCATATGGAAAAAATCGAAATGAGGCAGAAGTTATGGCCATATTTTTAATAGCAAAAACTCTTACAATAATGTTGCTTTAAAAAATATTTTGTACAACATTGATTTCGTAATAATGATACATTATTTCTTAGTTATACAGTTATATAGAAGATAACAATATTTGATCTTTTCCTTGGTAGTTATTCAAAACCAAAATTTGTTTGAAAGCTGCCATTATTTTGGCTTTGGCCTTGGTTAAAATTAAAAAAAATTCATATATTTTAGAAAATCAATAATTTTGTGGCTTCCCATAGCATGTGAAACAGTTCTCATGTTCTAATTTAAACATTCTTGTATTAGGAATCCACATGCAAGCTCAGTTGGCGTCTTGATATTCAGCCCTGTCATGATAATCCTGCCGTGTTAAATGTATATCTATATATGTTTATCTATATATCGTCGCTCCTAACGAAGAGTAAGAGATCTCAAATTACCCGCGAAGACTAGCAGATTACATTTCCAGCCACAAAAACGTTCACACCTTTCACCACATTTCACACCTTTGCCACAAAGACTAAGACATTTCATTATATTCAATATGTCATTTTTTTAAATCGTCGTTTTAAAAAATAATACATAGCAAGTGGTGTGTACTTTGAAAATTTCTGATTTTTTCCGATAACTCGTTTTTGCAGATAAATGGTTGAAATTATATACAATTTGTAGTATGAAATATCTACAAATTAAAAAAAATTTTAAACACATGATCATTAAACAAAATGAGAAGTCTTAGTCTTCGTGGCAATCAGGCAAAGTAAGCTAGTCTCCGCGGCAAGTATTAAAATGTCAAGCTCTTTGTGGCGAGATTTGAAATATTATGTTCTTCATCGTGTGGAAATGAAATCTCCTACTCTTCTTTGGAGGCGACGATATACGATCTTAATTGGAACACTGGTATTATATTTCAAATCTGAAAATAATTCATAAACAAAACCTAAATCAAGTTCCTTAATTGTTTGTAACTTGAGATAAAAGATAATTTAAATATATATATTATTTCTAAGTGATTTTTACTTAGAAAATTAACTTCATAAAGGTGTTTCGTATATGTCTTGTCTTATAAAATTATTGTAAGCTCTTTGAATCATCTATTGAACTGTTTGAAACCATAGAAGTATGCTTACAATAATTCTGTCACTTTTACATGAAAAAGGAATGTTCAATCAGGTAAAATCTAAGACAAACATATAATTCATGTTTTATTTATGAATTTGTTTTGGTGAGAACCTGTTAAAAGATTTATATGTGGTAAATAATTTAAATTATATGATTAGGTTCCTACTGAATAAAAATTTACATTGTTTAGATTTAAGTAATTGCATCGAGTCCTGAGTTGTCAGTCTTCTTACTAGCATAAGATTAAAGTATTTTTGATGAAACCTATGTTGAAGATGCAAATGAATGTATAAATAAAAATATATTTTACTTATCTTCGTTAGTATATCATAGATTATATCAAAATCAAATACTGTACAGTTAAACATTGAAAATGATTTTTATACATGTTTGTATTAATGCAGAATATACTTACAGTTGAAGGTCGTTTTTGTATAAGTGTTTTTATTAATAACTGTAGAGATGTCTATTGTAGTTAACTTATTTTGTACATGTTTATAATAATAAAAATATATATATATATATATGTTTCAAAAGTTAGCTAAAACTTGAATTATTCATCTACAATAGATT
This sequence comes from Muscidifurax raptorellus, assembly GCA_020010945.3. NCBI lineage: Eukaryota > Metazoa > Arthropoda > Insecta > Hymenoptera > Pteromalidae > Muscidifurax > Muscidifurax raptorellus. Next base: position 36,959,994 of record CM052080.1, on the reverse strand, counting down.
TATGTCATCCAAGCGTAGATGTACCATGCGATTACAATAAAATTTACTTACATATTCCTAACCTTCATTTTCATTCATTACCCACAAAAATATTTCACAGTAAGTTGAACGTACAACATACTTACAATTCAACTAGAACCATTAAAAATGAGTTGCATATCAAATCGACAACTTTTCTTTTCCTTTTTGAGTTATCAGCTTTACGCTACTCTTACTAGAATTTGTGCTAAACAAAATAATTATCAAAACCAAAACAAAGTGTTTCATGGCCGGCTGCCAACAGCGTCGCATAATAATATTTACATTAGGTTTGTCCCCATTGACAATCCGCAAATGCAATGGAAAAGGACAGAAATAGTCGAATCATTGAAAACGTACACACTATCATCTGTGTATATATAGGCAAGCTTGACGGAAGAGGTGCAGCTGCGAGACTACGACCAAACGACGACGTGAATCGCATTTGTCAGCTCCCCGAAAAGATACAAATTATATTGAACGTTTAATTATAGCTCCGTAAAAGGAATAGCCGCGAGTAAGTGTAAGTGTTATCGAGTCGCGTCGCGACGCGAATAACGAATGTCTTTGGCGATAAGTCGAGGACAGCATCATGTCAGATGACGGAGTTTGTCGATTGCGAAGGTAATGAGGGACATTTTTGGAATTCTTCTTCAGGCTATTGTCATTCGGCTGCTAACAACAGCTCAGACGTATTTCTCGAGTTATTCCTGTAAGAAGAAAGCTGCACTATTAAAACGCAGGTAAGCTGAGGCGCAAGAATAGCATCGGGAAAGAGAGTTTACGTATAGGTTACGTGTCGTATGTACGCTCATCGGACAGTGTTTACAAGTGCGAGTGTTGCTTCGAAAAAAGATGCTGAAAATGTTTGTTTTCTAATGCTCGACTCTCATAACGATCATTGAAGAGTCGGCAATCTTTTTAGTACTGACGGTAGTCGTAATTAACTCATTTCGTATTTGACTTTACAGGGTGAAAGTACTTAGACATTGAAGATAAAGACGACGGTTTTATAAATAAAGTTAAAAAAAATGAGCTCGCATCATCGTTTGAATCCATCCTCGGGTGAAATTGAACACACGAGTTTTTTATCAGAAGACGTTGGTGCATTATATCTGTCAGATGATTATTCGGATGTAACATTGATAGTCAGTGGGCAGAGATTCAATGGTCATAAGGTTATACTAGCTGCGAGAAGTCAATATTTTCGTGCACTGCTGTTTGGTGGCTTGCGTGAATCAACCCAAAGTGAAATTGAATTGAAGGAACCCACGTTACCAGCTTTTAAAGGATTGTTAAAGTATATTTATACTGGTCATATGTCTTTGGCAAACCAACGAGAAGAGGTATGCATATTGTTAATGTTATTATTTTTTAATTGATAACCTGATCTCCTGCAATATCTTTAATGTTTTGTATCTTAATCTTGTAGGTCATTTTGGACATTTTAGGATTAGCTCATCAGTATGGTTTCGTGGAACTGGAAGCTGCTATATCTGATTATTTGAAAGAAATTCTTAATATAAAAAATGTCTGCATTATATTTGACGCTGCTCGACTGTATCGTCTTGAGTTCTTGATGAAGGTATTATTTCATGAATAGTGAAATGAAATATAAATTTCATTTTTACTTACCAAACTATTTTCTTTCTACAGGTATGTTATGAATTTATGGACAAACATGCCTTGGAAATAATTCGACACGAAACCTTCTTCCAATTGAGTTCTGGTGCACTTAATGATCTTCTGGCAAGAGATTCTTTCTATGCATCAGAAATCGACATTTTCTCTGCAGTTGAGTCATGGGTCAAAGCAAATCCTGGCATCGAGGCTGATGTAGTTTTACGTAAGTTATCTTCGTTTTATTTGCACACAAATGTTCAAAGTTTCAAGATATCAAACTTATTAATATTTACTTTACAGAACAAGTAAGATTAAGCTTAATATCAGTCTCAGATCTGCTGAATATAGTAAGACCAACTTCCTTAGTATCTCCAGAAGCTATATTAGATGCTATTGCAGCAAACACACAAACAAGAAATTTAAATCTAAATCATCGAGGACTTCTACTTGTAGATGAAAATGTGGCTCATATGCGCCATCATGCCCAAGTATTACAAGGAGAAATGAAAACTTATCTTTTGGATGGTGACACTGAAAATTATGATATGGAACGAGGGTAAATTAGTTTTACGCTATTACAATATTGATACTAAATTGTTTGATTAAACGTCTTTGATTTAAATAATTTTAGATATACAAGACATACAATAACTGATTCTGGAGACAATTACATACTTATAAAACTTGGTACTCAATGCATAATAAATCACATGAAAATGTTGTTATGGGATAGAGACGTCCGTTCGTATTCATATTACATTGAAGTAAATATTTTAAAGTTTCATATGACAAAACTAAGTCATTTCATTTTACTAACGACATACATATTTGTTTTGTGCTCAGGTGTCCATGGATGAAAAAGATTGGGTTAGAGTTATTGACCATTCTCAATACTTCTGTAGAAGCTGGCAATATTTGTACTTTGAATCAAGAGTAGTCTTATACATTCGTATTGTTGGAACTAATAACACCGTAAATAAAGTAAGTATATTAATATTATATTATTATTAATAAATAAAAACCAATTGACCAATACTTAATATATATAATGAATTGTCACTTTGATGATAGGTGTTTCATGTTGTAAGCTTTGAAGCCTATTACACCCATCATAATGAAAAATTGTTGAATGGATTAATTGTACCATCCCAAAACGTAGCAACAATGGAACGTAGTGCTTGCGTGACTGAAGGTGTGAGCAGGTAAATATAAATTCAAAATTACATTTTTGTTTGAAATTTAGTAGTTTAAATTTGTTAACTATAGACATAGTTCTTAGACTGCATCACTCAAACTCTATATTGTCTCTTTATTATTACATCTCTTATTAATTCATTTTTATTTAAATTTGTTTTTCTCTTTAATGTTTTATCAATAGTGATCATATTTTTATTTTTTTAGATCGCGTAATGCTTTATTAAATGGAGATTCGCAAAATTATGATTGGGACAGAGGATACACATGTCATCAACTTAATTCTGGATGTATTCAAATACAACTGGGACAACCTTATATGATTGATTCAATGAGGTAATTAACCTTCTATTACTGATTACAACAAATCTATGGTCTACAAAATTTTAAAACGTCATTTTTTCAGACTTTTATTATGGGATTGTGATGACAGATCTTATTGTTACTATATCCAAGTTTCTGATAACTTGAAAAATTGGGAACTAGTTGTTGATAAAACAAGAGAATCTTGTCGTTCTTGGCAAACTCTGCGTTTTAGCCCGCCTCGACCTGTCGTATTTATAAAAATAGTTGGAACACACAATACGGCTAATGAGGTAAGCTTTTTACAAAAGAGGCTATCTTTTAAAAATTATAATTAATTATTTTTTTAATATTAATTTAATTCATAAAACTATTAATATACTTTATAACTTGTAGGTATTTCATTGCGTTCACTTTGAATGTCCTGCTCAAATAAGTGAGGTCAAATCTCCCAACTCTCAACGAATAAAAGAATTACCAAGCAATGAAGATTTCGGACAACCCCCACCGCCGCCGCCTTTACCTCCACCTCCAACAGAAACTGCTACTGAAGCTGTTAATATTGATCAAGAAGATAATGTATCTGCAGATGGATATGATGCCGAAGAAGGTTAATCCTTATTTTCTGAATCTAAAATCTATGGCTCATCACGTTTCAGTATCAAAATAACTGCACTGAAATACTTGTTCATTTTTAAAGGAACGTAAAGTTTTCTTTGCAATTATTTAAATCCAGTTAAGTTATGATATAAGGCTTTAAAACTACTATCTCGGAATAGTAACGTTGTGTTAAAAATTGGATTTCTCATATGTTATTATATGGTATGTAAAGTTATAAGAATTGAAGTTGATCTGCTGCACTATTTTTTTACATAAAAATATAGATTCGTGCGAAAAATCAATGAAGACCAAAAAATTATCTCTAATAATGGGACAAACATTTCAAATACATTATTTTGCTAGCTTTCGCGTTATATAGAAGTTGATCGAGTGCAGGCAAGCTGTTTCATGTCGATATTTATTGCAGTGGATCTTTAAAAAGTAAATATTTAATCTAGCGTTCTCTTTAGAGAAAAAAAAGTTTTACACAAAAGACTGTTGCAGTATACATGTTATTCATTTTATTTTATATACTTAGAACTTATTTACGTTTAATCTTTTTTTAATTATTTTTGTCTACTATAATATACACATTTTATGAGTAAAAAAGAATAACAACTTATTTTTGTAATGCTTTATATTAGAACAAATTATTTATAACGTTTTAATGATTTTGAAGTAACTGTTATAATCACATTAGTTTTCTGTATCAAAGTAATAGTTTTAAATTTAGATTTTATTTAAGTATAAAATCTTGGAACATTAGTTATTTGCAAGATTGTTAATTCCGAAATCGTTAACTATCATAATGGTTTGATTGAGATTATTTTGCCCAGTTAAATAAGTTATTTTAAAATATTTCTTTTAGTTACAAGAGTCTTAACTGAAACACTATCACTATTATTAATATTTAAAGCAAATATAAATATATATAGTTTCTTAATGTTGCATAAAATACTTTGTAAATATTTTCTCATACTAATGTAAATAATTGTTTATTTTTCGCAAAGTACAAATAGTTATTTTGAAAAGAACACAAAGTATTAATGTTAGTACTAATGAAACTACTTTTAATTCTTCGCATATTTACAAAAGTTAATTATTTTGATAATTTTCTTCTGAAAGCATGTTATCTACTAAAATATGCATTTTGCATTATGAAAATTTCAATTTCAGAAAGCATAGATAAGCTAATTAAAACAGAAAAAACAATTCGTTTGAATTTTGAGAATTTGTAACTTACTTATAGACAAAGTATATTATATAAACGTATAAAATTTTGCAAGCAATTTCATAACACAAAAGACGTACAATAACAAACTGAAAATATAAGTATTTTCAAATATGTGCTTTATTGAATATGCAGTAAATCAACGAATTTTATAGTTGGGAAAAACAACGTTTTATATTATGAAGCGTATACTTTCTCTTCATACTCATGTAATGTTTATTTTTCTAGTCTTACTTTGCTATATTTATATAAAAACTAAATTTATTGTATTACGTAAAAAAAAAGTTGTAACTGTTTAAAGCTGGTCTACTTATACTGTTAATAAAATTTATAACAATAATATTATATTCGTATTTTTATGCTCGAAAATCCTGTAGAACGTTTGCGCAAATCAATTAATATTTTATTATTCATTTATTTATTCATTTTTTTTACTGTTAGAGAACTGGCTTTTTGGAGATTTACTTCTTTGACATTGTTATTGAGTGTTAATAAACAGCAATCACATATTATGAAGATAATATGTATTCGATGAACAGGTGATTTTATACATTTGTAAGTTTCAATTTATTCAATTTTACTTTAGAGCTATACAAAATAATATTATAATCCGCACTCGAAAAATAAAATAATAGACAATGATGGAAAAATAAAATAAAGGATAATATTCTTCACCAATTCTTATCGTGCTCTTCTTTCAATATTACAATTTTGTCATTCCGCCTTTTTTTCCCTACTTTTTGGAACGCATTTACATATATATATATGATGCTGGCACCCTGATGCGGTCCGTGCGGTTGGCTGCCATGTCCGATTATATGACGTTGTTGGTTGTTCGTCTTCGTGTTCGTGACTAAAAACATCATATACAATCAGAGTTCTAATTCGTGATCATGATTTTGTGTTTCGACTTTAATTTTTTAAATTAACCATATTACTTGTATGGTTTAACATCGTGTCATATTTGTACATCTTAATACTCATTGGAACTATAAGAATACTTGGTTTTACATCTACAATTTCTATAAATATGTGATTATTATTTAAGTGTTAAAAGTACATTTCGTTGCGTTCACAATCCATTATCTAAGGATTCCGAGATATCTTCATTATTGTGCTAAGGCGAAATGACGTATGGATTCTAAAAAAAAGTTTGTATTTCAAATAAAAGTATTTTTAATTTTAGTTTAGAGGTTAGCAATATGCTTGTACGTTCATACAAGATTCCTCCAAATATTAATACACGTTCGCATTGATTGTATTTAATTAAACTAATTGATTCTGATACCATTTTCAACAGATTCAATAAAAACAGGTATTGGAAAAGCAAATACCGACCACGAAATGCTTCGGCAAGTATTACCGTGAAAAAGTCACCACAAAATAAAAATGAAGACTCTAATCAAAGTGAAGAGTCTGAAGAAGAATATGTCTTAAAACAACGTTTACCTGATAATGGATGGTTTCCAGATTTCGATTCATCATCATCATCATCGAGTGATGTTGAATTCTTAACCACAGTATCAAGTTCTGCGTCAACATCAGATGCCAAGAAAGACATTACCAAGGAAATAAAGTCTGATGAAAATTGGTTTGACAAAGAACTTGATGTAAATTTATTCAATTTTTTTATTTTACAAATATTATATTCTTTATAAAATCATGCTTTTCAACTTCATTGTATTTATTTTTCAGAATGTACAATTTAATCCTAATGTACCTGATACAAAAGAATACAAAAGTATAAAAGAAAATGAAAATAAGTTGAAATTGTCTTCCTCAGATAGTATTGCAGTGGAGCATAGAAGCTCCAATTTTAAATTAAGAAATGATGCCATAAAGAAAAGTTTGAAAGCAGCAGAAAAGGATTCTAATAAAACTATTGATAATGAAGAAGACGAACTAGATTTTTTGTTATCGCTCACAGAACCTGTCCATACTGGTCCGATCATTGTAAAAAATAATCTTGAAAATGGTAAAAAATGTTCTGTCTGTGATTAAATTGACAATTAAATTAATTTTCTAATCAATTAAATTTTCCTAATTTAGACCGAAAACTTACTGTTACAAATAATAGTAGTGCCAATGATAAACCAGTCAAATCTATAGATCTAGAGAAGTGGTTGGATTCTGTTCTAGATGAATGAAGCATTAACTGGTGTAAATAAAAAAATGGAATATTCTCTTTTGGTTGTAAGTATATTGATTTCTTTACAAGTATATACATTTTTGAATATATATTACTGTATTACAAGGTAAAAAAAGTATATATTTGATATACATTCTAAAAAATATTAGATAATCTGTAAATCTCTATGCAAAAATATCAGTCTAATACTGACACAAGATATTCATGCATATAGTCATAAACTACAAGCATAATAGCACCTCCTGGGCCTAGTCTGATAACTTTGGGCAAGAGACCCTTGTACAAAGCCTTGAACCTATAAAAAATAGATATGCATTGAGAATTATTTATGCTTTTCTAATGTTAATTTAAAATTCATCTTGATTACCCTTCTGCTTTATATACAATTCCTATAGTTTTCAAAGTTCCTTTGTATTTGTGTCCTTCTGGCCCTTGAATTCGACTCTTTGCTACATCAAAGGGGATGTTTAAACAGGATGCAACACTTCCGGAAAAGAATCCTATGCCCACCTATTAATCATTAAATTTTATATAAAAAAATTCTAATATATATGCATACGTTTTAATATTCTAATTAAAAGTATATCAATTGCAATTACTTTTGTTAAAAATTCTTTTATTGGATCTTGGTTTGCTGGTATATATGATTTGACCGAGTGATAAAATCCAAAGTAAAAACCATTAAAAAGTCCATTCCTCATAAGAGTTGCCGTGAGGCCTTTATTTAGTCCATTGAGGCCAAACCCATGTTTTTGAATAATTTCCTTTGTAATAGCAATTGTTGATGGGCTTTCTTTCATGTGTTTACGATTTGATTGTAATTTCACTTTGACCACTTCAAAAGGATTCACTAGAAGTGATTCTGTAAATCCAGCACACAATCCAGCGCATGAAAATGTCTAGAAGTACGTTTTCCAAATCTTTCACTTAATTTTCTCTGAGAATAATAAAAATGACATGTAAGTTTCTTTTGAATAGAACTTACCAATGGTGTTGGTGCACTCGCACCAAATAGGAAAAATTGTTTGTATTGTTCAAATGTAAAAAACTAGAATTAAAAAGAAATTAAGCTGTCTCGTGCATGTATTATATTTATAATATAATTAATGTATTATATTTCTAAGAGCAATAATAACTCACTTTCACTGCACGTTTAGGTGTTTCCACCAAAATTGGTGGCACTATGCCTTTCCAATAAGCAAAAAATCCTTCAGTTCTATACATCTTTTTCAAACAATCCCAAATTCCTAATAAATAAATAATTTTCTAATTTAGTCTTTGTTTTAAATGAAATGAAAAAAGTACTTCAATATATTTGGAGAATTTGCATAATATTAGTCAAGGAGATGAAATATTATTTTAGTTTTTTAATTTGGTCGCTCTTTGTAAATAATTAGAATTTAACTAAACCTGTGTAATATGTAGGATCTGATTGTTTCGTTTTCACTTGCAGTTGCAAACGTGTCTTCACTAAATCCATTGGATGCATTATGCACACCTCTACAAAACCAGCAGATCCACCAGATCCAATTTGTATAACAGCTTCTTTTGTCCAACTCCTCTTCTTTGGAGCTTTCATTGTTCCTTGATTGGCCATAATAATTACGAATATCTACTTTAAGTGTAATGAAAAAATCGAAGCTTCCTTTATTACAATTTTTGTAGTCTTGTTAAGTTATATTTTGTCAATAATTAAATTCATTGACCAATCAAGTAGATGCCTTGTGTAAAATCGAAAAGTTCATAGAAATTCTGTGCAAAAATTATCCATATCAAAAACCATTTCTATTTATAAACTTCGTAAATACTTCTATCAGAAATTGACCATATTTTTGAGGTAGATGTCAAAGGTTGATGCAATTACTTCTGGAATCTATAATAGAAAGATATATTTTGTTGTACTTTGTTGTGTAAACGAATATCATATATAATACAGAGTCAAATATATCCAACACAAATTATTTGTACTTTATTTCAAAATTATTTTTTGTACCAAAAGATATAAAATTTTCATGTATGCTCTTTCGTAATAGATTTTTTTATATTTCAACAATTAGTTGCTAATCTATAACACACTTTTTTTAATTTCTCTGTAATCTCTACGTTTATAGATATCAAATATGCTAACCTCTTTTTTTTACATAACGTCCTATGCGTATCTTTATTGCCGATATGCTGTGATATACATTATATTAAAAATCATCATTGACGTGATATTTTGTGTACAAAATCCACTTCAAATATATCGAGAAAATAACTTTTAAAGTATAACATCCACGCATTTGCTATACGCATAAAACACGCTTGCGATGCTTTATTAATAACAATTTATAATTTACAACACTGCACAAAGTAATATAAACAAATCCTGCTGTATGTCAAAACTTACTGGACACCCGTTCCAATAAAATTTACAAAATTCGAGTATATTATTACAAATCCGTTACCCAGTGAACAACGAGTGTTCACATGGTGCTCGCAACCGTGTCATACTTTATCTCAGCGCAATTGATAACAGGAACTTACTGTTATAGTGGTTCCTTCAGACGAGGCTAGATGAGCTCAATTACGACTGCGCGGTGTGTAACATACTTCGTCGAAGCGGAATGTTCGTGTGTGGTTGAAGCTTTGAGCTTGCAACTGTAAAAATTGTTTAGCTGTATATTGTTATAATTTTAAGAATAGCTGTATAGTTAATTTTGTACGTTAACATTTTTTGCGTTCTGCTCTTGTACTAACAATAAGATAAGATTGGTAATCGCGCAGATATACAATATATACGAAATATGATTATTATATATAGAAGGATCGCTGCAGCTGAAAATTTAAATTTATCGAAACTCGAGCTTCGGCTTGAAATTTTAGAAGATTAAAAAATAGCATGAACTTTACGTTGATAAGTATGTGCAAAGGAATTTAAGATAATGTTTGTATCGGGAAAACGTGACGATTTAAACTCTTTTAGATTTTATTGTCTTTCGAAAAATTCTCCATTATCGCGATTATTATTCGTACAATATTTATAATTAAATTAAGCTAAAACAAAAGTTATACAACATTATAAATTTACGAATACACTGGACGCCTGTACGTAAATGTATATACAATAAACGTCACTGTCTGAGTATTAAATGGAATCTTTACGTATTTGAAATCTATGTCTACATCAATTAAACTGTTCATTTATTTAACCTGTATATTAAAACTAAAGTATAGAAGATAACGTTTATATAAATATACAACATAAAACACGACTTTCTTACAGACGCCTAAAAATAATCACTAAAATCCTCATCGTTAATAACTAAATTATTACGAACGAACATATCACTGCATGCATATAATCTTTCGTTGAAATCCTGAAAAGGAAAAATTTGCAGCTTTCAGGTCGATTATATTTGCAGATATATTCCGCGCAAGATTAGCTACTCCGAATATACCAGAGCCGCGAAGGAGCTTACGTAAGCGGAATAAGTAACTCATTGAAGCAAATCACTCGAAACGCTCGTGCGTCTACGCGAGAGCCTTGAGAAGCATACTTACACTCGTTGGCAAGGCTGTTTTATCAATCGCAGCGCGTCACGATGACACATAGAAGTTCGAACGTTGTTATGCAATGTTTTGAACTATGACATGCGCGGTCCTTCGCCCTTTTTGTTTTTCGTTGAAACGAGCTTTCTTGGAAGGGGAAAGCTTAATTTTTTGAATCTTTAAGGGGGTCTAAAAGCCAATTAAAAATTCAAATTTCGCGCCTCAAAATAGCAGACGAAAAAATAATATATTTACACTATTATAACAATTAATAAAAGCAAAATTACGAAAATCCAAGAGTTGGTGGCGCTCCGCTATGTACTTATCTATCAATATCCAAAGTTTCAAGTTATAACAATGTGTCGTCGAGGAAACGTTGAAAAATGCTTTCTCGGCGACATATTGTTATAATAATTTGAAAGTTTGGATATTGATAGGTAATTACATAACGGAGGGTAACCAACTCTTGGATTTTCGTAATTTTGCTTTTATTAATTGTTATAAGTAATTTAATTATTTTCTCGTCTGCTATTTCAAGGCGCGAAATTTGAATTTTAATTGGCTTTCAGACCCCCTTAAATCGATCAAGTAAAATTATCGAACCTATACTTTTACACAGTTACACAGTCCGCCGTGCAATTGCAAAAAAACAACTCTCAACATAACGCTTCTGATGTCAGCATGACAAGTGCTTTTCCACAGTAAGCTTGAAACCACCACTTCTAATCTCTCGCTCGCGCAGTTGAACACGTGGCGCTGCACAAAAGCCCGCGTTCTTTTATATATATATATATACCGTTAAACGTCCAAATCGCCCATCTCTTCCTCGAAGCGCAGGATATTAAGTATATATACAGCCTCCGAAAAAAGCCCGCGATTGTTTGCGTATACGTCCTCGACGCAACGCAGACACATCGCGATAATAATATTACCCTCGAGAGATACTGCCTCTTTATCTTCGTAATAAGGCTAGTCGCGCTGCGGACATCAGCTGCGATCGGTAGTCTGTAATCGTTTTCTGCTGCGGGAACATATTAGACATGGTCGCGAGACAGAGACAGGTGAGGAGGAGACGGCAACTTTTTATAATAAGTATACACACACTGCGTTTGTTTTCAGAGACTTATCTTTGTAAGTATACTCCGTGTGTAAACAAAGCCGGCATGTGTGCGCTGTCTTTTTGCAAAGACGGTTGTTGTTGTATATGTGTATAAACAGAAGCGGACGGAATATGCCAGCGCGCGAGTGATTCTTTTTTTACGCGGAAAAAATGAGTTATATAGAGCCCCGAGCGCGAATTTTCCTCGATAATACGTCGAAGCTGCAGTCAGTTGAAAGTTCATCGCGCCAATGGACGATTCCACTGTTAGGATTGTGATATAGTTTTAAGTTGGAGCAGTCATTTTTATACGATTAGGTACTAATCATTGCTATGTTATTTGCAGGTGAGCAAAGGCCAGGGGGCCAAGGATCATACCAATACTTATGTGAAGGACTCCAGCGGTGAAAGATCATCACGATTGTTGAGACGACAGTGCTGGTCCAAAAGGAAGTATCTGACGTTTGCTGGGGTTCTAGCTGTTTTAATTTTGATTTATATTGGGCTAGCCAACGATGCTAAACCTCTTCGACTTGGAAACAAGGCGATCGACAACTTGGCCATCTCGTTGAACTTGCACAAACCTTTCTACGTTGTTATCATCGATGCTGGTTCAACGGCCAGCCGAGTGATTGCCTTTACATTCCATTCTTCCATTGTAAATAAACAGCTGATTCTGGACGATGAACTTTTCTATGAGACAAAACCTGGACTGAGCTTCTACTCAAAAACTCCGAAGGATGTGAAGCAATCTCTGGACATTTTACTGCAGAAGGCCAAAGGAAAAATACCACAATCCGAATGGTCTCGAACTCCCATGAGCATGAGAGCCACCGCTGGCTTGAGACTTTTACCTGGCCACAGGGCTCAAGACATACTGGAGGAATGCAAGAAAGTATTCAACAACTCTGGTTTCAAAGTTTCAGAAGATTCCGTCGCCATTATGGAAGGTTCCGACGAAGGTATTTTTGCTTGGTTTACTGCCAATTTCCTGCTTGAACGATTTCCAAAATCGGGTAGCAGTATGGAATACGCCACCAACACTGTAGCTGCGTTTGATCTTGGTGGAGGTTCCACTCAAGTGACTTTTGCTGTAACTCCAACCATGATCGAAAAACAATCAAAAGAGTTGGCTGCTCATGAAAAAAATTTGTTTAATATTAATGCCTTTGACAGAAATATAAGTGTATTCACACAAAGCTTCTTGGGAATGGGACTGATGGCAGCCAGAAAAGAAATTCTCACGCATGCTGACAATTACAAAAACGACACCAAAAAACCAGACTTTGCTCCATCAGCTTCTGGATACATTGAATTACGCGCCGAATGTATTAATCCCATCATTTCTGGAGCAGAGTGGAACTATGGTGGAAAAAATTATCTAGTCAAAGGACCACTGAATGGTGCCCATAAAATTATTAAAACACAAAACTTTGCTGGTAATGATGAAGATAGGCCAATAGTTCGATTTTCTACCTGCCTTGACATTATTAAAAAAGTAGTGGATGCTGCGATTCCACATGATCTTCCCAATCTTGACGAGCATGAAATATATGCCTTTTCTTACTATTTTGAAAGAGCAACAGAAGTGAGTTACTATTTATTATCACAGTAAAAAATAATCAAATTATGCTTTATTAATTATATCTACTATTTTTCATATAGGTCGGACTTATAGATCCCTTTGCAGGTGGTGTAATTACACTTGAGTCACTCTACAAAGCTGCACTTGAAACATGTGAATATCCTAACACGGATCAACCATTTATGTGTTTGGATTTGTCATTCATTTATACCTTGCTCCACGATGGTTTTGGTCTGGATACTAAAACTAAGATCTTTGTAAGTATCACAATTTAAAAATCAATTTTTGATTACCAATTACAACCTTTATATCTTTACAGCTGCGAAAGAAAGTCAACGGTCATGAAATGAGTTGGGCATTGGGTGCTGCATTCAATGTTCTCCTAAAGGAGTCGTGATATTTTAATCATTAACTATAATGGTACAGTCTGGGTGTGTGCTGTATCAAATTTGACTTACAATCATATGCACACCTTTGTGATATTTCTCACTTCACAGTGCGGATTCGTTCCAGTTCTTAAAAAAAGTTTTTTGATCAATAGACTCAATATTTAATATCTTTGTAAGAAGTGCTTTTATGAAAATTTACCGCTTTTAAACTATTGTTACTCGTGCTCGTAGTATACTGAATCAATGTTGAAATTATAATTATTTGTTGTATGTTTTTAAAATTACATAGCTATTATAATTATTAAAATGTTTACGTAACATATGTATAAAATAGTCAAGTTAAAAAGTATTTATTCGTTTTTAGCAATAACGGGTCAATGAAGATATTTTTACAGTGTCTTAAATGAATATCTCAATAATTCAAATGAACATTCTAATGCACAAACAGTATATTTATAAACACATCACTGACCTCTACAGTGCCTTTTCTGCAAATGATTATTAATTTTGTATCCAGGAAAAAGACATACACCGTATTTTTAATACATCACCAAATGATTGTGAATACAAAAACTAATACACACTAGATATTATATTTAATGCGTACAATACGTCATTACTATATGTCCTATGAGACGTGGACGGTAAGATCCGTCAACACAGTATTTATATATCAATGTAAATAAGTTGAGAATATTATTATAAAGTCTAATAAAAAAATTGTACAGTAAAAGAGCAATACTTAAATATTACGCAATAAAAATTTTCTATAATAATATAAATTATCTCTTGTACTTACTCACTTGGGATTTTAAAAATCATTGACAATACTTTACTTGACGTTGCTTATTGCTATTGACAGTCAATACCTATACATTCAGAAAAAATTAAATAAATACAAGTATGATTCACTAATGATTCGACAATTGTAAGTCAAAGTTTTAATCGCGTACAAAAATGTAAACATATTTTTTAAGATCACCAGTTGTAAAGAAGGTATATTTAAAAAGTCAAATAATGATCGCGTCGGCAATTTCAAGTTGTCAATAAAAAAAGGATTCATAAACGTTCAAAAGAATACAAAAACTTGTTATCGACTTTAGACGGCAGTCTACAATGTTTCGGTGTGTCTAAAGCTTTAAACTGTATGAAATGAAAGCCGTCTGTCATCGTGTACAACTCGGTTATTAATATATCAGCTACATACACGAGATAAGATTGTACGCTTGTATTCTAATTAATCAAGTCCAATCCTTTCAGACAATATCTTCCATTTTAACAAACTGCATGAAGTTCGTGATTCATTATAAAATCAGGTAAGTACAAAATTTAAGATAATTACTGGTATCTGCGAATCTACATTGTCATGAAAGCAGAAAAGAATGACATCACACAATTTATTGTAAATAATCTGTATACATCATATCGGTCGAGTAAAGGAATATAACGATTTTTTTTAAATGCTCATTTTTTTACCCAAAAGCAGTCATTTTTAACCATTTTAATCAATCGAAGCTCTTTTCTCTGCCACTTTTAGAATATTAATTCGTTTTTTATTGCTAATGTAAAGAAAACTTGTGCATTTATAATGTTCGCACAAGTTTCAAGCGGTATTTTCAGAAAACATACTCAAACTTTTATTGCAGGTATTAAAAGAAAGATAAAAGCCGACCAAATCGAGCAGACTTATCAAAAAAAAAAGGTAAACAAAAAAGAATTAAACTTTAACATCAACCACTGATCAAACAAACACACGTAAGTCACTATAATACAAACATTTTTTAAATTTATATAAACGAATAAAATCGATCGACAAGCGCGTTTTATCGACCGAGTAAACGGGAAAAAATTCAAATTCAATCACTTTTGCGATAGTTTAACATGCACTAGCGCCATCACTTTTCGTTTTTCGATCCGCGCGCGCGACAGATATATCATCAGGATCACCGTCTCATTAATATTTTTATCGCGTTTCATTTTTATCGATAAAAACGAACGTCTGCTACTTTGTCGCACGCACGTCCAAGAATCGCATATACATAGGTATACAGCTACGTGCTTTATATATTGTATATATAGTTATATACATATAGGAATTCCGAGACGAGTCACAACAAAAGGAGCTTCCCGACGCTCGCGACCGCGAGAAACGTGTGGCATGTGCGCGCGATAGCCCGTATCGTATATATATAGGCAGTGGGCTGCACCTATACAAAGTCCGCATTATGTAGTACGAAGTTCGAGTAAAACGAGATCAACCGTATTAGTATATCCAGCATTGAGAGGCTGTATTATTGGTGAGTAAGTTATATACAACTCGCGTGTTGTGTTATGCACACTTTTGCGTACACCGAATTTTGATAACGTATACTTATGTAGAAGCAGACTCGCGAATCAGCAATGTTAGCTAAAAACGCAGACAGTCGCATCAGCTTCTAAAGTGTAATAGTACTCTTGACTCTCTCTCTCTCTCTCTCCCTCTCTTTGGTCTACTTGCGGGGGGGATTTATCTCTCTTAAGTACTTTTCTCACATTTGGAGCATTTCGTGCGTATTATTCAGATATTAATAATAAGGAAAGGAGAGAGAGAGAGAGAGAGAGAGAGAGAGAGGAAGATATATAAGAGACATGTTGATATATCTTATGTGTATGTAACGTGTTGCAGTGGACGAGAAAGAGAGCTGCCTCGACGGTCCCGCCGCCTTTGACTTAGCCTTCTTTTTCTCTAATCGAGAGCGCACAGACACTCTGCGAGCGGTATATGTGCTAATTTGGATTTCATCAGTTCCTTATTTGCTTCATCCTTGATTAGACCGATTTCTTGTGTGTGTTAGTGTCTGCTCGAAGCAACTCTCTCCGAGCAAGCAGTCTCAAATGTGGAGCCGAGGCTATTATGTCAAAACAGAAACTACTGCCCTTATGCTCGTTGCGCTCTTGTACTTTCCTGTGAGTGTACTTCAATCAGTTCAGTTTGCACAGAAAGAAAGAGAGGAATAACAGAGATACACGATCTAGCTTTGATTCTGGCAGACAGCTCACGAGAATAATAAATAATAAGTACTGCTGCCGCTTGTCAGTATACCAGAACCGATACGAATAAATGAATCGGACTACCAGATTTTTGGCACCAGCCTCACTAGCAATAAGTGCCTATTGTCCAAAGGCTCTATCCCAGGCAATTGTACTGCATCGCCACTTTAATGTAGGCTCTGTCTTTATCTTTTTCTTTCATATTTTTTA
The DNA here is from genome assembly GCA_020010945.3 of Muscidifurax raptorellus. Classification (NCBI taxonomy): domain Eukaryota; kingdom Metazoa; phylum Arthropoda; class Insecta; order Hymenoptera; family Pteromalidae; genus Muscidifurax; species Muscidifurax raptorellus. Next base: position 36,943,032 of record CM052080.1, on the reverse strand, counting down.
CTTTTTTTTTTTCATTTAATTTACTTGTATCAATACTTTTGTTTTTTCCATATCATGCTTACTCATATCAGTCACATGGATTTCTCACCGTTGCAACATTTTATTTCAGAGTCTTGCAAAAGCATCATTTCTCTCACAGAAATCTTCTTTCGAAAGCTGTCCAAAACAATCCCACATGGATAAATTGGATTGCAAACTTTCAACTGATGCTTCGGAAATTGCTGCAATGACTGATAAAGAAGATATCAGCTGTGCATTGCAAAGGATGCGTGTTAGCGATGATACTATGGCAGAGAACATTAACAGTGTAGACATTAATCTCAATTCCGATGGGGTAGACTCGATAAAGAGAAGGTCCTCCATTGATAGGAGCAAATACAAACAAATACGAACTTGGAAGAAAATCGGAGAAGGTAAAAATACTATAAAAAATAACTATCACTGTTGGAATTTTTTCTCCTATGGGTTAATGACCATAAGAGAAAAAGTAGATAAGTTGTAATGTCATCTATGATGAAATTTTAATGTTTCATTTTTCTGAAGCTATGGTGTTATCTACTTAAAAGCTCACATGATTAGACTTTTCCACAATCCTAATTGATTTTTAAAACTTTATTTTTCAGAAAACATAACTATAAATCCTGAAGAATCATTTACCTTTAAACTACTTTCATTCAATATACTAGCTCAAGATTTGCTAGAAACTCATGCATATTTATATAGAGATCACAATAGGCAAGCGTTACCTTGGGAAAAAAGAAAACCACTATTGGTACAAGAAATATTAGAATCAGAAGCCCATGTATGTATACTATTTTTCTGTCATCGGTACCAAAGAATTGTTTGCTTATTTAATTACGAATTATTTGTGCAGGTGGTGTGTCTCCAAGAAATGCAAGAAGAGCATTTGAGAGACTTTTTAGTTCCGTTTCAAGACAATGGATTTACCTACTTGTATAAAAAGCGCACTAATGACAAAAAAGATGGTTTACTTCTAATGTATAGAGAGGACATTTTTAATTTATTAGAATTCTCTAAACTTGAATTATACCAGACAGGTATTGAATTACTCAGCCGAGACAATGTTGCTCTGATTGCCAAATTTTCATTGAAAGAGTGTCCAGAAACGAAATTTGTCATTGCAACCACTCATTTACTTTTTAATCCAAGACGCAACGATGTAAGATTAGGCCAAGTGCAACTATTGTTTGCAGAAATAGAACGAATATCTTTTATTGAAAATACTCCGTGAGTAATCTTTTGATCATGTTTATTCAAATTTTTAAAGATCTGTGTCAAATATTATTGATTTAACAGAATGGGTCCACGATACCTTCCTATAGTGCTGTCGGGTGATTTCAACCTTGAGCCCTATAGTGGAGTATACAATTTCATTACTCAGGGTTCAATAGAGTTTGTAGGCAAAGGAAAAAATCTAGAACAATGCGATTATCGTTGTTTAACAAATTCTTTAATACCTCCACATTTATATGTGACGGATGAGTGCCAACATTTTAACGTATTGTCAAAAAGATTATCTGGCAAAGGCAGCGGCAAAGTTATGGTAAGATATTCAGCAAATCAGTAGTCACTTGTTAAAGAATTCTTTCAAAGAAATATAATTTGACTTGTAGAAATTAGAATTCTAATTTTACTCCAAGATGAATCATAATGGAATTTCATACTTTCAGTTAAGGAACACCGAGAGAGGAGAAAATTTACAAGGCAATGAACATCTGACATGTGATACAGAAGAGGCGGATTTAGTTGATTCAGAATCAACGACTTACCAAAAAGTAGAGATAGCAGATGGTCATTATGTTACATTTTCCTCTGGACTATTAACGCATCCGTTTCAATTCAAGAGTGTTTATAGTCACGCAAATAAAAAAGGCAATAGTGAAGCAACTACATTTCAAAATCGATGGATAACTGTAGATTATATATTCTACAGTCAGATAAAGCCATTAGAATCATACAGGTTACCAACAGTGGATGAATGTAAAGTATTTCTTCCTACAATACCAAACACAGTTGTGGGAAGTGACCATTTGTGTCTTGGAGCTAGTTTCTTATTAAAAAAGAGATAAATTGTCATTTGAAATATAATTTTATCTCTTTGTTAAACCTGCTGTATATAGAAATTAAGCTATGAAAGAAAATACTTGCGGTCATGTAATTTTATTATTATAACATATTTTTTCAATAAAGTACAAAAAGTACAAAAACAAATGTATCAAATATATGTAACAAATATATTATCTCACATTTTATATCTAGTAATACTTGATAAAATTTTTCTAAGATATTGAACTTGGAAGTAGGTTTTCCACTTGAGCATTTCCTATACCAAGTTCAGAGTGCTCCATATTTTTGTAATCTAAGATACAGGTATCTTTGAGGAGCAGCTCTTTTGGTCGATCTATACAGTTGTAACTATAATAACAGTCTTCGCAATACTTTTTAAAAGATGACAACAGATTTGGATCTCCTCCATCAGGACCAACGATAAAGTCACACTTATACTTTAAATAATTTTTCTTATCTTCCAGGCAGCATTTCAAAAACCTATAATCTGAAGTAAAATATTCTTTGACATTTTCTATGTTATAGATTTTGGCCTCTTCTCTCAGAATACCAGTAATGAATAAATCATCTATCCAGAAATACTTTGAATGCTGTCTGCTCTGATAAACCAGTTTTAATGCTGTCAGCATATCAGTCACGTAAAACCAACCAGATAGGAAAGAAGGATAGACGTTTCCCGAAAACTCTTCTTTAGTTACGAACCACTTGTTGGCTTGGTTCCTAATCGGCGTCATGTGATCCAAAACGTATCCCATCAAAAAATCTGGCTGTGTATTCGAACTAGTCTTGTTGTGTATCAGCGATAATGCCTCGTACAAATTCACAACGATATCATCGTCCATCTTCATGATGTACGAATAGCTACCGCTGCACTTGTCTACAGCCCACTGGAGACCCATCAAATGTTTGTACGTCAAATTTTTGTAAGCTTCTACAAAATTTCCTTGAATAATATCTTGAAATCTTTGGGCTTCATTTTCTATGGCAGGCTGAGTGACACCCGTCTTGACTTGAGCTATTTCATCCAGTCTACCAAGCAGAAATATCCTTCGCACTCCGAGTCTTCTTAACTCTTCGTTCGTGTAGGCATGTCTCAAGGCACTCCTTTTGGAAACATCACCAGCGTAGGAAGTGATTATCCAGACAGCTTTGATCTTTCTACCCTCGTCTTCCAGATCCTCGTAATCTTCGTTCGAGTAATTGCACTTAGTATCGATGAGGTATTGAAAGGTTTGGAGATTCAGTATCTTCGTGGGATTGGCACTGAACAGTCTTTCATTTTCACGATTCGTAATTTTATCGACGAAAGATCGCGAATCGCTCTCACCGTCGCCTAAATTCGTGAAAATTATCAGCAACAACAGCACGAAACACGTCAGCAGCAGTAAGACGCACAGCATGCACTTGATCGCCATAATTAGTCTCAATTGACTCGATAACGCCTACGCTATTTTCGTTTTTCGGAGCCTTCCTTACTTTCATGTTATTATCACACACAATGCAAAATGTGTTATGTATGTTAGATGAACGTGAGCTTGTGTTAAATCAAAGCTACGGCGGCAAAAGGAGAACAAGCTAAAGGCGAGATAATTAAAGGCCGTTTACCAAAGAAAACACGGCGTATAGCCCAGCCTCAAGCGCCAGCTGTCTTTTGTAAAAGTCAACGTCTCTCCGCCGAGTGCTTCCCTCTCCTCTTCTCTCGAACTCGATACCTACACAGAAAACGAGTAAAAAAACCGATGCGCCGTTGTATCAGGTATCTTCTTCCCTTCTCCACCCCGGTCAATCGCGAAAAAAACGCAAAAAGAAGAAAACAAACGGCGAGTCCGAACTGTACACAGCAGCTGCAGACGCACACACAGTATATACTTATACTTACTCTCGAGTGGACGGTCTTCACCGCTGCACTTGATTATACTGCATTTTATCTCGCAGTTGTATATAGGTCGTTGTCGCCTCCGCCAATCGTAAACATTCCCCATTGTTGGGTTCGCCGGTTCTCCGGGAATTTCTGTTGGTAAATACACCGAGGGTGTATACATACCTAAATATAATCGCAACTGCGCGCGCACAGCGTCGCACGTGTGTATACAATACAGTCATCCGTACTTTCAGTAGAGCAAGTGCCTCTGATGCACATGCGAGGGAGAAGGAGAGAGACGGCGTTGTCGGCGGCTGAGCTGTGCGTTTTGCAGCAGCGGTCGGGAGTAGGACCACCGAGTGCGGTTTTTAATACGAGCGCGCACGGACGAGGCGCTTGGAAAATGCAGGAGATTTGCGAAAATCTGCGCAGAGCCGTCGAGCATGGCCGAACCGATATCGTCAGGTCGATCCTCGACGCATGTGAGTTTCTGGATTTTTATTTTGTACTGTATATATACCTATCCGGCAGATCGAGTTTTGTTCGTTGAGAGGGTTCGAATGCTGTGGTGATCGTGATAACGAAATTTACACGTTGGCGTTGCGTGGGCGGCAACAATATACAGCGTTAACCTACAAGTACTACTCGCGCGATGTTCTATTTTTTTTTTTTATTGAGTTTCTTTGACTTTTGTCAACAAGGCGTGACAACCGATGCGTTATATGTGTGAGGTGGAATTTGGAGTTTTTAGATTTTGAACGAAACGGCGCAAAGTATGAGTCATGTTATATGCGTTTGACAGCTGGTAATATATGTACCTACAGTTATTACGTCATTTATTTCGGAGTTTATTACATGTTCATTGAATTTTTCTTTAAAGTATACCAACGGTCGGACAGTTATTTTCGATAAAGGCAACGAATCGATATGTAATGAGTTAATTTGTTGTTGGTTGTAACGTCAGCTTAGGTTGGGTCAGTATATATTTTATTATAGCCGGCAACGGGCGGCTGTCAAAGTGTCAACAAAGCCGTTTTTGTCGTAAAATACTTACTGCACAAGTTACGAGTTACGAGCTTTTTAAAGCCTTTAACGATCTGAAGATGTTTTACTTTGAAATATGGTAAATGTTATAGTTAAAATTTGTATCACTACGCATTTCTAGGTGAAGATAATGAAGTAGGAGATGGTATAACGAAAGACAAAATTTTAAATGGAGCTATTTTTGAAGAAGGAACTCCACTGCTGTACGCAGCTGCAGTAAGTAGATTTCATCGAATTATTTCTACACTGATTACAACCGATGTTAGTTTTTATAAAATTTTGTAGCACAATCAAGTTGACTTGATACGAACTCTCTTGAATTGTGGAGCGGATCCAGCTGTGACCGATATTCAGGGCCGTAATGCATTGGATGTTGCTGTCAATGACAGGGTCAGGCAGATATACATTGAAGAATTACTGAGAGCGACTGCAGCATCTGAGTAAGATAGAATGAGTTAACACTTTGTATAGTATGATATGTATAATTATGAAATTTTTATCATTCTAGAATCAACAGGGTAGAGCAAATATTATTGGCTGGCATTGACGTAAATTCTTGGGATTCAGAAGCCAGTAGAAATACCCCTTTACACTGGGCTGCTTGTTACGGCAATAAAGAGATAGTACAATATTTAACAGGTATTTATTATACAAATGTAAAGTTTTGTTTATTTGATGCAAAACTTACTAAAAGTATAAATTCAAATAGAAAAAGGTGCCAATGTAAATGCTGAAAATGGTTGTGGCGCAACGCCATTGCACGAAGCTGTAAGTCGTGGTGAAATTGAAATTTGTCAAATTCTGCTAAGAAATGGAGCAAATCCTTTAGTTCAAGCTGTTAAGGGGTAAAGATCAGCTCAATTATAGCTTAAATTATAAATTAGTAATACACATCTTTAATTGTAATTGTTTTTATGTTTCAGGACTTTTGCTGGAAAGTCTGCCTATGACCTTTCTAGGAATAATAGTTTGGTACAGTGTTTAATAGAAAAGTTTATCGGAGAAATGCCGTCAAAGGAGGGAGAAAATGCACATTCTCCTCTGAATGCTCTGGAAGATGCAAATTTTTCTCCTAAGAATATAGTCGAAACACATCAGCCTCTCTCTGCCGATTCTATAAAATCTTTGGAAAACAGTTTTGAAGTTCTTACATCTATAGGAGATTCAAGAGAGTCTGGCACAGATAGTCCACTGCGAACAAGACGTTCTGTTGCAAATAGTGGCATTTATGAACTCATTTGGCCTGAACCTAAATCTATAATTGAACTTGGACATATTTCACCACCTTTTGCTGTTGGCAAGGAACTTTTAATATCCATTATACAAGTAAGCTTTTGTTCTTTGTAATTTTGAATATAATTAGCAAGTGTTTAAAAAAAAAATATTTTTCTTTTAGGGTGGTGAATCTATACATAAAATCTTAGATGTTTGGGAAATAAGTAGGACGCATCTATTAGAATTAGGCTGTGATGTAAAAATAGGAGAAGTGCAGCCAGGATCTGGTAGAGTGACTTGTGATAAAAGAATCGAATGTATAGTTAACCCAAAATTGTTTAATGTTGCTGAGGGATATCAATTGCATATTTCGCAAAATTCAATTAAAATCAGTGCTGGAAGTTTGGCTGGTTTGCATTATGCAGTTTGTACATTCGTGCAAATTTTACGATTGAGCAAAAATCGTTCGAGCAATGCGGAAATTTGTGAAATCGAAGCAGTATTAATCAAAGATGAGCCGAGATTCGGTCACAGAGGTATACTTTTGGATATTTCTTTGAGAGGACGAGCGCCTACATTGGACTATTTATTACACGCGATCGATGTTTGGTCTTCCTTTAAACTGTCGCATTTGCATTTATATTCTCGCCTGACTCCAAGTTGTGACTGGCAACTTTGTTACACTAGATCAGAAATGGTTACGCTTGATAGATATTGCAGGTGTCATTATTTTTCTTTTCGTCTAATTTAAAGAAATAGTATGTAATTCTGCATGTCTGATACTTAAAAAATGTCTTTTGTTTGTAGGGACAGACACTTAGAATTAGTGCCAGCACTAGATGTAGATTCCAATGTGAGTCTACGTCATTTATCACAAATGTGGCCACTTTTTCAAGAATTACTAGCTACATTTCCGAGTCTGAATTATGTGCATATAGGGCCTAGATTAGCTAGTCTACTAGTACAACCAAGTAATCTTGATTGTTCGCTGTCTGTAGATGAGACTATAGAAACAGACATGTCTGAAGTACTTGAATCTTATTCTAGTCTTCAGCAGCTTTGGCACATTCTCAATTTAAGTTTTGATACTACAGTATTATTGTGTTCTAATGGTTTGCATACTAAGGCAGAGTTTCGAAGTATACCTAATAACGTGATACTTGTTGAATACGGTTTTCAGGTATATAATGCAATACAAATTTTTTTTTTGTTAAACCTCATTGAATAATACATTAATTTTTATCATTATTTTGTAGGCGGATTATGAATTTTCTGGCTGGACTGAAGCGTTTAGAGTTGCGGGAGCGAATGTTTTGCCTAGTTCAGGAACAGCAAGCTATAATAGTTTAGCTGGTTGTCCTGCTTCGACTTACGCTAATACAAAGAATGCTGTAAAAACTGCTCAAGAACAGGATTCGATTGGTATTGTTGTAGCTCACTGGTCTGGAAGTCATCATTTGACATCTCATACATTTGCTTGGGTTGGCTATCTGATAGCTGCTGGCTTATCGTGGAACCCAAATACAAACATCGATGTAGAGCCGTCCATAGATTTCTACGATATTCGCGAATCAAGCGGAATTAATAACAGCAAAAAGTAAATATACGATGAATGTTACAATAGTAAATCGAATAATTGCGTTTATTCAATTTTAACTTTGTTTCTAAATTACAGATCCATAGCTAGATTGCTTGATACACATGTATTTCGGGATCTGGAATACAAAATTGGAAGTACAATTCTAGAACTTGGACGAGTCGATACATTGGTTCTAACGTTGAGTAAAAATCAAGGAATTAATGATCTTCAACAGATACCGGATAATCGCGGTTCCACACTGTACAGATTATTGACAGATCCAGATAATGTGAATCTCGAATTTCTGTCCACAGATTTATTTATGGTATGTGCATTTCGATTTGTTATATAAATACTAAAATAAACATCGATTAATATTTATTATATTTTCAGAAAGCGACCAAGCAAATTAAAAGGGTATCTCATGCATTATATGAAGCTAATCCAACGTCAAAATTTGCATCTATGGAAATACAAGAACTTCAGCTGACAGCAGATTTGATGTTGACGGCGTGCAAAATAGGTAGGACTCTTATTGGCGTAGGTATTAATCCTAATAGCAACATGGGATTAGCTGTAATAAATTTAGGTGTAAGCAATTTGCCACCGACTTTCCGTACTGACATAGCCAACAAAATGTTGGCACACATCGAACAATACAAAGGTGCGTGGCTTCAAAGACACTTGCCGCAAGGACTTCAGAGCTCCTTGCTTGTTTTGACCAGTGCTTTGCACAGATTTGTGCCTGAATCGTAAATTTGCCATTGTGATAATTGTTGCTGCTTTTTGTAATAAGAATCCTCTAATGAGTATTGGATAAAGTAAATAGCTGCAATAGAGCCATTCTTTGGATGATTTGTTGTTGAAAGCGTAAAGTGCTGATGAGATTGTTATATGCAATTAAAATTGTCGAATTGCGATGTTAAAGTTACTTGACTATTGAAGTGTCATTAGATGTAATATTATGCTAGGGTAAGGTACTATTTATGCACAGTAACAAAATTTTGACTAAATTTACAAAAAGCTATAATCAACGAATTTACTGTGTATAATATGTCCAGTGACTAAATATGTACATACTATAAATTGTACATAGGCAAAAAAGACTTACTATTACGAGTTATGTAATACATACAATGATTAACATTTGAAATACATGTGTATTATAAGAAAAAAGTATTGTTATAATGTTAGAACAATGAGAGTGATTCAAAATTTAACGATATAAGAATTTTGACAAATATTTTGAGCATTTACATTTTCATATAACCACATTGTACTTTTTGGAGAAGTATTTATCAGAATAAATTATTATCAATATATGGTATTATATATGATTTATTTTATAAAATAAAACTAACGTTTAAGAAAAATACGGAAAATTCACAGTATTAATTGTTGTTTCAAAGGTAACTAAATTAAAAAAAATCACATTGATTTACTTTGAAAAGACTTTTATTTTAAATAGAACAATCAGCTTACCTATACAATTTTTAATACACTACGGAACGGGATATATTTAAATGAAAAGCAATGCTTTCATAAATGTATAATTTCTTCTTTATTTTACGAAAAATATCCTATAAAAATACATGTGCATGTATAGAGCTAGAGTATTATTCACGACAAGTGCGTAATTTTTAGTTATTGTTTAATAACTTTTTTAACGCCAACGTAAACTTAAAATGTTTCTTCAAATACACGTTTTAGTAAAGTCGTCCATCATTACCTACCAATAATTTTAATAATGAAAGATCGAAGTTACAGTTTTTTAATTATAACACATAGAGTGGTATACTTTAAAATTTTACAATCAGACATGAAGTAGTAAACAACGTTATTAAAAAATCAAACACAATTTCTTAAATAGGTAGTAACCACGGCAATGATCCTTGTGAAATAACTCGATAAGCGTAATTCGTATTACATTCTATGATTTGCACGGTAAACAAAAGTGAAAAGATCCATAAAAAGTCAATAAGTATGAATATTTGCATAATTATTTTAATGAGTATTATATACACGTGTAGTAGGTGTTCCGATAACTCGCAAAAAGTCGTAAATGTTTTTTTTTTTAAGGAACATGTAACTTAAAAATAGATGTCGCAAAACATCTAACGTGCAAATAGAAGTAAAACGGATTTTAACGAAAAATATAAAATTCAAGTCGTTTTATGCGTAAATCGTTGAACTAAAATTTGATGCGTTTGTATCTACATTAATATACAAATGTCCTATTATGATAAAAATGATTATGAATCTTGATTATGTCATACGCTACAGTTATAAAAATGGTCATCGTATTTTTAAAAAACGAACAATGTAGACATCTACGTTAATAAATTAAAATCGTGCCATTGATCCGTGAAGATTAGAAAAACCAAAACGTTTTCCGAATCTCTACTATGTATAAAATTGTTTATCTGTTCCTATTTACTTTCACAGAACTGTACATTAATTCGCTAAAGGAAGTTTTACCATCGCATCCTAATTTAACAATTTTCTTTCGAATATAGTGAAAAGCAGCTTTTGAGATAAAAATAAATGTAAGCACGTTGATTTCCACTATACTTTGATTAAATCGTATAAATTAAAGTAAACTACACTGAGAATCATTCGAAATGTAAGCTACGCAGTACATACCACTGTATACTATACACCGATGTTATATCACATCAATAACACTGCCCGAATCTGACATAATGTTTGACTGTATGTATACGTACAGCTATATACACAGGACATAATGTATAGAGAGTATTTTTACGATAAAATCGTGCAACGATTTGCACACGTGTCTACACATCCGTCTAGATATGCGCAATCTGTCTTCAGTATACCATAAGATGGTCTCTCGATTAAACAAAAAAGTCGCATCGATAAAAATGACTCGCAATACGTTCATCGCGCGTTGTAGGCAGAAAGTATCAAAAATACGTAGGCAAGGGCTGCGTAATCGAGACTACCTGCGGACGATGGCTGCTGTTCGTCCGCCTGAATTTCCTTGGGTTTTTCCTTGATTTCACCGGTTAATCGTTGTGGCGAATTGTGGAGCACAAGACGGTCGGCCAGAGGCTGTACTGGCCGGAAATTGTGGGTCAGCTTGTGTCCCTCCGAACTGGTGATGTCCCGGAACGCTGCGATCTGCAAATAATTGGAAGCTATTTAATTTTTTTTCCGGTATTTATAACGTTGGTACATACCTAATAACGACAAAAAATTTTGAAAAAAGAGCGAATCAATACATTTTTATAGGCTGAAATTACGTATGCGAAATGAAATTTAAAAAAAAAGACGCAAAAAAATAGAAAGCGAAGGAGTTGTGGAGTATAGTTGTTAATATCAATTATCTTTAAACGCGCGGCAATACAAACTTCTAATAAAATATTGTGCATTACTTTATACTTTCTACTCTAGAATCTCGCAAAAAATTGCAGTTACTTAACGAGCCTATAAAAAAAGTCAGAAAGAGCGTTACGCGTGCAATGCTCCTTTCCGTTACAAAATATACATCTATAACGACATACATTTTCGCTATCCGTATTATTTGAAATTCAAGCATATAGTTTTTATACATTGATATATAGAATCACTACGTTACGAGTAAATAAGTAAAAAAACTGTTTTTTTTTTATATTTTAACGAAATTATGAAAGCAAATAACGTTAAACCCTCTGGAATAAAATCCTTAATTTTATGTATGTCTATCAAGACATAAATTGAATACCAGGCAGAAAAAATTGCCAAAAAATTCCATTACTTACCTGAGAATGCGAGAGAAATAGCGGATGCTTAAAGTCGATCCAAGTGACGACTTCGGAACAAGGTGGCGTCGTCAACGAGCCATTGTAGGTGAAATAGTTTTGCATACGATCCTCTGGTGGACCAGTCGGATCCAAAAGGTTCTCCAGTCTCAAACTGTCTCTCAGTCGAATTTCCGAGCCGACCTTTTCGATTTTCGGCAGAGCCTCGACGATCTCGTCGAACATAGGATTGGCTTTGTGGCTCGTATCAGCCTGTGAAGGAAAGGATAAAGTTGAGCAATTTTTGCTAAACACTGTTACCAGGGCTTTGACCCACTTGACACAACAAGGAAAAATCTATGTTTGCTCATAGTGTTCGCGGTGCTGTGATATTCTTTGCGATTTACTGTTAGACGAAGTGGAGTTAGGTTCAATTTTTCGTACAGGGTTTCCGATGTTCGAATAGTGTTTTGAAAGTTTAGAATAGAAATATTCTTTTTAATCGCACAAATTTCCCTTTGACAGAACCCGATAAGTCGAAATTTCGCATACGTCGCAAAAAAAATCTATATTTAGCCAAATTCCTCGGTTCGCCTAAACTACGCACATAATTCGAGTTTACCTCCAAAATTAAGAGCTATATACAAAGACTCTCGGACGTCGGTAATCATCAAAGTTAGCACCGCGCGAGGCGCCAAGCGAAAATGCCAAACGGTATTACGCACAAAGCTGTCCATTATATATATATATATATATATATATATATATATATATATATCGAATGTCTGGAGCAGCTCTCATCGAACAATAAAAAAAGGAAATCGACGAGCCTCGAGTGCGAGCGTCTAATCATATAATCTGCAAAGTTTATCTTCCGCGAGCTAGAAGCTATATACTGTATATATATCATAACATGCAACGCTTCCGCGTGGGGTTGTTAACGTTAGCCGCGAGTAATTCAAGATAGTTTAACGAGGCTGTATATACACTGCTCGACTGTTTTCACTCTATGCTCGGCTTTCAAGGATCGCGATGACGTACTTTTCGACTTGAAAAATTCACTGCTTGGTAGTCTATACTATGGTTTTTATTGAAGTATAAGGGGGCCCGGAAGTCGATTCAAATTCAAATTTCGCGCCAAGAAATAGCGGACGACAAAAGAAAGTAATTCATGTTTGTATAACAAATAATAAAAACAAAATTACGATATGTAATGTTCTTATCTATCATTTTAGAAAATAAAGCTTTTACATTGTTCACACTTTATTCTGTGAGCTATTAACGTATGAGGTAATTTGTAAAATGACTAAATTATCGTCTTTTATCGTCTGCTATTTTATGGCGCGAGATTTAGATTTGAATTGACTTTCGGACCCCCTTAAGGGTGAACTTTTACGAGCCGGCGTTAATTTTCTCATTACCGGCTAGTTCGAGTAATGAATGCAGTGAGGAAATGCAGCAGACTTGATTATGAGAATGGCATAGCAGCTGTACTCGCTGTTTATTCAATTACGATTCCGCTGACGTGTCTGTGAAATGCGCTAATAGCAGAGCGCGGCGCGACTTGGAAAAATGCGTTAGTTATATATGTATATGGGAGAAAACAATGCGCTGTTTTGTTTCGCAAGGGATTTTAAGGCGTACACTACCCTCTAGTGAGAAATCTAGTGGTGACAATTCGCGGGAGTGGAAAGTTAATTTGATTAAGGAATTTTTGAAAAATTGCTGATATATAACGTAATAATATAGTAGGGTATTCAAAATTCTAAATCTCATCTAAGATATCCCCAGAGACGATAAGTGAATTGTTCATAAATTTTTAAAATATAAACGATTCTCAATTTAAACAATATTGTTAAATTACTACACTATAACAATAAAAAAAATCAATGCAAACCTCAAAGAAAAACGCCAACACCGCCAATCCATCCCTATAAGCCACAGCCCCGTTCATGGATCCGTAATCGTCCTTATAAAACACAGCGTGAAGTTCCATAGCGAAGGAGTGATTATTTATCAAATCTTCCGAGCCTTCCCTGTCGTTTTCACCCCAGTGAAAGTGGAGTTGCTCGAACACATAGGTGCCGTTCAATGGTCCACCGGACATGTAAGCTTTTTCGCTGTCGTTTGACGCGTGCAGCAAAGCTGAAATTTCGATTCTCCGCATTATTTATGAAAATCTTGAAAATCGAACCGATACATGCTAGTCATAACATTGTAATTATACTCCGGTTTTTATCTAAAACTCGCGATTAAAAAACGCATTAATATTCAAGCGACTTTCGAAATGGAAAAAAACGATCGTAAAAATTAATCTCTCGACTTTAACCCGTAAACATCAGGATATATATGCGAAAAAGTATTAAGATAAAAAGCAAAAGATGTACCTGTGTGGCCATTGTTGACCAAATAGACTTTTCTTGGCAAGTCCAATCCGGAAAAGAGCAGCGGCGGTAAATTCGTATCTCGAACGTCATGCTCCTCTATGTTTATGGGTGACTGATGCTTTCCGAAGCAAGTGTCGTAGTCTTCCGCCCAGTGAGCTGGACCTGTCTCAAAAAATTGTCACATTTATAACTAGTTGCTCGTTTATATTTAACCGAAATTTCTATTTTCTATCCTTTTTATTTCCTATACGATATATCTTGTTGTGTATACTATGCTTATATTTGTCGGTCGTGCGGAAACTCGAAAATTTCGAAGCGAAAACGAATAAAACACAAATTGTAAAGGCCAGATGACCTCACAGAGTCTTACATATACTGCATTCCTCTAATTACATTACGCATACAACTTCCTGCATTTTTGCAATAATGATTCGAAATGCATGCATTGTCTACTCGCTTATATACACTGTATGTATCGTCGTACATATCGCCGTATTTGTAATTCTCTGGCGATGGAACAAGACAATAATTTATAATAATCAATTAACATTTATCGCAAAAGTATACATATCGTGCGTGATATATCATTGACCATCGCAGGAGCTTATTGAAAGAGTCGTTTTCAATTATTTTCCGCGTTTCGAATTTATCAATTGACACCGATCAAACTAAAAATATCGTGTACCGTATCGCGAACAATCGGAAATTCTCGCTCGCAATGACAGATCCACGGCATATTATTTTACGGAGTATATATATCGTCCTCGATTTTTTTCATATGAAAAATTGCGATTTCTGCTGATAAGAAAACGTTGCAGTGTATCACACTCGAATTTTGCATTGTTACTGCAAAATTGACGTTATATAAATAGACAAATATATATCTAGCTTGCATAATAACGATCGTTACTACAATTATGCGCACCAGGAATCACCAGACTTTTTTAACGAAATAAATAAATAATCAATCTATATACACGATACACCGCGTGTGACCTACATGTCTCGATAATAACAAAATTCAAGTCACACAGCCAAAGGAAGCAGCCAACGTAAAGAACCGTATATATAACGTGAACTCACCACGTAGTCCGCTGTATCCAAAATCGATGTGTCCCTTGGCGGCGGCATCGGTCAGCGTACCTGTGAACAAAAATAAATTATAACACGATGAGATTATTGTTACGTACGACGCTATCGTATTCCGAATCTCGCAGCGACGAGAGCAGCTGACGATTCTTTACGGTCATTGCGCTTCGAGGCGGAAGTCGCGGCTTATCCCCGAAATCACGTAGTTGTTTGAAGCTCGTGAAAAAATGCGATGCGTTCCTTTTTCCACAACGTTAGTTCATTAATCAAGAGGCAGATATCGATCGGTATCTCAAGATGAGGAATCGGTCATTTAAATGTGAGTCGTTTCCGTTGTGAGCCCGTCCTAACCTAAAAAAACCGCAGCAATGACCCCGGCGAGTTATTAACCTCTTGAGGGTCTTCAATCCTCGTTAGATAGATTTTTATCTCGACTCGCGAGTATTATGCAATTATACATTTCCGTCGATTTTTCAATCTCGAATTCGCATGTACACTCAATAATTTCACTTACACTTGTCAAACACACTAATACAGCCATAAAAATTATACAGAATATTTATGAAAATTCCTCATAGCGAAGGCTGACTGGTAGAGAACACACAACCGGCGTCATTGACTGGTGGTATATACCGATCGTCACGCTTTCCACGCCGGTATACTATAAACATCAAGTATGTACGTGCTATGTTGAAAACGAGAGATCTCGTGGTTCCTTACAATACTTTTTTTTCTTTCTCGCATCGACGACAACGACACAATAAGCGTAATCGAATCTAACGCGAGTCGGAAATCGGTATGCCGGCGAATTATGCGATCTTCTGAATAAAACATCCAGGAAAATGCGTGATCGCACTTAGATGACTGTGTTCACGAGGGTTTAATCGACGCGCGAAAAATTAGATATGCAGAGTTAATTTGCACGTGATCTGTTGCCGAGATCGGGGCAGAAAAATCGGTAAGGTGAACGCGACTGCATTGTCTCTACGGATGTAATTATGTCAAAGTATAGAGAGAAAGCAAGTTTACGGTCGGTATGCAAAAATCGGCAAATGAAAAATATATATAAGCACCGGTCGCGATGTTAACCTAGTTTCGCGAGTATATCGTTAGCCTTATTATGTAAGGCTGTATATATGTATACGACGTCCGACTTTTCCTACTACTAGAATTCATATCGCGCGCGCGCGAGCTCGGGATCCTCGCGAAATCTCTCTTGTAGACATTCATAGCATCCTTTATATGGACGCTGCCAATTAAAGCCGTCGCTGTGGAATACGTGCACATATATACGCGTGTGTCATATATATATATACATATATATTTGGATTAATAAAGGACACTTTTCTGTAGTTGTATTCTGCAGCTTTTTGTTTATGTGTTGACGATTGTGTTGGCTGATTTGTCGGATGTGTATTGTTATAAATAAATGATTGGAATAATTTGTATATGAGATATTTATTGATGTGAATATAGCTGGTCTGCGATTTCTGGGTCATTTGTTTTACTGTTCGACGATTTTGGGAGAAGTGTACCAAAATTTCTATGAAAACTTTATGATTTTAATGCAAATCTGTCTAATATACGGATATCTTATTTCAACGATTCAAAGGCACATTTTTCTGCGCAAATATATTCGTGACAATTTTATTAAATAATTTTAACGATGACCCATGCGTTCCGAGAAATGCTTTATAATTTCCTGTTTTGACCAGTAACCATTATCCTCGAAATGAATTTCAGTCTTTTGGCACGTATACTACGTGCATATCGAATACGAAATGAAATGTTTAAAAAGACAATTTTTTTTATTAAGATGGTGTTGAAAATTTGTGTATTAATATATATATATATATATATGGTGTGCGATTCAGGTATATAATTGGCACAGATTAATGATTACACGAGTTTGATGCGATAACAGTTTTCAAGAGAAGAATTTCAAATTTGTGCAATCAATTTTCATGTTACATACATACGTCTGACGAAGCCTATTAAATTTTTAGTGATTGATGATTTCATGATACTCATGAAAATTGATTGTCTGCACAAAGATGTCTTCCTTCATTTTTGCATCAGACACATTCCTTTTCTGCATTAAAACATTTTTTGCAAACTTTTACATTGACAGCTAAAAAATTTAAACAATCGCAATTCTTAACTGTACTGTAACTACCATGAAAAAAATACAATACAAGCATATCGAATTTAACGCGTCTTTATATCAGATACTTTTACTCAAATAAAAACTTATACGTTCTCTAATTATGCAACGACAAATAAAAAACTGTTTACAAAATCGCTGTACCTTTAGAATGCATAGACACAGGCGTTTTTGCCAGAAAATTTCACAAAGATGGAAAAAGCAAGTAAACGCGAAGACTTCCTGATAAATCCATTGTTTAGGATGCAAAAAGATCATAGTAAAGTTTGGCCTTAAGTAGGTTTACGCGACAGGAAAGCAAAGCGCTATCGCACGGATTGATGCGAAAAAATCGTCATCCTGCCTTATTCGCTGTATAGTTCTAAAGACATTTTCTAATATTTCAATACAGCCCACTAATCTTTGATTTGAACAACAATATATATCTGTTAAATAACAAACTTAGTGTCAATGAAGCTCAAATCGTCCTCCAACAGATCGTATAACTATATAACTTTTGAAATTACAGCTATATATTAACGAGCGATAAAAAGAAAGTTCAAGTCTGTATAATAATTATTTTAAATTAGCTTCCGACACCGCATCTCGATGTTTTTACACTGAAAATAAATTATCCGCCTATTGTCTTGACAGCCGCGGTCGGAGGTTAATTTTCTTTTTAAGTATTAAAATTAACGAAGGTAATTTTCCTGTAAGGCTATGCCGATACGTTTTTAAAGCCATTGCTTAGTTATACCCAGAAGCATAAAAGTATAAGTTTATTTATAACATATCACTAAAACTTACGAACGAAAATATTTTCCAAAACCTTTCAGTACTGAAAATCCCATCTCAACACACGCGAGTCTAAGTACAGCCGGAAAAAATAAAAAAAAATATCGGAACAAAAGAATTCTCGCGCGTAATTCAGATGAAGATAACCCGTACGTAAATCGCTCGGTCGAAGGAGGCAATAAAACGTCGCCGCTTATACGCGCGTCTTTCGGATATCTAAACACACCTGATGCACACGCGGATCCGGTGCCAAAACGGCCAAACGATCTTGAGACTTTTCCACCGGTCGCGCAACCGGCGCATATAAATCATAGGGATCGGCTTCCGCTCGCTATTCCCGGCGCTTGTTTCGTCTAATTGAGCTTCTCTGTCTGTTGACTTTCTTTTTTTGCCGGTGTGCCACTGCACTTGCCCCTTGACCGTTTTGTTATTGGCGCCGCTATTTCGCTCTCTTTATAAGTGACTCGCTTAGTCATGAGGCAATTAGCGCCGTTGAGAAGTTGATCGACCGATGAAAGTTTATGTCGGCGATTGTAATCAGAGTGTAAATTGACTAGGGCCTCGATTGTTCGTTTATTTTTTGAAGATTTTTTTTTGCGGGAGTAGAGCAATTTGACTCGAAGATAATTTTTCGAGTTTTGGCAGATTTTCAATTTTGTGTGTGGATTGTGAATTGGTTCACTAATTTTGGTCGTGCTTTCTGATTTCCGTTTTGTCAAAATTTATATAGGAGGTCCTAATCCTCGGTTGTTTGCCACTGATCGATGAGTCAATGACTTTTTACGTTTCGTGTATGGAAATTCAATTATAACGTCATTCAGGAACGTCCCATACTTCGTGTGTACTACGAGTAGAAAATTGTCAACGGTGTAATCGTTTTGTTAAATATTGAATCGGTGATCGGAGAATTTTGTCATTCACGAGTGAATTCAAATACAGACGTTAACGGAGTATTTAGGAAAAAAATATTGATGATTGAACCCTATAACTATAAAATCGCGAAGATTCGAGCTGCAACAGAAAATTTTTTTTCAAAGAGGAAGCTGTCTATTTTATTTTGCAGATAACACAATGATGACTCAGTTGTGACAAAAATATCCGAAATAATAGATCATGCTCTATTCCTAAATTGATATCCCCTGTCGATATAGTTCAAGTGTTAAACACATGTATGCACTTTATACTCTCGAGTTTCAAAGGCAGACCTTTTGAATCGAATCCAAAATTGTATCGACTGACTATGCAATACGTATAGTCGAAAGCGTTATTCTTAATTGCAGACAGTTTTATAACTGCGAGTAAAACGTGCGGAAACAAATTGCCCACTTTTCTATTCATTAAAGTGTGAAACAGATTCGCTTTAAACAATGGTAATGAACAGTTGTTGAAAAAAGTCGACACATGTTATCGTTGATCTACAGGAATTTAGCGTTGACTACTGCGCTTCTTAAGGTCAGTGTCATTATTTCGATAAGGATTATCTGATTGTTTTGCTCTTCGCGGAATCGTCGTTAATTTGCTATCTATATAAACTGCACATTCGCGTTTTTTCTAAGTATATACATATATACGTAAATAATCAAAATTTTGCCGAAATACATTGCTTATCGTTTCGTAAGAAAAATTACTCTTTATCAATATAGGCTTATGCAAGAGTAATAAGAGAGAATAAAAATACTGTCAACTCTGCAACCCCGAGCTTTTTTCTCATTTAATATTAGGTTAAAACGGATAAGCGTACGCGAAGCGATTGTGACGAAAGCTATAACTATCTCTATCAGATGGAAAAGCTGCCTTGATTTATAAACGTATTAATATTTCATAAATCGCAAAACAATTTCACCAAAGAGTATTATACCTATTTTTTTATAGAAAAATGATTTGACTTTATCACTTAAACAACCGGTCGCAATAGATGAACGTGTAATAGAGAGAAATTCCATGAAGTTGATAGTTAACGCGATCTCCTTTCTCACGTCCAACGTATATATACATGAGCGATCGGTAAGGGGATGATGCAGCTGTTATTGTTTAATGATCTCCTCGACTGACTTTTCATTCTCCCGAACAATAGAGCAGTATATACAATTAAAGGAAACCAGTAGAAATTCCTGGACGTCTTGTGTCGATGCTTGAAAGTGTGTAAATCAGATGATTGTAATAATTATCTCAGAAACGATCTCACTCTCATAATACAGTGTGTTAAGACCGTTTGAAAACGTCGGGAAAATCGGCACTAATTTTCGCTACGGTGTAATATTGCAATGAATTTTCACTTCAAGAAATTTCTCTCGCTGCACTATACCTTCTCCTCTGAATCTACTTACGTCACTTGGCTTTGTGTGGAGATAGCTTAGAACACCGCGTGTATGTTTTCAACTGTGCTGTTGTCGGAAATTGAACCAGTGTGGCAACGTTGAATAATAAAAATTTGCCAATTTGAAAATAATAACAAAGTATTGGATTAATTAAAAACTTTGTATAATAATTTCTCACACTTTTATGTACAGCATATAACACAGTTCCAACAACAATGGAAAATTTGAAAACAATGATAGTATTCGAGAATCGCACTATTAAACGACGAAAAATGCAGGAAAGAGTCACAATAGTCATAATAACAATATATTACTCACCACCGGACAAAAGAGCCAAGAGGACAAGAGGGCTAATCGCGAGCAGATTAGAAACAGCACTGGGCCGATAATAACTCTCCCGTTGAATCATAACTGCCAATATATGTATACACTCTCTTGCACTGTATAACACGAACTTACCGATTTTTTTTTCAATTAAAAAAAAATCGGCAACGCACTTTTGCAAAATTTCGATCCCGAGCGATGAATAAACAAATATTCTATTATTACATATAGAAAATAATACAATATCGGCGCAGGACCGGCTACTGCAGCCTAGAACGCGCGAGAGAGAAAGACAAGCTCGAGCGTTGAAAAGAGGGGGAGAGAAGGAGCCGGTCGGACGTCGAGGCAAGACTGACGCTCGGCTACGGGCGAACCGACGATTTTAAATACCTAGACGGCATGTGTGTGGGTATACGTAGAGGGAAGAAGGATGTCTCGCGACGCGTGTATAATATGGATATAGTCGACGGTCTTTGGCGCAGATACCACCCGATTATTACACTATTTGGCGGCCCCCCTTTCTCGATATAGCCACACTCGTGCGGTGGTATTCTTCTCGATATTTGCCGATCGTTTTGAGAGACGATACAATAAGAATGGAATTGATAGATATACTGCAATGGCTACGTTTCATGTTTGCAAAATTACATGCCTATGTATAGCAATCACTATACTCTATTACCGATTTTTCAAAGACTAGGGTTAACGATGTATTGACTAAGAATAAGCCAAGTTTAACAGTTTAGCTATGTTTTAGCTAAACGAAATCGATCAACCAAAATTAACGCTTATATATGTATTGCTTTGTTGAGGAAAATCAAGCGAGGTATAAACTTAAAGTTGGTCAAGTAATTGTTATAATTTAAAAGTTACACGGACAGTATTTCGTTACTATGAAAAATCAAAATATATCCGATAAAACATATACATACGCATTGAAGCTAGAAAAGAGAGAAAACAGTTTTTCATTAAAGGAACATTAGCAAGATGCTAAAATAGCGATGCCTCAGTAGTGAAGGCTTTAATTTTCAAAAATGGTCAATTAAAATTACCCTCTTAGCGAATATTTGCCTTAATTTTCTACCAGATAACTTCAAGGACTATCGTAAGAGCAATATTGCTTGTGGCAAATTCCAAACGCAAGTGAGTAATAATAAAACATCAAAAATCTATATGTGTAATAATGTCCCCGCTTATCGGTTTACTTCAACATTGATTAGAAATGAAACTTGCGAATGGTCATCGCTTCTTACAATGTCATTGCACAATTGCGAATAAGGAGAAATTCTCGTAACCTTCGATTTTCAATTATATGAGAACCTGCCGAGTACAATGAAATTAGAAAACTCGCAACGACGAGAATGCATAATGACTTATCATATAGACACACGTGAAAATAGGCTTAACCCTGAGTATATATATATGTATATATATATATCAGTAAATAATATTTTATAAGACATCAGTACCCGTTACTGTACTTGCTCACCCTGAATCGTTACGAAAATCGACGTCAACAATTTTTGCGATTCTTATTATTCCTTAGACGACTCGAGAACTCCCATTGCCTATATATATATACATACGTGCGTATAGAGCAAGACTCTGGCGTATATATAGTATAGCAGTTATGTAGGTATACTTGTTCGTGTTTCGATATAATGACTTTCGCGATTCCGCGAGAGCCGACTCCGGTTTTTCTCTCTTTCACCATTTAATGGGATGGTAGATTGTGGAATTTTACACGGGATATATACTCTTACCGCGATGTTCTATATATATATAGTGCGTCTACGTTACCGGAAAACGCATAAAGTGAAATTTTCAAAAATAAAAAATATCGTATGGTGTCACCGAGATTGTAACGTTTTTTTTTTCTTCAAATCGTTGAGTATACGTGATCTCCGTCATTATTTCGACGTACACGCAAAGCTTGTTAATTTATTTATTGCTAGACAACTGTATACTCTTGGAACAATAATCTATACGAAATTGATCGATTATTGGAAAGATCGCGTGCGCATTGAAATCTTATCTTATCAAAACAACGGAGTTTTTTGGATTATTCAATAACAAACGAGACGTATACCGCAGTGTGAACTTTTGAACATTTAATCGGTCTTTGCTCATCGAAATAATCAATTATATAAAAGCGGAAAATCCGTGTATACTATAATACCGTGGATTAATTTCTGCATCGCTATGAATAAATTTCTTTTTGCAATTAACAATAAATCTGAATAGTTTAAGCGACGATAAAGTAAATTTAACAATCTAACAAAGGTCACACAATTGTCTTGTATAACATATGGGGGTGTGTGTGTGTATAGAATAAAATTCAATTCAACGCGTAAATTTTCTTAATAGTCACGTGAATAATGGATACGTGTACAATAATTCATCTCACTTTGAGATATGCGCACGTCGACGGGCACATTGTTTTCAATGAAATAAATAATTTTTTTTCTTCTTCAAATACAATCATTTAGCTAACAGAATTAGAATGAATGACCAGAGGGAAAATTCGAGAGGATGCATATATACAACTTATGATTATTTTATTTTATACAATGAATATAAACCCAGGAACATTGTGTCATTGCTATTTAACCTGTTTATTGCTTCTCACCAGAGTGTATACGCTTCACGAATGGATTTCAATTTTAAAGAAACCTATTTTGCGTTGTGTGTCCTTTTGCAACTTTTCCGCGCATAAACACTTATTGTTTCATTGTCGTCTGCAGACATGCATTATTTTTCGAGTGAATCAATGAAACAACTGGAGCTACTGCTCTACACATTGACATTCAAAGTTCAATGAAGAAGTGTGTGTATTGTGCGATATTATTATCTCTTATCGTGAGTCACAATTTTAGGAATATACCATAGTCATGTCGTTCTAAATAATGGATTTATTGATTTTAGATATTTGATACAATATCTCCGTTGGTGTATTGCCGAAATTTCGCGATTGTAGATATATTTATAACTTTATGGATTATCGTGAGCTGTGATGTTCGAAAAACAAAAATTTCCAAGGATAAATTTGAATGATTGGTCTGCAATCGTACTGCCGTAATATATATCTCTATTGCTAAAATTCCGGGAATGTAGATAATGTTTAATTTTAGTTTCTGGATTGACATATTGAAAAGAAGGTATCAATAATAATTTGATGCGCATATATTCTTATCGAAATAAGACCAACCTTTAAAAATCGTATAGAAACTGTGCATGCTCTGATAGTAAACAAATAATAAAAATCACAAAAAATACTAATAAAACAGACAAAAAAGGCAATATAAATTTAAAAAAAGTACAGCAGAACAAAGGGTTTTTTGAAAACCACCTCCCAATAATAAAGTATTCTCAAAATCCGAGAGAAAGGTAATACCTGTCCTTGAAACTGCAAAAATACAATTTCAAAGTAAAATAAAAAAGAACATTTCAAAGTCGTCGCAACAGCTGCCGCTGATCATTTCCGAAAATTAAGATGCGTACACTCACCTGGCTATTCATATAAAGAAAGTCCCCCAAGACGTCAATGACCGCAGCTGATCATTGTGACTAACATTACTACATACACAGTAATAAAATATCCCTCATTTTTTTCCTCACTCGCAGTATATTAAAAATGCGGAAGTGCGTCGAATACACAGAAAAAAAGAGAAAAATCCTGCGACTAGTCGATCGAGACTAAAATAAAGAAACTCGTTTTCGGCCGAAGGGTTCTTGCAGCTCGTGTTTTTCGGAATTGCCTGCGCTGTAATAGGCAAGAAGAATCCCTATTGGCATCGGAATAAGGCAAAACCACTCCTGCGGAAAGCCAATAAGTGTAATATATCTGCAGGCGTGTGCAGCTGCTGATGTTTCTTCTTCCTTCTCTTTTTTCTATGGAGGTGAATCTCCAGACGCTGAGGTTCACGGTCTTCTCCGGGATCGATGTTCTTTCTTTTTTCCAGAAATTCATATGAAAAAGGACCTTCGCTCCGATTTATGTCCCGGCGAAGGCTGAATCATATTTAGCTAGTCACATCAGCGAGATTTCTTTTTTTCCGGAATACGCATGTGACTTTATATGACGCAGAATATTATACTGTGGTTGGTTCGTTCTTTTGACATTATTTTCTTTGATCGATTAATTTTTGTTATATCGTGATGGATTCCGTAGAATCGAACAGGATTTGCATGTAAACGAGCAATCGCTCACCGGTGCAAGTATATCCTCATGATAATTGATATATTAGTTGTTACTTTTTTGCTTTTGCTCTGGCGATTTAATGTGTCAGTGTATTAAAACTAGACTCTGATAAATTATGTATTGAATTAATTAATTATTATTTTTGTATCGAAAAGAAGAAAAATATTTTATATCGAACAGTGATAAGGAATTATTCACTGTGAAATAATGTACGTAGTATTATGAATCAATTATATTCCGAATTAAGATTGATAAAATACATTTTATTTTTAGTAACTTATTTTATGTTCGAAAACGCATGTTTCAATAGGCAAAGCTATAAGATAGTCAAAGTCGCTACTACTTACACTGGGTATATAACTGCCTTTGTGAGTCTATTAGGAACGCTGCGGTCGAGACGCTGTTGCTTATACTTTATAGCCTTAAGCTTGACTGTGTACTTCGTGTAAATTTCGCGAGTAGCATCGGACCACCCTGGTTATCAATGAAAACTAAACGAATTAATATACTGATTCGCTCCTTCCACTTGCGAGTTTTATTTACTATCGTATGTTTCACTAGATAAGCACGAGAAACACCATATTTTTATTCAGTAAATCGGTTATAATCTTCGAGAGGACGTTGAGTGAATTTTATAAGCAGTATTGTGGTATTTATTTTATGATTAGTAATAATCAAATGATATATTGTAGCTGTAAGGGAGAAGCCACCTAGTGACCTGTATATGAACTCTGCGAACTTTGCAAGACTATAATTTTAAGATTATGAATTAATTAGGTGATTTACAATGATAATTTAATTTTTGTAGTTACCTGAAACTCTGCTAGGTATACAATGATACTTGATACGCATGATTGGGAACACTTATCTGCGTTATATCCATAAGCGTTTGAATTCCGTCATTTTCAGTTTGAATTCGCTTATCTCCTTTTCTATTTGGAAATACGCCAAAAGAAAATTTTTGCATATTATTAATCTTGTAATGTTTCAAGACTGGGTGACCACAATTATTAATCGATAATTATAATTTCTGCACCAGATAGAAGTGGGAATAGCACAGACATGCATTAAAAATCCATTAGCAATATAATATAGAGATATTTTTTAAAAGTAACTCAATTAGTTTAAAAGAACAAATATCTACTGAATTTTGAGGATCGAAATTTTATACATTTTAATCTAAATTAAAAAAAGCACTTCAATTACTTGCAGTTTTCATGAAATAATGAGTATAAAAACGTGATTATGAATAATCGACGTGAAAGATTATAATTTTTAAAAAATATTTTTATTCAGTACATTTATTATTTCTTGGAAAGTCGTTGCAGATCTCAAATAATTTTGTCATGTAATTTTGATTAAACTAATCTATATATTTTATTTTCAATAAGATATTAATCTAATTACATTTGAGCATATATTAATCAAAGAACTTTGTCTTCATAAAATAATTATCAGACGCATTTGTATCAAACAAATAAAATTACATTTAATAGAAAATACTTCAAGTCAAGATAATTATACATATGAAGTAATTAAAAATATATTTCAAATTGATTATGGTCGATAAGATATATTTTATACGAAACCATTATGCGTTAGTAGTAAAACATAGATAAAACATCAAAACCTTTTAATACCTTATTCTATAGAAAAAGTGTAGAATAAAATATGGAAAAATGAATTTAAAAAATAAATACATTTATACTATGAAGATATTGCAGATTTGATAAAGTTGTAATAAATATAAAACTAAAAATAAAAGCCTGGAGTTAAAAAAATAATATTTACCAAGCTTGTTTATCTCTTCATATTCATAAGTAATCAAAAATTGTGAATACGCCCCCGCGTTTTCGTAAAATCTCATATTGAGAAAGCATCTCATATACTTTGACTATGCGCATATACATCAATAAATTTTTTTCTTGAAGGATCTTTTATTTCTCATGAATAATACCATGGTGAAATTTCTAACTATAGATTATATTTCAACAAGTTCATTCATTTGACAATATTACTTACTTTAATTATTCAATTAATTATTTATTCATTTATTTATTTCATTACTTACACACGCCCGTTCGCATGCACACATACAGCCACTCGCATTGAAACGCAGGCATACTTATACGTACACGTAGAATCGCGTGCTGTACTCGGCAATCGCTCTCACGGTCGAAACGGATGACCGGTTTTTTTTATTTAGAATATCCGTCGAACATCGTCTCTCCCTTCGGGTCATCAGAAAATATAAAACGAATCGCTTATTTTTTTGTTTTTGTGTCTTATTTTTTTTAGTTTTCTCATCGCACGATCGTCACTACTTTTTGTCACCGAACGTCTCGCGTATGCAGGTACAGAGTGTATACATAATTTGTGTATAATTATTTTGTAAGCAGTATAGCTTTACAAATTATTTCATTACTCATGAGTTTCAGAATGTATTGATTTCTTCTCGCGAGAGACATGGGAGCGAGATGCTAAAGCTTAACGATTACTGCTTTATTCACTGACTTTGCAAATGCAATTTACATGCCATTTTAAAATTTAAAATTTCTTCTTTTATATATATAATTAAACAGCAAAAGAAACTAAACGAACGTACGATTGCCACCTTTGCTTTAGAACAAAATATATAAATATTCTCGTAGCATTTCGCAACAAAAGCTGAATTTCAATAATGTTTACTTTTACCAACTTACAAAGCGTAGAAAATGTTCGTTTTTGAAATATTCCACTCAGTAGAGCTTAAAATCACAGACAGCAAACAAAAAATTAAGTACACCAGTACTTATAGCTGCGCGAATCACAAATTCAAAATTATATCCATGTAATCTATTTCAATTCAACAATATCGTAAGATATACAAGTATAACTATTACTTACAAATTCATTTTTTTCATTTCATTGTTGAATTCTAATTAACAGTGCAATGGTTAAATTTATCTTTACATCAATCATTAATTAATAACTTAAATTCCACAGCTATTATTTTTAAGTATTAAATAATTCAGCACTAATCATTTGATTTAATTATTTTACAATATTAGCTACGCGAATCTGCTAACAAAATCATAATATAAACTACATGTAAATAATTAATAAAGAAAAAAAAAAGAATAACAGTATTGCATCTTCATGAAGCATGAAGTTACGAAAAAAAACAGAGACACGACACTGCTTAAATTGCTTCATCTCTCACTTCTCTGGTATCCGTTATTTCCTTGGGGAAATTCTGAAACTCAAGCTCTCAATACGTTCTGTACACGCATAGGCGCCCACGAGTGCGATAAATAAGTCGAGATAGAAAATCACCAGACATTCGGGAAAGAATTTTGTACTTTTCTAGGATCATCCGCTCGTTACCGTGAAAGAACGCGAAAGAGACTCTGCCGAAAATCGATGGTAAGATCTACTTTGAGAGAGAAAGAAGTTAGACGGCGCGCCCCGGCGAGAGGCACACAAGTGAGAATAAGTGAGAGGTAGCGAGTTGTGAGTGTGTGAGAACGCAAAGCCCATCCCGATGAACGCAGAATAATAAAGTAAATCCAGAGTTCTCAATACGCTAACGGCATGAACACCATATAACACTT
This sequence comes from Muscidifurax raptorellus, assembly GCA_020010945.3. Taxonomy (NCBI): domain Eukaryota; kingdom Metazoa; phylum Arthropoda; class Insecta; order Hymenoptera; family Pteromalidae; genus Muscidifurax; species Muscidifurax raptorellus. Next base: position 36,914,652 of record CM052080.1, on the reverse strand, counting down.
TACTTGTATCGCACTCGCTCCCGATGAATAAATGTAAAATTAAAGTATGAGCATCGTGTTGGTATGTTGGTGAGAAAGGATGGAGAAAGAGAGACAAAAGACAGTGATAAGAAGAGGACAGATACCACAGGATATAGGAAAGGACAAAGACGGAGACGGAGACAGAGACAAAGACAGAAAGTGGGGGGTAGGTAGAGTTTACATCTTCGATCGTTTAGCCTGACGAGATTTCAGGGCGCGACGAGGCTTTTTCGCGGAATCTTCTTCCAGGCAGGACGAGCTCGACTTTCTTTTCGAGGAGATCAAAGGCAAGGTGATTGGCGCCGCCGATAGTGGCGGTGGCGCTTTCGGGGGTGCCATCGGCTCTACTGGCGGCGAACAACTACTGCTACTGCAGCTAGTACTGGATTGTGCTGGCTGTGGTTGCTGCTGCAGTGGTTGCTGTGGTGGTGGTGGTGGTGGCGACTGTATGCCTAGCATTGCGTCGACTTCTCGTTCCGTGGGACTATGAACTACCATATCGGCTATGGGAATGAAATCGAGTCCTTCGTTCACGCTCGCTTCGACGTTAGATAGTACACCCTGATTCGCCAAGGCTTGGAGATCTTCCGTCGGTAATGGTATCGATTGACCGCAGCCAAAACATACCGGTATCGCTGGCGACTTGGATCGCCAATATTGCAGCTCCGTTTTGCATTTGTTTAATTCCTAGGAGAAAAAATTAAACGCGTTAAAAAATACTTTTTTAAGACAAACATACAGTTAAATACAATTAAATTTAAATATTTAACAATTAATGCGATCCAGAACAATGCTCAAAGGCAAAAGAGATTATTTCATGCGAGGTCTTTGTAAAAAGCAAAAATGTTGTCTTACGGTTTCGGCTCACATTTTTAAAAGTTAAATGAAATTACAACTCGTAAGTATGAAGACCTCATGAATAATCCGATTTGTGTATAGTGTACCTTTGTAAATACCTGTAGAAGAGTGCTGAACTTTCTGGAGGTCTCGTCGTTCTTTTTGTCATTGTCGTCTAGCCTCGTCGCGTATTCGACGATCTGCTTTTGTTGTTCGGCAATCTTGGCCTTGCAATTCCTAAGATCTCGGCGCATAAGGCTTAGCTGACTGTTGTAGCGCTTCATGCCCTGTTTGATCTTGCGTATACGTTTGCGCAGCACCATGTTGGACTGAGGTGGCGAAACCGGCGTCGCCACACTCGCGTCCAGAGCCAAATTGCTGCAACTGCCACCAGGCTCATCGTTGCCAGAACGCGAAGGTGATCCCTCGCCACCGCTGCCACTTCCACCGCCGCCGCCACTGCTACCTCGAGCCTTGCCTTCGGATACGCTGAGGGGCGCTGTATCCAGGTACAGAGAATATTTATTTATGCACGAAGACGCTGCAATATAGCCACGTTATTGGGTTATTTGCACTAAGGTTCGATCTTGACATTCATGAGTCATTTTAGAAATGTCAAGATTGATAGTAACAAATTTTCGCAAGCGTGGTTATTACACTTCTCAGTTCAATCCTTAAAGAACATTATTTAAATTGAAAAAAACTTACACGAAAGCATAGTTCCTGCTAGATCGAGAAATTCAGCTCCGAAATAAGGTATTTCTGGAAGCGTCGGTTCAATGGAATCCTTGAAGTACTCCATTGCCATTGTGCTCAAATCAAAAAGTTCATCTGTTACTTTGTATGGCCGTGCAAGCTTAGGCGTCACCTTGATGTAATACAAAATGCGGTATACCTCGTCCAAAATCTGAAATTCATATAAAATTGTTAATAATAGGTAAATTAAAGTATTAGATTATTTCGCGTGATTTATCGTTAAAATTGTAGTTTTACTTCGCCTGGAAAGAAGCAACAATGTTTTCTCTCGATATGTTTTCCAAAGCTCATTTGTAACAAAGTAAGTCGCATATGCAAGGTTTCAATAATATCTGATTCACAAGCTAATGGATGATTGCGTCTCGCGGATTCTCTTCTGGGCATTTGTGCTTTTATAGCTTGAAAACGACTCAGCATTTGTGTTTGTAAACGTTGAAACGTGGAATTCAGAATCGAACCACAAACTTTATCCATTTGGTGACATACCTGCACAAGCATAAAGTAGGTTATAATATCTATATGCAGCAATATTTAAAGAAAATGTGATTCGGTTGTTATATACATACTGGACGTAGGTGAGCTATCGTGTTGTAATCCAAATAACCCAAAATTTTCTGTAAAATTTCCACTGGTAAATCCAGTAAATTTATGTATAAATTAGTTTCTCCTGTAGACACTGTGACACTCGCTGACAGACAAGCTTGCTGGTGATTTCTTCGTGATGAACCTGAAGGTCCCGCATCATAATTTTTTCCAAGTTCCACAAAACTAGATCCATCTGCATTGGTACTGCTGTTACTGGACTGGCGAGTGGAAACCATCTTGTTTGTGCTCAAAGTATTTGATCACCTAAAAAGATATAAAATACAAACAATTAATAGTTGCAATTAGAACAGACTAAAAGGTATCGTTTAATCTCATGTATAATTATTCAAGCCGTTTTGATAGCAGAAGAGCTAAAAGGTGTAACAAGATTCCCTTAAAATAGACTAATACACGGCATCTACTTATATGTTTACAATCTACATTTTGCTATAGTTAAATTTTTGAATCGTAGAGATTGATTATTCTGAATTAATTTAATTTTGTTCCTTCAAAGTGTTACAGGATGACATAAACAATTATTTACTTTGATATTGGCTAAATTAAGTGTACGCAAAATAAAGCAACAAAAACGGCTTTGATTCTACCATTATTAGATTCTCTTTGTCTTGAACAAATTTTAGCCATTTTGATCAACAAAAAGAAGTTTTAGGTTTATCGAATGTATACGCTTAACGAACAAAAATAATAAATCTCATGCACACAAAGTTATTCGAGAGAAAAAAAGTCATGCTTTGTAAACAACAGAGAAAGTAAAATATCACCAAGAGCAGCAGGCCGTACAAAAAAAGAGTCACTTCTCGAGATTTCACGTACTTCCCTTACTTCAAAAAAATGAAAAGGCAAAAGAGCGCCGATACCGTAGAACAGTCCAAGAGAGAAGTTCCAGGGCGAGGGGGCAGCCAGGGGGACGACTTGCTGTACCACCGTGTGGCAATAGAAAGAGAGAGACAGACCACCGAACAGCTATATAGATATAGAATACGACAGATAGGCACAGAGGGGGGCCAGACAGGACCGAAGTAAAAAAAAGGGAGTTCGTTAGCCGAAGCGCGTCCGAGAGAAGTGCAGCCTGTCGCTCGATCAGGAAGCCAACAGCTCCGGCTGCAGGAGACCCGAGTACACAAGCGAAAGGGACGCTGCTATACTGGCTCTCTGTGCTATATACTGTTGCTGCCACGGAGAGCGAGACACACTCACTCTGATCCACGCGCGCACACACACACACACGCGCGTACTTACATGCACACGTAGCTTCGTTTCTCTCGTGTCAGCGCACGGCTTCCAGCCGAAGATGGAAAGCAAGAGTTGTCCTCTTGCGCGATAACCTCCCCGATAGCGAGGAACCAGGAGATTCCTGGGCTTAAAGTCGACGGCGCCGTATGCACTCGCTCTTTCTCTCCGAGGAGTAAGACAGAGGACTCAACCGACTAAAGCAACGAACTATTCTCTCCCGCACGCACACAACAGCACACTCGTTCACCCATACACATGACGGGCATATAGGCTGCAACGAGTGTCCGACGAAGATGGAGAATCAAGACTACATTGATACAAGGCGTACATGTATGCGTTTACAGCTAGCAACGGGATAAAAAAGAGGAGTATACAATTACCAAAATGCAGACACGCACACAGTCGTTGACTTTCTCCCCCGCAGCGGTTGACGCTCTCGTCTCTTCGCTTTTTTCTCGCAGCTCTCTCGGCTATTTACTCCTCCTCGCGTACGATCGACGTGACATGTTTGTCGGCGGAACGCAGAGTCTTCTCTCCGCCTTTGCTCAACTGCCTCTAACGCTCTCTGTCTTTGTCTTGATCGGAGAGAGAGAGACAGCGGTTCGTCCGTCCTTTTCCGTATACGCAGGCTTCGAGTGCTGCACTACACAAATGCACACGGCAACGTATATATATATGTATAGCTGTTCGACTCGCGGTTCCGACTTCGACTGCAGCACTGGTGCAGCTCTCGAGGGTATAGGTATAACTGACGAAAAAGCTGCTGCTGCTGCGCGTGCGGGCACAGTCAACAACAACAGTAGTAGGCTAGTATTTTCTCGAGTGACGTTACCAGCGTTCCGATTCCGGAGACTCGACTGCAGATGGCACAGGAGATGTGTTCCTATATAGGTATATCGGGGAAATTTGAAAAAACTTCGTTTGCAGATGGAATAGACAGGCTGTAGCGTTGTATACTTCGGTGTTTATTGGTATACGGCTATGCTAATGATCCTTCCCCCGCCGAGTAGTGATTCATGAGTGTACTAATCAGTCAAGGCCTGACAAGTTGGGACTTGTCTTGTGTGCATATATTTACGCCTACGCAGTGTAATGGGGATATAATACAGGTCTTAGAGCAATCTTCAATGTCTATACCACATTAACAATGCTTTTTTAGTATTCAATTAGATTTTTAATTGACAGTTTAACAGATATAGAACCAATTTAACGATGGTAAAAAAATCGCTGTGTGCTTTACATGTTTTATACTGATATTGGACTTTTAGGTAAATATCTATACTAATAATCGACTGCTATAAATAATCCTTTACTTTGTACAATTTTTAAGTCATAAGAATAATTAATTAAGTCTTAATCAATATATCGCAACATTTTTGAAATTAATACAATTTTAAGGAAGAAGACACCTATAGTAACCCGTAAGTAAGCATTATTTTGCAAGTCCAATTATTTATGACTTATTATATTAAATATAATAATTGAATTTCCACATAGTTACCTTAAACTCCGCTGGACACAGAGCGTCGCTGCAGTAGCAAAACAATAAATAAGCTATTCTGCCATATTTTATCAGTCTTTGGGAATGTCTCGAAAAGCAGCAAACGCTTGGATCGTATCAATCAGCATAACAGGAGTAAACACAGTCGAACAGATGGTAGCGATACTCACTACAAAGTTCAGATGATTTGCGTATAGAATCGAAGCATTGATGTGTAAAAAAGTGGAGGGAGAGATCCGTCTTGAGTGGAACAGAGAAAGAGGTAAGGATCACAACTATATCTATACGTCACATGGCGCGATCACTCTCGCGTATAACTTGTATACCTATAGTTTCTCTTGTACACACATACACAGGCAGTGTTTATTTTTGTTCGATATATAACAGCCAACGAGTCTAATTGCGCGCAAATGACGGAATAAAGAAGTCGGATGCTATCAAACCGTTATCAACCTGTGTGCGCAATCGCTCAGCGCGTCTTTGTCGCTTGAGAGGTTAACTACGACGCATGTGTGTGCTGCTGCAGTCAACACTGTGTGGAATTCGTATACTTCAAAATGGGCGATAATTCACAGTCTGAAGCGTTCGAGACTCGTAAGTATTATTTATCTCGTATATTGGTTAAGTCTTTCGTGTACTTTGTTAATCATTGTTGCTTTGATTTATGCCGCGCAGGAATACGAGTCAGCGGTGGAGGCAACAACGGAAGCACAGGTTCCGATGGGGATAGCAAATTGGAACCCTCTAGTCCTGTAGATAGACATACGTTTTCAAGATGCAGCAGTACAGGCTCTGTAAATACTCCGTCTTCTTCTGCTCATAATACTGGTGAGATTGAATTTGTGATAAAAGAACGATTCATTGAGATCTGTTGTAGTAAGCTTGTGAGTTGCAATTTTTGCGATGATTCAATTACGGTTGATGAATTTGTATGAAAGTGCAGCTCATTGCATCAGTGATAACTGTTTAATCTCTTACTTTAATTGATATCTTATCTTAATTACCAGAGGATGAAGACAGTGACAATAAAAGCTCTACGATAAGTTATAAGGAACGTCGCAGAGAAGCCCATACTCAAGCTGAGCAGAAGCGTAGAGATGCCATTAAGAGAGGATATGATACGCTTCAAGATCTTGTACCTACGTGCCAACAAACTGACGCTTCCGGTTACAAACTGTCAAAGGCCACAGTTTTACAAAAATCGATTGACTACATTCAGTTCTTGCTACAGCAAAAGAAAAAGCAAGAGGAAGAAAGAAACGCACTTCGAAAAGAAGTAATTGCCTTGCGTATCATGAAAACAAATTATGAACAAATAGTTAAAGCTCATCAAACACAGCCTGGACACTCGGAAACTCGCGTCTCTGATGAAACTAAATTCCAAGTGGTAAGCCAATCCATCCATTATTTATTGACGAATTAATATGCATGACAAAAAATGTACATATCCTATATATACATTTGTAGATTAGTTTAATTAATTATTGTGTGCTTAGTTTCAGGCAATTATGGATCGTTTATTCCAAACTTTTGATAATGTATCTGTTGCAAATTTTGCTGAATTATCGGCTTGTGTATTTAGCTGGTTGGAAGAACACTGCAAACCACAGGTTAGTCATATTGCATGGATTAGAGTAATTAGAAATACAAACAAATTTTCATCAACAATAATTGATTCCTTTATTTACAGACTCTTCGTGAAGTGGTTCTTTCTGTTCTACAACAACTTAGCAATCAAATCAGCTAGTATACAATATGTTTTTTAAGTTTATAAGAATTTATTTTTTATCTTACAGTCAGATTTCTTTTGGGAATCAGTTTTAAAAGTACAAATTTAATGGAAGTTACGTTATTATTTTTTGTTGTCTTTAGTTATATGTTATAATTTGTTCAGATAACTTAGCGTAAAATATCGCAAGTTATGATTGCAAAAATATTCCAAACAAATTCAATTTAATCAATATATCTTTTATTTTAATTAATGTAACATTTTTGCATGATGCCATGAATATAAACTATTCTTTAATACTATACTACGTTGATTTACGTCCCTTTTTAGGCATGTAGATATAAAAACTATAAATGTTTACAAATATTTAAAAAACTTTAATAAAGTTGAAGGAAATTCGGTAAAACTGTGATTTACTTTTTCAATTGCCTTTATTTGTTAGATATGGTCTTTCTAAAATCGACACCATATATATAATCGTAAAAATGTTTTTATGAGTAATCTTATAGTTGATGCGGATTCTTGTAGTCTCGTTTCTTTCTCCACCACCTCGCTTGACTATACCTTTAGCTTCTCAATCTTTCAGCATCCGGCATATGGCCTAATCTTTTCCTGGTGACGACTCTGGTCGATACCCCTGATGGTCAGCTGCATATGACATTTCGCTGTTCTGCAGCACATAGTTTAGTATATGAGCTTCTTTACACGATCCTTGCAATACGTAGGCAATGTATTCGCGAGATCTCCAAGAGAATTCATGACTACTTTGTGGTTAATTTCTGGTGTTTTTATGTGAGATTGTACCTTGGTAACCATATCATTCAATAGTAAGTCACCATCGGGAATAGCTTGCGATTTAGAAATCGCATCGGTTCCATGAGTATCATTTTCATCTTCATCCATGTCAAACAACTTGTCATCTTCATATAATCGATATTCACAAGCACAAAATTATATTATAATTTATAGGCATATTGCATATTTTCAAAATGGATATCTTTGGATCCTAGCTGTCAAAGTGGACTCATCAGTAAGACTGACAATTTTCCTTAGACGCCTACCACATGGTTGAAAATTAATTGTGAATTCATAAACTCTTCCTTTATCGTTGCAACAGCTTCTTCAACTATAGGTAGCACTTGATAATATCTCTTCATTATAGCGTATGAATGATTGTTTAAAAGTTTTTATTACATTGAATCAATATTTGTGCCTGAATGAATAAGAAAAATCTTAAAATATAATCCTCTCTTAAAAAAGTCATGAGTGAATGTTGTGAAGCCAGTTAATGTCGTGTTTGATCGCCTGGTTTAAGAATTGAGGAACGCGAATCAGAATCTAAGCTGGATTCAAAACGCTGAATCTAAATTCTAAATTTGATTTTATAATAAATATAAATAAAATAATTAAAGAGTATTTAAGAGTTAAATTAATTTTAATATTAATTATAAAGACTATTTAATAAGTAAATAATTGTCAAAAACGTTTGTATGGGGACTTCTGGACAAATTCCAGTGTTCCATGATGACCATGATTCTCTTAAAAAAGTGATATCCTTTGTGTTTATGAAGCATTTAATGCTCTGTTTGATAGCCTGGTTTAAGAATTTAGGAACGCAAATAAGAAATACGATATTTAGATTGAGCCCTCTCTTAAAAAACTGACCTCTGAATCTCGAAACTTATACATTGTAATCTCCGTTGTTTTGAATATAGCCTTATGTTTTTGAGGTTTAAGATACGACGAATAAAACTAAGCGCGCGAAGCGCGATGGATTTTGCTAGTTAAGTAAATAATTTATTGAATATGTCCAAAGCAAATTTAAGTAAATATACAGTTTGTATTTCAGATAGTAATTTATTGAAAATAGAAAATATTCGTAATGTAAATGCCTAAAATATTTAAATACTTGATTGTATTTGTTTGAATAATTCTTTATTATATTAAAGAAATAAAGCTGAAAAAAAGCTGAAGGAAATAATTAATTGTTTGCAAATAATGGACACTTACTTTTAATTATAAAATGATTTATTTGTGTACAATTCTTAGAAAATATGTTCAATATCAAACACAAATTTTCTGTAGTCAAAATTATTAAATATATATTTAAATTCTATGCATTAATTAAAAACAATATATACTACAAATAGACGCTCGGTTCTTATAATACCAAATATTTTTTAACTTCAAAGAAAAACATTTTACAAAAAATAGATTCATGATACAACATTTTTTTTCAGTGTGCAACCAAGTCAGCTAGAATTTTGATGCCCTTTAGGTGGTGTCAGTGACGTCGGCTACTGCTGTTGTATTAATACCGACAATTTACTATTTACGGTTGCAACACTGGTACTGATTGTAACAGATTGGCATAATCATTTTTAGTCATGAATGATAATAATCGACTGATCGACCGAGTACATAATCGTCGACGCGTCAAGTCGGTAATTCGAACAGATCATACATAGTACTCTAACGAGACCAACAGATGGTGCATGATGTAAATAACGAAAGAAGAGACATAAATAACGTATATAAGTATATAGCTTCATAAATTTATGCTGATAGAAAATAGTAATTTGTAGTAAAATGTCTCATAAACATGGTTAAAAATTTAAATACCATCGGCAATCATACAGCTACAGATTTTCCGATTCGGTCGGCATACTAATAATATCTCCTGGTCGAGTAAGATCACAGAGTGCGATGACATCAGCATTTCCAGGTTTGTCATTATCATCAGAATCGTCTGTAATTCGCCAAGGAGGCAAGAGACGCGTCAATGTTTATTGTTTTCAATTTTACTCGAAATTTAATTTTTGTATAATACCTGTCTTTTTTCTGCGCTTTTTCGATCTTGACCTTCGATTTTCCTCCCTTTCCGGTGGGTTTGGCTGAGGTGGGCAGAAATAGTCGCGGAATATGTAGACGTAACAAACGAATATAGCAGAAATCATTGAGATACTTAAAAACGCTAAGAGAATGATTATGAATAGTGATGCGCCTTCACTCAACATTTTGTATCTGTATAAAACTCAGTTTAAATATTAGTACAATTATTATTTAAGTTTAATTATTATTTAAGTTTAGTTACCTTACTAAAATTTTGCTGAGCACGTTCACAGTCCAAAATGTATTAAAAACACCTTCACATATACCTTTCAGTGATCTATGCTCGAATTAACAATTTCTTTCCAAGTATAACGAACAGGTTATACATAATGAAGACAAAACCATGTATCCTACCAGCGAGACAGCGTCGGTGAAACTGGCAGTTTCCCATTCGTCTATACCCAACTTAACGTGTTTATATTTTGCTCTCCATATACTCGCGCTTTGTGTACATTCGACGTAACGTTCAAATCCCGACGATTACACGAGAAACGCGTACGTGCAAATCTAAAAGTAGCCCGTATTTTAGGCTATCGCAACAATCATTTTATTTTACATATTGAAAAACGATTCTACACATCTTGAGATTCGAATCGATCGGTATAGGTATATGAAGATCGGTATTTTGTTATAGATATTGTTAATGATCGTCGATGCGCGGCAGTTTAGAAATTTAAGCTAGTCAGTATACCGCGACGAGTATAACGACGATGACGGATATAAATTTGTAGACCGAAAAGGGTAAGACATAAAATACGCAACAAAAGCTCTCCCTCTCCCCCCCATAAAAGTCGGGGCGTTAAAACAGCGGTTTTATGGCCCGGCGAGGCATAAGCGCGATGTAACCGATCGTATATCGGTGAAGGAGTGCTTGTTAATGATGGTCTCACTCTTTCTCTCTCTCTTGTCCTCCTCTGGCAAATTTTCAATTACCACGTCGGCGCTCGGGCAGAAAATCGTTCAAAATGGCGCTTCGCGCGTGTGTATCGTGTGCATACAGGTTTGCTTTTCGTTTATTAATGCCCTTGTAATATATGTCCGTTCGAGCTATATATATGTATATATATATATATACCGAGTCGTTCCTTTTTCTTTATTTATCATATTTGAAAATAATGGCGCGAAATTTAATTTATCGCCCGGGCCGTGCAAACATATATGGAAGAACAAACAAAAAGAAAACGAATATATATAAAAAAAAACTAAAAGCGGCTAGTATATCAGAAGCGATTAGACGGACAAGACACCGGGCGCGAGAAGAGGATAAACGAAATAAAAAAGAAACAATATATATAATCGAGACTCGCCTCCACTGCGTGCGATGCTGCTAACGGATCTATCTCGATAAGCTTCTCTCCTCTGCAGCATCTCTTATCCGAGAACTATTAGTATTTTGACCGGACTAATGTATACCTTTTTCTTCGCGCGACTGATGGGCTTTTTATCTTCGGGCCTTTAACTAGGAAGAATGTCTACAAGGTAAATCGTTTACATATATATATGTGTGTGAGTGTGTGTATAAAGAGAGAGAAGCCACAACCGGACGGATTATCTAAATTGATACTGATGCTCGAGAGAAAAGTCTTCGACGGCCGTATATATGTGAACCTGCTTTACGGGCAGTTTAGATCAAGATGGAAAGCTGTTTGTGAAAAAGTTTTAATTTTTCCAGCGTTTTTACCACTGTTGGTGCGAGTCGGTAATGCAGATTTGGGGGCTGGTCAGTGGAAAAGTTAGCTTGAATGGTGACCGTAAGATGGCGAGGTATTTGTGTTCGAACACGACGGTGTATATATCAGTTGAAATTTCGACATTAGAACGAATATAAAATTAAAGTTGAAAGTACGTGAATTTGCGCAATCAAGATTTTTGAGGATACAGGGTATGGAGATGATAGTTTTGAATTGTAAACGACAGATAGAAAGATTCATGTGTAATTGATTTAATTGTTGCTAATATATATATACATAATTTATAAATTCTCTTGCTCTACATACAAATAATACTATCTATTAAGAAATAATTAATATTATGTACCGCGTGGCTGTATGTGTGTAGCGGTTGCCTAGTGGTCCTGTGCGTGAGCGCATGCGTATACCAAGTTATCGTTTCAAAATAATAACTCGGGCGAAGAAAGTCACGGGTCTGAAAGAGTCTTATTTTTGCACAATGAGACGCTTCTTCCTTAAGCAGAAGACTATGGAAAAAAATTTTCGATTTTTCTCTTCATTTACGGCCCGTAAATGAAGCAAATCCAAACGAATTTCGAGTATTATAACACATCACCTGATTAACTTTCTCCGCCGATACATAATGCGCGAAAGTAGCGCAATGGCCATTTACTGGGATGAAAAAGATAAATATATAGTGACAGAAAGAAATATAGAGATAAGAGTTGTATAAAATAATAACGATCACCGGCAATCATAACAATGAACATCGTTTCACCAACGTTTTCGTCGTCCGGCTCGAGTCTCGACTGTTTATATAAATATCAAATATATATATAAAATATATATATTCACTTGTAAACTACGTTCGTACGCCTTCTACTATATATATAATTCATATGTACAAAATCCGAGCAGTGGGCCGATTCGATCGACCACTTTTGGTCCCCCGCATTTATATATAGCGAAAAATCGCGCGACAATTTTTTCTTTTGCTCACGACAATATTGATCTTGCGATGCGGTCAGTCGATATATCGAACATTTTTTTTTGTTTAAATAACAGTCGCAGCTATACAGGATATGTATAATAATATTATTATTATATATATATACGCGCGAAAATTACGATACATCGTGCACATTTGCTCGACGAGCCTTATCTATAATTACAAACTACATAGTCCCTTTCTTTTAGAGCTACATATTCTTATCCTCTAGGATAATTTATATAAATATAATATCGGCGAAAAGAATACTTGACGGGATAATAAATAATTTTTAACTTCGACTTCGCAGCTCCCCGACGAAAAGGCTCGTCGAACAATCGTTGCTCCCGAAAAGGGAGAGAATCGGCTTGGAAGGAACCACGTCCGCTATATTCGATTGCCACGTGCAGATTCTTAAAAAATATTTACGTATATTTGCTATAAGTACTAATATACTATATATATATATATATATACCGTGTAGTTGAGTAGCTTTAAATAATACAGTAAATTTTTCGTATAATTACAAAATAACGTATAAATCTAGGCTAAAGATAGTCAGACTCAAAATCAAGTACAAGCAGTGGTTCGTTCCAACCGATATATGTATATATGCAGCGCTAGATGTCGAGATATATATATATAATAAAATCCGTCGCGCACGTCCACTCGCTGACTTGCCCTATAGATCTACAATAAATATCGTACAATTAAAATCGGCGCGCTTAATGTACAGCTAAAAAGAAAAGGATATACAGACAGACAGACAGACAGAGAATAAGGGAAGGAAAGAGAGCACTGGCCAAAAATTCGATAAAGTACACAGTGTGATATGATATATGTATATAGAGAGTATGGAAGGAAGTGTGTAAATAATGCGTCGTCACTAGAGCGTGATAGTAGATAAAATGAAACATAAAAATATATCCTCGATCGTGTCTATATATTCAGTCGTAGATGATGCTCTTGGGCAGTACGTAGTCCGAGAGGCTGTAGAGGAACGAGGCGTACATCATGACGCCTTCGCTCTTCTCCGAGGTAACGTCCCTCGTCGTCGTCGTCGTCGTCGTCGTCGTCGTCGTCCGACTGGAGCTAGATCCAAGGCTTCTGAGCGTCTCGGCGAACCTGCCGAGGCTCGACTCTATCGACCTGAAGATCCTGTAGGGCAGGAAGGACATATGGGCGATCCACTGGCTGTCGACGAGCGCGTAACAGCTGGCGACGACGTCGTTGACGAGCAGCGTACCCTGAGCTGTCAGGGGTGCGTAGACACCTTCCTCGAGTACAAGCTTCACCTCCAGCACCTCGTCGTAGCGCAGTGTTTCGTTATTATTGCCCTCCGGCTCCAGGCTGGAGGTTATTTGCCTGACGAGTACTCGATCGCCCGGTTGGACTCGCGCCGCGAAGGTTACCGATTTCCCCTCAACCGGTACCAGGTGCTGAGGCGTCAGGGTGAGCACTTGTCCGGATCTCGTGGTGAGTCGTAGGAATTGCCGACGCTCGGCCGGTTGGCGATCGATGAACGCCAGGACCTCGCTGTACACGATCTCGCCCGTCGACTCGTCCAGCGCCGCTACCCGCTCACCTAACCTCAACTCGTCCAGTCGCCTCGTAAGACCGTCCGAGGTTCGCACCAGACTCGCAGCGGGGAAACAACCGCCCGACTTGCCCGCCGATGATGATTCTGAAATAGCACAGATTTTGAGGTTAGAATATTCCGCAGAAGGAGATTCCAAGGGGTACGCGTATAAATAAAGACTCCATGCTTACCTGACTTGACGGAGCAGTGTATGTGTGACCTCGACTCGTAGTAGACCCAGTCGAAGCCGGCCTCGACGGCCAATCTCGCGAGCATGCCGTACTTGGCGCGATCGCGATCACTCGTTGTCACGTCGACTGCTCGACCCTCGTAGTGCAGCGAGTCGGTCGCGTGTTTTCCCTCCTCGTCCCATCCTTCTGTCACCCTCAGCTTCACGCCTGGCCACTGGTTCATTACCGATATCGCCAGCGTGTTCAGCTTCTCCTTGCACCTCTGCGAACAGAAAGAAAGAAAAAGGTTCCGTTAGTCTCTCTCGCTTCGGACAACGTCAGTAACAGATAGTTTGATCGATTCATTGGTATTCAAATTTATATAATGCAACGCGGAAACACTGGACATTCCTGCGCATAGAGGTCTCTCGGCCCGCGGGGAATTCCCCGCCTCGTTTCTCTTCTTTTTTTCGTGTCGGTAAAATAGAGGCGGAGTGTGTGTTTATAAGGATTTTCCTCGTAAACGGCGTGTTTATTATACTTGTAAATGGGGTGTGGGAAACCGAGTGACTTTTATTTCACGATTTGTCCCTCTTGACTCTTCTTCCTCTAAAGAGAGAAAAGGTCGGCTTTGTGTTGTATTAGCGGCGGAGGGTGTACGCGCATCACAGTTTAGCATATTCATTACGGAAAAATTACTCGAAGGGCAATTTTCACGAAAAATTCCAATATCCATAGGTATGTGTGTAGACGCGTAAAAAGCTGTGTCGTGTGTATTTGTAATAAAAGGAGGGGCGAGTCATTGATGCCAGTATAGACACACACGCGGGAAGTTATTGTACAGCCGGCTCTTCTTCGAAAGTCAAAACATCGTATATAGCCACAAAGGGAGACCGACAGCCGGTATAAGAATAAAGGGGCCGCCGGAACAAGGCCAATGACACGAACGACACCCCCCTGAAAAAGCTGCGATATATAGAAAGGATTTTTCAGGGCGCGCGCATGACGAAGCAAACGCCGGCATTTGCGTGTTATATACCTGAGGTCCGCACGAGAAAGAGAGAGAGAGAGAAAAAAGCCGTTTTAAAAAGATCTCGCTTTCCAAACGCCGGAAAAGCCCTTGACTCTCTCGGCAGGCGTTTGTTATGCGTGTCGGCTTTTCTCAAAAGGATCTTGCGGATAATAAGGAGGGGGGGGGGGGAGAGAAAAACTGCAGTCGCGCAGAAAAAAGAGCGAGAGAGAGAAGCATAGCTTTAACTCGATTGCCCCCGGGGATAATCGGGCTTAAGTTCGCTCGCGAAGCCGCGACAATATTTACGAATAATCCCCCTACGCGGGGATTCCCCTGTTTATATATTATATATATCCGCATCAGCTTAAAAATAACCGCCTGATGGGACACGCCGGAGTCATTGTCGCGTGTACTCTCTCGAGCGTGACTCGAAGATTCTTCTTCCACTTTTTTTTTGTCAATTTTTATTTTCCCGAACCGCCTGCGATTTTACGATCGGTGAATAGCTGGGCATGAATGGAAGGAAAATTTGTCTCTTGGCTTTCTGGCTTCGCCGTAATTGATGTCCGATCGGCCGGAAGAATTTTCTTTACAAGCTCGCGTGTGTGTATACCGTATTATAGACTTTCTTTGAGGGAGGGATGCGTTTTCGAGTATAAAAGCGCGTGTAAATCTTTATGAGGTTTTCGACTTTGTTGCGGCGGCGATGCCTCTTTTGTACACATACACACACGAAAGTATCGCTCGCCTATATTATTATTATCATTCTTTTAACACAAATATGATTTCGCGTTAGAAAGTAATGTTCGACACGTTCCCAGCGATTTTTTCATGCAGATTTGCTTGAAAAACGCGAGATGATCGTTAATAAGAGAAAGTTATGCAACAATCAGTATATAGAGAAGAGTCCAACTGTGCATGTGCTTGTAAATATATGTGAACCAAGGAGAGTTGATGCGCGCCACTTATGGCTGAATAAAGAAGGCGAAAGAGAGTGAAAAGCGAGGCGCAATAAAGCCGGAGAAAGGCAGAGAGCTCGAGAATAATGGTTATGCAGCGTCGCAGCGCGGACCCGATGGGGAACCTTCGCCAGAGGGAGCCGAGCACAGCGGGGACCTCTATTTACTAATATTTTGGCAGCACACCATATTATACGAAGGACGAGGTATACACGGACGACGTGACAAATGGCTGTAGTAGCTGCCCGCAGCGGCAGCTACTCGCTGCTTCTTCTTCTTCTTCTTCAATGGAATGAATGAACCTCTCTCTCTCTCTCTCTCGCACTGTGTTTCTTCTTCTTCTTTTTTTTTCGAGGGGGAGAAATTTTCTGATCGCAGACGCAACGTGGCAGCGGAGGCACGAGATCGTTGCCGAGTTTTTCCGGGAAGAGGAAAATTCACGAGTGCCCGCGCGCGACCGAGGGTTATAACGCGAAAATTATTGCCGGTACTGCTGCCGCTATAATACGAGAGAAAACAGCTGTAGAGATAGTGGGAGAGCAGCATCCCAACGGGCTCCGCCTCCTCCTCAAGTCCCTCCTCCCGTCGCTTCCCACTCTCTCTTTTTCTCTCTCTCTCACATACATTACGTAGATATATATATATATATATATATATATATATATATATATATATATATGTATGTATGTATGTATATATATATATATATATATATATATATATATATATATATATACACACGTCTGATCTCGCTCCAGATCCATTGTATAGAACACGAATTGCTTCATCCCGCGTTGGATCTTCCAACTTTTCACAAAATTCCATCGGATAATGCGCAGCCGAGCGCAAGGAATGCGTGAGACTATATACGCGCGACTTTCCCTACGAAGACGATGCATTAGCATAATACACATAGGTATATATATATATATATCTACGCCGAGAGAGGAAAAAGAAAAAAAGGGCTGCGCAGGTGAAATCCGAGTTAATGGTCAGAGATGACGGGGCAACAAAACGTCGTCGCGCGCGCGCGCGCGAGTCTGTGTTTGCGGAGCTCTCGAGGCTCCTCCGCGAGCTTCCTCCTTGAGCCGCATCACACGTCTTTGTGCTCTGCAGCGCGAAAAAAGCGTATATAGCTTCAGGTATAGAGAGAGAGACGCGGCCGATACGTCCGGCGACGGCTCGGGTTACATCCTTATTATACACATAGCCGCTGCATCCGTGATCCTATATACCTATATATATATATGCACACAGAGGAGTAAGCTCGGAGATTTATAGTTTATGATTATAAGAGAGCTGAGAAACAATGTGATTTGCATCGTGTATTCGAGAAGTGATCGAAGTCGACGGAGCGCGAAGGAATAATATCATCTTCTCGCTCTTACCCTGTGGGAAGAAGGATTATAATATCGATCCTCGCGCGCGTCGATCCCCTTCTATATATATATTGTCACGCAGACAGGCACGCAGTAGAAGTGATGATATTTCGTTATATATCGGCGCCGAAGACGACATTCCGCGATATAACATTACGCCGCGCCGGATATTGTGTGTCGATTTTTGCACTCCAGTGAATTATATATACGCGCGCCCGGTCGTCCGGAAAAAAATTGCGTATATATATATATATAGTTTTCTGTATTATATATACACGTGCGAGCTGAAGGACCCGGTATATATATATATAGGGGTATTTGCGCGATTATGCTAATCCGTGTGTATATATACTCGAGCCCGGCATTTAATATGGAAATATATATTTTTTTACGCAAAAAAACGCGCTTTCAATTAATTTAATAAGGCGCTGCAAAGTTCGCATCGTCGCGGCAATTTATATCTTTACTGCCTACAGATTTATTACATTACGCTCGAGCTAATTAATTTCCGCGCGGCAGTATAAACACTTCTCTCGAATTATATCTCCACACGTCGCAGCAATAAAATCCAAAAAGCAAACTTTTTTTCTTCTTTATAGATTACTCTCGCCACGAATGAACACCCTGGTAGAAATTTTAACGATAAATTAGCTAAAAATCGCCTAATTTTGATCGCTTTTAGCTAATTTTTAGCTAACGATTAGCAAAAAAATGCTCTGCTCGCGGTAAATCGCACTTTTTACAATTTAAAAATTTCTCGTTCATTTTCTACCAAAGCTATACGCTTTTTTCCATTATACCACACACACACACACACACGCGCGCGTGTCTTAAAAAAAAAAACGTGATCCGACCGACGCAGCAAGTGCAGAAGAAAGAAAGAGATCGAAGGATCGATAGGCGCGCAGTGGGATCCATATATCGCGCCGAGGCGATCAAGGATCGGGTTATTAGGATCAAAACGAATGTAAATCCCCTTAACACGATCCCCACCGGCTAGTCTCAAAGACACCCGTCGAAAGTGCTCCGTTTCGTCCGTAAACACACGTAATATACCGCGACGAATAATTCTTTACAATTCACCGCGATATCCCATCGACACTAATCATTACACACACGACGCGTTCATTAGCTTAACAAATTACTCCGACACGCGACTCTCTCTCGTGCATAAAAAAGAAAGAGTCGATGCTCCGCGTGCAATCGAGCTTCTATATATATAATTGCCGACTTGTCGTATATACACTTGAACGAATTTCCAAAGTGCACAGACACCTATTAGTCACAAGCTGTTTGCTATTCATCGATATACGCCCGTATATGCAGAGCGTCGCATTAAGTTGTACACACACACACACACACGCGCGCGACCTGATGCATGTTAATTACCGTCGTTATATAAACCAGGCAATTTTCAATCAAGCGAGAGAGAGAGAGGATGTTTGTTTATTAAATCGCGGCGCGAGTTGATTGCCTGATTTACGACTTAATTGCCGTATATATATATATATATATATATACAGCAGCGCGAGAAGTTTAAAAGCGCAAACACGGCTCGGTCATTGTTGCTATTATGAGAGAGAGGAAAAAATGCGATTCGGAGAACGGTGTCGATTTGCACCCTCTCGCGCGAACTTTCATAATATTGTGCGTTTCGTCACGTGCGTCGGTAAGAATAGGCTATTTAACGCGTGAATAATACGTGAAAAAAAAGAGTAGGTCTTTTCCCGAATCTCGGATATTTACGAGAGCTGCGCCGACAAAGTCTCGAAAATTGTTTTTCCATACATATATATATATATACATGGGCTATTGTGCGGAGAGGTCGAAAGTGAAAAAGACCAGTCATTATAAGCGAAACTCGACTTCTCGAGAAACCCAATATCCAAATATTTGACGCCCACGTGTATAATACACGTAGACGCGGGTGTAAACACCGGAGAACCTTTTCAGGAGTAGCCGCCCGCCTCCGAGCGTTCGCCGAACAATTAACGCAGCCTTTTCCGGCCAAATCGCTGAATATTACGCGCACGAGGTAAAAAACGCTTGTAAATCAAAATCCGAGGAAATATTTGTGCGCGACTCGATTAGACTCGCTTCGCTCTCCATTATGTCCACTTTCGTGTCCAGCAGGACAAGCCGCATTAGCCCCCCGAGAAACTTGTGAAATGCTACCCGTCGTGCGGGACGGCTTTTGTCTTTCTCCGCTGAAAGAGTGTTTTTCCGAAGGAAAAAAACTCTGATTTACGACAAGCCGAAAGAAAAAAAAACTAGACCCTTCCGGACAAACACACACACGTGTGTGTGTCGCTCGGAATTTTTAGTCGATCGCGAGAAGCCTGTATATCCGAGCGATAAATTTCGAACGAGATAAAAGAGTCATACAGTCAAATAAAGGGTTAGACTCGGTACACAGAACACGAGCAGCTTACAGTGCACGTCGGGAGAGAAGAATAATCCTCCCGTTGGACAAACACATCAGAGAACGAGCCGACGGAAGCCGTAACTGCGCGGCAGAATAGACTTCTCGACCTTCCGGAGAGCGGCTGTATAGTACCGCAAAAGGTTCTCTCCCCAAACAGTCGTTTTTCACCAAGGCCTACTACTGCGAAAATGGGAAAGCTGCTCCCTGGCTTTTTAAAACGTGTCACGAGCGACGACAGCTGCCACAGGGTGGTCCCTACTGTTCTCGGCGGGGCGGACCGCTTTGAAGAGAAATTCACCGCGGCGCCTGCATATCCGGCTGCTTCGAGGTGCGATAGATCGCGGCTGTTGTTTATATGCAAATTTTATCCTACGCGCGGCTGACGCATCCCGCGTATTGTCTATGTGTGTGTGTGTGTGTGTCTAGTCGGTAGCTCCTTTTTTCCATTGTAAACACGTATATAATAATAGAATGGAAGGAAAAAAGTTCGTTTGTACGTCTCGTTAACGCCTAAAGCGGATCCCATGGGTCCGACATGTGTAGACGATATGCCGGAGAGGCTCGAGTTGCATAAGCCCGCGGCGTAAATCACGAGTGAAAATTCAGTTTGTTCGGGACGTATTAAAAGCCGCGGGGATTAAAAGTCCGCGCGCCGGTCTCGTTTTTTCGTCGAAATTTTTAATCCGCGCGAAGCGAAAATCTCTCGAGGAAAAATATTTCACGTAATCACAGAGTACAAGCGAATACTAATGGGAAATTACGCTCTCGCGATGCTGATATAATTACACACGGGACTATATGGAGGCGAGTGAAAGGCTCGCGGAGAGAAAAATCGATATTAATACGCATAAAAAAGATTAATCTCGCGCATAACGAGTTTATGATATTTATCATTGAATTTATCCGTCGCTGCACACAGTCCCACGCGTTCGAGCGCTTACTCATCAATCACGACGAATAATACCTATGAAAGTTCACGTGTATACAGGCGAGACCGAGCGCAAAAGAAAACAAAGCCGCGAGAGAGCGAAATAAGCTCGCAAAAGCGAGAGGAGAAAAAAAACGCAGCGTCGAATGAGAAACGAAACAGCAAAAGTCACTTAACGGCCCCGCGGATTGACTGTAATCGAGATTATCGAGGGAGAATAAGAGCTGCCCGCCGTAATGCGGCAAAAATTCTGCGAGCGCGTGTATACACATCATTTTTACGCGTCGAAGCCGCAGCGGAGAGTTTGTTGTATGTATACACACGCGAGAGCCGATTCACGGAATGTATATTCCGCGGAAAAGGTGCGGGAGGCTTTTCGTGGTATGCTCGCCGCGGCGAGAGCAAAAAGTTAAATTAATTAGAGGGAATCGTGCGGCCTTTATTTTCTGAAATTTAATGAAAAACTTCACACGAATAGAGCCATTCTTATTGCGCGCACGCTCGCGGTGTACTTTTCAAATTACGCGCTCTTTTTGCCCCCGCGCGGAATTCCGCTTGAAACGCGCGCTCGTCGAGTGCCGATTTTTTCCTTCCTCGTCCTCGTCTTTCTTATACACACCGCGGAGAAACAATAATACATTCGATAAACTTTTAACGCGGCTAATAGACCCGAAGTGGAGGGAAAGATCGGTATCTCGATCTCCACGTCAAAACACACCGACGCGGCGATCGGTTTCTCCGAAGAATGGCAGCAGGCTAATACCCGTGTATATATACACGCCGAGAGAGAGAGAGAGAGAGAGAAGCTTAGGATGCGATCAGGTGTTGCGTTCGAGACCGCCTCACAGATGCTGTCTTTGGAGATCGGTATTACGGACGCGGAGATAAAAAGCGAGATCGGTATAACGCCGCCCTGTTAATTAGCCGCACCTGCGCCCCCGGGGTTCTCTAATGTAAAATAAAAGTGCATTACACGCGCAAACGAATATAGAGGATCTGGTTTATGTATATACACTGGAGATCGGTATGGGCTTTCACCTTGTACGCTTTCACGAATTTTTCAATAAATTTATTCGGCGGCCGATCAAAACACGTTATATCCGACAGCTGTTTATCCTAATATCCCAGTAAGTACCTGCCACAATACTCGTCATCTCGCCGGTTATAAAGAATGCGCGTGAATCACACAATAAAAATCCAGAAGACGCCGCGGACAACTTTTCACACGAGCCGCTGTATGTATATACCTGTGTGTATATATGTATACTTTTCAAGAAAGCCCGCTGACCATAAATTTCCCTAAAGACCCTTCCTCCGTTGCTGCTGTTGGGACGTCGTGTAAAAAGCCGAAAACAGACGCAGCGGGATAACCCGATGCATCTTATATACATATATATATATATATATATATATATATATATATATATATATACACGGCGTTTTGTTCGGATGCGTTTAAACACTCGTGTATATATATCGCGCGAAATTTTAAATGTATATTTATACACCAGATGTATGTATATATATATATATATATATATATATATATATATATACATATATGGATTATAATAACGGGATATTATGTATATATATATTTACTGCATACTAATGGTCGTCCAGAAGTAGCCTATCAGTCTGTATAAAGGATGACCGATTGATTTAATGCGAGTGAGATCCCGGAAACTCTCTCGCGCGCGCGGCTCGGAGAATGTATAATTTGTGTATAGTTAATTTATGCTATTAAGATAGCCCGCGCTCTATACAAAGTAAACTGATTAGTCTCCGACGCTTATTTCCATATTAATATGGCACATACATAACGGCCTGAAATATGTCAACCCTTCCTATCTCTCGCATCAGCGTATATATATATACCTTCTCTAATACATATATATGTATATATATATATAGGGATGACAATGGCGCTGTCTGGGCAAACACAGCCTCGGGCAGAGTTTATTTAGCTGCGCACGATGCACTGCGAAATTGATTATAACATATATATATATATATATATATATATATATATATATATATATATATATATATATATATATTCATGCACAATGGATACACTGCTCCTCCCGACACGTCACTTTTTACGTGTAAAACACTACTACACGCGTACGCTCATCATCCATATATACATATACACACAGATGCAACAAGTCCCTCTCTGACGCACGCGTTTATAGAAGTGAGAATTATTGCAGGCTACTAATTAGATTAAAAATCAGCGCGTGTACACAGGAGAGTCGAAAAAAATCTTATCAGTCGCGTCCATCTGGCGAATCCTGCCGCCGGCGAATCAGAAAAGGAGTATATATACACACACACACACACGCGCGCGCGAAAAAAAGGACACTCACCGGCGGCGTCGGGGAAGAGGTATATAAAAAAAACTCAAGAAAAAGGACGACCAGGCAGAAGTATAGAGGAATCTCCGCACACCGCGCGCGCGGAATACGATATAGGGCCCCGAAGCGAGTCCGTCTACATACGTGTGTGTGTGTGTGTGTAGCTGGTATCATCGCGCGATCCTTTCCCACGTCGCGCGCGTATACCGGTCATCGGATCCTTCGACCGACATCGCGCGGACATCGCGCTCGCGGAGGAAGGAAGTGGTCTGCTTCTTCTATATATTATAAGAAAGATCACTTTACGCGCGTGTGTGTTATATATACGCGGCTTTTTTTGCTCGAAACTTTTCCGACGTATAATACACCGTCGCCCGAGAGTCGAGCGTATATTACGGGGTGGGGGGGGGGAGGTATAAAAATAAGAGGAAGAGAAAGCCTCCCCGCCATTGGTGAACACTCACACACACACGCCATACTCTCTGACCCGACTGACCCCACGTGCATCATGGCGGAGTTCCCTCTCTCCCTCTCGAGCCCCGGTATTACAAGCTTTTTCTCACAGAAGAATAATACGAGAGCTTGTATATACGTTTGCTCGACGCCGTATACGATCGAGTTCTTCTCTCCCTCTCTGTTTTGCGGTCTGCGAGACTCAACAAACCGCCTGCGTGTCCAATGACTTTATTGAAAAATATATATATATATATACATCGATCTATTTTTCGCGAATTTACGATCGCAAACGCGGATTATACATACACTTTTGCCAAGTCGATTCAATCGCTTTATCGACTGCTACTCGCGGCCTCGTAAATCCGCGGATTTGAATATCCCAAGCGGCTGTAAAACTTTCATTGCGCAGTATATCTATGTATAGTTGAAAAGAGAGATATATACAGCAAGTGTCACCCATATATGTATATATATATATATATATAAACTCGCCACGTGGCTGTGCCGTGTTCTATATAAACTCTCGTGAGAAAGAGAACAAGTAATTTGCACCTGTGTGCGCGTGTATAGCAGCACGTGTTCTCCGAAGCGAAAACGCGCGTTGCATCACTGATAACAAGCGCTCTCGCGAGCAATTACGCTGCATCGGTACATGCATATATAGCTGCTGTATATGAATATCGATTACGAGATAATAAACTACGTTAAGTATATATATATATATATATATACATATGGATACAGCGTGCATAGACGCTTTGCTCAGCTTTCTCCCTAATCTGTATTATATATAGCTATATATATACGGCGCGATATCGTATTTCTGCAGTAGCGCAGACGGCTTCTTTTATTTCCTCCGCATCGCTATACGCGGATGCAATATGTATATATATAAGTGTCGCGAGCGTTCAACGACTTTGCACCTGTTGCGCGTACACTTACGTTTCGCGACGTTTCTTTCTCGCGAAAATCCGTGGGATATGTACACGGCTCTCCTCCTCTCTCCTGGAGTTTATTTGCCGTAATTGGAGGAGCTTTAACGCGGCTAAGGCAAACACCGGTTATGGCCGCCATAAACCTACCCACAATCACTTATAGCTCATTTTTTTCAGCCCGACTCGCGTTCTTCCCTCGATTTTCTCAACTCCTGCGCCGGCTATTACCGATTATTATTGCTTTTCTTCTCGCGATCGTTATAAAATCGGTTCATACACCAGCCCCCCTTTTTTGCCCCGAACGCGTTCTCCCGCACTTTTTGCGCGCAGTTTATATATACGCAAGCTTTTGTTTGTCTAGTAGAAAGTTAAAAATGTTCTTGTCCCTCCGGCATACGTATACACAGTACGCAGATATTTACTCATCGCGCAGATAACCTATCGATAGCCGATTTCCGACTAGACAAAACAGATAAGCCCAAGCTTATATTCGAGCACATTATATCCCTGCGTTGTACGTCTATATAAGCAGGGATTTCGTAAAAAAATCGGTTATATAAAACGGCGTGATTCAGCGCTGTATACATAATCGTTACCGATCTCCGAAAAATCGGTTATCTCCCTCCGACGGTAGCGAAGGCCGCTGCGATAAACGCGTCCTAAGATAAGAATAAATAAAAGCGCCGGCGCCGACGAAACAAACAAACAAAAAAAAAAGAAATACCAACCTGAGTCATGAGCCGATCGGCGCCGGTTCCCTCCTCGTCCTTGAATATAATATCGACGTTGTAATTCGGCACGAGATCCCGAAACCTCTTGTCGTTCCTCGACACCCTGCCCTCGCCCAAGCCGCTCGCCGGCAGGGTGTTCTCGCTGACGTTCGGCACGTGCTGTTTGAAAACGAGGGGTGTGAGCTTGCGCAGAATCGGCCGGCGTCCGCCGCCGCGACCGGGTCCGCAAGCTAAGCCCGAGCTCGCGAACGCGCTCAGTAATAGCAGCGCCCCGAGCATAGGCTGCGCTATCAGCATGATTTCCTTACGCTCGGCGACCACCTCTCACCCTCACCGGTTAACAACTTAACTAGAACACTTGTATCACCAAGAACAACAACAACAACATGAACTGCTGCAACAACAACAACCGCTGCGCCGGTCGAGCATGACCGCGACTGCAGCATATCACCACAGTCACGACCACCGGTTTTTTCTTATTTTCCTTCTTGCTCGCTCCGCTGCAGCTTTGATTTTTCTCTGCGAGTGAAAAGTGTGGGTGCGTGTGTGTGCGCGTGTGCGCGTGTGGATCGGAGGTCTCCTGAACGCGCGACAATCTCGATGCGCCGGCCACGAAGCGACGACTGAGACAAGGTCGTCGGCCACGCGAGGAGCTCGACCAGAGCTTTGGGAGAGAGATAGAGAGAGAGAGAGGGACGTGCGAAAGCTTTTCCGGAGGTGGGAAAATGCAAAGATGGGCTTTCGCGCGGGTTGCCTTTACCCCCACCACGAGATCGGTAGCTAGGCGGGGGTGGACGCTTTCCGATTGGTCGCTGGGAGGAGCCTCCAATGGCACAGGTGCACGAGAGAGGAGGGGACGAAAGTTCACCCCTCCACTTTTACACGCAGACTTATTCTCTCTTTTCTTCGATCTCCTGCATGCAGACGTGTGTATATATATATATGCGATACGTTCGCCAGGGACAGCCGGGCAGCACTGGCTTCTCGCCATCGCGAGCGAGCATTGTTAAACCGTCCCCCTCTACTACTTATTCGTTGTATACTGTACGCACGATTTTTCTCGATAAGGACGATCGATAAGAGGTGATAAAAAAAAGAATTTCTCTACCGTCCCCGAGAATTACGCAGGGGATGGGTATACGTGTATATATATACATATATATGTATATGCGTCCTTGGGTCAGTTTTTCGAAAAACCCGGGAGGCTGTGAAATTCGTCACGGGAGCGTGGATTTCCGGTGGGAAAAATCAAAGTAAAGCGCATTGTTAGGGTGAAAGTGAAAAATCCTCTTCTTCTCTTGTTTACACCCGCTTCTGTACAGATAAAGCTTACGTATATATATATATATATATATATATATATATATATATATATATATATATATATGACGCAACGCGCGAGCCAACTGTTGAACGCGTATGTACACGCATCAGGAAAGCCCCAGTAGATTATATTCCCGGGAGGGGTAGCTCAGCTGTATCTCTCATTTTTTTTTCTCTTCTTGAGTCAACACGTCTGTTTATAAAGAGCCATTATGAGACCTGCGCGCATATGTCGCGTGTATACGCGGCCGCGATCGATAAATCAGTAATTGGAGCAAAAAATCAAATGTACTTCCCCTATATATATATATATATATATTGCATATACGCGTCTAGGAAAAGACAAGGATGGCAACTGACGTCACTCGATTTTTTAAAATAAAAAAACACGCAGCGGAGGGCTCGCCGCGCTGCGATAAGGAGGCGCGCGCGCTCATGAGGAAGCAGTTTTCAGACTGCAGCGGGCGTCGATGAGTCTCGACACCTACGTCCCTCCTCTCTGACGTATTATACAGTCGCTCTTTTTTTCTGCGCGCACAGGCTTCTCTCTAGCAGCGATGAATCAACGTCGCGCGATTATACATTATACCCGACGCTTATATATATATATATATATATATATATATATATATATATATATATATATATGTATAGATATACACACCGGCGCCGCTTTCTCCTCGTTTCCGCGAGTTTTATTATATATATATATGCGCGTGTGTGTGGAGTATACTTACAGTGTGGGTGCAGTCGGGAAAAATCACTTTGAATTACTCAGAGCCGCGTGCGGGAAGAGGAGGGGGGGGGGGAGGGTTGAAAAATTTCTGACAGCCTCTGTAATAACGCGTGCGTTTATGTGTGTTATATATGGCTGCGCTATGGGCGCACTTGGATCGAGCACTGAAATTTATATATATATAATTCGCAATGAGCATATCTGAAAGCCGGAGTTAAGGAGGTAATGTATAGGCATGTCCTTGTCCGGTATATATACTGCGCAGCTGGTCGTGTGCGTGAAATTATATTATGCGATGTAATATCGCGAAGGACAAGGAATTATATATATAGGTGTGATTATCGATTGTTTATTGAATATCGCCGGATTTTTATGTATTTAGACGCGCGGGTGTGCGTAGGTTTTGGAAATGTTTCGTTTGGATTGATAATACACACAAATTGTTTAATATGAGCGGTGAGTCATAGCGATTTATGTAACTTGTCAACTGAGAGATTAACGGGTTGTTTTGGATAAACGATCTTATTGTTTTTTTTTTTGTTCAGAAAAAATGTAATTCTGCAGAAATTGATGAGGATAATGTGTATAGGAGAAAAATGCGCATAGGAACGGTTTTTATGATATTCTTGTATATATACTGAGGGGAGTGGTTTTCAGGAAAAATGAAGTTTCTATGATATTTCTGATTGAAATTTTATACCCGTTTTTATATAATGAAAATACAGTAAATAATAATAATTCATGTATTTCAGTATATAGTCCCGTAAGTTTCCCTAACTAGAAATTTTCATTTTTTTAACAGTAGGAATGTAGTGGCAAATGGATAGTAAAAATTGAGGTCAAAATTCATAAAAATTTACGAAAACGTTCCTGTATATACATCGAAGTATAGGTTAAGGTGCAACGGAAATTGAGTTTTTTCGGAAATAGCAGCCAACTCAGACCTTTCTCATCATCCCACAATGTTTAATGCAAAATAATAAAAAATAAGAAAATATAATTGAGATATGTATTCGCGGAAATCGTGTATCTTCAAACGGGGACTTTTCATCAATTTCGCAGTAGGAAATTGTCGACGACGACGATGACCACCGTAAAGTGCGGAAAGCTTATCTGTACTCGATAATCGGAGAGCGTGAATCGTCACGTCATTATTAATCAAGTACGATTTGTATCCGACTGTACGTGATGCAATTTTTACGATATATTTTAAAAGATTATCATTTGTTTCCGGTGCAGGTGCGGTGAATAAACCTATGTCTTGATTTTATAAAATATATACATGATCCTATAATTCAATATAAAAAAATGTCTATAATCGTTTTTCACATATTTTTTTCTTCTTCAACCCACAAGTGTTCGAACTTCGGTTATACAGAAAAATATGAAAACCTACAGGATCACACTTTTCAATAATCAACTTAACGCTATACGCATATAGTTATTTATTGCAATAAGTGAATGCACTTCCTTAACGAGAAATCAATCTGTATAAGATAAAAATGGATCTTGAACGTCGTCCACTCGAATTTGGGGGAAACCCAGAGCTGATAATTTAAGTCACTGTAGCAGTAGATCCCAGTTCTTATCGCGGCATTCGAATATTTTTAAACCGATTCTTTTTTTTGCGGAAGCAGTGCGCATCAACTCGGATATCTCGATTATATGAATTCCAAACACATTTCGTTAGGTATATAGATATAGGGATTACTCGATCCAGGCGTTCGTTATCGCGTTTAGACTAGAAATTATAGTATCTTTAAATTTACGTTATTAATTTATACGTATATGATAAAATAATGACGTTTAATAGTAGTAAGATTCCGATGGGATTTGTACTACATATACAAAAAAAAATTCGTTTTGCGTGTTTCAAGATAAAATCGCTCAGAGTGTGTACAAACGATTAGATACAGTTGACAAATAGTTAAATTTTTCGCACTTGATTTTCTTAGTTCATTGACATAACGAAAGGCGTATAACAGTGCGTATAATAAAGCTCGTTTATTATTTTTTTATTTTCTAATATATGTGAGAACTGATTGTGAGGATACGGTCTGCTGACGTTTAGTAATCGATACTTGACGGATGAGGACATTTAACAATGGAATATAGATACGATCTAATCGATGTTACATGTCTTTGAATTATTATACCTGCAAGAATTTTTGTCGTGTTCAACAGATGTCGAATTGAAAGATGAAAATTTTTTTCTACTTCACTTGTCTGACACGTCTGCAAACTCTACGCATAAGTACTGTTAACATTTTTTTGTATCCAAAACTTGTCTTAATTTAACCACTTGACATGCTTGGCGTTTCATTATATATGTTATAGTTACATCGGATATTGTTTAACTTAAAATTTTATTTGCTCGACTTGTATTGAATTAGGTACAACAAATCACAGACATGATCTTAAATTGCAATTTATCTTATCATTATTTTCGAATTGCGTACTTCATTTCTAACAAATTGATTTTCGTATCTGATATGTACTCGTAGCGATTCGATCAGAATATAATTGACATCAGAAGAAACATATATACAGCGTGAACTAAAACAAAATTTGTCACGATATTTTATTTTTACATATTGTCAAATGAGAACAATAAAAGACGTCCCGATACTGAATTAAAATATGCCGATAATCATAACTGATTGATTTACACATCTGCATTTTATATACACTAACATTCCAATGAGGTGACTATATGTAAATAACGATCGAAGATTCGCTTGGATAATGCGTATAACAAACAATTTCGTCGATTACAACACCGACAAGATCAACATAGCGATTATTCTTATTTTTTTTTTCATCGAGATAATAGATGCTGCGGTCATCAGCTGTATACTGTATACACAATAAAATAATAAAAAGAAACACACCGCGGCGGTATATATAAGAAAAGAGATGAGCCTAAACAGATATTATTGGACAAAAGCCCGTACAATAGGTGTCAAATACCGCAAGCAGGTATATAGGCTCGAAAAGTTATAAAACCTCGACGTCGTATACGTATACATATATATATATATATAAACTCGCCTGGCCGGAAATATCGTGCAGCGCTGTATATATGTATATATGGTCGAGGGAAAAATGGCCTTTAGGTACGTAATGGTCGGGGTCAATATTTATCATTGGCCGCGTAATTTCAACGGAGAAGAGAAAAACAAATAAGAGTACACACGTACGTATATACATATATATATATATATATATATACGCGGGCTCTGGTACACCGGGTTGAAAAAGTGCGAGAAAGGGACTGGACACTACATATGTATATATAGCTTCAAGGCCAATAATGTAGCGACAGAATTTATGTGGTATATATACATGATATACCTGGGGCGAGACGAAGCGCATCGGCGAACGGGATCGAGAAGCGCCTCTCCCTCGCGTATATACGTATATATATAAATATGTATATATAGAACGGGATATAGTACCTTTAGGGGGTGGCATATCCCGCAGCCGGTAACGGTCGATATATAAATAATCCGCGGCTTTCGAGTATCATTACATCTGGAATTTCGTAAATATACAGAATGAAGAGAAAAAATTTCCGGCTATATACGCGTGTAGTCGCGGTATATATCAGAGAGAGTGCAGCAACAGCAGCAGCACAAGTGGCAACAGGTTCGAGCCTAAACGTCCTTTTCACACGGCTAACAGCCACTAATGAAGCATACACGATCAATCGTATATCCGGGCCGTAAAAAGAATGCTGAACACTCATCCTCTCTCTCTCTCTCTCTCTCTCACACACACACACACGCGCGCGTACACACATGGGGGGTCAGCTCGGACAATATTAATCGCGCGCTGAGGAGTATCTCTCAAAGCAGCGGGACATGGGAAAAAGTGTGTATATGTGTACGAGCGAGCGAGAGAGAGAGAGAGAGAGGTGATGGTCCAGGTAAGGCTCTGCGGCGAAATTTATGTATATACTCGCGACGACGAAGAGCCTGTATGTATGTATATATATAATGTTGAGAGAGTCCGATGCAGAGAGAGGCACACGCGGGGTGAAGGCGTCGACGCGGCCGAGGAATGCGGAGGTTCGTCCGGACGAGAGGAGAAAGAGAGAGAGAGAGAGAGAGGGAGGATGGCTGGACCAGAATTTTTCCAGTCTCTTAAATGACATCGCAAGCGAGCAGCAGCAGCAGCAGCAGCTCTCTCGCGATGCTAAAGCCAAGAACAGCAGCAGGAGAAGGAGAGAGAGAGAGAGAGAAGCCTATGCGCGCGTGAGAGAAGGCCGACAGAAAGAGAGGAACGCGGCGGCGGCGGCGGCGGCGGAGAGAGAAGACCATCCATCACGTAAGGCTCAAAGGCCGACTATACGGCTCGATGTAAAAGCGTTGCGGCGGCCGGGACACGCCAAACTCACCGGCCAAATATTGTGAAAGGTCTAGAAAAGGTAGAGAAATATAAAATAAATTTGCCTGCGCGCACGCTCAAGAAGAAAGAGTCTCTCTCTCTCTCTCGTATATACGTTTTACGGCGGTCCGCTCTTTGACTCTTCGAGACGCGCGCGCGAGCGAGAGAGGCGTTATATAGCGCCGAAAGTTGCGTGTACGTGGCCCTCTTTAACCACTATATGGGCGGCTCTTTGAACCTTCTTCTCTCCTGCTGCTTCTGCTCTTTCTTATATTACCGCCAACTAGTCTTTTTTAAAACGCCGACGCCGACGACCACTGCAATAGAACAATATATATATATAGTATGTGTGTGAGTGCAGTATATAGAATCTCAACCGACACACACACGTACGTGTAACGTGTGTATGGCCGAATTATTGCGTCTGCGAATTTCACGCTTCGCGCGAGACCAGCCAAATCAAACTATACGGAGAGAGAGAGAGAGAGAGAGAGAGAAGGCTCTTGCCGCCGGAGAAGAAAAAGAAAAAACAATAAAGATTCTTGTTAAGCCGAGAGAGTCGCTGCTGCGGCCGAAAGATCGCTGCTGCTGCAGAGAGAGAAGAATCGAGAAGCGAGCGAGATATGAATATAAAAGCTACGAGAGAGGAGCCCGCGAGCGAAAGAGATGGAGCGATAAAACTGAGAGAGATACATACATGGGGGATATGGTATTAGTTGGGAAAAAACGAGAGCAGGAGTGTGTGTGTGTGTGTGTATTGCAATCTATTGTATTATATCGAATGAAAGTTATATGTGCAAGGGATGAAAACCCGTGCGAGTATTAGTAAGAGAGAGAGGAGAAACAAGTGGGAGAAAGAGAGAGGATCGTAAGTTAGCACTGCGAGCACGTGCGAAAGGATCGACGAGAGAGAGAGAGAGAGAGAGAGAGAGAGGAGAGTGCAAAAAGCGCCGCCTCGACTGCTGCTGTGAGAGGAGAGACGAAAATACACCAAAGGGAGAGAGACGGATAATGTGAAAACGACGTTGCGATGTGAACAAGAACGTATAAGACTGTTGCAGCGAGCAGACGCGACTAAAACGAGTATATGTACCTGCATATAATGCGAAAGTTTAATGTCGCGAACCGTGGTATATGCAGTTGTTGGTTTTTTTCGAATTCGAAACTACACGAGGAGAAAACCCCCGGCGTAATAACAGTATGAGCGGCCTAACAGGGCTGCTTTGGCATACCCGCAGTGCGCTCGCAGATACTACCGAGGGAAAAAGCTTCTCTGCGCCACCTATCGCTGCTGTAGAGAACCTGTTTGTTTTACGGTCAGTTGTATATATGGCTTGGGACAGAGTGGATCGACTTCGACTGATTCGCACAATATTATTTTACTTTAAAAATGTGTAATACGTTGGAATTGGTTTCTACGATGTTCGCTTTTACCGGCCGAGTAAGCCTGCCGATATCGACTCGGGTGAAATAATGATACCTAAATAACGACTAAATTAATTTGGTTTCCTAGGTAACATTTCTAGAAACAATGGAGTTGATTTTAAGGAGGCCTGCTGATACTATCTCTGTCCAAGGTTTGCTTATGTTACGCTATCCATTATTCATAAGGGGCCTATAGTTCGTATTGCAACCATTAGCGCTGTAGTTAAGTGTATTAAAAAATCTTGGATTTCTTGGTTAAAAACGCCCCGAACAAGTCCACATATTTCTTTGTAATAATGAAATAACTGCCATTTCTGACCGCCTCTCAATAGAATCCCGTATTTTGACAGATTTGCTCAGTCGGTAAAAGCGGACAATCGAACCCTCAAAGAAGCGTACGATATGACATCTCATAAAATTCAAGTGTATGAAACATACAGATTTCGACGAAAACAGAGAGTCGAACAAAGAAAAAAGACTGAACGTAAAGCGGTAAAAAAGAAAAGGTGATCTTCGCACCAGGTCCCATTACGATAAGCAACTTTGATAAGAATTTAAACGAGCGCCGCGGAGAAAT
The DNA here is from genome assembly GCA_020010945.3 of Muscidifurax raptorellus. NCBI lineage: Eukaryota > Metazoa > Arthropoda > Insecta > Hymenoptera > Pteromalidae > Muscidifurax > Muscidifurax raptorellus. The sequence continues at coordinate 36,881,035 of CM052080.1, read as the reverse complement.
AAAAAGGGCGCTAAAAGTGTGAGAAAATGAGACGGCTAAAGAGAGGATAATAAAAAAAAGTTGTGAAGAAGAGAGAGCCCAAAAAAACAACATCAACGAGCGGTAGCAAGCAGTAAGCAGGGAAAGAGAGAGAGAGAGAGAGAGAAGAAGCAAGTGGCGAAAGTATATCAGTCAAGTCGAGGTGTGGACGACTGCGGACGGTGCGAGCGAAGAGAAGAGAAAAAGGGACTCGTGTTATATGGATGTGGACCACACGTATCGCGGCACGCGCGCGCTCTACCGGGGTGGCCCAGCGGCGCGCGCTTCGGCAGCACTCGGGAGCTCTCGGCACGCTCCGGACCCTCGAGGCCACACAGCGAGCGCGCACGCGCACCGGCTTGGGTGGCATTCTCTCCCAGGACCGTCCCGTGCCGGGAGAGAGCCACTGCTTGCTACCTACCATGCTCCTTCTTCTTCTGCTTCTTCCACCTTCTTCTTCTTCTGTTCGCGGCGCGAGAGTTTCTCACATCGGAGGCTCCGAACCGGTCGCGCCGCCGCCGTTGGCCAGTACGGACTCGCCTTTAATAAGCTTCCAATTTGTCAATTAGGGGGAGGCGCGAGAAAGAGCGAGACGCCGAGACTTCCGCTCGGGAGAGCCTCTCCGCGTTGCGTATATTTTCGCGCTAGGGTCACATACATATACACACGCGATAGCAGTGTATTTTTCGCTCGCTGAAATTGCACTCCTTTCCGGAGACACATTTCGAATTAGCGATAAAGCGGCCCAGCACCGCGTGTTCTGCTTCTTCGTCTCGATTCTTTGAGGGGGGCGCTCGAGTAGCTTCGGAGGATGCGTTCTCTCTCTCTCTCTCTCGTCGTCCTTTTTTGTTTACTCACCCGCCAACTGGTTTTGTATTAGTATACGCCGCCGCTGCTGCTGCCTCTCTCTGGCCCTCTTCTTTCGAGGCTCTTCGCCGCTGCTGATGCTCTTCCTTCGGTGTTTCTGTCGTCGCACCGGCGCGCGCCCTCTCTCACTGGCAAACAAGCGTCCATTGTCTTATCCACATCTCTCGCCGTCTTTCTCTTTTCGGTGTGTGTGTGTGTAGCTCGCTCCTGCTGCGGCCGTGAGAGACTGAAAGAGAGAAGGTGCAAGAAAAAAAATGCCTCGAGTTAGCGAGCGTATACGAGCATCCGACGTTTTTCTCACGTTGTTGCCGGCCGGACTCTCTTGAGAGAGAGAGAGAGAGAGCTGCACAACTTGCTGCTGCTGTATAATGTGTGTAGAGGCGCTTTCGATTTATATATATATAGCGACTGTTACTCAACACTCGCATATGCCTGATACATAAATAATTAATGATTTTCCGAGAACGTCAAATATTGGAACAAGTTCGCGCAGCTCTTTTGAATATGCCCGCGCGCGTGCGTGCGCGCCGCGAGTTTGTTCGCGCAGACAAGAAATCGGAATATAAAGAAAAAGAAGCGAAGAGGGAACGCGGCTGCGGCTCTCCTGAGCTGCCACTGACCTGTTAAATTATATTCATTCCAAGTCGTATATCACTAGATCACGTGATAAAAAGCAGCCAATCAACGGAATCGATCAGTGATTTATACCACGGCACATACTTGATCAAAAGATTATTTCGATTATACCACAGTCGAGCGCGTGTAATTTTATAATAGTTTTAAAAGTGTTACTATTTACTTATTTTTCCCTCCGAGTATCACAATTTCCCCGCGCTTTTTCAGATTTTATCAGCCGACGCTGTGTTCCCGCTAATTTCCAGCCGAGTGACATCGGATTTTTTGAAAAAAAATCTGGAATCTCTCTCGGCTGCCCCGTGAGATTCTTATCTCGCGGCTAAACACCCAAACTTCATTGGCTACTCTCAAAAAAAGACGCGCGTGTGTACAAACCTTTTCTTTCACCATAACGCACACACCTATATACAGCAAACTCATCTCGACGAGAGGCCCTTCAAAACGCCGCGCGGACAAAAAATGTGCCGTTATCGAAACAGTGTCGAAGAATCGAAAGCCTATCATATACTTTTATTACATTCCCTCTCCTTCTCTCGGCTGAAAAGAACACAAAGTCTGAAATTGAGTGTCTTAAAGGCGCAGCTATGTTAACGTCGTTAAAGGGCGCCGTGTACTTTTAGTTTTCTGAAACACTAAAATTTAGCGCAGCAGCAGAAGCGTATGATTAAGCGGGCCCCGAAACTCCGCGAGTTTGTTTTTATTCCACGATAATTTTCTTATTTCGTCCATTGAAAGGTCCGGCCACTTTACGCCCGGACGAGCGACGTTTTCATGGTCCATGAAAGGCGCGAGTTTACATTGCGCCATAATCGCACGGCGCCGGCCGCCCAAGAATTATTACGCGAGTCTCTATAAGTACAACGTGTGCGTGTGCAGAAAATAATAAAAAAAAAAAAAAAAAAAAAAATGCAATATGTGTATCGTGTATCAAGCGCCTGTATAATATGAGCCAAAGCCATAGAGTCGCGCGCTGCAGAGACAAAGGAATAAGGAATTCCTCCCGCGTTCAGATGCATCGTGGCTTCCTCTCTCCCTCCTGGGTATATATACCAGCATCTCTTGGATATGCTCTGTGTATATATATACAGCGTGTTCGCCTCTCGTGCAAGGGCACCACGAGTGTATATATATATATATACATATACCTGTGTATAAGCTGCGCATCTCTCTCTCTCTCAGGGCAAAGTTAAGGCGAACTTGAAGCAACGCGCGCGCGCGAAGGGAGGGAGAAACTCTGCGCTGATGCTGAGCTAAGAAACGAGAAGGTGGAAACCAAAGGAGGTATGCGGAAAGAAAGAAGAATAAGAAAAGCGAACGAGAGGGAGAGAGAGAGAGAGAGAAAGATAGAGTGGCTGCAGAGGAGGAATAGGCCATTCCACTTATACGCTGCTCGGATTCAATTAACTCTCCACCTTCTTCTTCTTCTCATCTTGCGACGGAGGAGAAAGAGAGAGAGGCTCGTATATACATCTCGCGGCTCGTTTGTGCGGAGGCTGCAGCAGTAGGAGCGATCTGTCGCGCCGCGATAAAACCAGTCGTACTACTTGTGTATATATATATATAGCCGACGTCGCAGTGGTACGTTATATATATACCGCGCTGTAGCATCCGCTCACTCTCTCGCGACCTACAAAATAACGTCAAGGGTGCTGTATATATAGAAGGCACACTTTTCTGAAAATACACGTATATATGCATCGGTATTACGCGAGTCTTTAAATATATATATATAAAAGTACAGGCCACCCTCTCGAAGTTTCCCACGAGCCGCCACCGCCGCCTTCTGGAATGTCGCTCCCTCCTCCTCCTCCTCCTCCTCCTGCAACCTCCTCCTCTTTTTCTTCTCCGGCGCACCACCACCACCTCCTCCTCCTCCTCCTCCTACTCTTTTGGCCTCCGAAAAGTCACCCCTCTCCTTTCGTCGTTGCTCCTTGTTGCTCGTATCTACACGTCTCGAAAGGGAGAGAGAGAGAGCGCATGTGAGAGGAGGAGGAGCGAGCGTCATTCGTCGCGTGAGAGACGCTTTAAAGCAGGCCGAAAAATTACAGATCGGGTATATATATATATATATATATATATATATATATACGCAAGCGCCAAAAGAACACGCCAGGGCGCGAGTGAGAGAGGAGTATATAGCCTGGAAAATAGCTCGGAATTCGCGGGATTTTAATGCCGCCGCCGGCGTCTCTGCCCCGGCTTCTTTTACCTTCGGGGATATACTTGTGTTGCGCTTTTTAACAGGCGTCTGTCTGTGTGTGTGTGTGTGTGTGTGTGTGTACAGAGCGATGCTATGCCAGACATTCGGGCTGATATTCTACCTCGCCGTATGTAGACTGTATGCGGAAAGAAATTGGCAAATTCTGAGCGATGTCGTTTTTCGACTCTGGAATTCGCATTATGCTCATTGGCTCCTGCTGCTTTTTCTACAGCCTCGGGATCCTCTGCTCCTTTTTCACTTTCGCATTTCAGCTGCAGGATGGCCGATTTCTTTCCGATGGGTTGAAAGCTCGATACCCAAGGAATCTAAAAGATATTCCGTATTTGATTTGTTGAAAATCAGGCCCTTGTGTATTTGGAGGACGTTGCTTTTTTACACTTTGCAGGTTTTTTTTTTCGATTCGTGAAAGGTGCTGCTGTTCAACGCGGTGACGAAACGCTCGCTGAAAGGTGGAATTGAATTAATCTTTTATGCAAGGCTCTTGAATAAACATTTTAGTAGTACAGTTAAGCGTGGCGAAAAGCTTCTGTAATCCATTTTTTTAGTGCAAAGTTCTTGATTAGATTGTTTATAAAAAATCGTTGCACTCACTTGCACGTAATTTTACTTTTGCTGATTAATAAAATTGAAATATTGCAGTGATTATATCAACAGAACCAAAACAGATTGCGGCATTATCGGCGGAGAGAAATACGTTCGGGAAGTTCAGTAAGCGACAGTGGGATATGTATATGAAATTCAATACCGATTGAGTGATATTACTAGATGCCGGTAATGTAGATATTCGTCAACAATGATGGGTAAGACTTAAATAACAATATTTTAACCATAATACTAATTCCATTTTTCTAGCGGTAGATGCGAAAAAGTGTTTCTCAGCAATTCAGACTTTTCAAAAATTTTGTTTGTAAAGTTTAAAAATGATAATTTATGACACTTTTTAAATTAACGATCGGAAATTCACACCTATTAAAGGTGTAATGTTTGCGAGATATACTTTTTCAAATCAGCGGTTAGATTTTTACATTTTTCCAAAGTATAATTTCAACGGTTTCCACTTTATTAAAGTGAAATGTTGGATTTTTATAGTTGGTGTTTACAGTGTAGGAATGCACTCTATTATAAATGAATGGAACTTTTGAGTCATAGAAAAAACTTCAATTATATTTCTACATAAAAATATTGCTATTAAATTATTTTCTACAAATATAAATAAAAACTAGTAATTTTGATGTACGAAACTCTGATGTATCCGATACTCTTCACGTTAGCACTTACAAAATTTAAAAAAATAAATATTCAATTATAAAAAAAGTTGTGTCGAGAAGAAAATATTTATTACACTTTCTTCTTTTTCGCAGTCTTAGACGATCCGGTCTTTTTCGGCTTCTCCGCTGCCTTTGCGTACTTATCGATAAGCGAGTCAAAGAAATTATCTGCTTGCGATGCCCTAGACTTATTTTTATTCAGGATAGCGAGGGCCAAGTCGCCGTTCTTCTCGGCATCTTCTTTTTCGATAGCTCGCATTTTCTCCAATCTTTCCGCTTCTTTGGCTTCTTTTTCCCACTGAAAATAAACAAGTTTTGACATGTGAATAATCGTCATAGCTGCGATTGTATACAATACAGTATATATTTTTAATCTCTTGAAAAATATTCATACAAAAATAATATTCAAAAACATCTCATTTTTCAACGCGCCCTATCGAAATTCTCTATATACTTCGATAAAGCTATTTCTTTGAATAAACAAGCTATTATACAACAAAACCGTCGCATTCCATATACTTATATTGTTTGCAAAACAAATTAATTTACAACCGCGGTTCGACAGCTAAATACAATACATTCGACCGAAAGTACACGATTTAGCGCGGCTTTGTGCATTGTTATTTTTAAATGAAAATAGAAATGCGTATAAGTATTATTGAATGGATGCTTTATTGTCGTAGTAAGAATAACTTTCAGTAGCTCTTGAGTCTTCAGCGAATGCGCCTGTGTCTATCTATCATCGAGAGTCGAACGCGCGTCATGTCGAGAACTGCAGTGTCTTAACCCCGTATACAAGCTTCTTGAAAGCTACTGATGCGACGTATCGTTGAAACGTGCGATGGGTGTCTCAAATGGGTATAAGAAAAAGGGTCGTATAAAAGATAAAATAGCTTTACTTTTAATATTTTGATTATTTTTTGTACAGTGAAATAACTTATGTGTGGTAAAAATAATTTATACTAAAATTTATTCAAAATTGAAGATAATTACGATCGAATTACATTTATCTAAAAATTAAATTCTTTTTATTAGCGTCTAAATGATAGAATATTCTGTACGAAATCGACAATTTTTTAGTACACGTTTGCAATGTTTGTTATCTTTTTCAAGTCAGTTATTAATAGAAACTAAGTGAAAGGTATTTATGAAAATAGAGCAAACTAAATATTCAAACATAATTAAGCAGATATACTTGAACAACTAAAAATAACTAATTTTGCAATAATCTGCATTAACCTAAAAAAGTAATTGTTAAAAAAGAAGAGTATCGCAAGCAACATTTCAAAGTTTTTATAAATTCTTATTATTGAAAACTTTTTAATATTACAGCATTCATTCCTTAAAAATTATAAAATGGATGTAATAATATATAATCACAATAATAGTGAAATCAGACCTATATCGCATTCTCCGAAGTTCCAAACAAATGCATCATGACTGTTTCTCAGAACCTATAAATTCAGATTTAGTATGGTATAAGAGGCTTTGGCATACATACTCAAAAAAACGCAAACATAATAAATTAAAAAATCCAAAGCTTTCATAAGTACACACTTTTCAAAACTATAACTATTGAAAAGTCTATCGTCACGCCAAAATGAACGATAAAACTCGCAAAATATTTTGAGACTCTTATTTGTATTATAGGTCATAGGCATATCTTTCTGAAGTCTATTTTCGACCGTTTGGCGAGTTCACGCGAGTGCATGTTTTCACTCGCAGCAGCGGCAGATTATTGAAGCATTAAGCATCCACGTCTGTTTTGCAGCACGTTCTCTCATCATCCTCGGAAAGAGAAAGTTCAATAAAAGACAAACGCTAGTGCATTAAGAGTTACGCGCGCGCAAAATAGTTTCACCAAATGAAAACGTCGGGAGCTTGAAGAGTGTACGCGTTATTAGATTTGCAATTAACGACCGGCGTTAAACAATATTTTCGTTAGACTGGCTGCACGTTATTTATTTATAAATAAATGTTCTACGATGGAATGCAAAGGGGAGAGAATTCCCGACCTCAAGTTAGCGATGACGTCGCCAACTTAAGATTGTCAAAATAGAATTTTTAGAAGAAAAAAGACTCGTCGAGTTCGCTATAATTTCTGCTCTCGATCAGCTTTCACAGACATGCGAGGCTTTTTTGCGAATCTTGATCGATGCTCTCGTTATGCACCTATCAATTAAATTGAAAAGACGAGTTTGGCAGGCGATCGGACGCATGAATAAGTCGGAACATATAGAAAGCTGTGTTATCAGTCGTATACAATAGCAGCTAAAACGGATAATTAAAAAAGAGAAGCAAGTCCTTAAAGATTATTCCAAGAACGAGAGAAACTAGTCTAGTGGGTGCGAGAGACAAGCTTGACCTCGAAAGCCCTGAAATCTCGCGTGGCGAAAATACCTAGAAGTGAAAGTAGGTGCTGGTACTGTTTTAGCTACACCCTGGCCTTGAAAATAAACTACAATGCGTAAACAGAATTATTTTCCCGCGCAGCTCTCCACCTCCCGGTGTTAAATCGCGAAGCGATTACGTTAAACAGGCCTTAGCCGCGGAGAAAAACGAAGAATTCCTCGGGGGAGTCCGAGGAATTGATATCGACGTATCCATTTGAGAGCAGTTTGTTTTTTCGTCGGCCTAAAACCATACGCGCCGCCACTGATGGGAGAGGCCGGAAGGTTTCATCAAGGGGGAGAAGGGCGCGGGCCGGTGTTAAAACAAACGGAAACAAGGGAAGCACATCAGAGCTTGCAAGCGTTTATAAACGAGCTTTCGTGCTCGCAAGCTCGGCCCCTCTATTAGACGCATCGGCGCAAAACGGACCGAGGCGCGGGCGAGGCACGTCAAGTGCAAATTTTACAAGCTTTAGGCAGGCGAATCCGAGAGAGAGAGAGAGAGAGAGATGCTTTGGTATATTTATAAATTTTTGGCAAACTATCGGCCGAGACGACTCTCTCTCTCTCTCTCTCTCTTAGTTACACAACATAGCTGCGCAACGTCAATCGGAGAAAATGCAAGGAATCATCACCGTGTCTGCTTTAGCTCTCTCACTCGAAAAACGCATGCCTGCCATGGTTGGATATACTGCAACTCATTAAGAATGCTCTATTTTATGTGTGACGTTGATCCGGGCGTCTAGTAATTTGATACACGTTATTGGGGCAGTTGAAGCGCGGCTCTAATTGAATTATTTTCGTTGATTCTGCAATGCACGCGGATGTGTGCTTTTTTTGCTTTCAACGCTTTCTCTGGAGGTCTAGGTCCCAGGGAGTAAAATTTTCTGAAATAAATCTTGTTTTGCAAAACATAGAGGCTCTTGTTTGCGCGATGAATAATATCTTCGAAACGAAGCCAAAACAGAGTTTGCATACTCGACACTTTTCTTGAAAAGTTTACAGAGTCTTTTTAGGCTCGATAGAGTTTTGCATAAAAAAATTCAAGCGCGCGATTTTGATCGGTTAATTATTAAGAATAATAACGAAGGTTACAACAGCAGAAATGTGTTTTTTTTCACGGTTAGACAGCTATTTACTGATTCTAGAAATAAAAAAAAAGTTTATCCTAGCAACATGCAAACATAGATTCGTTGCGTGGGTGACGCTTTGAAGTCTACGGGTTTGAAGGCCTTCATCAGTTAAGCTGAATATATTTCTGTCCCGGCCGCAACGTCGGTTATACAATTTTTGTACATAACGATGAGCAAAATCAATTGCAAAAATGATATTCTGCTAAAATCCAATAGTTTCAATTTTTCAGAAAATATTAAAGTTGAATTTACAACTTGTCGGAAAATAATACATTTCGCGTACATTGATCTCTATACGACGAACATGTGTATGTCGGTCACGAAACTCGTTACACAACTGTAAAGTAAACAGCTCTAGTCGCACATATTATTTATTTATGTTTTTATTTTCAAATTCCATATCGAAGCGGTTACGTACTGAAAGTCTCTTTCACATTATTCCCCTCGTAGAACACTCGAAAGGAAATAAGATATTGAAGATAAAAACTGGAAGCAGTAAAAATGGAATGTCTGGGCCTTGCCACCAGATGTTCTACAGCAGTATTCTTTCAGCTGAAGAAAGGACCCTTGTATTGTTCGACGTCGTAAAAGATCTAGCATGTAGAGACATGCGCAAGTTGGAAACTTTCGGAGAATCGGTATGCGTTCATCGTTGAATCATGCATTCTTAGCTCTGCCTACTATAACCTAGCTTATAACCCAACGCATTAATTATAAAATATTGTAACTTTTGACAATGTTAATGTTTCTCGTATATTTCGGTACTAAACTAAAATTTGAATTTCAAGGTGAAATAAATTCAATCTTAATATAGCGAGCTTTGAACGTTTGAAAACATCCAAAGTTGATTGATTCAAGTTTCTCTATAATTAAGCTATAGACGATTACAGACACGTTGCAATCTCGAGTATATCATTACACCTATATCCACGTTTCAATTTCGCATCAATGGATTGAAAACATGATTGACATCCTTGCACGTCCATTCGTCATTAAAAAAAAACTGTTTTAACAATAGAAAACCACTAGCATACATCATCTCCGCAAATATCGGACATTCCAGAAAAAAATTAAACTCTCATCAACGTCACCGCCAACACTTTCTCCCATAAAACGTAAGCCTGCATACAAGCATTACGCAAAGAAAATGTGTTTTCGACCCTGAAAAAAGGGCGACCGACCGATCGGACGCCTAGATCGCAAAGCGAAAGTGACACCGTATGCGGGGAATGCCAATCGCAGAATCGAGCTGCGGTTCATCGTTCGAGAGTGTAGAGGGCGAGGCGCCTCGCATACGTAGAGAACTACGCCGCCAATCAATTTATTATGCAACAATCCGCTCGCGCGAATATATATGCTGGAGGCGCGTCATCGTCGAAGAATCCGCGCGCAGCAAATTGCCTTGATTGCAACGCGCGCACGCATATATATATATAACGTATGCAGCGCGCCTTCGTCCGCACAACGATCTCCTTCAGCGGCGTTAATGCACATTGCACCCTCGTGTGTGTATATCGGTTTGCTCGATCGTTTATGCAGCTATGCGCGCGATCTCGATCGCGAACTTGAAACTCGCGCGCCGAGGCGCCCGGAGAGACTGTTCGTCGTCGTGCTTACATCATGAGGGTATCGCGTTACCGTAGTGTATATAGCTGTATTATGCGCGTGTTCGGCGCTTTTTGGACTGATAATATTGTTATACAATGTTTTCACGCCGACGTTGCTGGAAACGATGCGCTCGTGTCGGGATGGGAAATCGGATAACTACAGGAACTGACTTTCACATTTTGCTTCCGAGCGTTAAACTCGAAATATTCTGAATGCATAATGGTATATGTGTTCAGGGTGTGGCTGCAATTATTACACCCTGAAGAAGACTCGATTTCTTTCTCGGGTGTAACGCTGTGCATGCGTTAGACGGATACGCGCAGGTGATGACCGGCCAAACTGTATTATAATCGGGAAGACTTTATTGGCACTGATTCAAAAACGATCTATGATTATATCTTCGACGCTTTATATACCGTTATTATGCATTTAGTTTGTGTCTATTATTATACGGTACCGATAATTTATACCAGTCCCTCTACGCGACCGGTTTCTTAATGTAATAATTAACAATAGTACCGGTTAATGAAATTGGCTCGTGCTGTGTGTGGCTGAAAGATTGAGATTATAATATCATCATTATAACATAATTTCGTTCGTGTACAGATACGATGTAGCCGTGAGTTCCATATCGTTTCTGTATGTATAGTAAAATCTAAAAATGTCGTCATAGCAACGACCGCAGCTGATTATGAGATTGGCTGTTACGTTTAGCTGCACTGGGAATACATAGCTTACACAGTTTTTAAAAGCATTAATTATTGATCTCTGAACTTTCGTGCTGCTATCCGAGCTTTTATGGTTATCGAGAAGATGTATTTTTTCCAGTGCATATTGTGAAGTCTCAATATTTACGTAATATAGTTAATTTAGATGCAAATTCTAAAAAGTAATACTGTTTGGTATGTATGCTAAAGTTACTGTAAAAAACTGTTAATTAAAGATATAGACAATTATTTTTTTATAAAATTATTAAATTTAAAATTAATAACAATTACTTGAATACTCGCAACGGAACAACTAATATATAAACTCCGTAATACTAAAATCAACAACATATGAAAAGTCGTAAAATAGTGCAACCACAAAGCACCGTTTGTTTGTAATATACATCAATGTACGAGTAATGCGCGCACATAAAGCTCGTTAATCTCAATATTAATAGTGTTTTTCTCTACAACATTGCTCTTTACCAATAAATTTAAGCTTACACTGTTTTGCTTTCCAGTGGAATTAATGACTCAGCGAACTTTATTGCCTTTAATTTGGATCGTATAATTGAACTATTTCCTGACTCTCAAATCGCATTGTTTAGACGAACGTCTCGTGCCACAAGGGAAGAGAATGTGTCTATAATTAACTGGTGTGTATATATACGCCAATGCTTATTCAAATACTTATATACAGATATAGCGTTGGCAGAAATAAAGCAGCAATCACGTTTTACTACAGCTCTTTTTGTGAATTCTAATAGAGTCCTAAAAACTCGATTCATTTACGATCTTCAGATTTAATACCGGGTGATGGCAGCAAAAACATAGCTCATTATCAATAAATGAATAACATCTTCCAGAAAGTGAATGCTCGGGAATTTTATCGGTATAATAGAGATCGGATGAAAATTGACGTATATAGGCAAGGAATCTCAAAGAGGGAAAAACTTTAATGTAATAACAGTAGACCCGGACAGTTATATAGCATAAATTCAGTACACGTGACACACCGTTATAAATGCAATGTGCGACCAGGTTAAGATGAGGGAAACAGGAGAGTATCTAGGCGCCACCTATCGTCGCTGACCAGAGACTAGAAAGCCAGAAAGTTCAAGCGGTGGGGGGGAAAGATCAAAACTATTTCGTTTTATGGAAACTATGCTGCATGATCGCTATAAAAAAAGTAGCTAAAGGTAGTTAGATGTTTATACCAACTTGTTCTCACCGGATAAAGACGTTTGTTTTTACTCTCATACAGCCATCACAATCTACTGCGAAATCAATTGTATTCGCTGTCAGATAATTATAGTTATAAAAGCAATCACGTGGAGGTTATTTCTTTTTCCGTGTTTGTATAACTACAAAAGCTTAAATTTCTACAGATATGAATATTTAGTTTCTGTTCCGCGATTTAATCTTATTAGAAGTTAAAACTTGCTGTGAGGAGAACATAATATCTTGCTTGAAAATATATTAATGCTCGTTTCATATAGAGAACCTATTCATACAGTTTTGCGAAATTATAACATTACTCATCTGTTCAATTAATAAGAACAATCTCACTGTATATAGATACATGAAATATTATTAAACAGAACTTGAGAAACATCTCCTGCACGACCTATTAGAATGGCATTAAACACTGTCAAGGTTTCGATTCTACGATTAAACGATAACTGTATGCAGCCGACTCATATCGTTTTGTTCATACACCATATTTTAATTCGTTTATGTCATGTTATTAACTTGCGTAAGATCTCAGGCATGAGCGTAAGTAATCAGAGCAGAAAGTGATTAAACTTAATTTCAATGTTGTATGATATTAGTCAGTAAAACCTATAGGTATACGCTCGTTTTGCGTTTGCCGATTAAATTGCGAACGTTGTCTATATCTTTAGATTTTGTTTATTCGAATCGATTATTTTAGTCCGAATTAAGTAGAACTCGAAAACGACGTAAGTTATAAACAAAAAAGAAGGTTAAGGTAAATGCGCCCTATAATTTTTGGATATAATATGAATATGCAGCAATACGGCCTATTAATTTTTCGACACTGTGCAAATGCCTGGTATCAGAATTATATAAATCTATTATAAATATGCGAATTTATTTAAAAAAAATAATATTTATAACGAAGAAGCAAAATAATCATCGCGAAGTGTTCAGTATACTATAATCAAAGCACATATCTACGGTGTCGTAGCACCATTATATATAAATTAATTTTAGAAATAATTTAAATACATTATTCATGTATGTTCAAATACGTCTAATAGATGAAAAACAGTCCTGCATTTTACAAAAAACGTGATGTCATGCAACAATCATCAAATTTTATTATAGTGTTATTTGCTTTTTATCAATGCAATAAAAAAACAGCAGTAAATATATTTTATTATTTTTATTTTTGTACTTATATTTTTATTATTTATTAAAAATCACTCTTGCTAACATGCAATTTTACTTCAAAGAACCAATCTACGACCACTTCAGAGAAGAATTAAATACAGGTATAAACTTAATAAAGTGCCTATCTCAAAAAACTCAATTACAATATACAATGACTTAGAAATATGTTTAATTTGGAAAAAAACAGTTTCTACTTTTATTATTTAAAAAAAAAAAACACATTCCTTATTTGGTTTTAAAGGAACTAATCTCTATAAAATATTACCATTTTTCTTTAGCATATTCCATATTATCTTTGGTTTAAAAGACAACATCAATTATTTAACTATTGATGTCTGTTGTTGAAATTCATTCAATCTTTATAGTCATACATTTTTTAAAGAACGATATATTAAAGTTTATTATCTATACATTTTATTTAGTGATACGACTAAAAACTAAAATATAAGTATATACCTTTGTATCAAATAAAATTGAATAAAATGCATTACTATAATTGGTATCATAAATCCGCATTAATTACTGATTGACTAATTATCCCTCTCATTACGTCGATGCATTTTTCTCGACGGAAAAATGCAAGTTTAAAAGAAAAACAATTGGAAAAGCATATTAGTGATAAAAAGTATCCTGAATTTTATCTACTCGTACAATACGGACTAAACACATTTTTTATTCATAACTTTTTTGCCCGACTCGCATGCAATATGCTTCTGGATTATCGAAGCTGCATTCCGTGTAAACGTCAACCTGCTAGAAATTCAAATGAAAATCCTACCAATAACAAAAATGTCTTAATCAGCACACTCGTCTATTAGAAAAATAATCGTCTGATCGGCTATTACAGACAAGCAATTTTCGCAGTCTAACCATAATTATATGCTTAAAAATACGCCGGTATTTCCCGACAACAAATCACCGCGATAAAGCCCTCGAAATTACTTCTGTCTCCAACTAAAGAAAAAAAATCGTGCCCGCGCATAACTCAGAAACACGCAGCGTATTATCTCTCGCATGCATATATTCCCTCGGTTTATACGGCAACGTATAAGAAAAGAGCCGCGCGACCGAGACAACGCTCTCAATAAAGTCAATTAAAAAAAAACCGCCGCCGTTGATTCATTACCATCTCCGTGACCGATCTCATGGTGTGTAAAACAGCAGCCCTATAGAACGCAGGAGTCTGAACGAGTCGTAAGAGAGAAAGAGAGAATCTACGACCTTATTCCACGCGTCGTACATTTGTCACGAGTATAGTATAGTGCAGTACTCCGAATTCCAGGGCGACACGACTTTTCCTATACGTATAACCGACCAGCATCGAGATATACACCGGACAAATGAGTCTCTCCTTCGCTTGCAATTTATCGACGCGATTTCGCAATACTAGTATAAGCGCTTACGGACTTTCAAATCGCGTGGGCGTTTATACCTGTACCAGCAGCAGCTGCATCGGCGACTGGTTCTGTCTTTCATATATATATATATATATATTACCGAAACTTTCGGACGTTACTTTCTCGCACACGTGGGTGTGAAGCTTATGAAAGCAATGAAGGATGAAATCCGTGTCAGTTGAGTTTGTTTTATATTTAAACTTTCCTTTCGGTTTGTTTGCCGCGAGAGGTTGACGCACTAGGCTCATCGCAATGAAAAATCTGTTTTTAACGCCAGCTTCTATTAGCTCAACGCGCGCACGCGACTATACTGCGGAGGATATAATTCTATATTAAAACGGTTGGACAAATAAACTTAAAAAAAAAAATGCTATTGCCCCCCAGGGACACTTTTTACGACTCGACGCCAATGCGAGTGTGTACTATTTATGCAGTCGTTTGCGGTAATTACGTCTACAAAGGTAACTTGCTCAGCTGTAAAAAGGAAAGACACATGAAAAATCACTTAGACGCGCGCGTTGTGACGTAATTGAAGCGTCGGAGAAATACATTCTACGGATGACGATGAAAGATGATAATTCAATGATATATACGAAGCCGCCCCTCTCCCTATAACTGTATTGCATTATTCCATCGTACATTTAGTCTTTCCCAGCTGTTAGTCACCGTGATCACGAGATTTTAATATGTAGCATTCTTGCAAGAAGACTGATGGTTAAGTGATTTCTAAACAAATACCCAACGCAATCGCATTAGGAATGCAAACAAAATCGAGATTCTCAAGACGATCGTGAGCGAGGACGAACAACATATACACGATATTATATTAAGTGTGGAGAATTAAGCTTCGATTTTTTCATTAGACGATTATGCAGAGTATAGTTAAAAAAAAATCAATTATTTTTTCAAATGCGAACTGTCGTTGTAATTCAACGTTCGTTTCAAGAACGATGCACACACATACCAAAATGAGGGAGAAAGAACAGTTGCACTTAAGATGACAATTTAAACTTATTAAGATGGGATTTAATGAGTCATTTCACAAGACTTTAGTAATTACGAGGAAGTTTAAGACTGAAAAAAATTGTCACAGCGATTTTTCTCAATTCAACTGCTCGGAATCAACAACAGCTCGTGCGTATATATGAGTGAATGAACCGCGGCGCACGTGAAGCTGAAAAAAAAAACAAACCCAGGATGTATAAATCACTCGAGAGCTTACGTCTAAAATCGAACGATCTAACTCTCAAGGCCGAAAGAAAGCTTCCCACAAACCTTGAAGTTCAGAGCCGAATCGCCGTTAATTTATCCCCAAGATAAACGCCCTTCCTAATAAACTAATATACGCCGACGAGCTACGACTAGACAAAAAAAAAAAGAAACACATTCCAGCATAACCCACGTAATGCCACTTCGCACCCGCAGCGCCTCAATTAACCCGTTCATCAGCAGCGGTATATACATTCCAAAGCCATCGCAGCCGAAAAACTCGACGTTATCAGCAGCCCATGAAGCTCCGAACGGAAGGAACACGCACAGCGTTATATTCGCGTTGGCATCGTCATCCCAGAGATGAGACTTGGCCGCGAAGGTCGTTACGTAATATATAGCGCCGTGTCGTAATGGGAGCACGGATTATTACGCGCAGGCTATATATTTCGCGCCCATCTCGTCGTTCGTCTACCAGCAGACTCGATCATTGTCTATATATTCGTTCGCGTCGCGGGTTATAGATTGAGTTTCTTTTTTTTTTTTCATTGGGCGATTCACTTTCTGTGCGGCAGGTGATTATATTGAGCAGTTTAGTGCGATGTGTGTAAGCCCGGAAATGTCGAGGTCGATTTCTAATTGAAGACTGGTAATTTAGCGTATAACCTTTTGACTTATTTCGCGTTACAATGTTTCGTTGTGCAAGTATGCGCTTTTTGTATTATTAAGAGTGAGCCACGCTTTAGGCCTGACTTGCTTAGAAGCGCTGTCACGTTACACCTTAATGATCATCAATAATTGAAAGAAACTTGAGAATCGAAAAGTTGGTGTTACTGACTTTTTGCACGTGTGGTAATAGTTGTCGAAGAATATTAAAAAGTTAAGTTTGTAGGGCAAAAGCTGAAATTGAAATTTCATTTCGTGGAACAAATTTTTACGTCGTTATAATTTAATTTTTTAGTTGCTTAATTCTTTTGTGTATGCCGAAACTTCGTTTACAGTGATAAAGTTCGTCAATTAGTTTATACGATAAAGAAAAGAAACGTTTTCTACAGTATAGTTGACGGGTCAATCGAAGTGTATTTTTTGTTGATTAATATCGACGCCGCAGATGCGCTTGGGTAACGAGTGTGTTAAGTAATGAAAATTCAATTAGCTGATTTATATATATATTGCACGACGAGTAGAAACGATCCGGTTTAGTCAGCCGCGATACTTTTGCATTCGTATATACATCAATAATGTATATACAAACGATGTAACTCTTTCAAGGTGTATACGAGCTTGAGACTAGAAAATTAATAGGAAAAATACTCCATCTTTAAGAAACCTTGTATATACACACACCTGCACTACTATGCGTGAACTTGAATTTCCGCGATAATCGCGCGGTGAAATCGCTCAATGAAAAACACTCATCTATTATGGACGATCATAAGGTATGGATAGCGTCGAGGCGCGAAATAAGCCATCGTGTGATGCGTTATGTGCTCTACACACCGACTTAGCACTGAGCTGTATCGATCTGAGAATTTTTTATATACACACTTTCTGTTACACCTTCCTTCCTGCACTACATCATTAGTATTTTAGTTATACCGTTGTCAAGGTTTCATTTCCGACGAAAGTTTCCCTGGTAGAAATTTCACGATAATTTATCGTTAACGTTTTAATCAAATTGAATATTTATTTATTGATAACATTTTAATTTTTGAAACTATGATTATTCTCTCAAAAACGATTGTCTTGAAAGAATTGCAGAAACCTGACTTTGATTTACTTTAAATATAACGTGTTATTATCAAAATAATGTTATCAAGTAGAAAATATCGCTGGTTTCTACTCAAAACCCTGGGAAGACTTCTACCAGAGTTCGGAGAAATGATTTATGGGATTTCATAATAGAGAGCAGGTATTATAATAATTGGTCTGCTATACATTGCGATATCAAAATTTACATTCGAACTTTTTCAGCGCCCCGTCGTGTGCAATTAAATTCAAGATCAATTTTCTACAAATCGATGTTTTATGCTTTGAGCAATCCACTAAGTGGTACGTTTTCTGTTCGGGATAAGTGAGTATACCCGCGCCTACGCCTTGTTTTTTACGGAGTAGTTTCCGAACAATTTATACTGTTACAGAAAATATCAACTGCTAAAGAAAATTCTACGCAATTATAACAAATTGACTTTTTTCTAAGCTTTTCGTCACAGAGGATGGTAGGTAGAGTTCAAAAGCACTCGGTCACTTTTCAAGTTTAGATTTTATTGTAAATAGTTCTTCTTTTCTTTAAACAAATCCTTAACATTTTTTTAAATATTAATGTATTATTAAAAGTGAATATTTCTTTGAATACTTCTATTTCAACCAGTATCGAAGTACAGTATAATGCTCGTTTTCTTTAAATATACGTGGACAATAATTATTCAACAATCAAGTCGTGCTTGAATGGAAATTGCATTAATACAAATCGATACTAGTCGACGAATGAGAAGTAGTATATAGCTGTATATATATAATAATTATTACATGCATTCCATATAATCAAGAAGACATTCGCTTGGAATCGCTTCCATGAATTTCAACGCAAATAACTTAATTGGCTATTATCGTAATGTTAGTTTTTAACGTTTGGTAGTTAATAGCGAATCCGGGTATAAAAAAAAACGAAGAAGACGCAAACAAAGCGCCCGTTAATAAAGTAAGAATATGATCCATGACGCGCGTCGTCTCATTTACATCGTTGGCTCCAACTAATCCGTCCCATTTGCATGTCCGAGAAGCTTTTGTAACATTTTTTTCCTTTTCTATCCTTAACTACCAAACATCAAACGAAACAAATTGCAAACGTATATATAAAGCAATAATCGTGTGCGAAGCCGAGGATGACGGAGTTATACAGAAGTGTGTATCCGTGTGTGTGTGTGTATAAGAGGCATATCAGTATACATATCCGCGTCGATTAAATCGCAGCATTTTGCAGCCGTCATCAATCGGTTCGCGCCCGAGTCCGCGTCGGTTCCCTCTTGACTCGCGTATGTATCCCTCTGGTTAACGCGAGTCATCAAGGCGGTAATTACACTGTCCTTTTTTTTCTCTCGGGGGAAAAAAAGGCATGACCGTATATAAACTTGATACACCCGACACCGCGGCTATGTTATAAATGCCTCGCGCGTTTCTCGCTTCACAACATGTACAAAAAAATATATAATAATATACGGTTATGAGAGTTTTCTTCTTTTACGCGCGTTTTAATATTTACACTCTGCGTTTGTACACAATGTTTCTTCTTTTTTTTTTTTTAACAAACTAATAAATCGTATATTATACTTGCAGAGGCTTGAAATAATAGACAGCAGAACAAGGCCACTGTTAAAATTCTCTGACATATGAATTTTCATCGCAGCTAATTATTACTCCAAGCCTTTACAAGTATATAATAATTCGTTCGTTACAACATCGTCGTCGTCATTTAAGTTAACGAGTGTGCACTGCACTTCGAGGATAAGAAGCGTAAGGCGCTCTTTCTAAACTATTTAATATTATTAGTAAAATTCGTGTATAGTAGAGAAATTTAACACCGAATTGCTAGACACTACATATCTTACAATGAAACGACACATAAAGCTACACATACATAATACATCGTACGAAGAGGATGACTATATTTAGAAGAATTTGAACGTTCGTATCTGAGCCGCACCGAGAGCACCAATTCATAATAGTCACACAAGTATACACTTTAAAGAGCCAACAATTCACGACCAATGAACATCGTCATCAGCAGGAGTACCGCCGAGTCCCTGAAGATGCTCGACGCGGCGTTGGGACACTCTGTCGTGGTGGTGGTGACGGGTCCAGGTTGTCCAGCCAGTAGAACCTTCGGCGTCGTCGCGTTGGTCGTGGTACTACCGATGGTACTGGTGAAGTTCTGCTGAGCCAAAGTGCTCTTGTAGTTGTCGATCTGCTGCTGGGTCACCTGGGGTGGATAATACGGCGGCTGCATGGAGAAGCTCGAGTCCGGCGAGGACGGCTGGACGGTCTCGGGTACGTAAGGTCGCCTGGGTACCGGTGGTAAAGTGGTCGGTGGTTCCGTGGGTGGACTCGTCGGTGGTTCCTCCGTCCAACGAGGTCTGGTGTAAGCCGGTGGTGTACTGCTGGGGTAGACTGCGGGTGGTACCGGTGGTAAGCTCGAGCCGAAGCCGGTGGCTTGGACTCGGTCGTGAAGGATCGAGTTCCATTCGGGATCGGCGGGAGACTCCAGGTGACGCTCGGCCAGGAAGCTCTTCAAGGCGTTGGGACAGCCGAAGTTGGGGTTCTCGTTGACGTACAACCTCGTCAGACCCTGGAGTCGGCTGATGCTGTCGAGGTCGAGGCACTCGAGTCTATTGCCGGAGAATCGTAGGTCGGCGAGGTTCGGCGCGTTGCGGAAGACCTCGGAGTCGATGCGCTCGATGCCGTTGCTGTTGAGGTCTAGGTAGCTCAGGTCGGCGAGTCCCTCGAACCAAACAGCGCGAACCTCCTTCAGTCGGTTGTTGTCCAGCCGGAGATGCTGGAGATTGCTGAGTCGCCGGAAAGCTCGCTCGTCGATGTCACTGATGGAGCAGTTCGTGCAGACCAGGACGAGCAGGTTGCGACCAAACCTGGCGAAGGTCGACTCGGTGATCCGGCCGATGTGCATATCGCTGATCTGCAGCTCCTCGACGTAATCCGGTACAGCATCCAGATCAGCTATGGAGCCGCCCTTGCAGACGTACTTCGGGTCGGTGCTCTGGTTCTCGACCTTGATACACACGGCTCTGACCTGCGACGAGCTCTGCGCGAGTAAAAGCAGCAGCGCCGCGACACACGCGTGTAGCCTCATTTTTTCCTTTCGTATATCTCTCTCTCTTTTTTACACGACGATGCGAGAGCACGCGCGCCTGTCGGAGTCGTAGCTTGCACTGAGCTCGCGTCGGACGTTAGCTGGTTATTTATTTACTTGCTCGCCCCCTCCACGCCTGCCGCTCTCGCGCTCTATACTCGCCCCGATGCCTTCCGCGTGTATACGTATGATCTCTTCTATATGTGTATACATAGCTGTGTGTAGTCCTCGTCACTTAGTGCACTGCAGAGATGTAGTGTTAATCGGGCGATAAAAAATAAGAGTGGAGACCTTGCCTAAGCGCGAAGTCTCGCGAAAATTCGTTAATTCAATTTGGCGGTTGAAGGATGGCTGGGTGTGCGTATCGTAGAGTTTGGAAATGCGTAATGATTGAGAGCTGGTCTGCCGGTGTCAATGTTGCGTCAGTCGGTCGTACTTCACTGATGAATATGAATGTCTTGAACGAAACGGACGTGTTTCGCCGATTGGTATAGAGCATTGTAATTTGTATTTGTATAACTGGATTGTAAATACTAGTATTAATTCAGTTCGATTTTCCGCTTTAAAAAATGCCTCTCTTAATGTTTGGAGATAAAAAGGAGAGAAATCTCGTGTTTATGACGGCTGCAAGGATTTTTAACGCTAATGAAGACAGCGATAATTTATGAAAAAAGTATTGTTTTTAAAGAGGCTTTAATAAATTAAAAAATTGTATTGCAAGAAGAATGTGTTTGAAGAGTGCTTTCGAACTATTCCAAGAATATATATATGAATATTTTTCAGTATGAAGATAACTTTGGGAAGACTTACCTTTCGTTTCCTCCTCAATTTTTTCTTCTCATCCTCCTCGGTAAAGCTTTTGAACTCTGGAACCTCACCCTTTTCAATCAGGTCGTTGATAATCTCATGCAGCCGTGGCTCCTCTTCACAATTTGTAAAGGGCACTGACTCCAAGATGTAATCCATATCACCTTTACCTTGAAATAAGAAGAGTAGATTAATAGCTTTCTTTTAAATTGTTCTAATTTACTAGTAAATTTTAAAAGCGTTAGCTTACTGTCCATATAAGCTCGTTTCAGATCCTTGATTTCCGTCTCGGAGCCTTTGTAGCCCTTTTCGTAATTATTAATGTCTTGTACCGTGATCTCCTTAAACAGCGAGCGCCAGTAGTCAGACCAGTTGCGCATGACAACTTCTTCGCTGTCCTCGTCAAACTGGCCAGTCTCATCGTAAATTTTTCGCTTATCATCATCACTGAGAATAGAATGAATCCTGCCGAGAACCTTGAATTTTTCCGTAGCTTCAGCCTTAACTGATTCCTCCACTCTGTCAGGATGTACGAGAAGAGACAGCTTGTGGTATGCCTTTTTCACTAGAACGATATAAAAATTCAGGATTTAACAAGTTACATTCATAATTTTTAAATAATATTTGAATTCCAATTCATGGTTGAGAATATTAATGAAAGAGTTATCTACGACAAATGCAAAGTCGTATACGGTCATGATCAACGCTGGCATTGAAATGCTTTTAAGAAGCAATTTTACCTCTGTTAAGGCTAACCGAGATAATAACGAAGCAAGACAAATTGTTAAATTGCTGAAACAGGTGATAAATTGACATCCGTATAACGGAAATTTTAAATCTCCATCCTCCCCCATAACAAACATGAAACAAAGCTCAATTTCCTAATCGACGATCAACGAAAACCTTCAACCATCGAAATCTCGATTCCCACGACCTGACACAATACAATTTCATCGTAACAACAAACTTTTCGTTTACGCAAAAAACATCTCGCAAAAATCCGGAGAGGTTATGTCTATGCGTTTACCTTGTTTCTCGTTCGCAGTTTTGGAGATTTTCAGCACATCGTAGAAATCTCTCGCGCCGAAGTACTCCTCGCACAGATCCAACAGTCCCACAGCCATAGTTCAGCGAAGACTAGCAACTGTTCCCCTGTAAAAATAAATATCGCAAAACGGTCTCACGGCGAAAACCCGCGACTGGTAGAAAGTATACACCTATATACGCTCGTCGCGCCTCGTTATTGTTTTGGGTATAAGAACTGCGCGCGGATTCGCGCCAAATTTCTCCAAGCAAAGTGTCGTGCCTCCGCACTTTTTCCGTATATATTTCCTCGTTTTTTTTTCTTTTCCCGCCGTTGGGAATCGATACTAGTTACCGTCTTTACCGACAAGGCGGTACTGTCGCTCTCTCTCTCTCTCTGGCGATTACTATCTTCTCCGTCTCTCTCGCATTATTCTACCGATGCCACAGCGGCACAGACGCTTTTTCGGTAAAGTAATTTCGATCGAGAGTTGATTTCAGTCTCGAGTTCGTCGAGAAAATTTCGCACAATTAAACAAGCCGCGCGATTCTCCGCAACGAGTGAACCTACGAAAGCAGCCGGTGGAGGAGGAAACTGCCACTAATACAGTAAGCTGTAAAGTCGGCCATATTTGCTATAAGCGCGGCGGCGAGAGAGTAGAGCCCGCCGAAGATTCCTGCAACGCGCAACGCCATATTTGCCGCAGAGAGTACTAGTCGCATTTCGGAGTTGGCTCTGCAATAACCTGGAGGTAGATCCCGTTTTGAGTGACCGAGTACTTACCGCACTGCGAGAGACGCGGTATAGCGCGGCACAATAACAAGTGCTCCAGGAGACAAGCGCCGATCGGCACAACAATCCCAGCCTCGAATTATTTCAGCTCCGAGGAGAGGAGAATTCCTGCGAGCTATGGACTCCAAAGGCGGGATGAAGACGTACGTGCGTAGGAGGAAGGGCGACAGCCCGAGCAACGTTATCATACACCTGAACGAGCTCTGTCGGCTTTGCCTGGCTAAGGAGGAGGAGATGGTGCCGATCTACGACGAGGACGCGGTACCTCTACCTCTCAGGATCATGGCTTGCGTTAACCTCGAGGTTAGCAAATCATTTCCCCTCTTTCTCTCTCTCTCTCTCTCTCTCTCTGTCTCTCTTCTGTCTTTCGCCGCGTGCATTGTTAGGTACATTCTAGAACGCA
Source organism: Muscidifurax raptorellus (assembly GCA_020010945.3). Taxonomy (NCBI): domain Eukaryota; kingdom Metazoa; phylum Arthropoda; class Insecta; order Hymenoptera; family Pteromalidae; genus Muscidifurax; species Muscidifurax raptorellus. Next base: position 36,857,276 of record CM052080.1, on the reverse strand, counting down.
AGATTGTAGGATATACCGCGTGTGGAGTGAGAAAAGGTCGACAACTAGGAACCTAGTTTATCTCTCAGCGCCCGATTATACACCGTCGCGACTTTGATGCATTGATTCTCCTGCTATCTCTTCGTCTCTGTCTATTTATATACTGGCGCCGCATCGATTATAAGACTCGCTGCGCTCCGATTTACGAGAGACGGACGCAGAGCCTACTGCGCAAAGCAACTACCATCCTTACCGAGTTATCGACTTTCTTGAGTACATGTGTGTAGGTGTATACGCGGCAGCTCCATCGAACGCTGACCCTTTGCGCGATGTTCCTCCCTATCGCTGCTCTGCAACGCGTCGATGTGCTGCGCGGCGGAAGCCCGACCAGCGGTGTATATACAGGGACCTGCAATGCTTTTATTCTCTTTAAATATGGAACCGAGCAATTTTACCTTGAATCGGTTCTGTTTTAGCTTACATCACACTTGCTCCAAAATTCATTGCGAATTCATGCACATGAAAAAAATAAATAAATAAAATTATTGAAAGACAAAAATACTAGGATTTTTCAGCAGTCGTTATGCTTGTTTATTTAGAAACTTATTACTATGTACAAATTGTATGCGTATAAGAAAAGTTTATTCCATTGACCGACGTGAACTTCTTTGTAAAAGTCATTTTTATTTCATCAACAGGTGTACGAAGAGGATGGACTTCCAAACATGATATGCCACCCTTGCAAATATCAGTTGGAGAAATCCTATCAATTTAAGAAGAAATGCGAAGTTGCTGATGCAAAATTAAGGAAACATGTTAAACTTATTCAACAGTTGAGCGGCCAAGAGGATGATGATGCCAGAAGTCAAGATTCTCGTTCTGAAAGCGAACATACGCAATCTAATGGAAAATCTAGAAGAGTGAAACAATTGCTAGCTGATTTGGTATCTACGAAACCAGATGCATCTAATAGCCAAGCAGAGGGTGATCCTATCGAAGTGACAGAAGAAGAGCTGGTTGGTGGTTACATATTGGGAATGGGTGCCGAAAATGCTGATTTAGAAGATAATCTTTCTGAGGATCCAGAGAACATAACTTTAGTCCCAGCTGAAGAAAGATCGGCGAAAGCTCGCTGCACAATAAGAGGAACAAGAATCAAACAAGAACAGGAATCAGACGAAGAAGGTGAGGAAATTCAGAGAACCATTGTCAATTCGGATGGTCAGAAAATGTATGTAATGGAAATTCAAAGCCCTCAACAAAGCCAACCACAAATGCAACAAACAATGCACCCACCTATTGGTAAGAAAAATTTTATCATCGTTTTTATTTAAAAGAATCTTTATTTTATTTCACAATTAATCAAATTTAATTTGATTTCAGTTGAAAGTGGAGAAGAACTTAAGGTATTCCAGTGTGACAAATGTCCTAAGGCCTTCACAAGAAGAATCATGCTCAAAAGTCATCAGTCGGTACATAGTACTCAAAGAGGCTTCACTTGCCAAGCATGTGAAAAATGGTTCCCAACCCGATCAGCTTTAGTAAGACACGAACGTACTCATACTGGAGAGAAGCCGTTTGGTTGCAATATCTGTCATCGCGCTTTCGCTCAAAAAGAAATTCTTCTTCGTCATTTAATGACTCACTCGGGTCAAAAGCCCTTCCAATGTCAACATTGCGAAAAAAGTTTTACTCAGCGGGAAGCGCTTAAAGTTCACATGCGCCGTCATCAAAAACTGAACCCAAATGACATTCAACTGCATCATTGTCAATTGTGTCCAAAAGCTTTCTGTCATGCATCAGGCCTTAGTAGGCATCTAGTTACACATACTGGCAGAACCTACAAGTGTGTTGAATGTGATAAATCATTTACTGATAAGAGCTCCCTTTTAAGACATAGCCGTATTCATGCACCCAAACCAATAATGACGAATCAAGTTTAATTTTATTCATGTTTTTTTTTACAAATATCACATTGAACTGATTATCTTCTGTACAGTAGTTTAGGTTTATGAATAATCAGTTTTTCAAATCATGTACATTCATAAGTTTTCAAAATTTAGGCAAAATTTTTGTTTCAAAACATGATTTGAATTACTTTACATTAGAAACAATGTATTGAATCAACATGCTTTGAAGATATATTTTTATAACATTAATAATTGTACTGTCAGAGCAGATACATAGAAGATTAGTTTGAGCTTTTATTTGCTTGGGACCATAGATTGATGAATGTTACTATGTTGAATTTCGCTTTAAATTTTGACATAAAATAATTACCATAATCTCTTTTAGCAAAAATAGTTTGAAAATGCTTAAAATCTCTTAAAATAACGAAGTATAATAGTTTATGCAATGGAATATTGCAGTAATTTAACGCACAAGGCCTGCATTGCACTTTGAGTCACTAATTTACAATTTTAACAAGATTTCATTTCAGTAGATGTTTTTTGTACCGATTTAAAATTTTTTACATCTTAGGAGCGTTATCCAATTTATTCAAAGTTTGGAGTCTACGTTTTTTTTTTTTTTTTGCAACAAAAAAATGTCTACTAAAGTCTTAAAAATTAATGACTCAAGAGTGAGCGACTGTAATCGTTACTTAATATTTGTATTGCATTGATTTTAAAAGTTATAAATCAAATAAAAGCTCAAATCTAATAGCTAATTATAAATATTTACAAAGATTTTATGAACTTTTTTTGTGTGAAAATCAAATATTTTTATTGTAATCAGTTATAATCGAACTGAAATAGCAACGTCATCTTTCATAATTTTGTATATTAGTACTCTATGTAACATTATACATGTTACAAACTAATACTTTACGTGGTGGTATAGTTTAAATAAAATCGTAGCTCTATAGAGCTTGTTAATTAGTTTGCTGGTAAATATTTGTTGGCTAGTAAAATTTGCTCTGCTCAACATTTATTTGATCAAAGAAATAATGATTTTCTTTAATGGCCGTATGACGATAAAAATTCTTAATTATATTCAATGGAAATGTATTTCAGACGTTAAATGATTAATGACATTATTTGACCTTATATTCTTACATGTAATTATATCCATTTTGTATATATATATAATTATAAATATATGAACTTTACATCAAATTGGAAATTCTATGTAGAATTTGATAATGTAATAGTAAGTCCAATTGACATCTTTTCAAGGTCTGAACTATTGGAATTTTGAAAATCAGCTGAAAATATATAGAAATGTTTATGAAAGTTTTGTGTACGAATAAAAACTATTCTAAGTAAATAAATTTTGCGAACAATAGTTCTTTTTATTAAAAAATCTTGCTTTTTTATTAGTTTCTCTTGCGTATACGATATTTGTTGCAGATTATTGTGCAGCATTGTGCACGTTCAGCCGCAACATATAGCGAGGGCTATGTTATAACCATGCCATCGAGTCGCGTGTATCAATTTTACATTTATTTTCAAATTCATTTAAATAAGATGATACATTCGTTTATTTTTCGGATACAATGATGAGCTGACGCGCGATAAATGCCGATACTGCTTGTCATTTTTAGTTTGTCTATTTTAATTAAATTGTAGTCACTTTTGTCTGCGGTAGTCTGCTCCTAATGAGATAAAAAAATCGCATCAAATATCGCGCGCAGCATAATTCTAAAAACCTACATGTGAGAAACAGAGTTATTGCTGATTATTTCAGTGTAATGGTGTTTGATTTTCCACATACTTATTTTTTTTCGCTTTGGTAGGCTGGGCAGGAGGGGGCGAGGTGGAACGAGAAATGCGCAAATGCGTTGTTTTAGTTTCATTATCTTAAATCTAAGAATTAAATGTCACGTTTACATAGTAACTACTAAACTGCTACCACATAACTACGGGCCGTCGCGTCCCTCGTGCCGTACCTCCTTCCACTTTCATACGTTCTAACACTTCTACAACTACTGATGACAACGCGACTCGCGTGTTCTTGCCAAACATATATATATTATATACACACAGACTTAATTCAATTACGCAACTGAACGTTATGTACTCTTCTGTTTGGGTTTTACATATGTTTTTGCTTATTTCCATGTCATTGTTTGGATGGGAGGATAGGAGGAATCGACGGACGATACGCGACAAAGCACCATATTTCTACTCTCGCTTCCATGCTCTTCTGTTCACTCTTTTTAGCGTGGCAGCGCACTCAGACCGTAGTTATTTCTTGACTGGCCGCACGCATGGAGCCATTGAAATTTGTACTAAATCTTGTCTACATTTCTGTTACTAGAGACGCGACCACGTGGAAAAATACAGTGTGCCACTCTCGCGCCGAGCGAACGTCGACGGGGATTTAATTCTTCTGCTGCTCGTACAACGCGTCTAAAGTGGCAGGGAGTTTTTTCTTTTCAAGTAGGAAATTCTCGAACGATACACGAGTTTTACGCACCTGAAGAAAGATCCGAGAAGAGAAGAGAGGTGAAAGGAAAGTTCAAAGAAAACGGAATTAAACAGATGGAGAAGAGGCCTTTTAAGTTAAAAACTTTAAACGATTTAGGGCCGAGTCTCTCATCAATCGAGATTTAAGGGCTTTGGCTGTTCCCAACTAAAGCACTCCCTGCCGAAGTGTCCATAGGTGCTGGTCTGTTGGTAAATTGGGTTTCGAAGATTAAGTTCCCTAAAAATAAAATAATTCTCGTTGTATAAGCAATTTTCATAACTTCAGTGATAAAAAGATAGAGTCAATTACTCACTTTACGATCTTTCCGGGGCGAAGATCGAAGTTTTTGTTTACTACTTCCAGGAGTTGCTTCTGTGACAATTTGGATGTACCATAATCAAATACGGTAATAGACAAGGGTTCTGCTACACCAATAGCGTATGATACCTGAAAAATTAATGTTATTAAATTACGTTATTGCAACAGAATAATTTTCGTAATTTCGTAGCCGAACACAATGCGTACCTGCACCAAGCAGCGCCTGCAAAGACCAGCTTTTACTAGAGACTTGGCAACCCATCTAGCGGCATATGCTGCAGATCTGTCGACTTTAGTGAAATCTTTGCCTGAGAAGGCTCCACCTCCATGAGCACCCCATCCTCCATAAGTGTCAACAATGATTTTACGACCAGTGAGCCCGGCATCACTCTGAAAGATTAATAATTTTGATGAGTTTGATTATAAATTTTGAATTTTATTGGAGGTAGTGAACTTTAAATTTGTCATTTTCAGATATGTATTTCACATCATGGCAATCAAGAGTAGCAAATACACAACATTAGACATCATTAAATGACAAATTGAACTACAATTAAATGATTTTTTTTTTGTTTTCAAGAATAGGAAAAAATGTCTTACTTGTGGACCACCAATGATGAAAAGGCCGCAAGGGTTGACATGGAAAACTGTTCTTTCATCTAAGTATCGCGCAGGAATAACTTCTTTGATGACTTTTTCCATAACTGCCTTACGCAATTCATCAAGTGTAACTTTCTCGCTATGCTGTAGAGATACAACAACCGTGTGTACCCTGATAGGCACACAGGCTCCATGATCCATTATGTATTCGCAAGTAACCTGCAAACAAATTTCGAATTATTAGTGATGTATTTTTTTATTTATTTATTATTGCGATAGTAATTTTGTTTTATGAAGTATCATTTTCAGTAATGTGTTTCACATCATGGCACTCAAGAGTAGCAAATACTAACACAAAGCATCATGAAATAACTAATTTTTTGTTACAATAATAACATAAGAGAAGAACAATATGTGGTAACTTGCCTGTGTTTTGGAATCCGGACGAGCCCACCATAGTTCTCCACTTCGTCTAAGTTCAGCAATTTTCTGATTCAATCTGTGAGCAAGCACGACTGTTAGCGGCATGCATTCATCTGTTTCATCAGTGGCGTAACCAAACATTAGACCCTGTTATTTAAAAAAAAAAAATTATATCAGTATTTCAGATAGCGTCAGTGTTTACTGAATAATTTTGCAGAGGGCAAGAGATAATTAAGAAAGAGTAAGGAAAAAGTTAAATTATCTCTTTTCTGCTATACACATCATAAAAACAAAAATGTTAGAGACAAATAAGTATTGGCCTAATTCTTTGACTTTTGTTTTATTATTATTTTTTTTTTTTAAGCAAAGTATCATTCTCAGAAAAATAATTTTTATCACGACATTCAGAAGTAGCAAATAAATTAATTGCATCATTGAATGAAACCCTTTGCTTTAAAATATTGTTATATTAGATACTGACTAAACATTTACATGAAATCAAGCATAAAGAAGTCAAAGAAAAGGTTGTATTAGATTAAAAGAAGCAGAAATTAGTGCCTTACAGAGCATAGAAAATATTAGAACAAATATTGAAAAATGAAACAATGTTGAAAATAATATTGAAAAAATGACCATTGATATGTGCGACTGTTCTAGTTAATTATAGATTCTACATTGTTTTAAAGCCTATATACATACAGCTACATGCATTACCAGTTTTTTTGAACCAAAAACATTTAGTGGATCCAGACCATAACTACTGGAAAACATATTGTGCATGGTTAACTACCTTTGTTTTCTTTAAGTTTGGCAAGATATGGAGCAAATTTATGTAAAAGAAAACTATTAGAAAGATAATTCGGAAAATAGGTGCAAATTAGATAACTACGGTGCTGACAAAAATATTAAACACAAAAGAGAAACGAAAATTCTAAGAAACAAGTCTTTTGTAACGCCAAATAACCTGATCGCCAGCACCAACTTCTTCATCACTACGATTCTCATGAACTCCTGCAGCAATATTTGGTGATTGAGCATCGAGTGCCAGTAAAATGCTGCACAACTTGTAGTCAAAACCTGCAGAAATCGAGTTACATCAGCTTCAGATATTTATTTTCTGAGTCTGGCTCTATTTCTTCTAAATTAATGTTGCCCAGTATCGCATGCCTATAATGGTTCTGGTAATTCGATAAACAGGTACTTGTTTGAAAAATAATGAAAGTCATTTCCCTTAAAAAACCTACGTGTTTTAAAATTGGACCCTTTCGTTTAGCTTTATGAACCTAATATAAAAGCGCACTTTCATCCCATTTGGTGGTCATTCAAATGTTTGCATGATAGAATGTTTTTTATGAAATTATTATTGTTTCTTATAACTCTGCTGCTCTGTGGCACAGGCTGTGAATGGGTTAAGTACCTGATCACCCGCGCCCACGTCTTGTTCATCCCTGTTGACGTGTACACCATCCGCAATATTTGGAGATTGTTGTTCGATCGCCACCAAAAGGTTCAAAGTACGCCAATCAAATCCTGCTACCACGATTACATTCATCCGTTACATGTTCTTACGACAGAATATTTTACTTCGCCAGAACCCCATTTATTTTACACATTTTTTTTTCAAAGTACATATTGCTATTAAAAGTTATAAAGTTTGTTGCTAATTGATTTTATATCTGTTATCGAATCAGTATATCATTTTACAGAATTAACATTTTATTGAAAAAAAGCATAAATATGTTACCAAAAAAGTCTTGTTTTATTAAAATTCAAACTTTTTAATGCTTGAAATTTATTAGTAGGAATTTTTAGTAAAAGAACCGAGAACTGTGCCTTCAAACAGAGTTTCAGTGCTGTATAAACATCACCTTCTAGTTGGCTATGTATTGTGTAAACAGAAATGAAATTGTGAAACTTACCTTTGGATGAGTCATCGTAGCCAATGTGATTGACAGTGTCACGAACAATTTTTTGATAGTCTACAACCGCTTTTGAGGTGATTTCACCGCACAGCAGTACCATGCCAGTCTTTGTCACTGTTTCTGTGGGAAAATCAAAGGGATTGCGTAGAAAAGAGCTGCAAACTTATCATAGGTATCAATCATGGATACAGAGCGTACGCTTACCACATGCAACTTTTGCATCGGGATCCTGTCTGAGATGAGCATCCAAGATGGCATCGCTGATCTGGTCGCACATTTTATCTGAAATGCAAAGGGAAAGGTATGCGTAAATTTATCATTGCCAAGATTTGAATGGACGTTAAAAAACAGAGCCCAAGAATCGATTCAAAGATTCAAAAGCAATCTAATCGCTCCATCGATCTGTGCATGAAAAAAAGTCGAAAAGTCTTACAGCATGTTTCGCAAGTGTTGATTTAGGAAGGCCAGTGTGAAATTTTCCTCGACCAAGATAAAGATCGAGTAAGCCATTGATAGCAGTAGTGATGTACGACAGAGAGTGAGTGAGAAAGAGAGCGAGAAAGAGAGGGAGAAAGAGAACAATTCATTGGAAAAGCCCAACTGAGCAAGTACGTAAGAGAGAAAATAAAAGACGAAAAAAAGTGAAATCGCCAGCGGCTAATCTATCAAGCGGCGGGCAGCTCATCATCGGGTCAGAGGCGAGCGAGCACATGGCAACGCTCCCTCGCATGGCTCTCTCGGAGGTCACGCGATCTCGAGGCTGTTGTACTGGCCGAAAAGCGAATATCTCTCTCTCTCTCTCTCTTTCGAGGAAGATAGGCGCTCGAAGGGGAGTGAGAGACGAGATGAAGGCTGCATCTATTTCGCGGTGTGAGCTTCTGCTATATTACGGGTAAGTAATCCGAGCTCTGCGCTCACGCAGAGCAGAAAGCTTGTGTGCAAGTAGGTATGTTCCTATATACACACATCGAAAGTAAGAGAGAGACACGCGCGTGCGAAGAGGAAATATGCCCTCATGGCGGCATCAGCGGCGCGCGCGCCTTCTTTTTCTAGCGTGTCTGCAGCACGCCGCGCGCGCGCAAGGTATTCCTTCCGTTTTTCCTTTTACAAGAATATGCTCTCCGCGGACACGACGAGCTGCCCCGGCAGCTGCTGCGTTAAATCATCGAGCCAGCTTCTAGAAAGTTCGTGGCCCGGTTGTCTCAACCGAAAATAGGGGATGAAATATATATATATACGCGCATACGTACATACAGGGGGAGACGACATTATTCGAAGGATATAGCATAGAGCGTACCTGGATGTCCCTCGCCGACGGACTCCGAGGTGAAGAGGAAGCTCGTGTCCTGCTGTAGCTCGGGCGGCGTGTGCCCGTTGGCGTAGCCGTTCATGTGGTGCGCGTTCTCCGGCATCCTGATCTCGTCCTCTCGACTGTTACTCGGCTGCTCCAAGTTGTCCTCCTCCTCCTCCTCCTCCTCTGCTGCTGCTTCTCGTCGACGCCTCTTCTTAGCTCGAGCCTCGGCTACCAGTGCTATAGCCGCCGACACCGACTCCGTTTTCCGGCCCCAGCTCCTGCTCACCGTTTATACTTTACGCAGAGAGTCACCCTTACCGAGCACTCGAGCGCGCACTTGCGTCCGAGACGAGAGAAGAGTCGTGTCGAGAATCTCACTGCAGCAGAGCGAGGACGTTATATAGGATGTCTCTATAGAAAGAGAGAGAGACGGAGCTGCTAGTTCTGGCAGGGCCAAGCGTACAGTAGCAAAGTGCGCCGCTCTCTGATGGCTCTCTCGCTTTACTTGGCTGCCCCCTCCTACGTCCACACTCCCACTGCTACGCGATGCTCTATATAGCTGCGAGAGAGCGACTGCTGAACTAGAGTAGATATATAGCGAGTCCGACGGAACTATAGGCCCGCGCGCGCGGGATCAAATGTATATGTATATAAGGGACTCCCCGCGCGCCGGCCACCGTTATTTATAACCTCGGTCGGTATACACACACGCAGAGCCTCGGTCATCTTCGGCCGGCTTCGCGTTTGAGGTCACGTGACCACATCTATACCGCCCCTACTCGCTCTTTCTATTATATGGTCCACATGGCGGGCTCGGATGATGCTGTTCGTAGAGAGAAAGAGAGAGAGAATTCTTCTTGCGAGGCCGATGACAGAGACAGCGCGCTTTTTTTCCCCAATGTGCGCGCCTCGTGGCGAACGCGTGCGCGTTTCTTTTGGTGTTTTTCTCCTCCTGTGTTTCCTGCGTATATAGGTGCTGTAGAAGAAAATTGATGAAAAGGCGGAGTTTTATCGCGCGGCTTGCAAGGGGTTTTTGGTTTCGCGAAGCTCTCTTTTTTTCGCAAACTCAGCCGGACTATAGCGCGTGCGAGACACTTGAGAGGTTAGGTTTACGTGTCTGTTGTGAATTTCATGGAAATTCTTACGTCAGTCTATATGTATACTCATTTCGCGCGACGTCATGCCTGTGTCTGGCTGATTCCGTGGTTATTATTATTATTATTTTTTTTTGTTTTACGACGGATGAAAATTTTCTCCGCGGATTTATTGTAAATTACTGTTGATCGATAATACACGTTATCGAGAATCGATGGAGAGAGTATTATTGAACATCGATTGAACGAAAAATTTGACCGTTATCGCGGCCTGTTCCACGAAATATGAATCGGGATAAGATATATACACGCGTATTTAGTAATATTTTAAATGTCATGGTTATTGCAAATATACTATACGATGACGAAAATATCGAAAAAGGAAATCGATTCATCTTTATTACATTCCATGACTCGCTGTTTTCAGCATATATATAGGTACCGTTAACTCCCCCCCCCCCCCGCCCCCCCCCCGATTCCTATGTATATATATATGTATTCATGGGTTTTTTGTATCGTGAAATTCGTTTATCCAAGGTATTATATTATGCTTTTATTCTTATGCTAACGAATAAGTCCTTTGAAAAGTCCAACGTTTCTTTGGCGATTGTCAAACTTTATTATATACATGACTACGATTGTTCAAAGGCGAATATAATAGCTCATGCGTATAAATATATACTATATACTAATTCAGAACGTTTATTTTTATCTGTCACCTTTGTCATTTTTGAACATATACAATGCGAGATATATATCCTAAATTTAAGGCAAATTCATAATTTGTTTGTCGTTTGATAAGAACTCGTTCGACTTGCTGTTCTCTGTATTATATATCTGCAGGAAATTTCATCGTTGTGTCATCGATGATTGTTTCATTCATTTTAGTATGGAAGCTCGAATTAACGACCTTTTTACTTTTTAAAAACTTTTAGCTTAATTTTTCGAGGAAGAAAGTTCGTCATTACACCTTGTGGGAGTCGTCACAGTTTGTAATACTTCAAAATAAATTATGAAAATATATTTTGTAACGAATGAAACCTCATATTTTTTATAATAAATCAATTGCGATAGGTATTATAAGTTTCCGAACAAATAGACAATAAATTGAAGGATAAATTTCGTAAAGGGGCTAATAAGCATTTTATACCTAACGCTGTTAATGAAACGAGGAAGTGAAATATTTAAATTTTAAATTTCTCGCATATTCTATTCCACTTTACTATACAACTTGTCATCAGTATAAATACGACCTTTAGTTTTTTCCCAATTATATACCTTGTCTCTCTTTTCCCGAATATACAACTTTAAATAATTTTCCGTTTGAAAATAAACAGTCAAAGTTGTACAAAATTTAGGATGTCTTGAATTAGCAAAAGCTTTGTTTAATGAAAAATGGAAAAAAATTGAAGCACTCGATTCAGAACCGATAATATAATTCGTTTAAAAGTGTTTAGCCTTGAGGTATAATCTATAGAATTAAAAATAGACACGTTTAATAAAATTCACGAGCAATTAAACGGGTCTAAGTCACGAAAAATGCTTAGAACATGGAAAATTTGCAGCTTTGTTTTTATCGTATAACACAATATTTAACAAAATTTTGCAGCTCTATCGACTTTAGAAAGTGCATTTTATCTGTTATTTTCAGGATATAGATGCACTTTTGCGTAACTATGCGAAAGTCGAAACGCGAATAAGCATAAGCAATTGAATTAGTGCTGATGATATAGCTTGTTTTTTTTGTATATAGAAATCCGAGTTGTCACGCTATGAATATACTTACAGCAGTTCTGCGTGTATATGTTTTTTCAGCCGAGGTATTTAACGCAATATTTCTCGGATAGTGAGTAATTGGTGAGTTTCTACTAAGTCACTATATTTATACTTATATCCATGATTCGTACAATTTTTATCTCTGCATTTTTATTATCAATGGCATAAGCATAATAAGATGTAACTTTTAAATTTGATGAAATTTCATCAACATCACTACACAATTTTGACTTATCTCTTATCCCTGGAATAGGAAATTCACCATATTATATTACAGCACAGATCGTCCATATTTTCAAAACACGATATGACCACTTTACGTTGCAAGCATGCTCAACATCAATTGGTTTCTAACCTCAAATTCACAAACCCAATAATCTATTTTATTTATATTTTTATTTGGGATGCTTTGAAATCCTATTCCACCTTTCCTGAGAAGCATCCAGAAGTGAAACTAATCTACTACTTACTACTTCCACGAGAACCCCTATAGATTATTCATTCCCTATATGACGTCATCACTGTTGAGGCGGGATCACCCGGACAGTCACCCATCCAAGTACGAACCACACCTAACGCCGCTTAACTTGGCTGTTCGCCCGGGGTCGTGCCTTCGCTTACCCCACTAGTAATGCCGCTTCTATTTATTGTATATATAAAAAATCTGAACCTACTATATGTATAGCTAATGCATGCGCGGACTGTTCTCTTTGTCTCTCTCTCGCTTCGTATCCTATACGTATATAAATTCTAAAATTTCTGTACATTCTAAAAAGAACTCAAACGTTAACATTTTCCACACTCTATAATATAATACATATGTATGTATTTGATTAATTTTGTATCTTTCTAAAAATCATATGTCGCCCAATGCAATGTAGGTTATGTGCTCTTCCATTTTTGAGGTTAGATATTCGCTATTTATTTTATGGCATAATAATTAATTGTCACAAAACTAATCTCAAAATTTAATACGAACCTAAATACTATCGTTTTTTTATTATCTTTATTAAACTCTTTACCATTCAAATTCAAATATTAAATTTTAAATGTTGGCGCCATTTAACCCGGATATATCTGTCGACCAATCATCGTTCAACGCTAACTTCATTTATAGACTTCACAACATCCGGTCATGACTTTTTTATAAGAGAGGATATACAGACTACTATGTAGGTAGCACACTGCGAAACAGTTACGAAAGGAATAATAGTAAACAATGTTGCAAATTAGAATTTAATGAAGCAATTCATTTATTACAACTAATCCTATATTCTAATTGTTATCCTTTTTCGAAAATTGCAAGCGTAAAACTATAATTCTAACCTTAAAAAATCGTTTTATATCTTCGACATAATTTTTAATATATATATATATATATATATATATTATATAGTGCCGTATTGATTAAAATTTTTATTCGATTCGTTTAATCTTTGCGAGGTTCTTAACGTTCCTGTGATGTACAAACATACGTCGATAATTATAAATCTATATATGAAACAATAATTGTCAAAAATAATAAGTATCTCACAAGAAATATTATGAGTTACTGCGTGTATCTAATAAGAGTACCAACGCACACGCATACGCATACACGAATAAAATAATCAAAGCGATTAACGCGCTCGCATGTTTCAAAGCAAAAAGACTAAAATAAGATGTTCAGCATTCATTATCAGTATAAACTATAAAGAATGATTTCAGCATCGCGATGACAATACCTATTAAAAACTATACTGATTTATATAAAGACTTAACTATAATATATACAACCGAAGTATTGCCCAATCCGCGTAGCGCATATCACAATCTGTATGCACTGATCGGTGTTGAGTGATCGTACGACTGCTTACCACCACCATCGGATTGCCCCACGGAGAGACGACGATCCTCCAGAAGAGTGTGTGTGTGGGACCTCTGAAGCTGGAAGCGTCAAATCGCGTGCTCTCGCCTTATCAGCTGCGAGTGCGAGCCCATTTTGCTATACATTGTATTGTTCATCATTATAATGAGGCTCTCTTGCTCTTTCCTATACTCGCGAACATATACATATATATATATATATATATATATATATATATATCGCTTTGGCACTTGAGGCTTATCGATCATCCGTGGTCCGATTCTTATGCGCGCACATGTATATTCGATTGGAAATCTACGTATGTAGGCGAGGATGAATCCCGTTGTCAGCTTATCTGCATGTGGGAAGCACGTGTGTGTTCTAGCTAATTTCTTGGAAAAAAATGGGTATTTGTGTAATTTTGCTGAACCTTATTATTGGATTACGAGTGTTTGTGCGAAAAATTAAAACTCATTGGAATGTAAATCTTATTTTGTATCAGTTTCTACATCAATCTATATAAGTTGTTGCTAACTTATCGAGGTTAGTATATAGATTGGGAATTTAAAAGCTACATAACAGATTAATTATTAATTGAAATTTGTATTTTTCTCACAATATGGCAACAACACAATACTCGTGTATTTCTCAGAATAGGAATTGAATAAGAAATGTTTTAAAAAGATGATCGAAGATTGCAAAGAGTATTCTATCTTTGACAAGCTTTGACAAGTATACTTCCGTCTCGTTGAATACACAACTCCAAGCTATATCAATACAGTAAAGAATGTGATAGATACGCTGCGATTCTTCCAAAGAAATAATATATGTATGCCTCGCATTTAATACCGAACATATATACGTCCTTCGTTTCGTCGAGAAACAATGATCCGATATTTTCTCCCCTAATTGCATAATTGCATTGTTGTTTTCGTGTCGATTTATCGGAGGCCAAAGCTTTCGAAAGAGGCGCTCGCTCATTGTCGGAATATACGCGCAAGAGAAAGGCGAGAAAGTGATAAGAGATAAGAAAATTATACGAGGCTATATATACAGAGAAGAACGTCATGCGATAATCAAGCATCTGCACTCTTTCGATGGAAAATAAAATCGGTTTTATACATACACGAAACCGTTGGTTCCTCCTCGTGATAATAAAATTCACTCTTGCATATGCACATACGTGTGTATATATGTACGATAAAAAGATGAATTCCGGCTATAAAGATGCGTCGATTACAAGTGTAATGCGTACAAATTAAATTTAAAGTTCTCATCTGTGCAGTTCTTCTAATTTGTTCGTTTTAATACCAAAATTATAATTAGTCTGACATGTTCGTGTAATATTTTTTTACAATTTCATCATCTTTAAGGTATAATCTACAATCGCGAGCGCAATAAAAGCGTAATCGCCAGAGCAGTGATATGCAGATTATTGTTTTATTTTTTGTCTCCAAACTTTTTATATGTATGTACTGTTTAAGACTGAAACTGAAAATTCCATCCAATTTTTTATAATTGTGTTCATCTATATTTTTCTCACACCTGATGTTACCTGCGTCACTGTTATGAAACAGACATGTATGTATATATGTATACAAATAATATATGTGAAAATTAATTGATGAGTCAGTTCTGTACACGATTACTCCAGTAAGTAGTGATAGTAAATTATATGCAGTGTATATATAAGGTATAAGGAAATACTCAAATTTATATGTTTGCTAGAATAATCCAAATAAAAAATCTGCGAAGGCATTTAAATAATATACACGTGCGATGTTAACCTTGGGATTAACAGAATTGTTTGTTGTACGTGCAGAATTTTCCATACATTTACCGGTATTTAATCTAACTACATTACAGCAGATTGTTTCTGTATGAGTGTGATTTTGTTCAAAACTTGTACGAATAATGCAATTATTTTGAATAGTTATAAATTATTAAATTGTAAAGGTCTTAAATGTATAAATACACACAAAACAAGTATCTAAATAGAAATCGAAACGAATTTAATTTTACACAAATTTTATTAATTAATGTATGACTGCGTATGGAATTGACCATATATGGAAGTTTGGAAGATTGACGAAAATGCAGAGAATAATAAGTAGAACGAGAAAAAATATTTTTCTTTAGAGTATTTAAACCATTGCAGGTTATTAAAAATATTTCGTATATTGATCATATTTTTAAAGTATTTGTGATATAAAACAAAAATTATTAATATTTGTGTTACAAATATTGACACTTAGTAGGCGTTTATTAACTTGTGCCGTGTCTACATAATAGTAAAGTAAAAAATTCCTTGTAGACAAATTTGAATAAACTTACTGAATCTTTTGTAATGTAATATCTCTATAATAGTGTGTGGTGACATTTATTGTACGTACTGTACTTTTGTGCAAAGCGACGTCGTTTTTGATTGAAATCTGTGTTGGAGTCATGTTATAGAACTGACATTTGAGGTGTCTATTATGTTGCATTGTATTTAAATAAAATCTGGCACTCACACTAACTCGGCTATTGCCAAATGTCTAGTTAGTTACGCTAGACATACATAGAAGCCGTGGTGCAATTTTTTGTCGCACGTGTAAGCGTTTAAGAAGTAAACACGCAAAATTTACAAATTATGTCAGAATCATATACAACACATTCACATTATGTGTAGTTGGCCATTTTTTACGTAAGAGACTGCGTTATCAAAGTTATATTAACATTTGGGTTTTCCCGTTTTTATATATAGGTAGGTCTGTAATCATGCATATCTTCATATACTTAATTATTCTAACAAGTTTAAATCTTGAAATAAGGAAAGTCTTTTTGAAAACCTAGAAAGCTATAAATTATCTGTGTAATATGAAAAAATATTGCAATACCTTCATTGAGCGCGGTTACTTATGCAATAACTTAGATGGTCAAAAATTACTTGGTAAACTATAGTTGTTTATACATACAGCTGATTAAGATAATGCTCGAATTTACAAACTAAATAAAAATTCCCTCTTTTTATGTACTAGTATTTTATATTAAACCAACTATCAATGGACCATGCATTTTGAATACATCCTATGTTTTACAATACCTTTCTTTAAGTAATAAAGATTCGCTCTTTTTAATAATTAAAGCATCCAATTTATCTGCCAACCTTGTCAATGCGTAAGAAATGATGATATCGGGTATAATTTTATTCTTTGATATCTTAATTTATATCAGAGAAGTAAAGATTCACAACGAAGATTTGGAAATTTTTTCTATATCTACATACTGACATAACAAAAGTTTCAAGTATTTTAATATTTTCAGTGGAAAGATTTTTTAGTGACTTATATTTATATTGATGATAACAATCACATTATGCAGATCAATCAAATTCAGGATATCAAATTTAAATATATGCATGTATACATCTCTGTGTAATTATTTATTTAAGAAAATTCGACATCAGAAGCGTCTTTTAAAATATTTATTATGTACGACAAATTGAATTAATAACTTTTATTTTGTGTTAATTAATCAATTTTACAGAATATTGAGTATATTATACAGTGTGTAATATGCCTCATCATGAATTGACTAGAAATCATATCCAGAAATATGCTCAATTTTCTACCAAGGGTGATGTACTGCTAATTTTTGAGAAGTAAATTAGATTTCTTATCAATTATGATACTCAATTATTTTAAATTTTCTCTCTATTAATGATATCCCAACGATAACCTATTATGCGATTTAAGTATTTAAATAAAAATTAAGCTGAATAATTCAATTTAAGCTGATAGTAAAATTTATTTTTTGTTAAATAAAGATAAAATAAAGATAGCATATAAATTAAAAACCAAAATTTTTCAACTTTGCAAAAATATCTGATGCTTTTTGTATAATGGCTGTAAATAAAAAATATATAAAACTTATCACGATTGCTCCTTCTATAGAAAGAGGCGATGACAGAATGTAGGCGAAAAAGCAATACCAGTTTTATCTGGTAATGTACATAGAATTTATAACTTTCCATATTTTTCATTATAAATTATACAACACGAATACGAAAATATAAAATGGAAAAAACTTAATAAAATGACATTTTATTGACTAGTAATTACGCAGCAGTTTTTGAGAAAGATTTAAAAGATTAAAGTTAGACAAACATCAGAACGGAAGCAATTAACTTTTAAATTTTAAGTATTTTACAATAGAATAGAGGAAATAAATATAATTTTGAACTAAAATAAAAAAGTAACTATTTATGACGTCCAAACGAAACTGATGTAATAAATATAAATCACATTAATCACTTATCTTACATTATTGACGCTCTAGCGGATACTCTTACTGATATAATTATCATGCAATACGATCAATGACGTGAAATCGATGAGATATTTGCTTCCTCATTTTCTCTAATAGATCACGTTTTGTTTCAGTCTTTACCCTTGTTCTGTAAATCTGACTTTTTTGGTAAGTCTGACGCTTTAACAGTTTATAATGGTTAAACTAAACATAACAATTAAAAAATTAGTGTAACTCGGTTTTCCTACATTTAATAAATATCAACAAAGAATATTAAAAAATAAATTTTATGAAATAAAAATTGAAATTGCAATCAAATTGTCTCAAGCAAATTCGTATAACTAGTGATCGTTTTGGTAACAGCTATATGACGTTGCTTGACATAATATATCTTTATTACTTAATTGTAATGCTTATTACACGTGAACATACTCCATTTATAATGATTGAGATCGAAAATTAATTGGAATAAACAAAAAACATTTAGTATCTAAGAGAAGAAACTACGTCTATAATAATAAAGCATATTTATACGCAAAAATTTTACATACATAAAGGTACGAGCTTAACAAGCATATGAATTTTAGTAATCGTACGTCTATATCTTAAATATAAACTTCAAACATTTACGATAATCATGCATTAGCAATTTCCACTGTTCCAGTTCTTAAGAAAACACAATTTTTTTCTTATATATGCTATATATATTGGTTCATTTTTAAGTACTTTTTCAAATTAAAATTCTACTTCCAAACAAAATATTTCAGACCATATACATTTTTCATAACGCTAAAAGTATTATAATAGCTAAAAAGCCATATAGAATTCGAAATTATATTTTCAAATGAATTCCTTACAGTGATTTTTTTATCTTACATAGAATCTTGCATACAGTTTCTCTAGTAAGCACTATATATGACCGAAAATTTTTGGCGAAAACTTCATAAGTCTGAAATACAATAAAATATAAAATGACAACTAGAAACTATTACATCATGGACAACTCCCGAAAAAGTATGTGCTAAATTAAGCTCCGTATATACATGTCGGGTCAAAAAATAGGGTTCAGCGAGAATGTGATTTCAGCCTTGTGTGATCGACCTTTTCACACAAGGCTATATATATATTATCGCACTAGTATCGACATGTACTGCTGCATCAATCGAATGTGAAGTTTATTGATTTATTAATTTAATTTATTATCTATATCAGTTTCTTAGGTTTTATTATCCGTGCTTTTTGGCTTGATACGGAGGTTTTTAAATGTTTTTTAACAAGCTGCGTTTTGAAAAATATTTAAGAATAATTGTACCCTGATGCATGAGAATTAAATGTATAAGAAAAAATGCTACTTTTCAGCGCTGTTGCGTTTCGATTTTCAACAAAAATGTATTTTTGGCCCACTCGATATACTATGCATTATGTACATACGTTCTCTTTTGAGGTACACATGAATGCATGCATAGAAGATGGGTACTATATTTATCGATGCTACACTATTCAAATGCTTTTATTTCATTTATTGATTTCAACTTATCAAGTATAGTCAGCAGAAACAATAAAAATTAAGTCTAATAATAAGTCGTTTCATTCTTGTTATACAAATTTGTAATGTTGGAAAATGTTCACTAAATAGTTAAATAAAGCTCTATGTTTGTTTTTGTCAAAGAAAATAAAAGGAAAAGTTCGACGACCGATGACAGCCACGCCTTATTCTACGTAAAAAAAGGATCGCACGAGGCAGATTTTGCCGCGCAGATGTCGTTCCAAAGCGACCTTGACCCCCTGCACCCTCTTAAGAACTGAACCTCCCCTCGCAAAGTCTTATATGCGCACCACCAACAACAGTTTCTTTTGCGTCGTATATGTGCCTTTATACTTTTGTGCCTACGGTACATTTTTTGCAATGCTAAGTTAGAAGAGTGTAAGAGTTTTGTGGATCTAAATAAATAACGCATTGATCATTGAATCAGAAAAGAATGTATCGCATCATATCTTTCAAGTTCGTAAGTGCTTGTTAAAGAACGTGTTTTCAAAATGTACTTCCATGGTTGTTTTACTGAGTGTAGATTTAAATTGTATACAATATATATGTATTTTTTCTAGATTTCAAAAAGTTGAAAAAAAACGATAAGATTTTACTATAATTACACTTCTTTAGATAAAATTTTTTTATAATTTATATTTAAATGTTAAATCGATATTAATATATTATTGATGTTTATTCCGTTCAAATGGGATATTTATTTTTTAGATAATGCCAAATTACTTCATTAACAACTTCATAATATCCTGTTATAACTATTTTAAGGAAGGATGAGTCCACAATTTCATTGTGCCTTATACGATATTGTATATCGTACTAATTTTCCATATATGAAGCATTTTTGCTTTATTGAACCGTCTCGATCACCAATTTTACCATCCGATTTCACCTTTATTATCGAATCACTACAAATGTTTTGTAAATCATTCTGTTTCGAAAATATTTGAATTTTCGGCAGCAGAAGAGCAATATTTTGTATCCTACTTCTGCTTTACAAATGAGTTTTTTTCTCTATTCTCTAAACAGATTCTAATATATATATATATTGTTTTGGTAGTAAGAATAATAGAAGAACTCTGGTATTTGATTGGTCTTTATTTACAAATATATATACATATTGTATTGGTTTAACATGACATTTATTTCGTAAATTTTATTTAGTAGTATGTTTTACGGCTCCAATAACATCATCGACCGTCCCTTTCCCTGAATTCGCGGTAGCTGAAAATAAACATTTTTATTGCAAAAAGCTCTCTTCACTTCATACAATTGAAGTGGATTTTCGATCGGCATCTCCATTACTGAATGAAAAATAATGCAATCGATCAGATAAAATATTAATCTAATATATGTAGTGGTAGTCATTTAAAAAATGTATTTCAATTACATGAGACGAAGAAAGCTTCTTACAATAAAAAAATGTTCGTTTTCAGATACGGAAAAGGTTTGGTTGAACACTGAATTACTAAATCTAAGATGCCATATTTATTAATTAAGTAATTTTTTTGGCTTGAAATTAAATGAATATTATATACGCATCATATGCATGTAGAAAAAATGAAAAGTATAAAAAATAAATTTAATAACAATTTTGAATTTAAAAACAATCACAATTTTTTATATATTAGCTTCATTGACAGCGACCAATTTTATCACTCGTTCAATGTTATTTCATCTTTGTATACAGTATGGATCAATTTTCGTGTAAGTTGTAAGCAGTTCATAAAATGGGATTATTAATCGAAATAAGCAAAGTATATCCTTAAATATTGTAGTACACAAAGAGTGGTGGAGAGTTACTAGTGAATACAAATTATTGTAAAATTATGCCGGTCACTAAAATGTTTAATATTTGTGTTTATCTTTTTGTATCAAATATTTTTTTGGTTAAAACATTAAAAATGTCTTCAGTTAATAAAATTAAAGAAATGCAAAATGAAATAAAAATTTCAGGATTCGTGGTAAGTATTTATTTTTCAATAAATCATTTATTTGATGCTAAAAACTTATTGATCTTCCTTTTTAACGAAAAACATTATCGAAGGTGGCAATTATTAATAATTGCTTTAGTATACAATCGAGAAACATCATTATATACGAGGAGAAAAGTAATAATTTTTTCCCACTGCTAAATCAAACATCGTCATTAGTAATGTCGATAAATAAGGACATACAAAATTCAAGTTCCATTACTCCTCCTATAGTAAGCAACATATATAATTATGATGATGTCATTGAAAATAATAAAAATAGTCCAGTAAAAAGTTTTGTGATAATTGTCTCAACCACTTCCATGTTATCATTGGCTTTGAAAAAACTGAAAAGTTCAATTTGGTGGAATCACGAAGTAACTCTTTTACTAATAAATACTAAATTGAGCGTTAGTTGTAGCAATGCACATGAGTTTTTACATTTGGTATGGATTTTCGATATTTTATCAGCACTTTTCGTATGTTCAAGTAACGAATATGGGATACAACTATACACTTTTGACCCATTTAGTAATTTTGCTCCATCGCCATGGAATTCCGTAAAGAGGGAAAATGTTAAAAATATTAATAAATATAATGATTCTTGGACGTTGTTCCAATATTCCTGGATTTACATGCCTCGTATGTACAAAGTTATTGTCAATTTATAGCATATTTCTAACAATTAAAAAAAATAAAATTATTACATTAAATTATTATATAACCTTTTCGCAGATATAGATCCTTCGCTTTGTCAAAATCTTTATTACGATAAAACACAAGACTTACACGGGAATGTCGTGAATTTGGGTGTATTTATTCAGCCAGCAATACTTCCCTTTGATAAAACAAAAGCTGGTCTTGCTCGATTTGGAGGTGTAAATGGTGAAATCGCCAGAGAATTGTGGACAAAAATGAATGCTAATACTAATATTAAATTTTATACTACCATGGGCACTTTCGATACTAATGGAATGCCGAAAGGATTTTATAAGGATCTTCAATCACAAAAAATAGATTACGTAATGAATATGATTTTCTTTCGTTACTTTTGGAAGCTTCAAACCTATCCTCATGAAAGCTCTGCAATTTGTATAATATCATTTAAGGATAGACTCACTATAGGATCTATGAGAGTATTGTTATCAACTTTCACTGCAACATTTTGGATAATTGTTGCTGTTATTTCTTGTACAGTAAACATAGCTTTAAAATTTCTTTTAAACGAGAATATAAGTTCAAGTAGTTTAGAATTACTTAGAATGATAATCAGTGCACCAAGTTTAAGGGAGCCTCAACAATATTCAAGGAGATTCCTTTTTACTTACATCATCATATTAACGATGATGACTAATTTTTACGTCCAAAGCAGCTTAAGCTCTATCAGTATTGCACCAGAATCTCACACAGCTATTGATTCGGAAGAAAGTTTGTTAAAATCCGACCTGATCATTTACGGGAGGGCTAGTATGCGATCCTTTATTAATCTGTCACATTCGGAACAACAGGAACGATTCGTCAATGAAGAGTTATCTAAATGCGCCAAACGCCTCCTAAATGGACAGCGAGTAGCCTGTATATCTGGATGCATCTCATCAAGGTATAACGTTTACGAGGGCGGAAAAATTCATATATCTGAGGAAAAAAAACATACATTTATGTCTTTTGCGGTAAGAGCAAACTGGCCGCTATATTGCAGAGTAAATCAAATTCTTCGAAGAATCAATGAAGCAGGATTGACTAATTTATTTCGTCAGCGGGAAATGCGACAATTCAAAGAACCACCACCCACATATAAAAAATCCATATCAATTATTACTATAAAAGATGCTAATTTTGCATTTTACATTTGGGCGGTAGGAATAATTTTATCAAGCTGTACATTCATTTCTGAATTTATTTGCGTTAAAATTTAAAACTAAATCTAATATTTATGTATGATTTTATAATTAAATTAAATAAAGATACAAGATTCACCTGTAAGTAAACTAAGAAAGCAAAAATAATTTAAAAGTTACAATTCAATTCAATTCAATAATGGTTTTTATTAGCTATGGTAAAGTACATACAGCCATGTTGCGAAGTATATTACATGGTCTTTTATATAAGCGTACATAATACGTTATACAACCGTTACATTTGTTACATTTTTATATATTGATGTCTTTTTTGATTAAAAATTGCATTAATATTTCTATAATTTTAGGTTTAGGATCAACAAGAAAAGAATGTATGGAGAAGGGACCATACAGTTTTAGATTATTAAGATTTTCCTTTCATTCGCATAAAGTTCACAAACTAAGAAGATATGATCTACTGTATCCAGTTCCCTTTCGCATTTACAAGTTTTTCAGTACCCACAATTTTGTATCTATAAAGACTATGATTTAGCAGTGTAGGACCACTCCTTAATCTATTAATAGTAGTAATTTCTTTCCTAGAAAAATTGGAATTGTAGAACCATGGTTTTGTATTGTTTGCAAAGAAATTTTCAAAGTAAAATTTTTCTTTACTTTCACGTATGGTGATAAGTTTTTTGACATTCTTTTCATTACAATTTATCCTATAGCTATGAATAAGGTCGGTATAAGGAATTGCGATATTTGCTAAGGATCCTTTTATAGCTGCTTCTTTAGTTTTTAGATCAGCTTGATCATTACCACGTATATCCAAATGTGCTGGTATCCATATTACTCGTATATTTATATTGCTACTATTTGCCAAACACAATTTAAATCTTATTTTAACAATCAAGGGTGACTCATAGTCTAAACCCTGAATATTAGCCAATGCTTTGATAATATTCAACGAATCTGAAAATATTCTAAAGTCTTTTGAATGGTTGGATTCTGCCCATATTAAAATTGTATCTAAAGCTGAGAGTATGGCACTGCATTCAGCTGTAAATATTGAGGATAAATCTGGAATTTTAAAACCCATAGTGAAAGCCTCCATTTCAAACCAAACTGCATATCCAACTTGTTGTTTGTTGTTACTCACTACTTTAGAGCCGTCAGTATAAATATCAATACAGTTATCCTGCTCAAAAATATCATTAAATAATAAATTCGGGTTCGTTAATTTCTGCAATTGGATACCTGTATCAAAATCATAGTTAGGTTTAAAAAAGAGGCTTTCATACGCAGTACAGAATTTATACACATTATTTGATTTGAAGAGTATACCTTCTCTATATTGAGTATTATCAAGGCAGTGTATTACTAATGACTTAGTAAAATTATTTTGATAAATGGGATGCTCAGATATTTCAAACGTTTTTGTTGAACTGTCAATTACAGGATTAGATTCATATGATAAATTTTTCAGTATATATTTATAAGTTAAAATTTCGAATCTATATTTTAAATATAAAACTTTTGATTCTGCGTGGATGACATTAATTGGTGTAGATTTTGGTTTAGTACCCCATAGCATATCTCAATGAAGCATTTCAAATCTTTTGTAAGATATTAAAATGTGATTCTTTACATGGCGAAATTAAGAAGCCTCCATATTCTAATCTTGATCTAACAAGTGATTTGAAAATCATAATTAACGTGTCAGGGTCTGCACCCTACCATACACCTCTAAGACATTTAATTATGATTAATGGGAGGATACATCTATTTTTGAGATTTTTAATATGGGGATATTAAGTTAACTTATTATCCAATGTCATACTAAGAAATTTAACTGTTTTAGTGGGTTTAATTTTTGTTATATTTATTTTAATATTTACGGCTTTCTTTTTTCTTTTATTATTATTAAATATAACTAAATTACATTTTTCCGGTGCTAAAATTAGGTTTTTATTTGCAAGCATAGAATAAAGTTTGTTAGCTTCTTCCTCCAAGAGCTTAATAGCATCTTGAAGGTTGCTGTTGCTAGTGTAAATGACTATATCATCTGCAAATTGAAGAATTTTTAAAGAGTTTTTAGCTATAGAGGCTATAAATTTCGTATAGACTGAAAACAGTATTGGACTTGATCCGCACCCTTGAGGAAAAATTACAATTCTTATAAATCTAACAGCTGGCGGCATCTGTGAGGACATGCTCGAAGTAGTATAGAGAAGCGCATGAATCAAACTTCTTTATCGACATTTTGTCTGTTCATTGGCTAATTTTATTACCATGTACAGGACAATGAAAGTATTAGAAGAAAAAAGTTTGATTAATTAGATGAAATAGCAGCTCAGTTATAAACATTTTAAAAATAATAAGAAAAAGTCACTACATCACAATAGTGTTTTACTACGTTAGTAGGCAGTTTTAACGAACTTTTTTCAAATTAAAGCTCTTTGACTGACCGAGAGAAATATTAAAGACAAACAATGATATCTGTGTGTCCAAAATAGCCAGTGACAACCAGCGATGAACTCTGGAAGTAAAGGATCTCCAAAGATGTTGTGTATGATATCTAATATCAGATGCAATATCTTGCATATAATTAATATTATCGTGTTACAAGCAATGTATTACAGTTATAAATGTAATTTTTGGGGCAGAAACTTGTAAAATTATGTGGAAACAGATTACGATGACAGTTTCTACTTCACTGTTGTCATTAGGTCACTTGCATCACACCCTAACACAAAATTGTAAAACAAATAATCATTAAAAATCTTGTTTTGGCTCTCATTTAAAAATTATCATAGCTAGAGAGCTGAAATTTTATATTGAAATTTGTTTTAGCATGTTCAAACAATATATCAACTTGTTGCTATCTTATTTAATATAATTTTGAGTTTCATATCAAATGCTTATATGCAAAATTGGACGCTCATGCCATAGGATGTGATGAAAGAGACCTAACGACAACAGTTAATGTATAACAATAATAATGATAGATAGGTAGAATTGCTCGTAAACGCGTATAAGAGCATGTTTTTAAGGTTAAACGTACTTCCTACGTAATAAGCATATTACATATTTATTTAGACATTATATATACGATTTAAATTAATTTATATATTAATATTTATAGTGCATTAGCTTTGCAGGGCATACATATTCATTATATCGATCAAATCTTCTAATTTTATAATCTGGCCACTTTGAGATTATTATATTTCAAGCCAGAAATTAAGCAAATATCTAGCCTGTATTCTAGCTTCTCAATCTATCGAGTCGCTAAAGTGCACGTTGGAACATATCGGAAAAATTCTACCAGGGTATATATGATGAAATTTCTTTAATGACTCCCTATGATAACATGGTTGTAATTCTTCGTCTTCAACTATGCCCTAACTTATTAAAGTGTAAGATTTAAAGTTGCAGTTGAACGGTCCGCGCTCTTGAGTGTTAAAAAAATATTATCATGCGTGATAATAATCCTATTCTAATACACATGGCGATACAGAAGTTCGGTAATGACGTTCATACCATCAAGACCTTGTTAAATGTTGACGCCGGTAGATCGATCAACTCTTGCAATTCAAAAGACGAGACTCCTCTGCACTCGGCTATAAAAAATAAAAAATGCTCCTCGCAACTGATCGACTTGCTTCTGCACTACGAAGCCGATGTCAACGCCGCGTCATCTCGAAACGGTAATACCGCACTGCTTTTGGCCGTAATGCACTGCAGCGTACAGATTTCTGAGAGGTACGAAGCTCGCCATATCCAGCCAGATGGCATCATGAACCCCAACAGGCCGAGAAAAGTTGAAGAAGATTATTCGCCTACCACCGACGTGCTTCTGAAATACAGCGCTGATGTCAACGTCAGTAATTTCGAAGGCAACACTCCGCTTCGCTCGTATTTGCAAACTAAAGGATCCAGACTAGTTCAAATCGAAAAGTTTTTGAAAAAAAACTCGGAATATCAACGCCATTAACGGTAAGGGAGACACTTCCCTTCATTTGGTTGTCAGGGACACAAGATATAGCGTCTGGGCTGTAAAAACTCTCCTAGACTATGGAGCCGATGTGAGTGTGAGGGACGCTCTGGGGAACTACGCCTTAGAGGCATGTCGCCGTGCCGTGGAAGAAAATGGTAACACATTGGACCTTATGGTGCTGAAGCTGCTACAATCGAACGAACAGCAGGTAGACTCGTCCTTACACGTAGCCAGCCTACATCACAGAACTGACGCGGTTCACAAAAGACGAGACTCCCCTGCACTCGGCTATAAAAAATAAAAAATGCTCCTCGCAACTGATCGACTTGCTTCTGCACTACGAAGCCGATGTCAACGCCGCGTCATCTCGAAACGGTAATACCGCACTGCATTTGGCCGTAATGCACTGCAGCGTACAGATTTCTGAGGGGTACGAAGCTCGCCATATCCAGCCAGATGGCATCATGAACCCCAACAGGCCGAGAAAAGTTGAAGAAGATTATTCGCCTACCACCGACGTGCTTCTGAAATACAGCGCTGATGTCAACGTCAGTAATTTCGAAGGCAACATTCCGCTTCGCTCGTATTTGCAAACTAAAGGATCCAGACTAGTTCAAATCGAAAAGTTTTTAAAAAAAAACTCGGAATATCAACGCCATTAATGGTAAGGGAGACACTCCCCTTCATTTGGTTGTCAGGGACACAAGATATAGCGTCTGAACTGTAAAAACACTCCTAGACTACGGAGCCGATGTGAGTGTGAGGGACGCTCTGGGGAACTACGCCTTAGAGGCATATCGCCGTGCCGTGGAAGAAAATGGTCACACATTGGACCTTATGCTGCTGAAGCTGCTGCAATCGAACGAACAGCAGGTAGACTCGTCCTTACACGTAGCCAGCCTATATCACAGAACTGACGCGGTTCACAAATGACGAGACTCCCCTGCACTCGCCTGCAACTACGCCTTAGAGGCATATCGCCGTGCTGTGGAAGAAAATGGTCACACATTGGACCTTATGGTGCTGAAGCTGCTACAATCGAACGAACAGCAAGTAGACTCGTCCTTATACGTAGCCAGCCTACATCACAGAACTGACACGGTTCACAAAAGACGAGACTCCCCTGCACTCGGCTATAAAAAATAAAAAATGCTCCTCGCAACTGATCTACTTGCTTCTGCACTACGAAGCCGATGTCAACGCCGCGTCATCTCGAAACGGTAATACCGCACTGCTTTTGGCCGTAATGCACTGCAGCGTACAGATTTCTGAGGGGTACGAAGCTCGCCATATCCAGCCAGATGGCATCATGAACCCCAACAGGCCGAGAAAAGTTGAAGAAGATTATTCGCCTACCACCGACGTGCTTCTGAAATACAGCGCTGATGTCAACGTCAGTAATTTCGAAGGCAACACTCCGCTTCGCTCGTATTTGCAAACTAAAGGATCCAGACTAGTTCAAATCGAAAAGTTTTTGAAAAAAAACTCGGAATATCAACGCCATTAACGGTAAGGGAGACACTCCCCTTCATTTGGTTGTCAGGGACACAAGATATAGCGTCTGAACTGTAAAAACACACCTAGACTACGGAGCCGATGTGAGTGTGAGGGACGCTCTGGGGAACTACGCCTTAGAGGCATATCGCCGTGCCGTGGAAGAAAATGGTCACACATTGGACCTTATGGTGCTGAAGCTGCTGCAATCGAACGAACAGCAGGTAGACTCGTCCTTACACGTAGCCAGCCTATATCACAGAACTGACGCGGTTCACAAATGACGAGACTCCCCTGCACTCGCCTGCAACTACGCCTTAGAGGCATATCGCCGTGCTGTGGAAGAAAATGGTCACACATTGGACCTTATGGTGCTGAAGCTGCTACAATCGAACGAACAGCAAGTAGACTCGTCCTTACACGTAGCCAGCCTACATCACAGAACTGACACGGTTCACAAAAGACGAGACTCCGCTGCACTCGGCTATAAAAAATAAAAAATGCTCATCGCAACTGATCTACTTGCTTCTGCGCTCCGGTGTCGACGTAAACGAAACGCGTCATCTCGAAACGGTAATACCGCACTGCATTTGGTCGTAATGCACTACAGCGTACAGATTTCTGAGGGGTACGAAGCTCCCCATATCCAGCCAGATGGCATCATGAACCCCAATAGGCCGAGAAAAGTTGAAGAAGATTATTCGCCTACCATCGACGTGCTTCTGAAATACAGCGCTGATGTCAACGTCAGTAATTTCGAAGGCAACACTCCGCTTCGCTCGTATTTGCAAACTAAAGGATCCAGACTAGTTCAAATCGAAAAGTTTTTGAAAAAAAACTCGGAATATCAACGCCATTAACGGTAAGGGAGACACTCCCCTTCATTTGGTTGTCAGGGACACAAGATATAGCGTCTGAACTGTAAAAACACTCCTAGACTACGGAGCCGATGTGAGTGTGAGGGACGCTCTGGGGAACTACGCCTTAGAGGCATATCGCCGTGCCGTGGAAGAAAATGGTCACACATTGGACCTTATGGTGCTGAAGCTGCTGCAATCGAACGAACAGCAGGTAGACTCGTCCTTACACGTAGCCAGCCTATATCACAGAACTGACGCGGTTCACAAATGACGAGACTCCCCTGCACTCGCCTGCAACTACGCCTTAGAGGCATATCGCCGTGCTGTGGAAGAAAATGGTCACACATTGGACCTTATGGTGCTGAAGCTGCTACAATCGAACGAACAGCAAGTAGACTCGTCCTTACACGTAGCCAGCCTACATCACAGAACTGACACGGTTCACAAAAGACGAGACTCCCCTGCACTCGGCTATAAAAAATAAAAAATGCTCATCGCAACTGATCTACTTGCTTCTGCGCTCCGGTGTCGACGTAAACGAAACGCGTCATCTCGAAACGGTAATACCGCACTGCATTTGGCCGTAATGCACTGCAGCGTACAGATTTCTGAGGGGTACGAAGCTCCCCATATCCAGCCAGATGGCATCATGAACCCCAATAGGCCGAGAAAAGTTGAAGAAGATTATTCGCCTACCATCGACGTGCTTCTGAAATACAGCGCTGATGTCAACGTCAGTAATTTCGAAGGCAACACGTTTGCCTGGTAACCGTTACAATCACCTTTGCCGCCCCATATAAGCATTTTACTCAGATACTCCGTTTGCAGTTAAGAGATTCCTATGCAAAAGCCACCTAGCGAGAAAAAAAAGAACTAGTCTTATTATAATCATTTCAGCAGCCGCAACGTGCTGTGCGTCTACTCTTCGGCGTTCTACTACTCATAATGAAATAATTGAGCGCTCGGGGAAAATATACTTTTTTAATGTACAAAAAACCTCAGCTTTCGTTTAAGAGCATTAAAAAAAATATTAAAAAATCCTTTTTCGAGATATATCACGTTTTTTGTTTTTTCATTGAGGAAATGGAAAATTTCGAGAAATCTGACAACATTGAAAAGCTAAGGAAAAAATACATCGAAATGATATCTTGGATTTTTTTATACGCACATTTTCGCACCACCAGCACGAGTGGAAAACAACAGGATTTAGCGCTCGCGCAGCGCGCTAGGAGAGTTCCCCATATAGCTTAATATTTTTAATGAAAAATTTAGAAAATTTTACTATAAAATCTATTCTATAGTCTATAATACAAAATGTATTCCCAAGGAGTTACAATTTAATTAATTTATGCAGAAAAAAAATGACCAAAATAACAATCTTATTTTCTCGTGGCTAACAAAAAAAGTTTTGACGGTTGATCTCACGGAGAGTTAATCGCACCCATCTATATTATTCAAATACGTATTACGACTATTTGCATATGGGTGATACCGCCGTAACTTGCACATAACAAGCTACAAAATGTTTCTTGACTACATTGATTTTTTGATGTTCTAGCGCAGTCAATCGTGTCGTAATAACATACAAATTAACTGTTTTTAACGGCAGCAGAATTGCGCACTAGAAATAAAAAGTTGTATGGAAAAAACATGATTTTACATGTTACGGAACTGACAATGGATTCACAAAGTTCTAGTAATTACATACATACAATTTGGATCGCGCGACATAGTTTATCTTTCAGAATTTATAAAACAATCAAATCAAATCATTAGTTATCGGATTAACTCAATAATTTCTTCATTTGCGACATGATTTTTATTCAATACTATTGTTTTTCTGACACCCTTCCTTTTATTATTACTAGTTTTACGTTTTTCTTCGATTGGTATATATCAATATAGGTATGATTAAAGCAATGATTCATATTGTTAACAATATTGAATATTGGGTATTACGGAACTGACATTTCACCTATTATTTGTTCCTATAACGTAATTAAATGATATATACAATTTTCCTGCATATAGGCTTCAAAGTACTCGCTATTTGCTTGAGGAAACAACGTTTTATTTTCTAATGTATTTTTTTAAATAGTAATTTCATCGAGATACGGAACTGACCAATTGTGCTTTTTTTTTCACTTTGAACAACAAAATTTTGCATTTTCAGAACGCCAATTAACCGAGTTTGTTTTACACATCATAACCTATAGATTGAGAATCTAGCGGTCGGTAGCGCTCTTATAATGACTAGTGCGTTTTTTAGTGTCGATAGTGCAGTGCTCAACTTTTTCTCGTAAACTCATGGACAAAAAGTAAGCTCACGGTTCTAATAATAAAAAGCAATTTTTAACTACGTAACTATATTTTAAAACGTATATACCAGAAGTTACTTTAATGAGTCTCCCTTTTTGGTACAGTGCGGTTATGCACCGAAATCTGTGTTGCGGATATGTTACGGAACTGACATTTAGGGTATATATTTCATTGATTAGTTTTAAATCGGGGCAGACAAATTCGCCTAGATTTTTCAGCGTTAGTATTTCCTTCCAAATTAAATTAGAAAAAATTTTGGGCAATTTTTTTTGGGAACTCATTAATGCGCTAGTGGCTTGGACGCAAAATGTGCAAGTTACGGCGGAATCACCCATATAGTTATACACAAAGTCCACTTGTCTTCGTCATCGCCGAGACAATAAAGGCAATTTATCGGGCAGATCGTTGTCCGGTCGTCGCAGGATCGTGTGACTGACTCACAATTAAGTCGTTGCGGCAAACGCAAAGGTACGCTGTACACAGTGTTCGAGCGGAGAAATAAGGAATTCACGTCAGTATTGAGATGCTGCGCGCATGTTAATAATGCAACCGGTCGCCGTGTATGCGGCGAAAACCCTCTCTCGCTATTATGTGGCATATTCTAAGAAAATACAAATAAAAATGCCGCTAGATACGAGTGCGGAATAGGATTTCATATAGTTATACAGAACATTTGTATATAAACGTATAAGTCGTGGAGATAAAAATTTCGTGTGTAAAATCTCTTCTACATAACTAATCGAGGACACAACGCGACGACAGGATGTGAACGGGTATAAAAAATTTTTGGCATTTAAGTTTGAGGAAATTTCGGTGAATTGTGTCAATAATTATTTATACAGATACTAAGATCGTGGTCTAATCTGAATTTTAAAGCGGTTTATTAATAGAGCGGCCAAAATTTTTTTTTTTCGAATCCGAAACCTTTGAAATTTTGTTGTGCTGCTTAAAATTACAGGCACTTGGATGAATATCGACGAGGCTATCGGGAAAAAAAAAACTGTTCACGAAACAGCCATTAGATACAAGGTGTCACTAATGTCTGATTACGATGTTCGTGTTTTGGCGGTTTGAATTTGGTTGGAAAAGGCCTTGAACTAGTTTTCCTTCAAGGATGTTTTTGTTTTTAATTTCCATTCGTTTTCTGAAAATTGAAAATACGGACTGATATAATTCAATGAAAATTTAATATGTTATTAGCTAAGCAATAAAATAAACGATAATATTCATACGATTGAAATTTTGACGTAATTCAAAAAATACGCAAACAGAACAAAGACTGCTTTTATAGCATTAAATTGATCTCAGTCAACTTTAGCATAATGCCAGTCGACTTTGGTATTTCAAACTTTATTACAAAATATTACACCGAAAGCACAGTTCACACGGATGATACATCAACGATAATATTGTCCAGATTTGACTAATCGACGAAAGCAATAAAACTATGCATTGCACCAGGTGATTCAATCTCTCAGATTATACGATAGTACGTATACAAATTGCGCTAAAACCTCGACAGTCCAGATCCCATAAAACTTTATGGCGAGAACGTCAGTCGAATTCGCGAATTCGCTCGCGTTTCCTCGTCTTTTATCAACTTGAACTATACACTCCTTCGCTCGTTTTTATTTTCTTAACGTTTCTTCTCGCAGGTCGTGCGTCGACCCCCAAGGTTGTGCGCATCGTATCTCTGTTGCCGGTTATACGTTCAAGGATTTTCTGCTCCTTCTATAACCGAGTGTAAGCTTCCTCCACCTTCCTCTTTTTCATCTCTTCCCTCTTCTTCGTTTTCTGCGTTGACCGGTATTTACAAGCAATGTCCGCGCTATCTCGCGACTCAGATTGATTTTTGCCTTCGAGCGCGACGCAACGCTAGTTTATTAGAGTTTTGTTTGGAAATTTACGGAATCTATATGCAGCATTTATAGTTGACATAGAGCTGAGATGAAAATTACTAGATTTCGGCGTTGGCTATGGCTGGCGATTATTTTTATTGGTTCCTGTGTGATGGCTGTGGATAGTCAGAGGACTTTCTTGGATTCGCTGGCGAATATCGAGCTTTTACGAGCTTTCAGAAAGTGGACGGGTGAAGTTGTTGGTGCGTCTGTGGAGTTTGCTTCTTTTCATTTGTCTTAATTATGATTGTGTATATTTTGGTGCTAGCTTTTTTATATATAAATGTATAACGTTACTGTTATGTGATAAAGATATTGCTTTTCGGATTTGCTCGTTTAAGGATTTTAAATCGACGAGTTTGATATATAATACTGTTGTATTATGTTCTTGTTTTTCGTAATTACAGGCAGAACAGGCAGAGACCCTAGATTGCTACGAACAGCAATGGATCAAGATCGAACACAAACCTATTATGGAGGTCCATTTCCGTGCAATATATCAGGTACAGTATATATTTCTACTTGATCATTTTCCTTGTTTTTTCTTCACATTATATAATAATGCTGCTGATAAACTTTTTAACTACAGTAATTATTTAATACTTGCAAGAGTTTAAATTTTTTTATACATGAATTAATATTTCATAGGCATTTTGACATTTACGATGAGGATTGTTTAAACTTTTTTTCGTTACTGTGACGCAACGTCGTTGATTTGAAGTTTTGCTGAATGTGTTGTTTAAAATAGATAATTGAAAAAAATAAGTTTGACATACTATAGATTGTACCTTTGTGTGTGTCTATTGTATAACTTTTTAAATGCGTTTTAAAGAGTAAATAACGCGACTTTTTCAATCTGGTTAAAAATACTGTACGTCGTTTTAATTAATTGTATGCAAAAATTTAATTAGTCATACTTTATAGACTTCTTGCTCGTCTGCAACCACGAGCATAATGATGATGGTTGCATGAAAATTGAAAATTATCATAATAACGTTTTTGTATACATTCGCGTTTATGCGTATAAACGGAATTTACAATGAGGCACCGCACGCCATAAAAATTAATTTTAACAAATCATTATTTACTACAGATATATGAGAGTGAGAATTTTCATATTTCTCTCTAATCATGATATTATACTGCTTTCGGGTACCAAATTAAATTTTTAACGTAAAATTTTCTTCGATTGACTAAATACCGTATTATGATACTGTCATTTATAAAAGTTATTCGCTGTAAAGTATTAGGAAAGGCCAAATAATTAATTCTCATTTATCATCCAATGTGACGAAACCTAAAGTATTTTTCAATCACGCATTCGTTCAACTGTTTTTAAATATACTCAACCAACAATACATCTCGCGTTGAGATTTTTTTTTTTTTTTTTTTCATGAAAACCATGAAGTTACACGGATGCAAATAAATTTCATGTAATTGCTCTGTCGAAGGCAAGTGAGAAGAGTGACGATGAAAATCTTTTTAATTGCTATTTCCATCTCTATTTTTCATGCTGAATTTAGAAAATACCGACGCGACCTTTGTTCAGACGATCGCAATAAGCGTATTATAATACATCGATGTGGAGCAAGGATGCATGCATATTAGAAAATCACGACGCCAAGATCGATTCTCATCTCCGCACAAGTTTCCAATACGACGACCAAAAAAAATCGAGCTGACAGTCGATAACTGAATAGCCCATTAACATTTCCATCTCCCACAGAGAATCTTTTGTTTTGAATAATTAATCAGCCTCCGGCGCGCCGAGAAAAGCCGGTGTGATGAAGTGTCGGCAATACAGATTCGCGTTTCCTATGGAGAAAGTCTTGATCGGACTTTTACCGAGCTATAGCGACTCGACGACGCTTCTAATGAATGGATCACGTTTTAGTCGGCAGGTCAGCCGAGGTGCCCAAGTCGGTTCATCAGCTGAGGCCCGGAGACATCGACGTGATCGGCTCGATGGGAGACTCCCTAACGGCTGGACTCGGTATCTTTGCCACTAGTCTGCTGCACTTGGCCATCGAGAACAGAGGAGTCGTTGCCAGTGGCGGAGGCCAAGGCACCTGGAGAGAATTTCTCACGCTGCCCAACATTCTCAAGGTACGAGGATGTAATTTATTCTATCGATGCGTTACGGTATTTGTTTGTGTGTAGACATTTTATTTTTATCGAATTTTTGGTATTGTAGCTTGTGTGGGTTTTTCTGCGCGATTGGACGAAATTTCCATTTGTTGTACGTGTATTTTATCTCTGATGCATCGATTCCCTGTTGAAATGCGAAAATCGGTTGAGAATGCTAATTGATTATACAACTATGCAAAAGGATTTATATAGTGTGTAGAGAATAAATGTTTATGCTGAATTATGCGAATCCTTTGACGTACACTGGTCTTATTACAATTATTTATTTTTTCTGAATTCATTATTCAAATAAATAAATTAATTCACAATCCATCACAAAAACAATTGAAATTATATGTGTAAATAAAAAAATAACAGTAGAGGGAACGCCTATAACGTTACTGTGTCGAGAATCACGTCATTAAAGGCACTGCGTATTGCATTAAATGTTACTTCTGAGTAAAACGAAACCCACTGTGAATTTAAACACGCAGACTTAAGGAAGTCGTGTTTCTACATTTTTTTCACAAAACAAAGGACTGCATATATTACATTAATTACACGCGATGCAACAAATAAAAAGATTTTATTTTTATTTCAATTTATGCATTACAATATAGTAGTTGTGAGCATTATACATGTATGATATTGATAATATTATTTGTCGCAAGTAAAACTAATGTTGCCAAAATGTGTTTTAGGAATTCAATCCAAATTTGATCGGCTATGCTCTTACGGACTCGTTTACCTTTGAAAAGGCATCTCAGTTCAACGTAGCAGAAAGTGGTGCCATATCTAGGGACATGCCGTACATGGCTCAAGCTATTGTCAATAGAATGAAAAGTGATCCTCGTGTAAATATAAAAAAACATTGGAAGGTATGCTTTGCAATCGACTTTGCATAAATTAACTCGTATCATAGTCAGTTTGCAATTTTTTCCTAATAACAATGAAACGTGTATCACCGTTTCTTCTTTCAGATGATTACGTTAATGATCGGCGCTAATGATTTTTGCACCGACATGTGTTATTTACCTGAAGCTTCGATGACGTTATCGAATCATAAAAACGATTTGCTACAAGTATTGCGATTACTCAGGGACGAATTGCCAAGAACGTTTGTATCGATAGTTCCACCGCCGCATCTCAAAGTTCTCGTTGATATAACCGGTAGATCTAGTATTTGCCAACTAACTGTGGATTTGGAGTGCTCTTGTTTATTTGGTCTAGTTTATAGAAGTCGGAGACAAAAATATTACGATATTATGACGCGGTAATTAATTTTCTTTTAAATATACAATTTTTATCAAAATTCTATCACCAATAACAATAGAGGCTGGAACTGGATATTTATTTATTTCAAAAAAATATCATCAAAATTTGTGATATACACATATATGAAATAGTAACTGTTTCGTAGAATATAAGGTTTAATTCTACTTGACATGTTAATTATACACTGAACGACGCTGATGAAATTTAAAAATCGCAAAATACGTCTAATAAACTCACTTTACAGCATAAATATTCACAATCGTTAGATGGACAAACAGTTGATGAACAATCAACCCACTTTTCACTATGAAATCAGTAAATTAAACAATCTTGTGTAGGTTAGAATTTGTAATTATGAGAGCACATAGCTCGAGCACAAATGCCGCACTGCCTTAACTGTAGGCATATGCTCATGCAAGACTCGTATTTGTATAAAATACTAGCGGTCTATGTTTCACCAGAGGTTTCACCAGCATGTTGGCGGAGACTGACCATTTAAGTAGTTAATTTTTTTACCAGGGTCGTTTTTAAACCAGTGCTAATAATAA
Source organism: Muscidifurax raptorellus (assembly GCA_020010945.3). NCBI lineage: Eukaryota > Metazoa > Arthropoda > Insecta > Hymenoptera > Pteromalidae > Muscidifurax > Muscidifurax raptorellus. The sequence goes on along the minus strand of CM052080.1, from coordinate 36,819,446 downwards.
AATGCTTGTATCTTGTAAATTAAAAATTAGCATAATAGTTAATTTGATAAATTTGTATGACTTCCTTATTACATTTATTTTTTTTCTAATTCTTAGTTGGCAACGTTTAGAAGAAGAACTAGCCCAGTATTCAGAATTTCAACGAGATGACTTTACGGTGGTGGTTCAACCATTAACAACTAATTTGACCTTTCCAATGGCAGCTAATGGACTATCCGACCTGACTTACCTTTCAACCGATTGTTTCCACGTCAGCCAGAAGGGAAATGCGAGAAGTAAGTCACATATGATGGAAACGTTTCACGCGTACACGAGTTATGCTGAAAAAGAACAAACCGGTTGAGCCATTATGTTACGTTTGAATTATACTTCTTTTTACGCGAAAGATTTTCGTAGTGATAAGTTACGCTGACTTTTGTTCGCTTATACTTGACACACCAATGACACTGCTATTGTTCTAGCTGCCAATGCCTTGTGGAATAACTTGATGCAGCCGGTGGGAGAAAAATCACGAAACTGGCCGGAAATTTTTGGAGAATTCTCTTGTCCCACTGAACAAAGGCCATACATTGCGACCCCCAAGAATTCGAGGAATTAATGCAGAAAATTTAGATTTTATCTAAGATAAGACTGATATCCCTTCTTAAAAAAGAGAACCGAGAAAAGTGAAGCCGACTAAAACGAGTTTTGATTGGTTTACTCAAAAAAGGCGCTAAATTTTAAATTTAGATTTTAGAATGTATTGATATTAATGATTATTTGATAATGTAAAGATTTTTTTGTGTTTTTAGAATAAACGAAAATAATAAGTATATAAATACTTAATATATTATTAATATAAAAATCTGGATATTATACTTTAATACTTTAATATAATATAGTAATCTTGCGTGCATAGAACATAGCGAGTTGGAACGCGACGCGAACAGGTGAAATATTCCGAGTTTCCATATTCCGAGTTTATAAATGCATATGGATGCCAGAGCCAGCCCGCGCTTTCGGTGAAACAACACAAGAAGCTCTTTTTCTAAAAGAAACTAAAGTTTTTGTTTGGGATGAAGCCCCTATGGCTCCTAAATATGCCTTAGAAATAGTCAATAGAACATTACAATCTATCATGAACAATGATTTACCCTTTGGCGGGAAAATTATTATTTTAGGTGGTGATTTTAGACAACTCCTGCCCATTAAAGTTAGAGGAACGAGAAGTGAAACGCTAAGCCTTTCTATTAAATATAGCGATTTATGGAATCATTTCACAAAATATAATCTCTCTACTAATATGAGAGTTTTACACAATGAAGTTGATTTTGCTAATTTTTTGTTATTAGTTGGCGATGGAACTTTGAATGATGCAGATGATAATTTAACTCTTCCACAACATTGCGTTATGGAACCCAACAATGATATTGCTCAAATTGTATTCGGTAATTTTATAGCAGAGAAAAAATTTGAAGAAATGGGCAATTGTGCTATTTTATCCGCACGGAATATTGATGTTGATGCGATTAATAAAGAAGTTACTGATCTTTTGGACATCAATTCAGAACGCGTATATACTGGCATTGATAGTATACTGAGAACTGTAATAACGGAGCATTAGATGAAGTCATTTTACCAGAATATTTAAATACTTTAAATCCATCCAGTTTACCTCCACATGAATTACGTCTGCGAAAAGATTGCATTGTAATGCTTATCAGGAATATAAGTATTAATGAAGGATTGTGCAATGGTACTCGATTGCGAGTAATAGATTTTTCGAATCATTTATTGAAATGCAAAATTCTAACAGGCGACAAATTTAACGATATCGTATTTTTGAATCGTATCACATTATATTGTGAAAATGAATATCCTTTCTCTTTTAAAAGAAGACAATTTCCAATTAAGTTAGCTTTTGCGATGACAATTAATAAATCACAAGGGCAAACATTCCAAAGAATTGCCATTGACCTTCGTAGAGATGTTTTTAATCATGGACAATTGTATGTAGCAATGTCTAGAGTTAGATCATGGGATTCACTTAAAATATACTTAGGTGACCATCGTAGAGAAAACTTACAGGTTAAGAACTTCGTTTATAAAGAGTTATATTTGTAAGATATACTATAATATGAATAGAGGAGCATTATTTATTACAGCATAATCTATAATATATAAAATAATTAAAAATTTAATTATTTTAATTATTTATTTCTATATTTAGTTCTTATATTATAGATCATAATGTTGTGCGCGCGTAGCGCGCTAAATGTCACTAGTATATTATATTAAGTAAAACTATACACACGAGAAGCTCATTACATAAAACTTGTGACGCATTCTAATATAATAAAATATTTAGGTAGATCTTTAAATTGTAATTTTTATAAAAATATCATTACGATGTATATTCGATGAATGTGTCCGATGCGTATATTCTCTAGAATAATGTTGTAATAATCGAGGAACGATTGTCAAACGTGTATATGAATAGAATTGTATTGAACAATTTTTCTTAGTGTACTGTAGTTATTATGTAAAAAATTAGTAATTTAAATATGATAAGATAAAGCAATAAAGATTTAGATTTCAAACTCATTAAATCGAATGCATTATAGAAAATATTGAGTTATGTGACGTAAACTAATGCGTAAAGCAGTTTTGAACCAGCCTTTTCCTCACCGCTTGAACGTTTTAGCTCTCTAGTATATTAATTATCTTCATTGTTAAATTTTTTAATAAGTCCACGTTTGCAATGTAGAATACTTTTGTGAGCAATAAAGAAATGCTCGTGCATCCAGATAAAAATGAAAAACTTAAAAATTAAACAAATTCCTCACGTGTAATATAATTTCGACAATGTAAATGGGTACTTTGATTCCGCAATGTGGATCCGTAAATTGTTCGCTTGCAGAATACTAAATGAAAGTTGCATCTGCATGGACACAATTTCAAAAAAATTATCCACATATAGTGGGATGTATGTAAGAATGGACTTGAAGTATAAAGTTTCTTCTCTCCGACTCTCCGTACGTCAATTAAGGTACTGTAATGACTCGCAATCTAGAGATAAGCAAAAAAATATTATGCAGGTGGAAATCTTATACGCAAAGTATAACGTTTTAACAATTTTTTTCTTTTTTGTTTTTTTGTCAAGAATTATTGAATAAAGAATAATTAATTTTACAAGTCTCGATGGTACATAAAAACATTCTAATAATTTCAGACTTATACTATCGATTCTAAATTCAAATATAATAAAACTATTATAGGTGTCAAAAATAAAGCAAAATATATTGAAGAAGCAAGTTTCCCGTAGCTATTTTTATATACGATGCTTTATAGTAACTGTCGTAAACATAATAAACGCAGCAATATATAGCTTGAGGAAATTTTCAACCACGGCTACAAAAAATAGCCATCAAGGACTTATCTCGTATTTCGAGCCTGCATCCCGTATAAAAATTTACATAACACCTACCAATTTGCCAAGTTTATCGTCCGAGTATCCATGCAAATATTTCAAATATCATCCGAAATGCTTCGACGACACCTTTTCCTGCCTCAAGCGATCATCAGTCCGATATGTCAGTGGATCACAATGCGGCAGTAACTAATAGCTCGCAGTCCGAAAATAAATTCGAAAGCTAACTTGCAACATATTCAAGAACCTACAAAATTCTTTATTTTCCCACTAAAATTTCAGCCTTTTTTTTTAACAAGCGCAATATCCAGTTAAAAAATCATCTGGAATTTCGCCTTTCGATCCACCTAAATAACCTCTTGCCTAAATCCGTATAACCGACAGGCGCATGTGCCGTTCGATTTTCGCCGGCTGCTCTTACTCACGTATACGGAGCTTGCGAGGCATACGAAAAATCGACGCGCGAGCGCGCGCCGTATTTAAAAGTCTACACGGGAAGGGATAGAGAGCGAGAGACGCGTTTTCGCGGCTGGAAGAGTCCTCCGCGTGCGCGTCCTCCTCATTCGAAAAGCGCGAGTCTCCCCGTCAGCAGCTCGCGCGAGCGATTCTCTCGAGTGTAAATCGCGTAGCCCTTTTGGCTGTGGTCGAGGCAAGTTTTGATGAAGTGACGCGAGTGACATGACGTGAATGAATAGCTATATATTATGCCCTTTTGCCTGGCGCTATTTCGGCCGGAAGGAGGCTTTGATTTTCGAAAGTCGTCCCGACGACGATTTGGAAAGTGCAGCAGTCGGGTAAGAGTTTTTATCGGGTACGTTTGTGATTTGCATGTTAAACGATGTCGCACTTTTGCAACTTTGAGTTTTTCTTTTTTTTTTTTTAACCGACATTTTCACTCTTTATTTCAACACCGCGCGCGCGCCGGATGTTCTTTCGCGCGTTGATAAGACTCGAGTTTCGTGTGTATATGGGGTTAAGCCACGACGTCCCGGTACGTTTCCACTGGACCCTCCGTGTGTGAAAAAAATTTTCGGAGAGAGCGCGTGTGTTCCGAGGAATGTCAATAATTCGAAGATTCTCTCGGCTGCACGATAAATGCCCCTTAATCATCGGTTAGTCTACTTTCGAATACTAATATGTCGTATTTCGCAAGAGTTTTTTTTTGAGAGAGCCTCTCGATGAGCTGTCGTTAATGATAAGTTATTCACGTATAATCCGCCGAAACAAAATCGAGGCACTTTCTTTTTTCCACTTATGTATAAGCTCGTCGATGCGGCGGCTAATTATAATCGAATTTTTTTTTCTTCATTGCGTTCGCGCGGATGTAAACAAAGACAGTGTAAAACTAGACGACTTTCAGCGGGGCTATCATATACTGAATTATGAAAGAGAAGACAATTTGAATGGAAAAATTCGTGTCATATGGCCCATCAAGGCAAATGTACCAAACCACCTTGCATAAATTGTGTAACGAGTCCGCAAGTTCATTACGATACTGGTAAAGAGAGAGAGAGAGAAACTGTTCGCGTTGCTTCAAAAGAATGGCCAATTGCATAATGCGTCCCTCCTAGTTTCGGCTTTGGACTAAGGCAATAAATCTCGCGACGCTCATTTTAGCATAACTTTCTTTTTCGCATTTGAACAAAAGCCTATATATATATATATATACCTTCGTTTTTTCCAATAGTCGTGTGCGTCCCCTTATCGATCATTCGCTATACACGAAATTATGTAAAAGCTCGAGTTCGTACAGTAACGTCAAAGCTACGCTTTTTTCATCGACGTCGCGCGAAAGAGGATCGACTGGTTCGCTTATGTCTACATACACACACGTAAACTGGAAAGGTCTCGAGATTTCTTATACATTAATATCGAATCGAGAGTAATAAAAGTGAAAGTTCAGGGTGGTACAACCTTACCTTTTTCCTTAAAGGGTCTCCCTGCCGATTTGTTTTTTTTTCTTTTAAATTCCTGAAAGAGTGAACGTTGCACCGCAAACGTACCGCGTCTCTCTCAAAGTTAATACATTACACACACACACACACACATGGAACTTCGGCACCGGAATAAGGCGCGCGCTTATCACTTATATATATATGTGTGTAATGAGTCACGGCGTACGAGAAGGTGTCATAATGCTTACTTTCTTCGCGCGTCAGGTGTGCTTTACGAGCCGATCGCTTCCTCTTTTGCAGAGTCGACTCTCGTCCGTGTAAACAATATTATACACGCAGACTGCTGCCGTCGGGAGAGAATATGCACATCGGACTTTGAAGCGAGAGAGACAAGTTGCCCCGCGGGTCATCATGAGAAGCGCTTCCTTAATTTGCCTGGCAATAATCGGCCTATCGCTATGGACGGAATCGGCAGGGGCTGCTTCCTTTACCGATATGATACGCTCGCTCTTCAAGTCCGGCAAGGTAAGCTGCATTGAATATTAACTAGTGACGTGATCTTTTGGTTTTTGATTGGCGCGATCGAATGGAAACGAAACTTTTGTATGTGGGATTCTTTCTAACGATCTGAAATAGGTTAATTCGAGCTCTTTGGAGAGAGAGAGAGAGAGAGAGAGAAAAAGAAAGCTTCGATGTATATCTTCTTTTTTTTGTTAGGCCTATTCCGTCACTGATAAATACACCGACGAATGAACAGCCGAATGATCGATACTCACGCGAAAATGACAAAAATGTCTTCGAGTGTATTCGTATATTCTTCTTTTTTTTTCTTAAAAGAGCGATTGGTATATCAACGTGAGAATATGTGTATATATATATCCAAAGAGCTCTATTATGTAAATGAGCCTAAGGAGAAAGTAATTTACAATAATCGAACACACACACACAGCAAGTGTTTCTCCTCTAAGAAGATAATTTATTCGCTGCCTTGTCAACATTTAATACACACGAATTATTTATTATATTTTCGATGATTACAGGCACCGTCGTATCGAATTCTTCGCGTCCTCCTTTTTTTCAACATCCCATTACAATAGTCACAGACACGCAGTCTGCTGCCCCTTTCCCATATATATACATATATATATATATATATATATATATATATAAGTGTATTATAATGATGTACCGGTTTTTTCGTCGATCAATAAACATAAGTAGTATACTGGTATACTCATTTCTTAAAAGGTTCCCGCGCGCATCTCTCTATTGCCGCAGGAAGTGTCAATTACGTAAAGGTATATATATATATATACACCTCGAGTCTAATTGGTTTATATAATCGATCGATCCGCCGCCACACACATACAGCGGATGAATGAAAATACCACCGCCGGCGGTATTATATATATAAAGGCGTCTATCGGAATTTTCGCTGTGAGGCACCTGTTTAGGTGTACATATACACCTATCCGCAATAGAAGTGCGAATTCGCCGGTATCATAAACGGAGCTTACGTATGTGAGGAGAATATATATGTATACAAGTGGCGGCGCGGCGACAGTGAAAGCGACTTTTCGTGACCCCGACCGCTGTAACAAGTGAACTCTCTCGATTCATCGCGGAAATAATAGATGCTGGAAGCTGTGCACATGCGGCTATATGTGTATATATAGAGACACGCGATATATTGCCTCCGATGCTATTTTCCGTTACCTCACACGCCGTGCGAAACTCTCCATATATATCGATTTGGTAATCTTTACGTTTTCATTAAAACTTCGAACGAGTCCCGGATTCGAAAAGCCCGCGCGCAGCTGTATTGAAAAAAGTTCAATTTTTAAAAAGCTTAGAGGAGATCCTGTAGAAAATCTCTACATCACCGTAATACGCCACAAGGAGCTTGTGACGCAAGGATTTCCATATATGTATATATATGGCTAATTCAAGTGCGCGTGCGCGTCAAACGTGTTTCAGTGTTCCGACAAGTTATGCTCGTTTCCTCAGTACGGGATGTATTATGTATATATACAAACAATTTTGCGAAAAAGTCTTCGCTGTTGACACGCTGTGTCTTTCGTATATATTATGTACGAATAAGTCAGCGAAAGTGTTAAAGTCGTAGAAATACCTGTTGAACTTTCGCTATGTAATAAACGAGTAAAAGCATCGATTCTCGAAATGTCCACTCGAGGTAGTTCTTATTCAAAGTACTATAGGGTTGTCAAAAAATATGTTCTATATTAAAGGTATATTATCAATTTTTTTTTTAATTTTTCCTAATTTTAATCGATGTATCATTTAGATGAAGAAAATAAATTTTAATTTCATGACAATTTATTAATTATTATTCGATTGTACATCATCTTGAATAAACCTGACAAAATGGTACATTTTTTTACAACCCTAGTATTTTGGATAAGAATTATTTAAAAAAATATTTATTAAACAAGAGTTGTACAAAATTTAAAAAATGGTCTTTTATAATCTTTATCATCTTTATCTACTTATCTAGGCAACGACGTATCAGAGAATATCGTTGTCTAGGCAACTAAATATAAAAATTATTAAGATTGTATATACGACAATTTTTTTAAAGAACGATTTTATAACATTCTTATGATCGAAAAAGGGCGCGAAATTTAAATTGCTAACCTAAAAAATGCTACCAGTATATGCACATACAATATGTTGTGTTTTTTTCAGGACGACCTGGAGGCAGAAGGCGTGTTCTACCCGAAAGTCGAGTACGCGGTAAGGAAGCAGCGAACGGTCGCGCCGCGGGTTCCCTTTCCCTGCGATCTTCGAAGCGGCAGGTGAGGTCAATACGCATTTCACGTGTATATTTTTTTCTTCTTCTTTTATTCTCGCATCGAGCAAAATTAGTTCACATTTCAACGGTGAGTATATATATATATATATATATACACACACGAGGAAGCAGTCGATTTCTGAAAGCGAATCGAAAGTCGTCCGTGCGCCGAAAAGAAATGTGTCGTCGTTGTCTTTATGTACTTTTCTGCAAACATTATTTCATGATATTATATAGAGTTAGTTAAGCCTGATTAAGAACCGATTCGTTAGACGACAAAACTCATTATGTCAGGTATATAAGAAGGAAAAATGCAGATCGATTTATTTATATAACCGATCCCGGAAAGCCTGATGCGTATTCTATACATATATAAATCGAAATGTAAATATTATTCATCTATTAAAATAGTGTATACACTATAAACTCTGGTTAAATTATATGTTACATAACAATTATAGAGCTCACTGATTTATGCAAAGTGATGGACTAAATTTTATTTAGTCTCGTATAAAGACACGAAGTAAGACGTTTACAAACCGGTTTCTACATAGGGAATCATATGTATACATGTAAATTGCATTGTTTTGATAAATATAAGTATATAGAATACGATTAAAACGTTCACTACAAAAATACCACGTAACAAATTGTTTATCGAAACATTTTCTCAGCGACCACCTTTTTATATTTTACTGCTTTCTCGCGATGTAAAATGAATGACGTAACGCACGATGAAAGCCAATCCCGAACGTTTTTATCGACTTCGTTAAGAATCAAAAAAAGCCGCAACGCTGTAGTTTTCCCAATCAGCAAAATCACGCATCATCGGTACAACAAAAATTTAACATGCGTTCTCACATCAGGTCAGCTGTTCCGCCGGTAAGTGTCCATCGATTGAGGCCAGGTGACATCGACGTGATCGCAGGTTTGGGCGACTCTTTGGTAGCAGGTAGCGGTGCCTTGGAAGAGTTCGCCATTGGTACTTTCATCGAGGCTCGAGGTGTCAGCTGGTGCATCGGAGGACAAGACGATTGGAGAAAATATCTAACTGTTCCAAATCTCCTCAAGGTATATTATATACGAGCTTCTTTGATGTACACGTCAGTAGTTTGAAATTTTGTGGATTTTAATGCAGGAGTACAATCCAAGACTGACAGGTTACGCTACGGGTACTGGTGAGTTCATATCGCGAAAGGCTCGCCTGAACATAGCTTATCCGGTAGCAGCGACGGAAGACGCGTTGCACCAAGCTAAAATTCTCGTGCAGAGAATGCGAAGTGATCCCGACATAGACATCGATAATCATTGGAAGGTAAGCATATGAATACACGGGAAAATGTATTTTAAACTTTGAGGACGTTCGATAACGATTTTTTCTCATCGTTTCAGATGATAACGATACTGTTTGGTGCCAACGATATTTGCTCAGCGCAGTGCTATAGTCCAAAGGAATTTTCACCAATTCGTTACGCTTTACATTTACGAAGAGCTCTGGATTTCTTAAGGGCCTCTTTACCTCGTACAATAGTTAATTTAATTCCAGCCATAGGTACGACGCATACGTATGATTGTTTTTCATATATTCCGAACGTGATGTAACTGTAGGGCTTGCGGTCTCGCTGATCTTAATTTGTTTTATCTTACTTTAAAATCGAGCTTATTCAAATGCGGATTTCTACTCGTTAGTCGTAACTGCTATATGTATAGATATATGTAAGGATGTTTGCAGTCGCAACGTTACCTCGTTACAGCCAATCTTCAAAGTTTTTTGTTCTCAAAGCAGTCTTTACATTTTAAATGCTTGCCAACTTTTTCCGCGGCTTTGTTTTTTACTGCTACTTTTTGTGTTCATTGAGGGTAACGGTATAAGAAGCTAAATTATTTTACGCGGAAAGTTACATTTACGTCACGAAATCTATTAATTGTATCATCCAATTTTCTTTTTATAATATTTTCGACGCTTACAGATGTTACAGTATCTCTAAGAGTGCCAGTACGTAGTATAATGTGCAGTATCCTGCATCCACTTTATTGCGCGTGTATGCATCGAGGAAGTCAGCCTGACATCGCAGCATCCAAAATGTCACACATGTATCAGCAGGCTGCTGAGGCTTTGGTTGCCTCCGGACGGTAATACCTTATCATCAGTCGATAAAAACGATTTCCTTTTGAACTACAGCGAATAATCGAATATGTATTTAAAAATTTGTCTAGATACGACACTACGGACGATTTTACGGTAGTTCTACAGCCTTTTACGAAACTGTTCAATGCGCCCAACGCAAATCCTAGAAAATCTCCACCGATAGATGCAAGTCTGGTCACGCACGACTGTTTTCACTTCAGTCAAAAAGGCCACGCGCTCGGTAAGTATGATTTCTGAGTTAACGTTGGCTGGTATCAAAACTCGTTTGGTTGAATAACAACGAGTTTTATCGGTTCTTCGATAATAATTCTTTTTGTAGACTGGCTGTAGCTGCAATAACAATTTTATGTGCATGAACAGATTATGCGATAAGTAAAAATAGTTATATTTTTACTGCGTAATTATTAAGCGACAAGGAAATCTCTTATTTTGTGTATATTATAGAATATCGCGTATGTTCAGTGTGGACAAAGAAAATATATACTCTTATTAGTCAATTATAAAAGCAATTAAGCCACATGCTAACGAAGATAGCCCCACGTCGTAATCTGGAGACAGAATGTATATTTCAAACTTCGCAGCTTTCATCGTCATATTTCTAGAGTAAGCATATTCTCTCTACACGTAATTGAAAAAAATGTATGTGGACAATTGCGTGAAGATCGATTCAAGTCTAATCAGTCGATTGAGAAATCTCTTCAGAACAATACGATAATAATAAGAAAACACAGTTTAGGCTAAAATCTGGGTCTCAGCCAATGATAAAATCCCCCAAAACGAGGTCAAAATTCGCAAGATAACGTACATACAGTCGAAACCTCTTCACGCTAGGTCAGTTCAATTTTTCCCTATACACAATAATCGCCGCTGTACCCATTTCACTCGTAATAAAAAATCTATGTCTCGATACACATTCGTCGTCGGTATATTCTGGTACCAGGAAACTGATTACCATAACTCAAGCTACTGTGAGATTCATCATTTTTTTTTAATTGACAGGTGCCAACCTCCTTTGGAACAACATGCTCGAGCCGGTAGGTAACAAGACGGAAAGAGGACTACCGCGAATTTTTGAGAGGTTCCTGTGTCCGAGCGATAGAAGCCCCTATATCTTCACCAACCGCAATACAAGGCACTTCCTGCGCACTGGTAGCCAAGACAAACCGCCGAGATAACGACTAAGAGAGGGAAAATGAGAGCTCGTAAATTTTTCTGAGATTATCGAAACCGCGAGGTCGGCCATCGTCTGCGCTATGTATAATATACTGGATTTGCGACTATTGCCTCGAATCTTATTGACGTTGCTAAACTTTTGATTTATTTCCGCTTGTTCTCATCGGCGAAGTGATCTGGATATTCTTTTTTGTATATATGTTCTTTTGAATCTTTTTTTTTTTTGATAAAGTAGTAGAGTTCGTGTACTTGACAGCCATAAACGATAGGGTGTATAGTTACAAGGCCAGTTTTATGTACAGTTTTTATATAGACGTAGGAGAGATGAGTTGATTGTATTTTGTGGGATTATATTGTATGCATATTGTAGTAGTCAATGATAAAAGAATTCGTGTGTATGGGACATTTGTTTTACTGGAATGAGCCATATAAAGTTTTAATATTTATTATATGTTATATTATGGTATTTGTTAACTAAATAAAAATGTTCAATTGCAGATAATACGCATTTATTCACTATATTGCTATGAATATATTATTATACTATTCATTATTAAAATTTACTTGTATATATAAACACAAAACAAGCTTCTAAATCATTATTGCGTTTAGTAAATAAAAGAGAACCAGCAAAAAAGAAGCACATTAAGCTCGCTTTGTATATATGTTTTTTAACATCAAATGTATAATTTGATTGAAAATTTTCGAGTATGTAATTTAAATTCGAGTAAAAATGCGCCGAAAGCGTATAAACTTGTTAGATCTTGCGACGTTAAAAGATCATTATCGAGCGAAGAAGAATAATGTTTGATGATGATATATGTAAAATAATTTTTTACGTGTAGGGTAAATAAAAAGAGCTCAGTAAAGTTATTCTCGGTATGAAGAAATGTGGAATGCACACTTTACGAACTCATTATATATGTACACGTAATATACGACATTAAGGGACAAAAAAACTTGATGTTGCAGAGATCGAATGTAGTAACGTATTACACGTAGTCGCGAGAATTGATATAAATTGAAATTTTGAATCAATAATGCACACACAGCTGATTCCGTCAATGCATATGAAGTATCACAAAACATCGTCTCGTCATTTTTATCTCCTCGTAAAATGATGTCAAACTTGGTTCTTACCTCGCATGCAAAACGTAAATTATAATAACCAACCGTAATTTATAGTAACTTAAACTTCAGTACAAAAAATTTCTTCTTTCATATAAGTATAAGCGTATTTTAGAACAAATTGGTTGAAATTTTTCACATATATGAATTTTAAATTTGTTATATATGTCAGGATTCTTTCAAAAGGATTTTTTCTGTAAAAGAAACAAGAAAATACGAGAAACGAGCCTTTGTATTCATTATTAGAATTAGACATTATTTTCGCGAATAAAAAAAAGGATAATCATTATTATAAACAAATTGAATAATTTAGAAAGTTAAATTTTGATATATGTCAGAGAAAAGTGATTAAAACTTTTCGTACAATATAAAATAATCATAATATCTAAGATACGTATATTTATAGCAATACTCAAAGTTCTTCAACGCGTGTCTGTATTACGAGATTAAATAGATGTAGGATAAGATTTTCTTGCCAGTTCGAGCGTTAAAATCCATGCACGCGACTTTTGCGTATACCCGATTACAAAAATACGCACGCGAGTTTCATTTAGTGTCATATATGAGATAACACGACGAAGCAGAAAGTCCGGATAAAAAAAAGCAAGTTTTCAAAAAAAAGCTGCAATTCTGCTAATTCGGAATTCGTATACAAAAGATCACAAAAATCACTGAAGAGTTTATAATTACACGCACTTGGAACACTCGTATACATAACTTAATCGCAAACATGCCATTTGTCTTATTCTGACCGACGCGTAAGGTTATTTTCAGGGACAATAAAGCGCAGTCTCAATAAACAGTTTAAATATAACCCAATAATTCATTTCATAACTAAACGAGCTTTCTTCTGCCTTGACAATAACAATCGTGCTCTCATTAATCGACAAAGAAGCTTAAAAAAAAAACGACTCTCAGTTCCTTGAGACGATCGATTCTCCCTCCGATAAAATCTCGACACACATCAGCTAATTAATATCGGCCGCATCATCGAAATCATCACGTACAAAATTATCCCTCACCTTGGCGAAACACATATCGCCGAGTGTCATTGACTGCGAAAGGCCAAGAGTGCAAGGCGCTTATATACGATCTGTGTAATCACGGCCACGGTCGCACTTGTTCCTCTTTTTCTCGCACTGATGTCAGTAAAGCCGCTCGTTTGCATGCTTCCGGAGAGGCTATATGTCCGTTGCACAATCGCCGTATGCGTGCCGAGCTAGTCACCGAACGCATGCGATTATACGCGCGATTTTTATTTTAGCTTCGCGATGAGAATTTACAGAATTTTTATGTAAGAATTTTAATGCCGGTGTGCGATGACTGTGAAAAGAGGTTCGAGAGTGTACTTTTTATTGGGAGATACTGAGTGTGCTTGGAAATTAACGAGGCGATTGCGTTGAAAATCGTGATAGTGTGTTATTAGAAGTAATTTTGGAATGAAGTAATTGTCAACTATTAATATACTATTAATATAAATTCTATACGTATGAACAGATCGATTACTCAAGGACCTCAAAATTGATTTAACTATTTTATATCTTTACAGAGCTTTCACTTTATACAGGTGGTTGAAATCGTTGATGGAGTGTAAGTCAAAGTCACGCGACCAAAAGGCATATTACATTTTTTTCGATTGCACTGATTTTCATAGTTAAAAAAAGGTTTACTACGTGTTATGCAATATTCATACACGCGACAAGAAAAGTCTAGAAATTTCCAACGGATTTAAAAATTGGTTTTACTCATGAGTTCATTCAATTTTTTCTAATTCGTCGTCTTTTTCCACGCAATTATTTACAGCTGTGTGTGAAGCATTTTTTAATACAGATGTGTTCTCACGATATTGATAATTAAATTCAGGAAATTCACACATAACGAGCATTGGAAATTTGGTCCACGGATTTCAATAAAATCGATGACGCATTAAGGTGTGATTCCACATTTCTGGAATATCCATAATGTTTCGGATACAGCAGACGTTAAATAGAATCATATAGTCACGAACACGTTTTGTTTGATGAGATTTACCCGTTCATTTTTCGATCTATCCACTTGTAAATCAAACGAGTTTATACAGCCAATAAATGAGAAATCATATATTAAAATCTCCTATACTGTGTCGACGAACTTGATCATCGGCCTTATTTAACCAACGATTTGTCTCTCTACTTTTGAGTATCAGAGTATATACAGAAGATGAAATGGTTTCCATGACGCTCGAAAGAGAGATTGATTATACAGGAAATTTTTGCTACTTGAATGTCTGGCTCAAAGCTTAACTTCTTTTCTTGATTGATGAAAAGAATTATCCGCTATACACGCTCTCACGTTTCTCTGTTTTTAAATATATTCTTTCATCGAAGATGCAGCCGTGATACATCGATGGTCACTTGTACATTTATTTTGCACGAATTTATTGAAAACTCCAACAATTTGCCAGAAAAATTGTTCGCTAATTATTTTATTTTGCATATCCTGTATGATTTATAATTATACAAGAATTCAAAGTAATAATTTACACAGCTGTCTTGTTGGACTACATAATACACGTTGATGATAACAATAAGCAAGAAAAATATACGTTTCGCTTAATATCTAGCGAGCTATTTTTGTACCATAAACATATTACTTATGCTGGGGAATGACTTGTTTTTTAATTTACCCATACGATGTGCGCGTGTTTGTCGTATGTTGTGCAGATACATTCGTGATGAGAATTTTACTCATTCGATTAGCACCATATTTCTGGGCCTGTCGATTTGGTTAAACTGTTATCGAACGTCTGATTCATATTAAGCGACTAATAAGTGGTAGAAAATTAACGAAAAAATTCGTTATACTGTCTATATGATTTTTAAATTGTAGCTGTTATTTTAAACTTTAAGTTAATATCTAGCTTGATTTTCGACAACGGAGTTATATATATAAGCGTTTATTTTGGTTTATCGATCTCGTTTAGCCAAAAACTTAGCTAAATTCTTTAAAATTAGTCTCTACCAGGGTAAATAAAACAATAAAAATGCGGCCGCGAATATAATGATTGATCTTTTACGCAGTCTCGTACAAAAGAATCAACCCTTGCATTATCAATGATCGAATTGACAACAAAATATCCATAAACAATATACTCGTCACAAAGGTTTTTTGTCACCTCTATTACAATGACTGGCTAGAAAATACTGGTCCCGCGACTAATTCACATGTATAATTTCGTTTAACGAACATAATTCATAAGCTTTTTTTCTACAGTGGAAACATCAGTCTCCAGAGATCTCGAGGTATAAAAGCGGCGACATTAAACGAGCTTGTGTGTCAAGCAATAAAAACGCTGATTTTAATATCGAATTTTAAATGACCTACAATACGGCTTCTGCGACAGTCTAAGAAAAAAAAGACACGACACACACACACACACACACACGCCTCTCGACAACATATCGATCGCGGAATCCTCCTTCGGCTCTTTCACTGCGGGCGCGTTATATGCGGCAAAGTTCGACGACTTTTTCCTCGGCGACAACCTCACTCTTACTTATTTTCTCTTTCTTTTTTCGCCGATCGCTGCCAGGTATACAACGATCGCTGCAGCGTAAAATGCGACCGACCACCTTGGCGAATTTCAGCCGAAGTTCGCTCAAGGCCAGTTGAAAGGTTTCGCGGCTGTTGTGCGGAGAAAAAAAGGCTCGCGAAGGGTCTCGAAATATGTCGACTCTGTTCGTTCTCGGCATTGAAAAGGCCTTTTTTGTCGAAAAATGTTTTTGTGTTTCTGGTTATTTTGGCACACAATGGCTGATCATTGTTTCTATATTCGAAAATTGTAAAAGAAACTCTTGTGTAACGAAGTGTTATATATTCACATCCATTTGAAAAACGAGATGTCATATATACCTACGGTAACTTATTCTGGTATCACCTATTCATTATGACCTACATCAGTTACACAGCGAAAATCAGGACAAAGTATGTTGCTTACGAAAGTTTCTTTGTTATATCGCATCGGAATGAAATTCCGCGGGTTTAATTGTATAATTTGAGGACGGCAATAGACGTATATATATATATATATATAGAAATAAACTATGTATACTGCGCATTTTTGCGAAGATTTGCAAGTGAAAATAAGTTAGATTTAAAACTTGAGTTTTTACTGTCGCTTTTAAATAAAAATTAATGATATAAGCCAGGCGTTTATTGCTCGTACACGTGCCAATATTATAAGTGTATACCGAAACTCAACGTTTCATTGTTTGAAAATGTGACCTATACATATCTGATTTATATTGACGAAAGTGATGGATTATTTGCAAAAACTTACGTCGTTATAGTCCCAATAAACAAACAACGCATGTAATTCAGGGTAAACTATAAAGCGATTCCTATATACACTTCTGAGTATAATACCGACGACTTTGAGCAAAAAAAGCTTCGAGGAAACTTCGAATTTCTAACGTAATTCGTATGACGATCTTGTATTATGCCAACATATGTGACGCTAACGTCTCACCAACTAACGTTTTTTTCTTTTTTACCATCTCGTCCGAAGCGTCGTTATACGCGTCAATCGCGCCCCATTAACATCGCTCAATATTAATGCAAAACATCATCGAAGTCGTCGAGCTTCGCGTCGACACACACACATATATATATATATATATATATAAAGTCGAAAAGCTCGAGCGGATTCTTCGACGTTATATCGCGACGATATTATTACGTAAGACTAATGTACACTTTGTGTGCGTGGGCCGATATATATCGCGAGCAATAGGAGCATTGTTGCATATATGCGCGACTCGTGAGCGCAAAAACGACGCTATTGGTCGAACCGTTAAATGCTCTCGACGAGCCCGCTGTATGCAATATTTTTCCACTCGAGGATAGCTGTGTTTTTTAATCTATTTTTGCGCGTTAATGTGTTTGCTGGTTAATTGATATTTACTTGAAAATTTCTGGTTTTAACGCGGTAAGAATTTTGCTGGTTGTGTAATTTTATTTATTTGGATCGAAGAGTTTGTATATATACGGCGAGTAACTTTTTGCAGTCTATTGATTATTTCGGAGAGTCGAGCGACACGATTTGAGAAAGTCATTGTCGTTTTACTGGAAAACTTTGCCTTTCAAATTGATAAAGAATAACGTACGACGACGTTTTGTTATATCGCTTGACTTTTTATGCGAAATTTACAATCACCCATTCTCGTATGTATACATAATATCGTTAGAGTTTATTGTGCGAAATTCACTGCGAAAATTTTTCAACTGACGTAAAAATTTAGGTATTTGCTGCATGGCGCGATGAAAAAAATTTAATCCAATAAATAACTATCAAATATTATATATTTATAAAAATTTTAAAAATCTTCTGACGTATCAATCTCAACACTCCACAGGGCTACACTGCCAGCGATAATTTCAGCTCTGTTTAACCAAAGATAAAGTGCACTTCGAGCATTTATCCCTCGATAACAAGTAGGCCATCGACCTTAAAACTACCGAAAATAGAACGTTGCACACACATAAACAAAAAAAAATGAAACGCAAACTTGTTCATCTAAATACCTACACACATCAGCTGTTCAAAACTCAATTCTCATCGGTTAACAAAACGGTCTTATCGCCCGACACACGCATGACAATTTTCTGTCCGCCTCGTGTGTTGGGCCGGTTCTAATAATAGAAGAAATCCGCTGCTCCTCCGTACGCGCGTGGAATTTCTTATCAGCTGCCTCGACCACTTTCTCGACAGATGCCAAAACAAATTGAGCCACACACGAGCTCTTGGGTGTATAATTATTTGGCCATGGCTTTGAACTTGCCGATTATGCGACACACTTACCGGTTTGCAGGATAGTGTGTATTGTCGTTATACGTTTGATTCGAAGTTGTTTCTTGTAGTCTAAAAATTCTTGACGAGAATATGTACCGTAATGGCTTAATTGCGGTAAATATGCTTCTTTATCGATTGATCAATTATTGCTGTATCCGCGTAATTCCGAGCAAGGTCGCGAGAAAAACTGTGTGTATATATAGAACATCGTCGTGAAAACTCGGCCGATCGAACTGTATTGGTTACCCTTAAATAGCGAAAAATTAGACTCATTTAGCTGAGACAGCCTTGAATTTTAATTTAATCAGAAGAAGACTGACGCAATATATATCAAGGCGGCGAAGCGCGAGTGCTCGCTATGTATATGTATTTTATGAAAGAAAGGAATAACTGAGGAATTCGTTGGTTTGGAGAGAGAGAGAGAGAGAGAGAGAGAGATAGAGGTATATGTGTGTGTAAGATAACGGAAGAAGAACTGGTTTTAATTTTAATAAAAAACGTATATATTCTCATTTTTCGGTTGGCTTAACAAACAAGAAAACAAGTTTTCGCAACAGATTGTTGTTCTGTTAAATTATAACATACGCAGTCTAGGCTCAATAAATAACGATAATTACATATGCAAATGGCAAATATTATACAGTTATGGCAAAGTGTGAACGTGCGACACAACGAGATGCGGTTTATCATACATGACTTGCACAGTTATAATACTGACGATCTGACTAGTCGATTATTTAGATATCCATCTATCCTAAACTACAACGGCGCACTCGTGTGTCCAAAATCGCACATGACGATGTCAAAAATATCCCAGAAGCTCTGCACTTCCTCCTCCTCCTCCTCCTCGATTCTTAGAAGACACCAGCAGCTGGCGAAGATCTCATCGAGCTTATCTTCCCACGAGGCGCATCATCGCCTCGTGTACACTCCTGTCCAAGGAGAAACAATAGATCTCTTTCCACGAGAAAAAGCTCGGCTCACTTCCTGCCCCACTGAAGAATACCTCGGCTGCTGGTTCCGAGCGATCCGGTGCTTCCCTTCGAGCTGTTGCTACCCGAACTCGATACCGATTCCGATCGGCGAATCGGTTTCTTGCTCGGGTCCAAAATACGATCCAGCACCTGGCGGATCGTGCTGTGCTTGCGGTTGAACGGATTGGTGTACATGTTTACGACGATACACAACGAGACACAGGAGAAAAATCGAACTTTTTTTCTAAGCGCAAAACTCACCGACTCGATTGGCTTCTCTAGCGAGAATGATGACTGCTCGACGAGGCTCCGCTCGCTTATATCGACGCTCGGGTCACGTGACACCTTGAGACGCGGTGGTGGGGGATAAGCAAGGCGGCGCGCCGAGAGGAGGGAATTCGCTCTTGTGTGTATGACCACGTGCTACGTACACGTGTGCGCTGACGCGCGGACCGAGAAGACGCTGAGGTTCGACGCACGATGAGGAAAAAACTATCATTTTTTTAACGAGCGGGTTTTAAAAACATTTTACAGCCCGGGCGAATTCGAAGAATTTTGCGCGGCCCTTTTTTTTACTCCCTTTTCGCGCTGTGTTTACAGGTTGGTCGACTGGTTATTGCCTCGCGGGAGGATGATTTGCGATTTTTGCGGGGATTATAATATATATATATGTGTGTGTGTGGATTGTTTTATAGCGTTGGTCGAGGCTGCAATTTTCTCGGATTTTTTTTCTGACGCAAGCGGGGGAATTTTCGAGCGAAAAGCTGACAATTTTCATGCTATATTTAGATCTCCAGCGCTTTTTATCCACGCATACTTGCGACAGCCTGGCAATTTGTTTACTATCGCGCGTTTCCATATACAATATTACCCGATGCATTTATTATTGTTATTATTTTTTTTGCACACAATGTTATCCGAGGGTATACACAATTAATGCAATAGTCTGCGTAATTCAGGTGTGCAATTACAGCTCGTTTTCACATATACTTAGAGAAATATGGTTTTTCCGTAATTTGTGTAACGCGGTCGTAGAGGGAAAACCTCGATTTCCACGGCGAGTATTACTCGTCGTTGCGCAGTTACGAGACGTGTTGTTACCCATAATTTTCCCATATTGCGAGTAGCTTCCAGTAGATTCCGGAGAGAATTAAACGTGTAAGTGTACGATTATTATCGCATATCGCTGCGAAGGTCGATTGACTTTGAATTTTTTACTGTCAAAAATTATGAGCGAAAAAAAGAAGCGCTTTTACGTCACGCGGTAACAGTTAACGCAGTCTCATCCGCGCTTTTTCGCGGCGTAAATCATTTAACTGCTGCAAAAACTGGTCCCCCATCGCGATTCGGCCAAAATAGATAGGCCGTCTGTAAACGCGTCGATTCCGCGCGAATAAATCGCGCGCAATTTTATTCTTTACGACGGATATTTTTCCTTTTATCTCAGCCGAAATCGATCGAACGAGAGGAAAAAAAGAAGATAACTTTCCGGAAAACGAACAACGTAAACACCAAGAAAAAGCTCCCCGTGTTTTTCCCAGGACGATGAGTCTCGTGCGTGCCGTCAGAAAAATTCGAGGCGTATAATGCATCGTCGCCCGATCACAACAAATCTTGACAAATGACGGACTATTTTTTTTCCCAGACTCGGCTGTTGAATAACGACGGTCCAGACGTCTGGTTTTCCCCGTGAACGCGATCAAGGTTGCCGCTGAGTGATCGTTGTCTTTTGGCGTCAATAATCTCACGGAGAAAATTTCCTTCGGATATACAACGTCTGCTTAGAAAAATCGCGAAGCGACGGCCTTGTAGCGCTTTATTAAGAGAGTGTATGTGTGTATATACTTATATTTATACCCACGTATAATTATTACGTGAAGCGATTGCAAATGATGCGTTGTTCAGTTATTTTTTTTTTTTTTTTGAAACTTTGAAATATATTGGTGTTGTGTTTTTGTTTTCGTTTGCAAATTACTGTGTGTATATATAACATAAAACGTGGAGTAATTATTTGTCGTATATATAGTTCGAGTGAAGTGGAAACCCGTTTTTTACTTTTTCCGCATACTCGAGATGGTCAGTCCAGCTTTTCTCGTGTGGTACATTATAAACGCCGAGAGAAAGTTTTCAAAGTAACTATTACTACTTAAAAGCAAACGATCGTATTATAGTGTGATAATAGGAATAAAAACAATCTATATTTGAGACGCTCGACGGCCTCACATAAAACTACTCGGAAAATACGACGCACTTCCTTATAATCGTGTCCTTTAAATGTCGAGTAAACATCGTCAGCTGTGTCTTCATGAATGAGAGCGTCAGCATCTGATTTTCATCCAAATATAGATTATATTCTTTGCAATGATTTTCCAAGGTTGTCTGCAATAGCCACTTTATATTTACACATATAATTGTTGACATCTTCCTTTGTTTCTGACGCGCGTATGGACGAAGATATAAGTTTGTAAACATACTCGTATAGGAATGAAGCGACTGTAGGACCGATTCATTCATAGTCCTATATTAAACGCATGAATTAAAGGTCAAGAAACTGGAAGATTAATTTTCTAACCTTGTCAGCAGGTATACGCACGAGTTTAGTAGATACGTCAGAGCCGATTCTTAATCGACGTCTATTTAGCAAGATTTTGGTAGGAAGAGAAAAAAATTCTTAACGAAAAAAAAGATATGGAAAAATATCCGTTTAATTATATATGCTAATTATATGCAAATCAATAATAACGAAAATATATCAAGTAAAACACTGCTTGTTGTGTATACGTATAGAGAAATCGCGGATCTGACGGCTTTGAACTTGACTTTCAAGCCGCATATATAGGATCAGAAAGTTGAGACCCATTGCGCAATTTTTGCAAGAATAATAATAATACAGTCGACGCTATGCAGGGAATTGATGAGTAACGGATGAAGTATTTTTGAGAAAGTTTATCGTTAAATTTTCGAATTTTACAGAGCTCTTTCGTGATTTCAATGAAATCGTCGAGCTCTTATCGAAAACAATGCAACGCATATAACAACGCTTTAATCTATATATATACTGAATACTTTGAAATTCGATAATGGCCACAGGAGACAGAACATCATTTGACTGATTTTGGGGCAATTAGAGAGCAAGGTTGAATTTCTCAATGAAATCCTGAGGAATGCAGTCACATATATTTCGCCGTAAACATAGTACCAAACACAGACTTTGTCAATAAGTATAAACGCAAAGTGAAAGCCATAATCAACGAATCAAACACGACAATATTATCGTTAACTAACTCCGTCTCGCTTATATACTCAACGAAAAAACTAATCGACGCAGAGACGCACAGGAGAAAATCCCATCGGACGTTCTCTTCTACGTATTACAATAATATAATCGGTGCATCTCAGGCGCTAAACCAGTAATAACAAAAAGAAAACGAAAGAAGCACGCATCGCGTCAAAAGAACAACGTCATCGAAAAAGTGCGAACCTCCTCTCTTTCGCACGTGCTTTTTCGTTGACGTCGATAGATCCAAGCGCGGCGCTCAGCGAATTCCTCGCTTCTTTTTTTTTTTCGCGCGTAAGTACCGCGTCGCCAACCGTGTGAATAACTCGCGACGATCCGCGAGAGAAAGGAACGGGGAATCCCCTGCGTGTATAGGATCGGGAAGAGGAAAGGTCGTGGAATATTGACCGTTATGTAGGTGTATAAAATATATGCCTGTGGGAAGCCTTGGATGGGTGTGTTTATGGGCAGCGCAAGCCTTGAACGTGAACTCGATGGGGAACGTGATCGTGATTGGTTAGTGGATAGAGAATTTTAACGGGCGATTGTGGTAGAATTATAGTTTAACGTTTATTATCGTGGTCTATTGATAGTTTTCGAGCTGAAGTTAATGTATGAGGAAACACGTTCTATCTATATATATATATATATATATATATATATATATATATATATATATATATATAGGAATAGTCGAATGACTTGCACTTCGTCATTTTCCGAATTCGTATACTCGGCGAGTATCTACTAATTAAAAATTCATTATGTACGTACCAATTGAGGCTAAAAATAAAATGTTTATAATCGGCTTGTTTTCTATGTAGGTGAATACTCCCTTTATGTACAGGAGTGACGAAAAAATAATTTCGTGTACTCGGAAGTACAGATTGTAAAATTTCCATTCCGAAAGGAGAGACGAGCTTCTGGAAACAATAGTAATTTTCCCTATACGCATAAATAACGAGTTTCTCCGTTGAATATTCAGTAGTCGGTATTATATACAGAAAGATTGCCCCTTCCGAAATTTTAATCTAGTAACGTGCGTCAAACGAACCCATTACAAAAATTATCTCGTGTATGCAGCCAACTCTTCTACTCCCTGTCTCTCCTTATTTCGCGGGTACTTTTCCCAAAACCCGTTTTCTCCTCTCGTCCGCATCATACATACGCTTTACACACACACACACACATATATATATCTTTGTAAACACTGCGATGTACCGGCATGACGCGTTTCGCAATGGACACATCCGAAAAAAGAAAATAAAACGAGAGAGAGAAGAGGAATATACTTCCGAGTGTGACGAAAATAGAGTCGTTCTTTTGGGCTCACATATATATGTGCAATAATGCTCCGGGGTCGGCTGACTTATTTTGCAAATGAAGAAATTTCATTAGCATATTCACGTGCGCGTCTACCGTTTATACATATACTGAGTGTCTGTATCTCATGTACGTCTAACTGGAAGCTAATGTGGAACTTGATATTACTCTGTGTATAAGAATATTCTGCGAACTTGATATAACTGCTTAATGGACGAAAGCAAGATACTTCATTTATTTCACAGAGTTGTGTGAAAATTAGGCCACGATTTACGGCTAAGAATTATTTTATAAGAATTTTCTAGCAAAGAACGAAAGAGTCTGCACGTGTGCACGAAAATTTCGATGACGATACCTTTGACCGCTAAGTCGCATCCATTTGGTGTATGCAAATTATAAAATTTATGCGAATAGCGTAAGTGAATTATTTACAGGTACGCGTATAATACTGGAAGTTTTTGTAAGTACTTCGTACAACTGACCTTGCTCACGTTAAACTCTGACGCAGGACACGTTATTTGGTTATAATAGATTTTTCTCTTGAAATGCATAGCAATAAATCTATCTAAGCTGATAAGGACTTTATATACTCTGTATGTAGATGTATAACTTTCTAATATTCTTATATTATAATTTATGACGGATTATGTCAGCCTCAGTAATATTCAACGCCTTGAATTTTTTAAAAATATTTTCGACAAATTTAATTGAATTTTTGAAAAATACAAAATATATTATAAATTCTGTATTACACTACTGTAATGGATTAATCATAGCAATTATAATATCTTCATATTTTTCAATTTACATATATGTACTATGTAGGCTAAATTACTATAATTCGTACTTCAGCGCAAGTTCAGTGATTCACAGTTAAAATATTAACATTAGTTGATTCAAATTGATGTTTGGGGCACTGACCGACTAAAGGAATTATGTATAGTAGACCAAAGCGTCTCCAATTATTCATATCAAGGCTGATTTCGTTTTCGTTATACTTCCTTTTACGCGTTGACTGAAATTTAAATATATGGGATTCGCATTTAAATTTTAATACACGTTACTAAAACAGACGTTCAATTGTTCTAAACAGTATCGTCAGATCGCTATTGCATGAATGTTTTTATGAATTCGCTCAAAATTATGCAATGAAAAATATGAGGAACATATTGAATATTTAAGTCTGTTTGTCAATTTTATTAAACAAATTCAAACCTATAACATCAACAAACAAGATGATCGCAGCAATGGAAAGCCGTATTGATTCTTTCGAACGAAAGTGTCGTGCATAAATTTTGACTGTATACACGTGCTGAAACCGTAAGGAGAAAAAGTCGCAAAAGAAACGAAAGTAGAAAGAGCAGATAAAGCGCGATTTCGAAACGAAATTTCCTTTAACCCGTTCGATTTTGTATTTATAACGACACACGTATATCAACAATCCGATTGCTGTTTTTGAAACGACGTATTATATGCTCATACTTAAATTATAAAGTAGGAAATGCCTGAGTTCAAACAGATGAAGAATACACACAGATCAAGATAAAGACGGCGCCAGGGTTTAACAAATATTCTGGAAACTTCCACATCTACTCATTACTCTTAACCGTTTACAATTTTTATTTTGTTTTTATTATACCAGCGATAAGATATCCGATTCAAATAAATTTAGTGTCGAATGGTATTATCTATAGAATAGAATGAAAAAAGTGTCTTCCTAAGGAAAATACAATTTTGAACATTGATAAGATCCGAAATCTGGAACAAAATTATATAAAAAAGGTTGTTTTTCCTACAGAAAGTCGAAAAATAGTTTGTTTCGTTGCAAGAATTGCACCTTTGTTGCAGCAATATGCAGCGTAGGACGAAGTTTATTTATAAGCACTTTGCACCGGCAATATCGCACTATAATGTAACTATATTCTTATTTTGACCTTGGTTCTTTTGTAGACTTATTAAAAACGAAATTTTCGAGCTAAAAATAAATATACTTTACTTTCAAATGTGCTTATCTCTCTAATGTTTATATAGCCACACATATTATGAGTATCGGTATAATCGTTGACGACTGCCGTATAAATAAAGATTAAAATTACATTATACCCGGTTATACCAGTCGAATTATAGATTATTTCACTATAATTTTACGTACGTCTATAACAGCGTATATTATTACTTTAGTATTTAGCACCTATATCTATTTGAAGTAACTCAAATGCAGTAGATTATATAAGCATAAACTCTACCATTGGACTTGAGACATTTGATTACATTATTAAATAGACAGTCTCAATGCATCGAGAGTGTATGACAAATGATGACATCAGATTCTCCAACGCTAAAGAATCGTATATAAATCAATTTTTTCATATCAGACTTCCTCGATCGATCGGCGCAGACTTTAATCGTTTACAAAATCCAATAAAGTCGTCTCGACTTTGTGGACAAAATTAAACTTATAATTATCAGAAATTGAGTAAGTAACTCTTGCTTCACGCCGGTTTATCTGTCAACTCAATAAACTACTATACGAATACGTGTACGCAATATAGCGCAGCATAGAAACCTTATTAAAAATAATACTTATCGTCTGTAGTAGATACAAACGTATTTAAACAATTTGACAATACTCGACTTTATCACTTGACATGAGAACGTTCTGAATGATCTTCACTCTTCTAACTGCGAGAACTGATTGGAAAGCCTTGACCTCGCAACGCTTAGCTACTTATTTTTTTAAATTTATTTTTAATTCGCGACCGTCGAGCGATAAACATTTTTACTAACGCTATAGACTAAACGTAAATGAACTTTAGTTCGGAATACCAGAGTGATAGTTGAGTCTTGGCAAAATTGTGAGATTTTCATGTGTATAACTTTGAGATGGTATAGCAGTCTAATGATCGATTATACGCTTGAGTAGCATTTGAACATGGATTGAAAAAATATAAAGCATTGAATAGATACTTCTTTACTTGAATTAAAAAATTCTTTCATTCAAGTTTTCAATGCTACTTTTCATAACTTTGTAACTGCCTTTTAAAAAAGAGAATGATAAATCGA
The DNA here is from genome assembly GCA_020010945.3 of Muscidifurax raptorellus. Taxonomy (NCBI): domain Eukaryota; kingdom Metazoa; phylum Arthropoda; class Insecta; order Hymenoptera; family Pteromalidae; genus Muscidifurax; species Muscidifurax raptorellus. The sequence goes on along the minus strand of CM052080.1, from coordinate 36,792,413 downwards.
TTAATGTAGTAACATTTTTAACTAAATGTACAAAAAATAAATCTGTTTCAATATACTTGAATTTAAAATTTTTTAGCACATGGAAGTAAAATTATTGAGAAAATGTAGTCGTTGTATGCATTGGAAAAATGCTAATATATTTCTAACGGAAAGATCAATGACAACAGTACACTCACAAAAATGTTCTCTAATTATTAGAGAATTTGTAGATGAATCCTTTAGTTTTTAGAGAAAAACTTATTTATTGAAAAGGATGTCCCTTATAAACCAAAGCATTCACCTTTTTGTGAGTGTAGAGTCAGTTGCTTTTGGCTGAAATATCACAGACCCAAGAATGTAGTTTTGTCATAGTAGGCACATCTCTATACATTCATTATTTTCAAAGAAATTTTGACCAAACGTTTCTTATAATGTATTTCAACGCTTAAAATTTAAATTTCAAGCTTCAAATCCCTAGCTTTATCGTTACTTAAAAATTTAATGCAATACTAACTTTAAATTGTTCAATAACAAAATACCCAGCAATTTAAGCCATCTCATATTTTAAAAAGTCGCTACACTTCGAACAGAACCAGAACTAAGCTTCAAAACCAACAAACCTCGAGAATACGCAGCACTTAATGTTACCGTACAAACTCGCGATTTTCTCATATAACCAGCAGGACAGCTCTAGAAAATTGTGGCGCGATCCATCAATCGACTCGCATTGTCAGTACGACCGACCCTCGTAAAGCGTTCATTGCTTTAATAGACCAGAGCACGTCTGATAAAACTTGAACGTTACAGTAACAGTCCGAACGCGTGCAGTTTCTCTCTCTCTCTCTCACTTATATAGCGATCGCTCTATTATCGTCATAACGAAGCTTCCCTCCCAAGTCGTCGCATGAAAAGATAATCGCGCAGTTGTTCGATTTGAATTGCATGACGACAGGTCGGAAGATCAATTCGCGATAGACGATAAAAAAAGTCCTGCAGCGCAAAAAATTGAGACGTAAGCTTTGGCTACATGTGAAATTGAAAAAAAAAAGTTTCTTTTATCGAGGTCACGGAGTGTCTGGATCTATCGCGAGGGAGAGAAAGAGAGAGAGAAAGGAAGAAAAACGCCGAAGATGCGGTTTGACTTTTTTCTCTATGGAGACATAACTTCTGCGCGTGCGATAACGTTTAGTGCCGCTGCAAGGGTTTTATGCACGCGCTAGATAATGGGGACGAAATATATATATATAATACATTGTGCTTTTATCGCTTCATCGCAAACGCGCGTGAACGTAATACCAAGTTATTATTATGAAATTGAATTGAATGCATCCTCTCGTAGTGAGCAAATAAGAGCTTATAAATAACTCAAAGGTTATCGCAAGCGATATCTGACAACCGACACTTTCGATCTATGTATGAAAGTTATTGATGAACGAGTAGTGCTGTCGGTGATAATATGCAAAATGTTTCGAGTTTCGCCTTACTGCAATTGATTGTAAAGTCTGCAAGATTGATTGATTTTTTGAGAGTTGCATGAAAGATGTTTGTTTTTTTATTGTTTAAGGTATTGAGTAAACACAATCGTCTGGTATTGCGATGATATGCTCTTCTTTGGCTTGTGTCACTGACCGCTATTTACTCAAGTTCAGGGTCAATTTTTAGGCCATTTACCCTCGCAAATCGTGCTCGGTTAAATCAGTTACTTTAAATGGAACCACTATGACGTTCGCTCAATAAAAATTCCCCCTTATATATATTCACCGAACGAAAACAAAATTGAGTTATTTCATATAAAGTACAAATTACTTCTGACATCTTACTATATACTGAACTTGTGCAAAAAATGTATCATAAATAATGAGTTTTTTTTCAGACTCTCAATTTGTTTCGCATCTTTCATAAGTTACAAATCGATCTATATGTCAACATTTAATTGGGGAGAATAATCATAATTACTGACACATCCTTCTTCAAAAACTGAATAAACGTCCCAGGAAAGAAGAATAAGGAAAGTCGAAGACGCCTCATGAATGAAAACGAAATTTTGTATTATCAGAGAGAGGACATGCAAATCGGCCTTTCTCGTTACGTAAACTTGAAATAAAATATATTCGCACGTGCAGATCGTATTAACCTCCGCGTGAAAGCGAGCGAGTCGATTAGATCCGGAATTCGTGAATGAACAAGTAATTTCTGATGTCTCGTTGGGATTTCAAGGCGAAGGACATCGCACGCACCAGCTGAGTGTATATTATACGGGACTGCGGGTCTTTGAACGAAGAGTCGGAAAAACGGATTGTTATAGTGACTATTTCATTGTTTGTATATATGGATAATTTGTATATGGCCTCGAGGGATTTTGTTCCTTGCTGCTTTGTTATTTTCAGCGTCGCAGTGGGAATCGATAAGTGCTATTATTGTTCGAAGTGAAAAGTTAGGGTTATCTAATTCCGAGTCTAATTCTGGTATGTAGATAACCTCCAGGCAGAAAACAACCATCTTGGAGAATCTAAGTCAGTGCCTGTGTGTATATAATTAGCGGAGAAAAAAAATTGATCGACATTTTGAACGTTTTACATAAAAATAAAACTAAGGTGACATTCAACGTTTCTTTTCGAATGTGTAAAATGGTCCGAATTCGATATCGAGTTTCTAGTAAGTATATATATATAGGTTCGACGCTAATTTCGGGACAAAGAAAATACTTAGACGATCGATAACTAAATCTAGCTATAATGGATAATAAATTAGTTATAAATCGGTTTATGAGCTCGTATACAAAAGATGTAAATAACACTGGAATTCTCAGTAACACGATTTAAAAAAATGTGCGTAATTATATTGTTTCAAGATTGATTCCGAGCTATCTACACACGCACCAAAAAAAATTTGTTGTACAAATCTTGCAACAAAAATCACTTTCTGTACACATTTATCCTGTATACAAACGTGACGCTTGAGAAAAACTGTGCACCAAAGCAATGTCGAGCAGTAAGTCACATAACCAAATTTGCAAAGCAACAACAAGATACTTTAGCACCCGCGTGAAGTATATAATTAAATATATAACGAGTTCGCTCACGAGCATGTAAACATTATTGTCGTTATAGACTTTCCTCAGAGCGTGAATCGCTTGAAAAAGAGCATATTATAATTGGTTGAAGGAAACAAATCAGCATTGAAACTGAGATCGAGCCTTCGAGTCATACAGCATCCATTCGAAGGTTATAACCGCACGTATAGCCGCTTTTAGAGCAGCTAGAAATTACGAGACACTCGATTTTGCACAAGTGAGTGACAGAGAGACCTTCTCCAGTGTTGCATATGGCCGGAGAAGAAGCCCTGCAAAGTCATGCACACGGAGAGACAAACGGAAAATCTGTTGGCCTCGAGAAGAGGCCAAAGTTTTATACTGTGACTAAGAGACGAGAATCGATCCGATCTAGCATCGATCTTCTGACTACGAGAAGCCTTGTTGTGTACTCGTTTATTCTACTTCGTTGCATTGTTTTTTTTCTTGGTCTTTAACGCCTAGACGAGGTCGAACTCCGTGTAGGAGATCTTCTAAGTCTGTCTACAGGATTGGCTTGTTTGGTTGGAACGATGTTCTAAATCAACTTTTTTCTTATTGAATTATGGATTGTTAGAAATGTTATTTATAATTTGAGTCTTGTAAGATTCGCGTATACTTGCAATTGGTAAGGTAGGAGAGGAAGTAGGAAGAGTATGAGTTATGTGTAGATTCATGTTTTGCACATATAAAATTCATACGTTTGGAAAAAGGTCAGTTAAAAGCAGGACGGTGGTATACGTGCAAGATGTATTTTTAGCGCAATTAACAGAGGAAACGAATCGTTTCGTTAGAAGTATGCAAAATCATAAATTATTTAATTACTTGTTCGTGCGACGTCGTTTGTGCTTCCCGGTTTGATCAATAAGCTTGTTTAAATATTGGATTTATTTTGAAAATACATAGGATAGATTTTTTTACAAAAGTGTTGATTTGAATTTTTCAATCATGCATTATGTTATTCAGCTTTTGAAAACGAACGTAAATTTCCTTATCCAAGATAGTTAAAAAAAAGGTTTACTAATACTTATGACACGTCTATTCCAGTGACTCACTAATAGCGAATAAAACTTAAAAAATTGAAATGTTTACGAAAAAGTAGTATATATATAACCTTTCAATTCTCGTATATATGTTAGTATTCTTACTCATAACAGGAGTCATTTTAACTCGTATTTAATAATCGTTTAGATATCCCCATTTAGAATAAAACGTTGCAAGAAGTACAATTTCGGTGTCAGTACTAAGTCTATATTCAACTTTGTAATAATCGCCTTCTTTGTGCAGATCTGAAACCAGGTGTTCAAATCTCAATTGACCTATATCTTCCAAGTCGTAAACTCCCTATAATAAATCAAGATATTGACAAAAATATAAAGTAATTTATATATAAATGTGTAAAAAAAAAAAATGATAATATTAGTAACGTGTTTACTTGTTTAATGCATTTTCCGTTTGGAGATTCGCTAACTACCATCAGTTTTGGTAATAATTCACGATTATCACTTTTTTCACATACAGGTGTGTCATCAATGAGAAGCAAACGTCCAGTTTTATAAGATGAGTCCGTTACATACACCTTGCTTGTTAGCTAAATGTTAAAAAAAAGTCAATGATTATTGATTATTTACTTTAGTTTAGTCGAAGAGATTACCCATATCTATCTAAGTTACTTACTCTCACGTCTGCTGGCAGATCTTTTTTAATATCCCAATGTAATGCTATACGATTATAGGTAGCGTTTACTTTTATGAGAGTGTGATTTAGCGCATTAATGTACTCTTTGTTGTAAGACTCTTTGTCGATATTAACAACTTTAACCTTAAACAAAATAAAAATACGAGGTCAGGAAGCCCACTGTTTTTCTTTTTATTATAGTTGATAAATTAATGACGCTTTAAAACGATTTCATTATATTTTAAATAATGTTCAAGATATATATATATATATTTCGGTTTGAATAGTACTTTTTTATACATCATTATAAACGGGAAATAAAAAAAATATATATTAATACAATTTTAAAAAATTTGAAAGCATTAGGTGCAATTATTTTATTAATGTATCTGTATACCTGTGGTTCAACTTCCGTACATTGGTAGATTTGCACAAAAACCGCAAAAGCGATAAAAAGACTAACCAAAAGAAGATTCATCTTATGTCTTGCTATTGAATATGACTACGCCTTTTTTCTTTTATAAACTAAAGTTTTATTATATTTTTGCACATGTTATCTTATCGATTGTCTGTATACTGTTTACTGAAGATTGTATAAGTTAGAGATTATACAAATATTTTAGTTTGCCGAATTTATTTTGAATGCGGTGTGCAGATAATTAAAACAGAATAAATTATGGAATAAATGCATGCGTGAGAAGCATAAATTATGTGTAATATATTGCCATTTCACATTACTGATTTAAATAATAAGATTTACGATTTTAATGATTTAGATTTCGGTTACGTATGTAGCTAATATTCGTGCAAAATTAAATTATTAATTATAATAATTGTTACAGGGATTAGTGTTTTCAATATTGCATTAATATATAAGGCCATAAAGAACGCCTTTCAGATAAGGAACAGCTAATTAAGAATTCCGCTTTTTTTAACAATATTGAATTTCAATATGTAAATAGCGAGTATTGAAACAATAAATTCCAATAAATCACCATAAATAAATATTTTTGGGCCCATCAAGATGGCGTAGTAACATTTATGTGAAACTCATTGTTTTTGCAGAATGATCTCTCCTCGTCAACAGAATCCAAGTAGGTAGTCATTCATTGATCAGTAAATGTCCTGGTGGGCGGTGGCAAGACGTCAATGATTCACTAGAGTATTCACTTATACTTCAACTGGATCAAGGAACTTTTCTGAATTATCTTACTATAATTATGTAGTATAAAATAACTCTATATTTATTTGAATAATAGATAAAAATATGTGCATTACTAAAACGTCATTTTATTTACAACTCTGAATAAAAAATAATACTTTTTATGAAAATATATATATTGAACAGTGAGACTAACAAAGAACTTGACCGTAACGGACTTGTCACGAACTCCCGCACGGACAGATAAGTTTGAACGTCAACTATGTAAAACTAATACAGAAGATAAAGAATAAAGTCATATTTTTTATCATCATTTAATTACTTTACACGAACGTTACACGTGACTTGTATATATAACCACTTTCTTATGATGAAAATAGTTGATAACTACCAAACTGGCCTCAATGATTCATTCATTAAAAATAAAATTATAAATCTATATGATAAGTGTCAAATAAACACAATAGATATCGCTTTGAGCTTGATATAATTGTCTGTGTTCAGTAAAAGAAATTGAGTAGCATAAAATAATATGACATGTAGTCGAAAAATCCGAGGAATACTAAAACAAAAGCGCAATCATAAAACAAGAAAGCTACAAGTGTGGAAGAAAGCTGCGAAGCTCTCTGTCTCTCCACCCTCAAACGCAGCGACGCGTCAGTCTGAGTTTTGACCAGCCAGTGAGCGGTCTTTTCGTAGATTTCATCTCATTAGAGTTTTTAAAGATTTATAAAGAGAGTGAAAATTGTAAAATTAGTGTTGCTTCAATCAAAGTTTAAATCAAATAGTTTTGCATGGATTCGACGGTATTGAATTTTCATTCCGAATAAAATATTTTTATCATCTAAATTTTGGATTTTTGTCAATAAGTAACGCGAGACGACCAAGCCACGCAAAAGGTAAAATTCTAAACACACTATTGAGTCAGAAAACCTTTCTGCTATCTGTATAGGAGGGTATGATATATTTGAAGAATTGAAGTTTTATAATACTTATAAATAACTATCAATTAAAGTATATAATATAAAGTCTGAATACGTGTCTTGGGGCTGATAACCCGACACGAAAGATAGTAAAAGATAAACCATTGAAATCGCTTATTAAGTGACAGTTTCGAGCAGTTCGTTCATTTCTGTTAATACAACTCAGTCAGAATGAAGTTTGCTTTACTGATATTACTGAGCTTGGCAGCTGTGATTGACGGTAAGAAAAATATTTTTTTTTATACATATATGCATGTAAAACGAGTAGAGAATCGTGTTTTTCTTTCAATTTCTCTCTCTAGTTGCACAATGTACTATATTTTTATGTGACACTTGCAAATTAATAAGCTTTTTAAAACATTGCGCAGTCGCTCAGGGAGTCGTAGGAGGATCCGATGTACCTGATCACAAATACCCATACCTAGTATCCATACGTAAACATCCGACGGGTATAAATACGCACATATGCACCGGCACGATTCTAAATGAACGATGGATTTTAACTGTGGCTACCTACCTCATGGATGAAACGTAAGTATATTACTATATACACACTAGTAAGAAATGTTTATGGAAAAAATAATGCCCTAAATTTTGAATCTTTTTTGCAGTACCAAAAGACCGATACACCCTTCGAAGATCACCGTTCAGGTTGGAAGCAATATTTTATCGGATAAGGAAGGTTTGATCTATCGGGTAGATAACGTCACTTACCACAAAGACTACAACTCGCTTCAAGCACTCAACAATATCGGTCTGGTTCGTGTAGACCGCGATCTTGTTTTCAATGAAAAGATACAGCCAATAGTTCTTCCTCAGCATAACAACTTCGAACCCAATACTACTGCAGTCATTACTGGATGGGGAGCTGGTTGGGTAAGTATTTTGATGAGCCAATTTTGATTAGTCATTGAGATAAAGCTATTTAATGTAAAACCATTGAGTTTAGAGATGTTGAATCTTATTATATTATTTATCAAAATACGAAGATACAATTTGTATATACATAGTTGACAATGTAAAAATACATTAGTATATCAGTAGGATCGCGATAAAAATTAGTTTAGAGGATAAGCCAATCAATCAACTGTTTTTCTTATGAGCTTGAAGAACTATCAGAATTCTTTTCTACTTTTGCAATTAACGATTTCAGATAGGAGGTTCAATTTCCTTAAATCTGAAAGAAGTTAACGTCAATCTTACAAGCCAGAAAATTTGCAATGATTATTGGGAGCGTGAGTGGCTTTACCCAATCCACATCACTGAAATGCACATCTGCAGTTTGATCGAAAAAGGAAAAGGCGCCTGCCAAGTGAGCTGTTTATTAATTCTTTTTATACTTTACGCGAGATCGGTAATTAATTTTTGCGATTTGGAAAATTTATTGTAATTACAGAACGACTTTGGAGATCCTCTTCTCGTCAATGGTACCCAAGTTGGCATTCATTCGTTTATGAACAGATGTGGCGATGGTAATCCTCAAATATACACCAGACTATTCACTTATCTCGACTGGATCAAGGAAAACGCAGTTATTGAAAATACCAGTTCGCAATAGCTTGGATGCATGAATTTTCAGATTCAGACAGATAAAAATATTTTTACAAAATCGAATAAAAAATAATACTCTCTTGAATGGATCGTCGTTCATAATAAAAGCATGATAATCAGTGAAAACATAAAAACCGAAAAGAAAGTATACCGTTGCTATTGGTATATGAGAAAGCTATTTGAATTGGAAGTAGTGAAAACGCTGTTTAAGAGTACATAATGTATACTTTCCAACAGTAAAAACCAGAAGTCATACTATACAAATTAATAACAAAATATTAATCCTCAAAATTACAGATACCAATCCGATAATACAAAAGATTTTTACTCCCACTGAAACATCAGTATCTTCTACTGCGTCTACGTATAATTACAATATAAAAAAGAAATTATCTATCCTCAATGACGTACAACGTTTTTCGCGAACAAAACACGCCAATATTTTTTTTCAACATTTCTGTTCACTCATCCTAATAACAGCGTCACTTGCTACAACTTGTTTTCTGTTATTGTACAGATGTCAAGAAAAGCGTCAAACCCAGCATTAAGGTAATAATCAAGCCCATATGACGCACGAAGATTGTTAAGTCCGAACGTCTCCGGTACTTCCCGTTACATCTTCGCGAGAGAGGATTTGCGTTCATTCAAAGAACATCAGAGAGAAAAACTGAATCTAAACAAGCACTTAAGTCGACACTATATAATATGCGTATATATATCTATATATAACGTCGGGTAGACATTAGAGTCTGCTTAGCGATGACGCCGCGACTTGGATGTCAATTGTCTTTGACGCAGTGTCTCTGCTCGATCTGTGGGATATTTTTTAGCAAGTGGTGCGATGGTTGTGGGGGCAGCTTGTCATTGTTGTAATTGGGAAAAACAATTTTTTGCTTTTAAGCTTACAGCATTTCAGAGAGGTTGAATACAATGAAGAAAAGTATTCTATGATGCATTAAGCTGATGCAAGCGATTTTTTATTAAAGCTCAATTTAATCCATTTAAGAACAAACGGCTTCGAAGTATAATCATGTACATACATTAAGGTTCAGTTTACTTTTACTTTCGTACTGTAATCGTTTACTATATTTTGAATTTAATATTTTGAGCCATTTACTATTCAATAAATAAATAAAAGCACGTATTTCAAATCCAAATTTCGCACCACAAAATAGCAGACAGTAAAAGAAACTAATTTGCTTATAATTAATGATAAAAACAAAATCATGATAAGCTACGAGATAGTTGCCCATCACGATATTTATCATTTCACAAAGTTTTAGGTTTATATGTTACTATCTCATATAAGAATAGTGATATTCTAGTTTTTCGTAATTTTGTATTTATTACTCATTATAAGCAAATTAGTTTCCTTTGTCGTTTGCTATTTTGTGGATTTTTTTAACAAATCTTTGTATTTACCTTGTATAATGGTCCAAGGAAAATTAGTTGTTTTCGATACTCGTGTGAAAGAGATGATTTTAGCACGAGTGTGAAGGAGAGTAAAAGCGATTTTAAAAATTGGCAAAATGTGATTTTATGCTCACGTGTATATCGAAAAACTTATTTTGAACATTATTGGTGGCACCCAGAAAGAGAGATTAGAGAGAAAGAGAGAAACGACTTATAATTAGCAAATATTTCTTTCGCGCGGAAATTCTATGAATTTGCACGCACTTATCAAACATTCCTGTACTTAATATTGGTGCTATCTACTTTGTTAGTATGGACGAGCTTATATACATTACATATACTTATACGGGAGTCATTGATACAATCTTGACTTTGTTGATATCTGCTGATGGTAATATTGGTGATCCTTCCAACACATCATAACTGTTGATAAAACTCCTACTTTTCCCACAGACGATACAAAAGGTTATATTCCCCTTATATGATACTCGCGCACTACCTCGATATTATTTTCAGCTATGTATAGATATAATATTCTACATCTGTATATATAACAAACACAGGTATATATAAGACATATACTTAATATGTTCAATAATAAGTCAAGTTTATAGCTTCAAATCTTCTTTAAAGATGCGACGCGTCGGGTTAGGTTAGGAGGAATACGCGCACCCTGTCATCGCGCGTTATAAAACTTGGCATTTAAAATATAACCTCATGCAGCGCAGAGCTACCTATATGTTTCATTAGCTTGTCGGCTATTCCATTCACCAATCCGTGAAAGAATGTTGGCCCGTATACGAGCGACAGATGTAGCGAATTAAGGAGAAAATGGTAAATATGCATGGAAAATATATAATAATTATTGTTGTGTTGCATACGTATGATAAATGTTGTAAATAAGTTTATTAAACAATAGAGATTATTTTGTTACACACGCACGCAGTAATAGCAGCCTGAAAAAGAGTTGCAATAAAAGGAGGCAAGCCATAAAATATGCTTGAATCTCAAAATATCTTTCGTATATTAATAGAGTCACCTGCCTACATTCGAGTAGACTATCATCTAGCTATAAATATAATGCCTTTGCCGTAGAAAAATTGGAATATATTTGGACCAGGGCAAAGCGGCAGCTGCTTCAACGATATGGTGCTAAAATACACTGCTGCGGCTGGCACCTTTGGCTCGCGAATGCCTGTGGGATGGATTTGTGACCGGTCTTCCTAAGCACCAGCAAAATGTGATATTAGATTTTATAATAAATAAATTTGACGAGAACAAAAAAGAAAATCAAAGCTCTACACATGGAGATAATGTTGAAAAAAGTGCTCGGTACCGTGTTAGCCACTTGTGGCTCAAACATCTTTGGCTTTCTGGCACCATTGGCCATTCCACCGCTACACATTGCATTCATCTATTATTTTTGGCAAGATTTTGCGAGGGATGTTGATAAGCAGTATTGCTCTTGTTCCTGTTGGGATACTGTCTTCAAAGGTATGTTTGTTCTTTTTGGTATTTGTAAACAGGGTTTAAATATTTTTCACTAAAAGCATTTTACTTTCTCTCATTTTAGGCTCTTATGAATCAGGAGTCGCTTCTTACAAGCATATGTACTTCAATGCCACGAGTAACACTCTAAAAATCTGGGTGACCATTGTTCTTGGAGTGATAGTCTTTTATGAGACAGTAAAGCATTTGGCTTGGTTGGGATTTCAAAAATGTCTGCGATGGAGAATGTTTATACTATTCATGACTGCTGTATTCTCCCACTATTATTCATGGTGGGTGTATATCAATTATTGGAATGATGACTTCTATTCTCAGTGGTACCATCAATTCTTCTTCTCTGCAACTGAATTGTTATCCACAATACTTGTGGTTCATTTGGCCGATGCTAGAAATCCCATAACTCGCAGAAAAGCTTTTGGAATTGTCAGTATTGCCCTTTTACATATTCTTGCTGGCGGATGGGATCAGTTTGTTACTAATGTTGTAAGAGGAGAAGGCTATGCTCATCAGGTATGTAAATTAATTTTTAGAATAAATTATTTTGAGTTGGTTTAAAACTAACGGATGCATGTATTTGTTGCAGGTAGTTCGTGATTTAGGTTTTATGATACCAGATGTTCTACATGTAGTTATACCTTTGTGTTCTTTGGAGACGAAAGCTGCATACTCGTTACCCGGAGCAGGCCTTCATGATCCAGATCTTAGAACGGACTTAATGTATATGTTTGGTACTGTCTTTTTCGGCCTATGCTTATGCTCTGTTTTATAAAAGTAGTTACATTTATTAGTATACAATAGTATACATGAAAGCAAGACTGCAATTACTACAGTAAAGTAAAGCTTCTTCAAAGAAGCAGATTAGGGGTGATAATTTCTCTTAATGAGGAAATTTGTTTGTATAATTTAGATGAGCTTGTATTAAAATATGGCTGCTAGGTGAGTATTAAAACCAAGGTATTTTATTAGAATTTTGAATATAATGATAATGATTTTATATAAATATAATAACGTTGTTCATTAGAGAGAACGTCTTTGTAATAAGACATTGACTTCCTAGTAAAATCAAAAGTTTAGATACTACAATTAGAAGTAGATGAAAGACTGAATGTTAAGTAATTTATTGACTTGATATATAACTTTTTTGTAAATATTTAAAACAAACGAAACTAGTTGAAAGTATAATCAAAACGTCATAGTGTTGATGATTATATTCAAAGTAACTTGAGCTGATATGCTGTAATAAAGTTTGTAATACATATGTATAATGTATAATTGTACACGGTCTGAAGTGCCTAGAGGATGCAATAAATGCATAAGTACTTGATTGTTATTACAATGAATGTTTGTCAATGATTCATAATGGCGATAACATCTTTTATAATCTATTATACAACATATGTTAAAAAAACATAAATAAATATACATGTGTATTATGTATCGCAAGTTTTTAGTTTTTAATCTTTCTACATGTTGCTTTAACTATATACCTTCTGCTTCACACCTGTGATATCATTAGATTTATACAAAGTTTAATACTATAACATTACAAACTATAATTTTTGTAGACACATTTTCATCTCTACATAAAGTGTAAATATTTTTAGTACAACTTGAAGTTCTTAGAACGAACATTTCATTATTTAAGTATATCGACGCATCTATTAATCGCAAAAACGTCGAATGCAAAAAGAAATTAATTAGAGCAACAAATGCTCTTACAATTGATCTCGTTCCAAACTATAGTCGCAACGCAAGAAAAAATTAATTGGAGCGTCATTTCACGATCCTCAATCTCGAGTACATTTTCGACCTCGTTAATTAGCAAAAAGTATACTGTTCGAAATTCTTCCTTTAATTATCCATTCTATTAATTCTAAAAACATTTAAATAATGCCACTGATTAGAAAATAATTTATAGACAAGTCGATAGTTGACGACTTCAGTAGTTTAGATTTGCCTCCTATACTCGTACGTACAAATTATCAATAATTAATTAATAAAAAATAATTTATACAACATCAACGCTCTCCAGCGGTAAATTCAAATCACAAAAGAATCGCCAAAGCGTCAAATCGCGCGCAGTCGCGCATCAAGACACACGCGAAAGATGCGCAGCTCTCGTCGTGGGCGTCAAGGCGCAGGCCCAAAATCGATCACTCCGCGCGTCGCTTCATATATATATATATATATACATATATATAGCGACTCGTTCTCTCAATCATCCTCGGCGCGAACAAAAGCCTTAGAATCGTGTCCTGAGAAGAAAAGAATTTTACAATCCGCAGAAAGCTCGTATTTAAAAAAGTGAGCCGCGAACATGGCCCTGGACTTCGCGGCTACCTACAAGGTTCTCGTCCTCGGCGACTCGAACGTCGGCAAGACTTGCATTGTGCATCGCTATTGTGACGAGAGATACTACGATACCTACATATCAACGATTGGTGAGCGAATTTTTTTTTTTTTTTTTCGAACGATTTTGGGATTGACAAAAAACTAGAGCTTTTTTGCCATATTTTTAACAATCGCGCGAGTTTAGAATCGAAGCTTCGATTATTGTGCGTATATGTGTGTGTTATGGGGGTATGATATTTGCATATATGTATACGAGGGGATGAAAAAGAGATATATATATATGGTGTCGGGCAAGCAGCTGAGCCATGTTTGTTGATTAAAGGCTCTTTTTGTTTATGTGTTTTCTCGCAGGCATCGACTTCAAGCAGAAGATCATCAACCTCGACGGTACACCGATTAAGTTGCAAATCTGGTGAGAGACATTTTTTTTTAATGTGGTTGTGCAATATATACTGTAGAAAAAAAAAGACGTCGACCGATGGAACAGAGAAGGCGAAAAGTCAATATTGGTTCTCGCGCTGCGCAATGCAATTTTGCAGTTGAACGAGATTGTTCTAGTTTTTGAAGTCGAATTAACGTTGGCTGTAATTGTTTCCGAACATGGCTTTAAAATCATTTTGAGATTAATTTTAAGATAATGGAAAGTACTTGGATATTTAATGTACATCCTTTTAAAAAAAATCAATAAGTATCGCAGTATAGCTGTTCATTTTCATTGAATATTTTTTTCAAGGGACACCGCTGGCCAAGAAAGATTCAGAACGTTGACCACAGCTTATTATCGCGGCGCTATGGGTATACTTCTTATGTACGACGTCACAAGTCTCGAAAGCTTCAATCATCTTTCTTATTGGCTACGAAATATACAAGAGGTATTTTTTAAATTACTTGATTTTGGTAAACGTACTTCTAGTGAGTCAGAAAATATATCAATAAAATTCACTTTTTAAGGATCAGAAAAATAGTTAAAATTTAAAATTAATTAAATTTTCTAGAATGCATCCCCCGACGTCGTTAAAGTGCTCGCAGCCAACAAATGCGACGCCACCACACAACGAGCAGTCGACGCCGAAAGAGGCGAGAAAATAGCCGAAAACTTCGATATGCCATTCTTCGAAGTCTCCTGCAAAGAGAACATCAACATCGAAGAAGCTTTTCTAGCTCTCGCTCGGAGAATAAGAGAACAGCGCGGTCGACGTGTGAGTTGTGCGAAAAAAAACGATGCAACGTTCGAAGATTGTAATTAATTAATTGATAATTATTTTTTCAGGCAAGTCTATTCGAAGCTTCGGAGAAGGAAGGCGAAAACAGCATTATCAAAGCTCTATCGCCTTCTCAGCAAGGCGACGCGTGGAAATGCTCATGTTAGTTGATATTTCTTTTGTAACGCGCAAATTTATTGATATATTAGGAACTGATAATCGATGAAGTCTGAATCAAGTTAAATATAAGCGATAATTCTAATATATAGGCATTTGTTTATCGATTCATATATTAGAACGAACAGAACCGATGGAAATAATATAATGTATATGATATAAGGAGAACGTGTGCAGAATGCTGAGGAGCACCGTAACTTAATAATCTCGTTTTAACAATGATTAAACGCACCTTTTACACTATCGCACTGCGGGATGAGTAAACAAGTAAATTGAGTGCAATAATCAAGCGCACGACTCGCTTTTTATGAGCTTTATTATATGCAGTGACAGAAAGAAACAGGATGTTCTTTTGCGAAACGTCGTTGAACAATTGCGAAAACGTTTTTGCTACTGCTGTACAGTTTCGATGAAAAATTCATAGCTTGATCCAGTGGAGAAAAAAAAATTGTCAATAACAAGCTGCGTGCGAAAGACTGATTTCTTGCAAAATACGTTTAATGAACTTCTGACACGCATAATTGCAGCGGCAACAACGAGCGAAGCAATTGTTAACGAAGACAAATCCTAAGAGAATCTAAATGCTGCCTCTATGTAAGATGTTTGCCAAAGGCCTAGAAACTGCGTATGTTTACGTGTTATTGTAATAGACGCGTATAATTGGATGTGTATATCGTAATATATGATCGCAAAAATAACTAATTGTTAAGCATCAAGCGTATTGTGATTACCGTCTGAAACGCGACATCTCGTAATCGAGGACCATTGTCCCCTTTCTTGTAAGTGTGAATATTACGTGCGAATGTATGAGCGTATACGAGTGTGTTTAACGCGAGTTTCGTTTTTGTCAACTGATATGCAACAAGAACAACAAATTTAGCCTTTATCGTGCCTACACACAGGAGTAAAGGGAAAGAAGAAAACAAGCATTACTTAAAAAAAAACTCAACTCGGCTTTATACATTGGAATGATATGTTAATTTTTAAATAGCGATTATTGTGTGTCAGTCTGAAGAAAACGACTTTCTTAATGAATTGCTTTGAGAAGTTACGTCAATCTTTAGAGTGTTGTTTTTTTTTTTTAAAGATTTCAACAATGAAAAAACGTGAAAAAATGTGCAACGATCTTTACAGTTTTAGGAATATGTATCTACTACATAATTCATTTTTTAACATATGTCGCGCCGGAACGTCGACATTGTTGCAAGTGGTTAGGACACTGCTAAGAAAAACAACAGACTTTTCACTTCCAAAGCTGGCTTTTGGATGAATTTATTACTAAACTTTTATACAATTTCATTATTCGTGCTACGACGTATGCCGTGAACTTGTACGAGAATGTACGACGTGTCGCGCCCCACCAAGATACTCTCTGCATCTTTAATCATACCCTCTGAATTATCTGTATAGTAAACTTAATATATAATAATCGAATCACATCATTTTCGAAATAATTGTATATTACTTGAAACACGTACGTATTACCCCTGGTATACCGATTAGTTTAATGTTTTGTAGAGCCATTGTACAACTTTATGTATTGAAACAATAAAGATGCACACTTTTTACCGATTTTTACTTGATTGTTAGTAATTTTGTACTCTCAAAGATACGCGAATTTACTATTTTTTCTTTTGCTGCTATGACCTTTGTTTTGAGATTTTGGAGCTACTGCGCATCTTAAATCATCACTGGAAAATAGTCTCTTAGGAGCTTGGCTGTTACTAGCTTGTTCGGATAAAAATTCATCATTACATGATTCTGGATTAACAACTCTAACTTCTTGCTTTTCATCATCATTACTCAATTTTAAACTCTTTACAGAGTCGTAAAAGTTTAACATGTCTAAAAATACATTTAACTTATCACCAGATCTTTTATTTCTTAATTTATTCTGAAACACGCTCTCGTTAAAAGGTTCTGTTATTACGCTTTCTGCAAAACAGTAAAACAGATTATACCTAAAAATTTTAATTAATGTATAGACATTTAAAGGTTACTTTATGAAACTTACTTCGCAGTAGTTGCACACCTTCTGCTTTGTATTCTGCAATTTCTTGATCCTTCTTCTCAATAATATCTAACAAACAATTATATCTGTGTTGCAGTTCTGAGAAAGAAAAGTAAAAATTGTCCATAAAATTATCCTTGAAGTATTCAGGACTACACCTTTTTAAGTCTATTTCAAACCTAAAATGTCCATCATCTATTTTGTTTTCCAACTTAATTTTCTCAATTGTCGAAGATACAACATACTTTGGAATATCAGCCAATAAATCATCTATAATTTCTTCTACATCTTCGAATACAGGGTCAATTAATACAGGATTCAATTCCTAAAAGAAAAATATGAGCCTCGTATTAAGATGAATCAAGCAAAAGAAAATCATGATAAAATTAAAAATTACTTCGCATCTCTTCAGAATATCATCTACGAATAGATTATCTTCATAAAACTCTGACAAATTTGTTAAAAGTACTCGTCGTACATCATCCTTTTTACACACACCTACGAGAAACTTGTTTTCAGAAATCAGCAATTGTTTGTACTTGAAATCGAACACATCATGACTGTTATCTTCACTCATGCTCACTGGACAAATCAACCTTTTTCGTTATATTAAAAAAAATGAATTTAACCCCAAAGGCTAAATATAATGTAAATCACAATTTTTGAGACTGCGATAAATCATATTTTCTATACTGTTAATATATACGTCACGGGCTTTTCTTATTTTTAATAAGACCTGATTACATTTTACAATGGAAAGAGTAAATAGATTGTTTTCACTCTGTCATATACACAATCTTCTAATCAGCTGTTGCAAGTTGTGACATGTCAACAGCATTTGCCTGATTGACCACGTGATTGGCCGTTGCTATGGCAACAGTAATTACTGGCGACATTTCAAAGCTAGAGACAGCAGTGAAAACTTATTTATCGAACGTCGGTAAAGTGGTATGTATAACAATGTTTTTGCATCTATAACTCCTATTGTGTGTATATATATATAAAATTCTTTATTTTCAATAACAATAAATGCTTAACAAAAAAATCAACAAAATTTTATTATATAACAGTATAACAAAAGTTAGTGTTCCACCTCAGAGGATGATTCCGATGAGTACGAACACGAAGATCGTGTACACGTGTACGACGAACTTGAGCTATTAATAAAACAAGCATTATCGACGTCTAGCTGTTCGTCAATATCATCTTGTGACACACAGTCATTGAAATCATTGGTAGTTTCCTCACAGCAATTCTTCACTTTCTTCTTTTTCATATTAGAAGCTTCAGTTACATCAGAATCACTTGACAGGCTGACTGTGAACGCATGCAAGAAACCGTCATTATTATCAGTCCGTTTTCTTTTGTTATTTCGGAATCGATTTTTCAAAATCGATGAACTTTTCTCATTGACAACGTCGTCCCGCGACCCGGCAAAATCGCGTTTCTCGATAAGTTCGATTTCTTCGTCATAGCTACTGTCGCTCAGTCTTGACGTTTTGAAGCAATCGGCTATTTTCACTTTTGGCGGACTGTCGTTATAATTGATCGTTTGAACACCATACATGTGAACGATTATCGGTCCACCGGTTTTTTTACTACCGACACGTGAGGGCGCTTCTTTTTTAACGCCAACTATCGAAGTGCGATTTTTTCTTGAGGTTGGTTTATTCTTCAAAATAAGTTCTTCGTTCGTGATTTGTTTCAGGCGCGGAACATCGTATTTACAGTTAGGAGTCGGATCGACGAGTGACTCAGAATTGCGTGAGTTGTACCAGATTGAGGACTTGAATGGCCAGTCTTTTGTATCGATATCATCGTGGATATCTGATGATTGTCGAATATCAGGCTTTATATCTGGTTGTTCTTCTGCATCTACAGTACTCGAATTGGTGCACGATTTTCCCCTTAGCAAAACGATATTTGAATCATTTTTGTTGTTGAACAAATCCTCCTGATTATTACTATTGGATTCGCTGCACGTGACACTTTTATTAATTGACTGGGAGTGGGATAATCGAATCGCCATATCTTCAACGGATTCTCCGATATTTCGATATAATTTCCACAAAGTTTCCAATCTACGTTTATTACTTATGTAATAATTCTGAACATTAGATGCTATATCAGAATCGTCCACTTTATCATCAGAGGAGCTCGTCACTTCCGCTTCCGATTCGGTATCCGAAACTTGAATAATTGAATCCATATCGTCTTCGGAATCTGTCCTCAACCCTAAAGCCTTCATGTAATAAAACGAGCAAGTTGTAATTGTAGGTTAACTTTTTTTTAAATTTTGCTTATTTTGTCGCGTATATGCTTACCCAAGATGTAAAGCATGGATAAATGCCATTTGACAATACGTTTTCCCGCCACGTTTTTATTTCATTTCGAAAATTATCAAAGTGCGCTCCATTAGGGTGACTCAAGGATTTGTCCTCAAACCAAATACTATCGTGATTAGGTGAGCCAAATCTATAAAATATAAACTTTACGGGAGTCTGAAGATGTAAATTAAAATATTACTTTTATATTTTTTTTTCCATCAACTCTTTAATTATAATATACACTTGTAACAAAAAAAAGATACTGTGATAATAAAACGGAAAAAGAATTGTTATAATTTATGATTAATATATCTTTCTTACTTACTTGGACATAGTTAATTATTTTAGCTATAAAATTCCAAGCAACTAAAATCACGCACAAGCTTCTTTCTTTTGATCCTACGCGGAAACTGTCTCACGACAAACTGATGTCTTTTGCTACTGTATACCTCTTTTATATAAAGTAAATACTCGCGCTTCCTATTATAATAGCTTCGTTTCATTATATCCTTGACATTGCTTTGGCACACACTTGTTTTTATTTTTTCTTCTTTCGCAAATGGCAACACAGCGCAGAAGTTTGCGCGTTACAGAAAATTATAGTTTCGTGTATTTCATATATACGAATAAATGTTGAGAAGGACTTGAAATTTTTAAGAATTTATTTTTTCGCGATTATAAATGTATACGTTTAATTTAGATATAATACGAAATTTTTGCATACTGGTTTATGGAAATATATATTGGGCGAAGAAAATTTACGGATACGATTAGAATGCAAATTTTTTTCAAATCTGATGCACATGCAATAATTTTTGCAGTATTTTTTGCAAGCAGAAAAAGCACTGAATTTTTATAGTACATTTGTGGATTTCGGCGAGAATGCAAATCGAATTCGTAGATATAAGACGCTGTTAAAAATGCATTCTGTTTTATAAATTTGTACAGCTGTTAAATAAATTATAACTACGTAGTTATTGACAAAAATTAAAATTTTTCAATAAAAATTTTATAATTAAAAACTGTATAGAAACATTAATAGTAATGGATGTATAAGCACCTGATAAATTTAAATATGTATAACAAACTTCAACGAAGCAAGTATAATAATGTATTGTTCAATTCCACATCCAATATGTGGGTATATAGATATCAAAATAAAATATGTTCAAAGCTGCGAAAGTAAATTTGCAATTATCGCGAAAACAAGATTATCTAATCTATGTCTATACTTATACTTATCAACCCCTTATTACGTAGAGTACTAAACTATATAATCTAATTCTTGCTGATTTTTGTTGTAAATATCCTTAAGAAATCTTTAATACGTTACTAAAATAATGCAATATCTCTGTAGTTGACAGGAACAACCTAATTGTAAATAAGCACTTTTCGTGTTTTCGAGAAAAAAGGCTTGTAAGTAATGTTCATATACGTAAGTACTTATATCAGATCGCAACAAGCGAGATGAGGCGTAATATTGTACAGGTTAATTCGTAGATCTAATACACATGTATCCACAGGTATTATGATCAGGTTATATACATTTGCTGCATCGTGGAAACGCGCAAAACGTATCGAGTTATTGGGTTATGTCGGGAAACTGGTGACTCATCTAAATTGTGGTTCTCACCCGCAAATCACGCATTGCAAGGCGTTTAACACACTATACCCAGAATGACTTTTCGAAACACTTCCAATTGCATCCACTATATACGGCCTTTTTCATAATCGGACACGCAAATCAGAAAGATCGTGCCTTGTATTTCCGAAATAAACAACAAATCGAAGTCCCAGAGAAGCCATCGACGTGTCGGCCACAAATTTGTTTTTGCCAGGTATTAAGAATAATGCTTTCGTAATTGTTAAATCATCGTCGCCATCGTATTACTGTCTATAAGTACTTACATACCTGAAGCGAACTTGTCGCTGCCTTCGATTCAACGGTGAAGTAATAATAACCTCAAAAGCTCCATCGCAAACACTCCACGCAGCTCAGCGCAAAAAGTAAACTCCCAGTTGAAACAAAAACACATTCAGCGATCAAACATTTAGATTCACGGTCAGTAATAATAGAGACGTTCACCTCGGGCCGTGCACATATACCTGTAACGCGAAAGTGAGCGCGTTCTCCATGGTATACAAGCACGACCTATACCTGCATGATCCAGTCTCTCTAGGTATATACGTATATACCTATATGTGTTATATGTATATATATATATACTATATCTGCATCAGCGACAGCCTATAACCGCGAACCGACAGCAGCTCTTTCTCTCCTCTTTTCTCCACACATCAGGCATCGTATAGGTATAAACTATATATATATATATATATATATATATCAGGCCCCTCCACGAGCATCGGCAAGAGATGGCGCCCACAGCAAAAGGAGCAGGCCGACCGAGAAAGGCAGTTACGATCGGTCTGCCGTTGCCGTCGCCCGTATAGCTTTCTCGTACACCGATGTTACCGTGTATACACTTGCGTGTGTCCTGCTAATCGACGAAAGTCACCGTCTATATCGACGATTGTCCAAAAATCCCGATTCCTCGCACGACCACGATATAACGTGGGCCCGAGGACGAGCTGTACACCGAGTACAAAGTGGATAACGCGGCCAAAGCAAAATCTCTCGAGTGGGGAAAAAAGCGTCGAGGAGAAAATCATGCAGGCCGCGGAAGAGTTGCCGCCATACGAGCCGAGTCGAAAAGTCGGCAGTGAGTGAGTTCGACGCCGAGAATACGTACCCTCGTCGCACCTGACTATTGCGCGACGTTATTTTGTGTGTTTGTGTGCAGAAATGCTTCGAGTTGCCTCGCACACGGTTGACGCTTTGAAATAGAAAGGTCGGGAGAATAGTTCGAAGAAAGTGCGGTGCATATATACCCAGTGTGTACTATACATATATATATATATATATTGAGACAGTGTCGTCGATTTTTTCGTCTGCGAAAAGAGAAAACGGTTTTGCAACGAAGTCCCTTCGCGTCAAGATTCGTATATGGAGGAGCCGAGTTTTAGAAGGAGCCTCGTGAAAGACAGATGCGAGGGACGAATATCGCCGTAGAATCGGCAAAGTGTGCCGCCGCCGTCGCCGTCGAATTTGTTGATGTCGCGGCGCTCGGCGATGACTCTCTCGACGATCGTCGCTCTTGCGGCGGCTACTTTCCTTCTGGGAGCCGCAGGTAGGTCTCTTTCTCTTTACTTTACTCCGCGTGTTGCGCCAAGACAAGCCGCAGCCTGTCGAGAGAGATCCTAATTACACTTGCGCATCGTGCCGGTCGCAAGAAGATGTATACAATTAACTATAGATTCTTTTTTTTCTGATTTCTTGGCAAAAAGATCGACCGATAACCGATTTTACGATCGACTGTAAGCTGCGAGAACGATGGGATAAATTTACGGTTTAATGAGATGGCTTGGAAAACGTCCTCGTATATTTTTAATAGAAACACTAAAGTATGCATGTATATAGTGAATCCGCAACTGTATTAACATTCTTTAACAGGTTAAAAATGAAATCGGTTACCGTTCGAATGCATACGTAAATTATTATATATGCGTGCGGTTATGACATTAACGGAATGCAAAAAAATGGATTAGCCGATTTTACTGGCCTATAAATACTAAATAGCCCCAGTTCCCATAAATGTACTTATAACATGAATTCGAAAAACTTTCATTTCTTTAACTATGTAGATATCTAAAAGACATCGCTCAATAATAAACGAAGTCATTTTAATGCCAGTGAAAAATGAAACGCATGTTCCATTGATTCCGTTATGTTATTTATAAAAATAATAGTAAACGAAGAGTCAGTTTTTGAGAAAACCTATTAATAAAACGTGACATTCACTTTTTATATACCATAAACAATATCTTTTTTTTATATTTCTACATAATGTATCTTAGACTAGTAATTAAACAATTGAAGTAAAATTGAAGGCTAATCATTATCAAAAGTTTAAATGAACTAGCGTTTTCAAAGGCGCGTTTTAATTGTCATTATTTCTCTATTTTTATTTTTTCAGTAATTTAATAATGATAAATTATACATATGCGTCAATACAGTATTCAATAACTAAAAAAACTCAAGTTTTGAGCTTGGAAATTCATACATACACTCGGAAGTAAGGTATACTTGCAGAACGTTTTTTGAAATGCTCCAATCAGAGAGCTCGATTCAAAAAAATGTCCAAAAAGTAGGAAGAATGGACAATCAGAAGGCGAATAGAATTGTTGCAATATATGGCGCCATTCTTTTTTTAGGTGTAGTAAAGAAAATTTAGTTTCTTATAGATTATATGTGACAAAGCGTTTATAATTATGCCAGCATTTTAGCATCGTATTTTGGATAAGAGGAAAACTAAATGAACGATTTCATTATTATTAGCATAAAGATGACTGGCGTATATGTAAATACTTAAATTCAGTTTCGATCTCTTCTGCTTAAAAAACCATGAGTGATCTTGATTCAAATCTCCTTGTATATATTTACTATATACTAGCGACTTTAGGCACGCTACGCTGGTTATATATTTCCTCACTTTTCACTTTTTGAGGTTAGCAATTCAATTCGCCTGTTCTGATTGGTCAACGAGTAATACGACTAGCCAATCAAATAGGCCAGTTAAACAACCAATCGCAACAGAAATAGATTGATTACAATGTCTTTTTTGGAGTAGGTTATACGATTATACCTTGTCTTGCAATGTTCGTCTGTTACTACTGCGATGGGCTACAAATTCTACCATTATTTTTTCCCCTATAAGTATATTGAATTTTTATTTCCATTTTTACAAAAACTCAAAAAGAAGCAACGCCTGAGTTACATAACTAATATAATTTATAAAAATCCGCACATTCCAAACATCTTCCTGTATATACAAAAACCCACATAATACCAGGCAATTTCCTTGACAATCGCGATAAGAGCCACACACATCCATCCGCCAAAAAAGAGCGACTCAGACGAGGTTAATGTTATATTGTTTGTCCCGCGAAACGTATACAATTGCCGTAGCGGAAGAAGAAGCGAACTCGTCAGTGAGACGCCTATAATACAAGTATAATATACAAGTTTTGCCAGTGAAGAGCTGAGAAACGAAGCTAGACCAGCTAGTGCGAGTATATATATATATATAGCTAACTTTGGAAAATCGGGTCAGCAGACAGTGCGCAAGAAAAGTCGTGCAGTACGCCGAGAGAGTCCGCAACCTTCACCACGAGATAGCCTTTTTCCGCGCGACGTGTGTATGTGTGTATATAGCGCTTGTCTCCCTCTGCATCTTGTCCGTCTGTCGACGTGTCAGGCATTTCTCTTTGCCTCTGTGTATAAGCTTACATATACTCCTTTGACGAGAGCTGACTCTTCTTAGCGGTAGCCAAAGAAAAGTAGATAAATAAATAAATAAAAGGAGGCTATGCCACTCCGACGACGACCTCGTGCGTCTAACGGAAAAATGCTGCACCTGCTCCATAGGGAAGCTTCGAATTGAATTATAGAGAGATGTGTGTGTGTGTGTGCGAATCGGATGTGCGGTTGGGCTTTTTGCGATGCTAGACGTCTCGTGACCCTCTTGGGGTTTATACGGCTTGTTTAAGAAGAAAGATTGAGGAAAAGGAGGTAATTATGGGGACTCGTGACAATGTTACGGTACTTGGCTTTGATTGTTTGCTCACTTTAGCACGCCCAGGATTCTTGATCGTCTTATTGCAGAACTATACACTTTGACAGAAATGAACTTACAGTATTTTAGCGAGAAATTATAGGTTTGATTAATTTTTCTTTTCTGCGATAACTCATGCTTACAGAATTCCGTTTGAAGAAAGCTGTTTTATTATGCAAATTGTTATGTCTTTTATTTAGTTAATGCGCGCATCAATTTCAATGTGATATCGCTTCATTGTATATTTATAATTATACGTATGGGATTTTCAGGAGAAATATTTCATATTTGAGGCTTTGAAGAAGAAGTAACAACCTGCAGTCATTCGTGTGTTGCTTAATATAGTACGTTTACTATTAATAAAAATATTAAATTATTTTTACAAAACATGTTTTATTATAATACAATCAATTATTGCATTAAACTACTTTAATTTTGATGATTTTAATCGGTCGTTAAAATAAAACATCTATACAAACGATTAAGTAATCGTAGAATGTAATACAATTTAATTATATTATAATAATAATTGGTTATAAATTAAATTTTCCAAATGACACAATAAAATAATATTGTGGAATTTTAAAATGAAAGGAAATACTGAATACAATTAAGATAAAGATATAAGATATAATCGATATAAGAAAACATAAAAGCATAAAATTGACCAGACAACTACAAGATAATTTTTTAAAAGTTTTATAAAGACTCAAAAATAAGTTTTTATACATCTTTGGTTATATCATACGATCTGATAATTCTGTATAAAAATGTAATGTGAGCGAAATGAAAGTCTCGCGTAAGATGCACGACATGTTCAGCCACTAAAATCGTATCGCGCATTTCTATTATACAAAGAAAAATTCCTGAATATAAATTTTTTTGAAAACGACAGTTATATAGATGTAAGCCGAGCTGGCAAGTCCGGTTGGACCACAAACGCAAACACATTCCCCTTGACAACTGGTCTCTGACAATCTTACTGACTTTATAATTGAATCGTACAAGTTACAAATACATTTTATAACGCGTACCATTATACACAAACATGAAACCTCACGCATATACATCTATATAGATTACGTAAACACTTGTTCTTGGAAGAACCCATTCTTTTGTACGTAACAATTAAACACACATTCCCCACGCATAAACAAATGAGAATAAATTAATTCCACACACACAGTAGTAGTATAGTGTCAGCATATATAACGGCAAATAATTATAGAAACCCTCGCTTGCGCTGTCGTCAAGATCTCACTTTCTCCCAACAGCCATCAGAACAATCATTATACGCTCGATCCAGATGTTATGAAAAAAAAAAATAATTTTATACCTCCGACCATCGAGGAGAAAGACGTCATCGCAGAGTTCAATAAAAGGGAAAGAAACTGTTGACCAAACGCGCATTATACTACAGTTTACGTAAAGCTTTTACGTACGTGCAGTCGGCCACAGTAACAGCGGTCGAGAAAATTTTCAAGAAAAAAAGAAACGAGTCGATAAAAAATGATAAAAGAAACGTTGTATACATAAAGAGAAAAAAAAGGGTTCGCTCGGTGCGCGCATGAAAGTGAAGAGAGTCTCTCCACCTCCGCGACGCATATATATTCGAGGAATATTTAAGAGGTCTGCGTATATAACACACGAACACATGCAGAGATATACATACATATATACACAAAGGTGTATATGTAACTGCGCTCGTACGGCTGGCCTCAGTAAAGTGAAAGTTCTCTCTCTCTCTCTCTCTCTCTCTCTCTGAAGCCAAGCGGCTGCGATCGCCACAGCTCCTCGCGCCCAGAAAAAAAAATACGAGAGAGATAACCATAACTCTCTTTCTTTATATATACCTCTTTCTCTTTCTTACAACCCGAAGAATATATTTCTTTACGCGTGTCTATTCCTTCGCGCGACGAGGAGTCTTTAAAAATCGCGCGACGGTCTCACTTTCTTGATTCTGTTCCCGGAAAGTTACTTCTCGATGATGCGGGCGCGTCTTCTACTTGTACGGCGAATGACGTCACGGCCTTCAGCTGCTCCTTGTTGGATCCTCAGAATCGAGGAGGACTTTCTTGTATAAGTTAGACTGGGCTAGACGATTGTTAGGTAATGTATGCTTGACTGATACCGGATGCAGTGCACTCGACGACCTGAGAAAGAAAAACGATTTCTTATGCTTGTGGATACTTGGGTTAGAGTTGTTGGGAATTTCCTGGATACTATTCGGAATCGCAGTCATAGTAACTGTAAGAGAAATTATTTTTGGGATTAGACCTGGCCCAAAGCATTGTCCAAACGTATCTCGGTATAATAGTCACGCGTTCGATGGTGACATGTATTTCATTAGTTTCGGAAAAGCGGAGGAATAAGAATAAAAAATTTTTATTTTCAATTTTCTCTGCATTTTTACTCGGAGGTTGAAAATTCATATAACTATAGATATAACCAGATAATCAGAATGAGAATGGTGCGAGATTCCATTGTATTGTGGACGAGTTACAACTATTAAATCTTTAAGTATACAACTTAATTTTAGAGTTTCTTTGCAATTACCTGCAACTCTTATGGTTTCAATTATTTAGGAGCTCTTAATATGTGAGATAGAATTTAAACCTTAATCGCTATTATTATGAATAAAAACTTTTTTATTACTAATTATAAATACTGAAGAGTCAAAATGTTGAACCGAAACCAATTCTTTTTTCATACAAATAGAGGTTTCTTATTAAATTAATTGTATAGTAGTATAATTGAAATTGAAAAATGAATGTTTAAACGTTTAAAGTATGATTATACTAACGTTTCTTTTAACTCATTAATCGTGTTATTATTCTTTCCGGGGACAAAATACGGTCGTTTGGCAAACAGTTTTGAAAGATATTGAGTAATCTTCACGATGGAATATCCGTAAAACCTCCAGCTATAGTTCAAAGAATTTCCAGTTTAAAATAAGACGAAAGCGATTGCTAAACCGCGTCGCTTAGTCTATTCTACGTAGACCAAGTATTTGCACTTTATTCAATATGCCAGATATCTTACGACGAAGATTTCAACAAAATTATGCAAATATCTATTTATTAACATATTGTTTTAGGGATTCAACGAAAAGCTAATATAAAAACCGCAACATTATTCTTTTCTTTAAATTCTTTACATACTGATTTACTTTTACATCAGATGGGCAGATCGTTATTATCCTTCCAAGAAAATGATGATAATCCGCTGGAAACGCTTTCACTTAAAATAGCATATATATAGGTAAATAAAAATCCGATTCCTAGTGCTAAGACACGCCTGGTGTTTTTATTTATCCTTTTTCTGTCTTTGAGATTCGAAACTAAAATGTAGAAATTTGTATGAAAATTGAAAAATAAATTTGATTTACAGACAATGAAATGGTAATTGCGAGTAAAGAAATTTTGCTGTCAAATGTGAAACTTGCTCTTTATATTGTAAGTTTACTGTTGAGAAATGTAGATTTTGAAAATTTATAGTAATACCAACGACTAACCGCAGCCACTAATGCACTTGGGAATCCCAAAGGTCGACTACTTTCTCTTTGATCACCTGCACCGGCTCGATGAGTGAGAAGACCACCTAATCACCTACAATCGCGGTTCGGAAATATAATCGACAAGTTTTTAAAAGCGTTAATTGATATTTACAATTTTTTACTTAACTCTAAAAATATTTAGCTACTTTTCTTATCAATCACTTCAGATTTGAATAAACATTTACTTTGTGAAATATACAATTTATTATATGAAAATTGAAAAAAGATATTTGTCTAGAGTATGAAAATAACATGGAATATCGTCGTAGAGCTACAAAGAATCTTTGATAGTCAGATACAAAAAGGTATGATAGAGTCTCAGTCGAAATAACTGTAGAAAGCTGTGCACGTGCATAACTGTAACTTACGTACAACTCCTTATAAATCATCAGTCACGTCAATTGAAACGATTATCTATTAAGAAACAAACTTTGTGATGCATATGGAAAACATACATTAGATTTCATTTGGTATTTATCTTTAGATTAATTTTCAACTATAAAGTTTAATCCGAAACGCAATGGGGCAAAATTATACACATCTTTTTTTAAATAAGTCGGCTAACGGTAAATCGTAATCCATAGTAATTTAATGATTTTAACGACTGCTATTATTATTACATTCTTTAGTCAAAATTATTTATACCAATGCATATGCGATATTTTAGTCTATAGTTGGAAATATCTTAGATTAAAAATTGCAGAACCAAAAGCAAAGTATATGCGGTTTCATTAACGCTACATAAATATGTAAAGAATACGAAGGGTGATGACGAAAAAAAAAAAACGAATTATCGCGCAGGTAATGAAAAGAACCACGTCCGAGCGGATGTTCAAATACTGTTCGATGTCCGTTTGGTCGCACTTTCATTGTCCCACTTTCTCCGCGATGCCTCTCCACGCCGTTAGTGCAACAATTTTTCTCGCGGATGTAGCGCTAGCCTTGTATGTATATACATTTTCTCGCGGTTTTTCCTACTTTTCATTTTCAGCAATTATTTTTGCAATCCACATTTTCTGAAAATTTACATTGAAAATGTGCATCGGGAAAGAAAACGTTTGGTGTAATGTATAACAAGACAAGACCCGGTAGAAACATTAACGATGTATTAACTAAGAATAAGCTAATTTTAAACAAGATTTAGCTAAGCAAAATCAATGAACCAAATTAAACGCTTGTTTATAATTCCTTTGTTGGAAATCAAGCGAGATTATATCTTTTAACTTAAAGTTTATCAAATAATTGTTATAATTTTCAAATTATAGACAGTAAGTTTCTCGCATAATTATGAAAAGAGAGAGAAAATAGTTTTTTATTGGAGAAATATATCGAGATGCTAAAAATAATGTAGCAATTCCTGAGTAAAGACTTTGTCAAGTTTGATTTTAATTTTACATTAAAATTATGTAAAACTGGTCAATTAAAATAAACCTCCTGAAGAATTTTTTTCGTTTATTTTCCAACAGACTGTATACAGAATAAAGCTGCGCGTTTTCTCGGCTCTTGCGCTATTCTACGGTCATACTCTAGTTGTCTGATGAGCAGCTGAGCTCAAAAAGCAGGAAGAGCGAAGATGCGTATCAAGGCCGATTTATGCTCACTTGAGAGAGCCTTTTGTCCCGGCGAGTATATGTACAAAAAATCGGTCATTCCTTTTTTCAAGAAAGAAAAAACCAAATTTCTGTACATTATTTCACGCTTACGCATATACTACGAGCGAAATGGAAGCTTATGAAAACCTCATCACAACGACTGAGCTTTGAATAAATGAATTCCGCTTCTCGACCAGCTGCGGCTCGAGCGAGAGCTAATGCTATTTAGAGTAACGAAGTAGCCTAACAGGTTTTACCGTTTATTTACACCCAACTTCTCGTGCACATATGCAAAAGCTGCGCAGCCTTGCAACGAACAACAAAAAGTCTCCATTCTTCCTCTTACCCCTAACTGGTTTTTTTTTCTCCAGACTGTCAACTCAGCGATAACACACCGCCCACAGTCTACCTAAATCGCAACTGGGTATTGAAGGAAACCGATCCAGTGGGTTACGTAGTGGAACGAGTCCGAGCCGAGGATAACGACCAGGGCGAGTTGATCTACGGCCTCGAGCCGAGTACTCTGAATTACAATGGTAACGCTGAGCCTCAGCGACCGCTACCCTTTGCCATCAACAGCACGACTGGGGTCATTTACCTGAACGAAACACTCAAAGGACGAGTAAGAAAGTCCTGCTCGTATTCACGCTTTCTCCGCTTCCGATCGGAACTTTCTTTTTTTTTTTTTACGTCGCTCGATATAATTGACTTTTTGCTGAGAGATTTTCGGACGATTTTTTTCGTGGTGTCGTGTAATAAATGCTTGTGTTCTTTGGAAATGCGGCGAAGTTTTATTATCCTTGAAAAGCGATTCGCTCGAATGTATATCGTGATTTTATTATACGCGTGCACGTGCAATACGTTGGTCGTATGAATTCTTAAAGGCTTTGGTATTTGAAAGGTCGACCAAGGCGAATCGATATATTCTTTGCGAGAAATAAAAAGCTTACTTTTTCTTCGGCTGCTGATATGTATTACGAGTTTATCCGGTGTTTTGTATAAATTACGATGAATAATTCTAAAAATTAATTAATAATAATAACAATCTTCGTAATTTGTACGCTGATCGTATTCTTTGATCTTCTTGCAGGGAGGACAGCACATGTCGTTGTACGTCACAGTTTCTAATG
Source organism: Muscidifurax raptorellus (assembly GCA_020010945.3). Lineage (NCBI taxonomy): Eukaryota > Metazoa > Arthropoda > Insecta > Hymenoptera > Pteromalidae > Muscidifurax > Muscidifurax raptorellus. Next base: position 36,761,047 of record CM052080.1, on the reverse strand, counting down.
GTATTGTACCAGCCAAGGCGGAAGTCTACGTAAATATTCAGAGAGCCGCGGGTTCTAAAACGGGACAGACAAGGTATAGAGGATTAGATAATTGTATATTTCATTTATCAATTACCAATTAACTTATCCAATTATATTTACATTGTTCGTAGTGTGTATGAAATTATTTTGAATAAACGTAAATTTGTTAGTAAAATTCCATTTTTTTCTAAACATCTCACGGCGTTCTTGAGTGAACGTTAAATAAAAATTACTTGAACGTCTCGGGTCTTTCTATTCTATTAAAGTAGAAATATGTTTACCAAACTCTTGAAAAATAAAACGAGTCAACATTTTTTCAAAGAAAATTTATTAGTATTAACAATCAAATAATTTTGTGTATAGTCCCAGATTAAACAATATATAAATGATATATAAATATACACATTTATTTCGCAGCAGAATCAAGAAATTACATATGATATGAGTTATATTTACATACTGCCTGTAATAATCGTTCATCACAATCGAGATTTGCTTTTGAAACTTTGCACTTCAACCATGTAAGATTAAAGTCATGATGCACTGACTCCATAGACTGCTCACTATCGAAAATATCGCAATACATTTTAAAAAAATATATGTTGACTCATTTTATTTTTCAAAAGCTCGGGAAACATATTTTCGAAATTGGCTTAAAATTTTGCATTTATGCTCTACTTTAGTATAATAGAAAGACCCCAGACGTTCAAGTCATTTTTATTTAACGTTCACTCAGGAGCACCGTGTTCTACACAGATTACACTTACGTCATGTTAAAAAGAGTATAATCACACAGTCGTAATTTATTGCTCTAATATGCGTCGTCTGGTATAGAATTAACTTTCGTTAAAATTGAGTCTTTCAGAACGACTTACGCGCGTTTTCTACAAAATCAATCATTCCACAAGCCTCAAATGCCAATAAAATGTTTCCAGGTCACCATTCTCGAACCAACCGGGCAACGGAGGTCTGATCCGACCACCAATTCTGCGACTTCCATCTCTAACGATACCACCATCCTCGAGTCAGTCCCAGCCGCCAAGTCGAACGCGACTCAAGCCCGAATCTGCCAGTTCGAGTCCAGGCAGCAGCATAAGCTCGGACGACCGGCACGACGATGCCTCGAACGACCTCGAGACTCCAGCGCTCAGCTCGAAAGTCGAGCCAAGCGAGGCGCCACCAAACCAGGACATCACCATGACCCTCGTGCCCATAGCTGCGGTTTGCGCCCTCGTATTCGGTCTCGGTATGGGTGTCTGGTCTCTCAGAAAGCGCATCTGCGCCAGTAGGAAATCCAAAGAACAGAACGTGAGTTACACGTGTAATCGTAGCGAGGAGATTGTAATTGTAATCGATGTTTTTTTGTTTAGAAGGAACACGCCACTGTCAGTGTTTCTACGATATCTAACGACCCGTCGTTGGACCTGAAACGCTGGAGAAGTCCGAAAGTCGCGAATAATCGTTACGAGGTCTGGGACAAGGAAGCCAAGCCTGGATCACGTATCAAGCGAGACGACAAGTGGGAATTTCCTCGTCACAGGCTAAAGGTACTATGCGCTTACGTGGATTACTCGGCTACATACTGATGCGATCAATTGAAAAACACACAGGTATTCAACATACTCGGCGAGGGCTGCTTCGGTCAGGTCTGGAAGTGCGAAGCCCTCGACATAAACGCGACTCCAGGCACGACGATCGTCGCTGTGAAGACCCTGAAGGAGAACGCCACGGAGCGCGAGAGGCTCGATTTAGCTCAGGAGCTCAAAGTCATGAAGAGCCTCGAGCCACACCCGAACGTAGTACGTCTGCTCGGCTGCTGCACCGAGCGCGAGCCTATGTTCGTTATTCTTGAGTACGTGAGCGGTGGCAAGCTTCAGAGCTTTCTCAGGGCGTCCAGGGAGGAGCGAAATCAAGGAGGACCCGGACTCACTTCTCGCGACCTCACTAGCTTCGTTTATCAGGTATATTCCTTGTACGCTGTATGTGCGATTGTGTTCTTACGTTCATTTTTATGATAGGTTGCGAAGGGAATGGAGTATCTTGCTTCCAAGGGGGTGATTCACAGAGATCTCGCAGCGCGAAACGTTCTGATCGACGACAACCGCGTTTGCAAAGTCGCCGATTTCGGCTTTGCACGAGACGTCGCGGCCAATCAAATTTACGAGAGAAAATCAGAAGGACGACTGCCCATACGATGGATGGCTCCGGAGAGCTTGTACGACAATATATTCTCGGTGAAATCCGACATTTGGAGCTTTGGAGTTCTGATCTGGGAAATCGTGACGCTCGGATCGACGCCGTATCCGGGACTTGCAGCTGCTGAGGTATAGAACGCACGATTGCTTATGTAATTTTGCAGATTGAGTAGAAATTTATTTTCAAAAAATTTTTTGTACTTTTAGGTGATGAGGCGGATCAAAGAAGGCTACAGATTGGACAGGCCGGAGCATTGTAAGAGGGAACTTTATAATATAATGTACTATTGCTGGGACAAAGATCCTGCCTGCAGGCCGTCCTTTACTGAACTCGTTAATCTGGCGGAAGGACTGCTGCTCGATGAAACCGATTATATCGAGCTTGATCGTTTCCCGGATCACTCTTATTACAATGTACTTAATCTTAGCGGCGAAAAATTGTAAATATGCAAAATGACTCGATATTTGTGAATGGTTTTATAGAGAATGTAAAGTCATCCATAAAAGTAGTTATTATAAATTAATTAAATTAAATAATTCGAATTGTGAAATTCAAGCGACGTACTTGTGTCAATGATTATGAGTTACAGATAGAATCGCGGATCATTACAAAAATATTAATTTTATCACAATACGATTGGGATATATATATATATATATATATTTTTGTTATAGCTAAAATATTCAAGTTGTAAATATGTACAACAGAAATGTAAACTTTAATAGCAGAATGTTATTTATACTTCGTTACAATAATTTTATACTCGAAAACTTATTATTAGTTATTATAATTACAAAATACATTATACAAACTATATTTAAGTTCGTAGTCTTTTACCTACTTGTAAAGTTTATGTGTATTTCGAATACTCTTTCTATTTGATTAAAAACGCTAGTAAAAAAACCCAAATTTTATCATTTGTTTGAATGCACTTTTTAGCTCAAAAATTATAGAGGTCTTATTAGTTTATGAATATTCATAGCTATTTTGAAATTTTTACTAATGCTAACCCTAGCTTACACCCTGCATTTTTCATAATCAATAAATATGTACGTTTTCATATTTTAAAGATCTTTGATAGATGATTATTCTACATAATTATCAATACGGCATTTTACTGGAATTTATTTATAAACGGCTGACCAAAGTGTGTAAAATTTTGGCAATTCAAGAATTACAGGCCTCCCGCGGAGTAAGATATCTATTATAATTTGCATACGAAATTTGGAACAGATAATGAATGATATCAAAAAATCAGTATTTTTCAAAGGATCAATTCAGTTTTATTGAAATATCCAAAAATATACAAAGACATGATATATTAATGATACTATCGAAAAAACAGTTAGTGGTCAGACTTCTTGACGCAACGTTCCTTGTTTTCTCTGATGTAAGCAGCCTGAAATTAAAAAGTTAAATTATTGTTAATTCAGGAGTACTTCATTAGTTGTACAGAAAATACAATTATATGTGTGACATACCCCGCAGTCGTAAAGCCGCACAGGGTGGAGAACATTGAATCCACATTTGTCAACGGCTTCGGTAAGGCAGTCCTTGTTAATATGTTTGAACGCACTTTTCAGCGCTTTTCCCAACAGCTTCACTGCCGTTTTCAACATCTGTGAGAAATTCGTCAAAACTTTTTAATGTATTACTTGTAGTGCGTTTAAAACTGTGAATATTGAAGGTATTTTTGAAAGTAACTGATACTTAAAAACAGCTTCTAACCGATTCAAATAATCAGGCAACAAATTTTAATATATCTGAAAAAATCCTTACCCCTCTTGGGATGTCGTCTTCGGACTCATCAAAGTCAGGTTCCTGAACACTTTGGGCCGATGCAATGGCAACGAATAAAGCGATAACGCAAAGAGCGAAAACGAAACGGGAGGCCATTTTAGAAATGTCTGTAGGCTACTGAATTCTTCGTGAAAGCAGAAACTGTGATACTGCTTGAAAATTTTCAAGTATTTATATATTCCCAAAATAATCAGTGTGTTATACACATTTGTTTAATATTTCATTCATTGTCTATACCAATTCAAGCGGATGTACAACAGCCTCGTTGTATTATACGTGAGCACAACAGATGGTTTCCTATTAATACATTCAAACGCATAATAATGTGTCATTCAATTACTTGTTTACAATGAGTTTTATTTTTTTGATAATCACAAATGATGAAAAAAATGTATTGTAAAATATGGTTTGTATTTAATGCAATAATTTACTAAAAATTTGCCAATCGTTGATTACCGTTTTTAGCTTGGTATAAACATTTTATCATTATTCATATAAGTATACATATATGCGGTACTTTTATTTATTTTATAAATGTTATATTTTACAATAGATTTTTATCAACATTAGTCTCTGCTTTTAACTCAATATAAAAATACCTCATTTATAGTTCGTTTACATGTTTCTTTAATCAAAATTAACTATGAAATATAATATCATTGTAAAATAAAATATATCTTAAGTAATATTAACTTTCATAAGATATATTGTATGAAAATGTAATAAAAATATTTTTCTGATCATATAATATAAGTTACAAATCCGCGGTCTTATCAACTTATTTCTTTCAAAATGAAATCCAATTGTGGTTACATCATGTGTTCCTAAGAATTAATGTTTCGCAGGAAATTTATTGAATGAACGAGTCATTCAGTAAAGACTTTTAGAATGAATACTCTCATATGTATACCCTCAACAAATAATTGCAAGTGAATAAAATAGTCTCGATAATAGAACAATCGGCATATAATACTTCCGTACATTTCTGAACGATATCGATTAATTCAAATTTGACTTATTATAATTTTTAGGTATAAATAGTTGAAAATTTTGAAGCAGTATCACAGTTTCTGATTTCACAAAGAATTCAGTAGCCTACAGACATTTCTAAAATGGCCTCCCGTTTCGTTTTCGCTCTTTGCGTTATCGCCTTATTCGTTGCCATTGCATCAGCCCGAAGTGTCCAGGAACCCGACTTTGATGAGTCCGAAGACGACATCCCAAGAGGGGTAAGGATTTTTTCAGATATATTAAAATTTGTTGCCTGATTATTTGAATCGGTTAGAAGCTGTTTTTAAGTATCAGTTACTTTCAAAAATACCTTTAATATTCATAGTTTTAAACGCAGTACAAGTGATACATTAAAAAGTTTTGACGAATTTCTCACAGATGTTGAAAACGGCAGTGAAGCTGTTGGGAAAAGCACTGAAAAGTGCGTTCAAACATATTAACAAGGACTGCCTTACCGAAGCCGTTGACAAATGTGGATTCAATATTCTCCACCCTGTGCGCCTTTACGATTGTGGGGTATGACACACATATAATTGTATTTTCTGCACAAATGATGAAGTACTCATGTATAAACAATAATTTAAATTTTTTATTTCAGGCTGCTTACATTAGAGAAAACAAGGAGCGTTGCCTCACGAAGAATTCTGACCACTAACTGATATATTTTTTTCGATAATATCATTAATACATCAGACATGTCTTTACATAATTTTTAAATATTTTAATAAAATTGAATTGATGCTTTAAAAAAATACTGAGTTTTTAATACCATAATCCGTTCCAAAAGTTATGTATGCATTGAATAATAGATTTGGTCGAGGATTTGGTACTTTAAAAAACAGGAAATAAACACATTTGATCCTCTCATTAATATAGTATGTATTTCAATAAAAATATGATTCTGTATATAATCTATTATTATAGATGCGATTTTTCTTCACATCAAAATGTATAATAACGGTTGATAAGCAATAGTAGTAAAATAGCTAATATATAATAAATATAATTGATGCCTCAATGTGTATTTTCCATAATTTGACTCTCGGGCACATAATTGATCAATGCTTATATTGCTCCAGACAATTGCAATTTCGCGAATTTGGACAAAATGTCAAAATTTCATAGTGCAGTAGCTGATATAAAATAATAATTGGCAAACATTATAGTCAGTCAATGAGATACAGCTATAGAGTCGATAGCACGTACACATTTCACAGAATCGACTTCGTGTACTGCAGGTTAATCAGATTTCATCATAGATTTCATCATATTCCTAGTGAGATGTGATCAAATTACACATTTCTTTGATCAGACCCTTTTATGCTGTTTTGGTCATCTAACTCGCAGATTTTTTCATGAAAGACTTTTTTCATAATTTTTTCATTAGCATTTCCAAGTATCTCAGTTATATATTGCCTTTTTTGAGTGTGAGCGCCTCTCAGGATGATAAACTGTAAGACCGGATTACAAATAAACTACGACAAATTTTTCACAAGTATAGCTCTTAAAGAGTATTAATATACAATAAAATCAACAATTATTTCGAAAAATGTTTGTCGTCATATATTAGCAATGAGACATTCCACGCAAAAGCTGATATACGATTAATTTTTTTTAGGTTGAATATACATTTTTTGCTTTTCTTGATGTTATTTTAATAAGTTAGGCAAAGCTGATGATATTTTTAACTGCTTTTATTGGTTCTGAAAATGTATGTCGATGCATTTGAGGCATATGTGAAAATCCACGATTAAGTGGAAACCGCTCCATGTCTAAAAGTTGAAAATTCATTTTTGAGGGCATACATACTAGGCCGGGTTGGTTTCATATACACATAAGAATTATACACAATTAAATTCAACATACATTTTTTTGTAATTTTTATTTTTCACCTTGTGTTTTGAATTAAACACAAATAGAAATAATAAAGATTTGAATACCGTTCTACGCGTGTACTTTCTACACAATAAGGAAATAAATATTTAATAATTCCCTCCATTGTACACAATATATTGTGCACTATAATTTTTTTATAAAATAATTAATTTTGTAGTTGATATTTAATACATATCATTGTACACAAACAAATTCTACACAATTTCATTTTCATTTAGCAATTATTTATTTTACACTAACATAAAAGCCCATACTTTTTGGAATCGTCCGTGTATATTTATACGCATATGTAAACCTGTTCGCAAACTTTTAAAATTTTCGTAACCAAATGGAAGCATATTCAATCAATAAACAATATTAAAACCTTATTAAATAAATAATTATGGTCACACGTTCAATTACTGGTATTAAAATATGCATTAATAAAAAAAATTCAATTTTTATCTTTCACAACGTAAAAATACCTTTTTTATAAAATAGCAAATCTATTGTACAATGCATACATAACTTTTCAAATGGATTATGGTATTAAAAACTCAATATTTTTTAAGGTATCAATTAAATTTTATTAAAATATTTAAAAATCATGTAAAGACATGTCTGATATATCAATGATATTATCGAAAAAAATATAACAGTTAGTGGTCAGAATTCTTCGTGAGGCAACGTTCCTTGTTTTCTCTAATGTAAGCAGCCTGAAATTAAAAAGTTAAATTATTGTTTATACATGAGCACTTCATCATTTGTGCAGAAAATACAATTATATGTGTATCATACCCCACAATCGTAGAGTCGCACAGGGTGGAGAACATTGAATCCACATTTGTCAACGGCATCGATGAGGCAGTCCTTGTTAATATGTTTGAACGCACTTTTCAGCGCTCTTCCCAACAGCTTTACTGCCGTTTTCAACGCCTGTCAGAAATTCGTCAAAACTTTTAAATATATTCATTTCATATTTACTGATGTATACTTGTAGTGCGTTTAAAACTATGAATATTGAAGGTATTTTTGAAAGTAACTGATACTTAAAAAAGACTTTTTACCGATTCTAAGAGTACAATAAAATTACGATAGGTGCTCCACAAAGAACCATATTTGGCGCTTTATTTTTTATATTATATGCGCTAATGACCTATCGATAGATATGTAAAATTAAACTATATTATCTTAAGCAGATGACACAGTCTTTCATATGATAACTCGTGGACAGTTGCACAAAAAAGGTCAAATGAATATCTTCGCAAGGTTGAAATATGGCTAAACCTAAATAAATTTATCGGTCCATGTAAGCAAAACCGTATATATTGCATATGGCAATTACTTTGATAGTTTGCCTAGCACCTTAAATATCAAAATTGGTGATAATGTTATAAATAATGTAGACAGTTATAAATATTTAGGATTAATAATAGTCTATAACATCAAGTGGGATAAACGCATAAATTATATTATAAAATCAACAAGATATTTTCTTCTTTATTTTTACGAAGCTAAAGAAATTTATGGATAGTAAAACGTTAATGTTATTATATTATGCTTTCTTCTAAAGTGTAGTAAACTATGGCATAATTGCTTGAGTTGGGGCTTATAACAATTACTTAAATTTAATTCAAGGTATACAGAAGAAAATACTTCTAATTATAAATAAAAACTATTTTATAACACAGAACCAATTTCTACCGATAAGGCAAATGTTAGAACTAGAGTGTATATAGTATATCATTATAACAACTTAAGTGACAGATATATGAGCAGTATAAATAAGACACGAATCTAGAATCTATCATTGCCAAAAATCGATAAAGCAGTAAACAAAAAAGGCAGCTATTCCGTGGCTGTAAGTGTATTTAACACTCTGCCGAATGATCTCGAAGACTTATCAATAAGTAAAGTCTGTATGAAAAGAAATTAAAAATGTTTATAGGAAAGAATTAATTTGAATTTTACACATTTTCATATTGTTAACTTTTTTATGAAAATGTATAAGGGCACATGAAAGCGTTTATTGCTTTATCCTGGCTGTTTATTGTAGTTTTCAGTTTTTAGTACTATGTATGCCATCCCTATGTATAGGCAACTATGCTTGCATCTTATAGGATACCTTCCAAAGGCATAGGTATATGGTATTTAAAAATAATAATAATTAATAATAACAATAATAAATTCCTTACCCCTCTTGGGATGTCGTCTTCGGACTCGTCAAAGTTAAGTTCCTCAACACTTCGGGCTGATGCAATGGCAACGAACAAGGCGATAACGCAAAGAGCGAAAAAGAAACGGGAGGCCATTTTAGAAATGTCTGTAGACTACTGAATTCTCCGTGAAATCAGAAACTGTGATACTGTTTGAAAATGTTCAAGTATTTATATCTAAAAATTACAATAAGTCGAATTTTAATGCCTCGAAATCGTATATTTACGGAAGTATTATATGCCGATTGTTCTAGAAGAGACCATTTCATTCACTAACAATTGTCATCTATTATTTCTTGACGATACATAAAATTATTCATAAAGTTCTTTACTGAATGAAAATTTAATTCAATGAATTTTCTACGAAATATTTATTCCTAGAAACAAATGATGTAACCATAATTACATTTTCGTTTAAAGGAAAAAAGTCGATAAGACTGCAGATAGGTGACTTTCATATTATACGACTAAAACAGTTTTTTTTATTAAATTTTCATACAATATATCTTATGAAAATTGATATTATATTATACAAATATTATAACTAATTATGATTAAAGAAAAATGTAAACAAACTATAGATGAGGTGTTTTACAGACTAATAATAAATCTGTTTATATGATGAACATGTTATAATGTGGTAGCTCCATCGATCTTTTATACATTTCATTTTAGATATTAATTTATTTAACTATCATTTGTCATTTCTTGATAACATTTATATATGTCAATGAAATATATTTTTTTCCATCATGTGTGATTATCAAGAAAATAAAACCCATTGTAAACAAGTAATTGAATAACACATTATGCGTTTGAATGTAATTTTCTATTAATAGGAAACTATCTGTTGCGCTATTATATAACGAGGGTATTGTATATCCGCTTGAATCGGTATAGACAATGAATGAAATATTAAACAAATGTGTATAACACATTGATTATTTTGGGAATATATAAATACTTGAAAATTTTCAAGCAGTATCACAGTTTCTGCTTTCACAAAGAATTCAGTAGCCTACAGACATTTCTAAAATGGCCTCCCGTTTCGTTTTCGCTCTTTGCGTTATCGCTTTATTCGTTGCCATTGCATCGGCCCAAAGTGTTCAGGAACCTGACTTTGATGAGTCCGAAGACGACATCCCAAGAGGGGTAAGGATTTTTTCAGATATATTAAAATTTGTTGCCTGATTATTTGAATCGGTTAGAAGCTGTTTTTAAGTATCAGTTACTTTCAAAAATACCTTCAATATTCATAGTTTTAAACGCACTACAAGTAATACATTAAAAAGTTTTGACGAATTTCTCACAGATGTTAAAAACGGCAGTGAAGCTGTTGGGAAAAGCGCTGAAAAGTGCGTTCAAACATATTAACAAGGACTGCCTTACCGAGGCCGTTGACAAATGTGGATTCAATATTCTCCACCCTGTGCGCCTTTACGATTGTGGGGTATGACACACATATAATTGTATTTTCTGCACAAATGATGAAGTACTCATGTATAAACAATAATTTAACTTTTTAATTTCAGGCTGCTTACATCAGAGAAAACAAGGAACGTTGCGTCAAGAAGTCTGACCACTAACTCTTATATTTTTTTCGATAATATCATTAATATATCAAAACGTGTCTTTGTATATTTTTTAGATATTTCAATAAAACTGAATTGATCCTTTGAAAAATACTGATTTTTTAATATCATTATCCGTTCCAAAAGTCGTATGCAAATTAGTAGAAAGAAATATCCAATTTGATCACATATCTCTGGGAACATTTCTCAATCTATGAAGGGCTTGTTGAAATCTGATTGAAATTCAGTGCACGATCCCGTGAAACGTGGCGACAGAGATTGGTATATACGCACGATGCTATTCCTCTTTCTATATAGCTGTATACCTTGATTAACGATAGTGTTTGCCTATTTTTATGTCATATCAGCTTGCAGTATTTTTGGCGCAAAATGGGGTATTCACAGTATGACATATCAATAATTAATGTATTGAAATTAACTATTATAATATTATACTATTATATTAACATATTGATTTTCTTAAAGTACGCGGTGCTAAACTAAATAAAATTCATGCATATTCGTCGTATTCGCACCCCATACATCAATGGCCTGTGTATTTAACATAATACGACGTGGTTGGTAAATAGAGCTATTGATATATGCTTATCTCCGATGAGCCATCATATACTCTAGGTATATATCAATATGGCCTTCTCTTGCCGTTTATTTATAATTGATTGATTCGTCTATAGATAAGAAGATTTCACATTTTTATGATTTATAGTAATAAAATTGAAGCTTCGTTTCTTCAATACTCCAAAATATTACAAACTAAAAATATTGAATCCCTATATGTGTAGACGTATTTATTAATATTATTAGTTTATTATATTGTAATGATTCATGTAATAAAAATTGATAAGGAATATAATATAACGAGCTAAAACGACTCAATAAGTTTAACAGATATGAAAAAATCGTTGTAAATGCTAATTGCCTGTCTATACGAATTTTTGCGACGCATCAGTTTATGCCGAGACTAACAATTAGTGTAGTTATATGGCTCGATATATTTTTTGATGGTGACGAATTTCGTTATAGCAATATTTAAATGCAATATCGACTAATGCAGTTCAGCTGCTTGTCGCGAACACATTTCGGACTTTTTAGACGACCTTCGGGATGACATCACGAAAACTAATCACATTCATATACATATATATATATATATATATATATCTATATATAATAGTAAGATTAGCATGTAACAAAATTGTGGTTCCAAACTTTTTTTTTTAATTATTAAGTTTTTATAATATATTAGTTTGTGCGAAAAAAAGGAAGTGAGCTGTACTACTCTTCGATGGTAATCTTAGCTGTGTTAGTTCTTCGTAGGGACCGACGATATAAGGTCGGCTTTAGACAAGGACAGTATCAATTATGTAATTGTTTTATCTGTTTGCTTAGTATACATTATGATGATAATAATATAGTGTATTTTTTTAGAAGGAAAAGATCTTATATTGTATTTAGACCCATAAAAAAATGTGTTTCTTAATTATACATCGTCAAAAATAGTTTTTTATCATAATAATAGAGTTGAAGTGCGATAGAGAGTTTTTATAATTAATCGATATATTACTTATAGTTCATTTAACTACATTTACACATATTATTTGTCTGCCAGAAATCTATTATAATGTGCACACAACTTTGGAACGGATAACGATATAAAAAACTCAGTGTTTCATAAAAAATCAATTTAATTTTATTTAAAGGTGAAAAAATGCATGTTTTATTGAAAACAGTATTAATGCGACATCAGTTACTGTTGAGGTTCAGACTTCTTGATGATGCAACGTTCCTTGTTTTCTTGGAAGTAAGCAGTCTGAGATGAAAAAAATTAAATTATATTTAGTACAGCTGAGAGTATAGTTTATTACTTGTATAGAAAATAAAACTATTTGTATAGCTTACCCCACACTTGTAAAGACGTTTCGGGTGCAAAACATTGAATCCACATTTGTCAACAGCATCGATCAGACACTTCTTATCAACATGTTTGAACAACTTTTTAAGCGCCTTTTCTAACAGGTTTATTGCCACTTTCAATGACTGTAAAAAATTCGTTTAAAACGTTTAATATCTAAGTTATATGTTTTTAAGTATTCTTGAATTCAGTTTAAAATTACAAGAATATTTGATATTTTTAAAAGTAACTATCATTACTTTAAAAAAATGCTTTTGATATATTAATAGTAAAAAAAATCTTTATTTTTCTTACCCCTCTTGGGATGTCGTCCTCAGACTCGTCAAAGTCAGGTTCCTCGACACTTTGGGGCTCGCTTTCTGCAGATGCAAAAGCAACGAACAAAGCGATAACGCAAAGAGCGAAAAATAAGCGAGAGGCCATTTTAGAAACTACTGAATTCTTCTTGAAATCAGAAACTGGTGCTGCTTGAAAAGTTTACAGTATTTATACCTAAAAATTACAATAAGTCAAATTTAATTACTCGGAATTGTTCCAATATTTATTATTATGGAAATATTATAATGTCCATTCTTCTTTGAGACGTTTTGATTCAATGGCAATTGAGATCTATTGTTTAATGAGAGGTACATAAAAAGCATTGAGCTGAAAATCTGTAATGATATGTATCGTTAATTCGATTAAGTTTTTATTGAACGATTATTCTTAGAAACAGATGATGCAAGCATACGGAGATTTCGTTTGAAAGAAATGTCTATAAGGCCGGATGTGTAACTTTCGGATTGTCTGAACAGAAAAGTTTGAAGGTCTTTTCATTAAAGTAATTTTCATGCAAACTAGCTTAAAAAGATTAATATTACTTGGAAAAACGTTATTTTACACTGATTATATTATTGTTAATTTTGATTAAAGCAAAATGTAGTCGAACAAGAGAATAACTGAGGCTAATAATGATCCATATATCGTGAAGTTAATATTGATGAGACAAATAAATGTATCATATTGATAAAGTTTTTTTTAAATTATCAAAATACTTTCACCATTTAATTTTTTCAAAACATTTTATAATATGTACATATTAATATACCTATTGAAAACCCCGTTTCATGATATTTTTATAACCGACAAATAGTTATATATAATATGTTATTGATGTAGCATATCTCACATTCGTACATTTTATATTTAATTTTCAAATGTATGGACATCATGTGCGATCGACCGTCAAGGAAATAAAACGTTTGCAAACAAAACTGAATGAACAGGTCTTATGTTTGAATATAATAGAATTTTCTGTAACGACAATAGTATACCATCTGTTGCGCTATTATATAACGCTATTGTACATCGGCTCGAAAAATAAGGTACAATAAAGACAATAAACCAAATGTTAAATAAATGTATGTAGCATACTGATAATTTTGGGAATATAAAAACTGTAAAATTTTCTAGCAGCACCACATTTTCTGATTTCATCGAAAAATTCAGTATTCTAAAGTAATTTTCTAAAATGGCCTCACGCTTCTTTTTCGCTCTTTGCGTTATCGCCTTATTCGTTGCCATTGCATCTGCCCAAGGTGTCCAGGAACCAGACTCTGATGAAGACGTCATTCCAAGAGGGGTAAGAATAAAGATTTTTTAAGCGTCTTTTTTGTAAATAGTAATGCATATTTACTTTCAAAAGTATATCTAATACATTTATATTATAAACGTAAACTGAAAAAATTAGTCTTGTCTAAGCCAAACATCCAAATTTATCCAATAAATTGACGCAGTATCTTTTCACATCAACGTTTTTTGTTCTCTGTCGCAAAATATCTATTTATTTTGTTTAAGAAGAATATATTGTATAAAATATCAGTTATACATTAATACATTAACAATTAGAGTATGTACTATTCATAATGAATGTCTATCGCTTTCATAAACGAAAAGAAATTTCAATGAAATTAACGTAAAAATTTAGCAGATTTGGGCGTCAAAGTTTCATAAAAAATTAATAATGACCAGTATGTTTTTGGACCAAGAATATTTTAAAGGGGCGGAAAGTCAATTAAAAATTCGAATTTCCCGTCGTGACATGCCGTGACATAGATAATAAAAACAAGTTAATAAAAATAAAGTTACGAATAACTAGGATATCACTGCCCTCCGTTATGTAATTATATACAATTTTATGAAAGTAGAAAATTGAACAGATTCTGCGGAGAGTTTCTGGTCAATGAATGTTAAAATGTCGTATATTTAGTCATTCTGGAAAAGCTAAAAAAAAAATTAGTAAGAATATATATTATTTAAAAATTTTGACTAGAAATTCTGCCATGAAGTAGGTTTCAATTTTCTACCAGGGAAGTTTGAACTTGTATATATAATTATCTCACAAAATGGCATTCGAATGTTTAATTGACTTTCGAACCACCTTAAAATACATGAAACCGATATTAAACATTTTTGACGCTTTTTTTTACAGTCGTTGAAAGTGGCAATAAAACTGTTGGAGAAGGGGCTTCAAAAGGTGTTCGACCATGTTGAAAAGAAGTGCCTGATCGATGCCGTTGACAAATGCGGATTCAATATTTTGCACCCGAAACGCCTTTACAAGTGTGGGGTAAGATAAACAAATAGTTTTATTTTTTTATACAAATAATAAACTACACCCTCAGCTGTATTAAATATAACTTAATTTTTTACATTCCAGGCTGCTTACATCGAAGAAAACAAGGAACATTGCATCGTGAAGAAGTCTGACCATTAACTACATTGTCGCGGAATATCATCAGTTGAAAAATTTTCGATTTTTCAATAAATAAATCATTTGTTTAATCTTCATTTACTGTTTCAATAAATCTATTTAATATATTATTAAAACATGGATTCTTAATGTAATATATATTATTTCTTCCCTGTTGAAAAATTGATAACGTCATTTTAATGACCCATTTAATAGGGTCATATTTAATGACGCTATTATTGCTTCGTCCTAGAGGAAGCTTTGTAATAGTAAAATGTTCAGTTTCGCTAAAACTTCATAGAAACGTATTCTGAGGTGTTTGGAGTTCGAATCATGTGTTTTTAGAAAATGTCCGTGCGGATAGCTGTGTGTGTGTGTGTATGTATGTATACCGTCGTATTGCTGGAACTACGTGGTCTATAATAATAAAATTTGACATGCATATCTGTTTCTTGATTCTGAATTCGGGAAAGAAATTTTTTTATTTTGACAATTGGGGCCATTTTTTGGCCATTTTTTGATTTTTGAAAATTTTTTGTTTCGTTTTTTTAAAGGATATAATTTATACAAAAAAATTCAGCAATAGTGTTTTTAAAAGAGTATAACATTTCCTACTTTTTCCCGCAAGATTTTCTAAATTGACCGTTTAGTTCAATTGTTATGACAAAAAAGGTTTTTTTTTTAATTCATATCTTCCAAATTAAATAGTCTAATGTTTTGAAAAAATTCATGATAACAAAGTAAAAATTCATGATTAAGTAAAAATTTTAAGTCATTTTGGTGATTAGTTTTTGAGAAAAAATCGGAAACCTAAAAAAATCCGTTTTTATATATCGCACGGTTAAGGGACTAAAAAAGCTTGAATTAACTTGAAATTTTGGGAAAAGATAGATCTTTTGATTACCTCGTTTAAGTTCTATTCGCAGCTTATGAAAAAGATGAGTTGAAAAGATATTAAAATACAAATTCTTGGTCTCTCACCCTTTATACCCTGTATAACTGAAAATTATTATTTTTGTTAAACCTTTAACTCGCTAACGAAAACTCAGAATGTTTTGACAAAATTTATAGTTTTATGAGATTATGAGGTCTATTTGTGATATAAATTGCAATTCATTTTATTAAGAAGATCCAGAGAAAAAGAAATGCATTATTAAATTAATATACTTGAATGTTACATACGAACAAGGAACAATAGATTTGTTTGGAGGAAGCTACCTGCTAATGAATTGGCAGCGGTTTTATATATAACGTCATCAATCGCGTCCGTGGCTCAGTTGGTTAAGGCGCAGCCCCTTACCTAGAATAGATGTGTTCATAATTAAGCTAATAAGAAATCATATTAGTCGTGCAATGAATAAAAACACAAGCAATAACTTGATAAGAGGTCCTTTTTTCCCAAAAGACGATTATCTATTAAACGCTCTGGCTAGAGGATTCGTCCCACCAGAAACGTTCTTATTCTTAGACCTAAGTAAACAAATTGTAAATGATACAGGAATCCCAATCCTGTATCATACATCTAGAATCATAAATAATAAGAGAATTAAAATTAAAACAGACACAACCGATACCACAGCACTAGTTTATAACTACGATGTATCGAAACTAGATAAAACCCTAATGAAAAATTTAAACTATTTTAGGAAAGATTCCGCATAATGTAAATGTTGATAAATAATCAACATATGAAAACACTCATCTAATGTATAAACATGTAAATAACCTGTAAATATGCGCAACCTCTATTTTTATGTACTCTTCCGAATTATCGTAGCAAAAAAAGGTTTTGGGCAATGCCCTTTTCTCCTATCAACGCATTCGAAGCTAGACTTAATACGCGAAGCGTAAATTAAAACAAAAACAAACACAATGATCATAAGAAATATAACAACGTAGCGAGAGCCCGTATGGGACATTCTGATGTATAAATGTAATATTATGGTGTATTTTTTTCAATGTATTTTTACACCACGCTGTTACTAGAACCAATAAAGAAAAACATTAAAAAAAAAAGGCGCCGCCCTAACTAGCAGATACACGCTCGCTCCAGGGGTGGTGGGTTCGATTCCCGGTGAATGCACTCGAATTTTTCTGAGCTGTCTTCAACGGGAAAAGTACCCATCAGGCTCCTTCGAGGCGGGGTTTTTCCTTCCGGAATTTTCCTCCAAGTGTAATTCCGGGTTTTCGTTTGCCTCATAGACACAAGCTTATAAGACTTGTACTGAGGTCGATAAAGTAGGTAGCTGTTCCGATTGGCAGAGCTGGTTCCTGAAATATTATGGACCTTCTCCGGATGCGGCCTACACTGAAAGACGAGGTGCTTGTATAGTGAGACTTTTTTTTAAAGATAAGAAAAAAAAAAGTCTAAGAGATTTAGTACTTTCTACCGATATTGAAGTGTACTGTAAGTAGTATTATAATAATCGAACGACTATGGAAGAGAGAACAATTGCGATGCATTTACAAATTCTGTATTATATTGAATGTCAAAGAAAGCTCGTCGCATCATGAAATAGCGAAGCATGATTGGTTTAGCAAACAAATCGCGCAAATTCTCAAATTTATAGCCAATTGAAATAGAGTACAAAAATTATAAGTTTTTTATGGCCGCGGGTACAGCATTCGTAAAAATAAAATTTTGACATTATTCGCACTGTAATAGACCCTTCTTCAATAGATTGATCGCAAACGGTGAAATCAACACATTTAAACGTAAATAGTATGATTTTTCAATTATGACTATCATACCATATTTCACCGTATAGCACTATAGGTATTGATGACCGATAGTTTAAAAAAAGTATTGATTTATAAAAATAGGTTCTATAAAATATTATTGATATAAAATGTATGAAATATCGATTGAGAATCTGATGTTTCTTTTAAGTTCTATTATTTATTAATACTCGTACTGAAATTAATAAACAAACCATTTTAAGTATCTAATAATTAGATAATTTACATTTTTACCTTTATTTATTTTACTTTGAAATTGATGCAACAATTTGACAAGAGATAGTTACAAAATGAAAAAACAAAAAGTAATCTAATATTTTTAGAAAGTCAAACGTTGACAACTGTAAGTTGATTTAAAATCTTTCATGCAGTTTCAAAATATTTATAACTCACACATATTTGAAATTGAATTTTAATAAAATATTCTGAAGTTCCTCGAAGATGACAAGATGATCATCTTTTGATTCCGCCACACTCTTAATTCGTCGGATGTCCCATTTAGGTATGAACGATGCTGTACCGATGCACATCAATGAATACCAACGTCAACGCAATACAATAAAAGAGCTACGAAGTACTTAAACGTAGATTGAAAACGCTACGTATTGACAAAATAATGTTTTAAACCGCTTCAAAATGTCGCTCCAATCACACTTTGAAGCGCTTCAATATTGCTGCAATCATATTTGGAAGCGCTTCCGATGTTGGTACGATCGAACTTGGAAGCGCTTCGATCTCGCTACGATCACACTTGGAAGCGCTTCAAAGCGCTTCGATGTCGCTACGATCGCACTCAGAAGCGCTTGGATCTTGCTACGATCACACTTGGAAGGGCTTCTCCGATGTCCTTCCAGTCGCACTTGGAAGCACTTCGAAGCGCATCGATGTACATCGATCGAGTCGATCGATCGATATACGCATTGAAGTTGGCTGCAGACTGATGCTCGACACTTGGCAACAACGCATTCTTTGTTCGATTTGTCAGGCACAAAATCGCGAACGCGTTAGTACCCGCGAATGCTTTCAACGTTTCAAAACGATAAACGACAGCAAAATTCCACAGCTCATAAACGAGGTGCAACAAAGACCGATCCTCTGGGATAAGAACCTGCCAGAACACCAAAACAAAACGCGAAAGGGGAAAGAGTGGAACCAGGTGGCATCCAGCTTAAAAGAAGCAAGTAAGTAATTATTTATTATACGTATGTTGTTCGTTGTTACGCATAGACTACGCTGATCCACAGGGTAAAAAGCTACACGTGACTTAGACTTAAATCCCGTGGTTGAATTTAGTTTTTAAAATTAATAGCTTATAAAAAATTTATTTCACCTTAATATGTTAGCGTTTATTGACCAATATGATCAAAAACAAAAAACAACTACCCAGAGAAAAGTGCAAGCCAACCATTGCCTTATCACTATACAAAAATATTTGTAAATTAATATTATAAAAATTTGATTGTTATAGATTCATAAAAAATATTGTATATGGTTTCATTTTACAAATAGCTTTGTATAATGTTATAAAATACCACTTTACAAATAAGTTTGTATAGCAAAGAGGCTATGCTTGGCTTATACTTCTCTCCGGGTAGCTGATTTTAGTTTTTGAGGATATCTGGCAACGAAGACCAAACTTTGAAATAATTCTAATCTTTTTTAATATCAGATATTGCCAGATATCCTCAAAAACTAAAATTGACTACCCGGAGAGAAGTGCAATCCAACCATAGTCCCTTCACCGTACAAAGCTATTTGTAAAGTGAATCCGTATACAATATTTTGTATGAAGCTATCACAATCAAAATGTTATAAAATACCACTTTACAAATAAGTTTGTATAGCAAAGAGGCTATGCTTGGCTTACACTTCTCTCCGGATAGATGATTTTAGACTTTGAGGGTATCTGGTAATATCTGATATTAAAAAAGATTTCATTATTTCAAAGGTTGGTCTTTGTTGCCAGATATCCTCAAAAACTAAAATCAGCTACCCGGAGAGAAGTATAAGCCAAGCATAGCCTCTTTGCTATATAAACTTATTTGTAAAGTGGTATTTTATAACATTTTGATTGTGATAGCTTCATACAAAATATTGTATACAGATTCACTTTACAAATAGCTTTGTACGGTGAAAGGACTATGGTTGGCTTGCACTTCTCTCCGGGTAGTCAATTTTAGTTTTTGAGGATATCTGGCAACGAAGACCAAACTTTGAAATAATTCAAATCTTTTTTAATATCAGATATTGCCAGATATCCTCAAAATCTACAATCATCTACCCGAAGAGAAGTATAAGCCAGGCATAGCCTCTTTGCTATACAAACTTATTTGTAAAGTGGCTTATACTTCTCTCCGGATAGGTGTTTGTAGATTTTGAGGATATCTGGCAATATCTGATATTAAAAAAGATTTCATTATTTCAAAGGATTGTCTTGGCTGCCAGATATCCTCAAAAACTAAAATTGACTACCCGGAGAGAAGTGCAAGCCAACCATAGTCCCTTCACCGTACAAAGCTATTTGTAAAGTGAATCCGTATACAATATTTTGTATGAAGCTATCACAATCAAAATGTTATAAAATACCACTTTACAAATAAGTTTGTATAGCAAAGAGGCTATGCTTGGCTTATACTTTTCTCCGGGTAGGTGTTTGTAGATTTTGAGGATATCTGGCAATATCTGATATTAAAAAAGATTTGAATTATTTCAAAGTTTGGTCTTCGTTGCCAGATATCCTCAAAAACTAAAATTGACTACCCGGAGAGAAGTGCAAGCCAACCATAGTCCCTTCACCGTACAAAGCTATTTGTAAAGTGCTATTTTATAACATTATACAAAGCTATTTGTAAAATGAAACCATATACAATATTTTTTATGAATCTATGACAATCAAATTTTTATAATATTAATTTACAAATATTTTTGTATAGTGATGAGGCAATAGTTGGCTTGCACTTTTCTCTGGGTAGTTGTTTTTTGTTTTTGATCATATTGGTCAATAAACGCTAACATATTACGGTGAAATAAATTTTTTATAAGCTATTAATTTTAAAAACTAAATTCAACCACGGGATTTAAGTCTAAGTCACGTGTAGCTTTTTACCCTGTGGATCAGCGTAGTCTATGCGTAACAACGAACAACATACGTATAATAAATAATTACTTACTTGCTTCTTTTAAGCTGGATGCCACCTGGTTCCACTCTTTCCCCTTTCGCGTTTTGTTTTGGTGTTCTGGCAGGTTCTTATCCCAGAGGATCGGTCTTTGTTGCACCTCGTTTATGAGCTGTGGAATTTTGCTGTCGTTTATCGTTTTGAAACGTTGAAAGCATTCGCGGGTACTAACGCGTTCGCGATTTTGTGCCTGACAAATCGAACAAAGAATGCGTTGTTGCCAAGTGTCGAGCATCAGTCTGCAGCCAACTTCAATGCGTATATCGATCGATCGACTCGATCGATGTACATCGATGCGCTTCGAAGTGCTTCCAAGTGCGACTGGAAGGACATCGGAGAAGCCCTTCCAAGTGTGATCGTAGCAAGATCCAAGCGCTTCTGAGTGCGATCGTAGCGACATCGAAGCGCTTTGAAGCGCTTCCAAGTGTGATCGTAGCGAGATCGAAGCGCTTCCAAGTTCGATCGTACCAACATCGGAAGCGCTTCCAAATATGATTGCAGCAATATCGAAGCGCTTCAAAGTGTGATTGGAGCGACATTTTGAAGCGGTTTAAAACATTATTTTGTCAATACGTAGCGTTTTCAATCTACGTTTAAGTACTTCGTAGCTCTTTTATTGTATTGCGTTGACGTTGGTATTCATTGATGTGCATCGGTACAGCATCGTTCATACCTAAATGGGACATCCGACGAATTAAGAGTGTGGCGGAATCAAAAGATGATCATCTTGTCATCTTCGAGGAACTTCAGAATATTTTATTAAAATTCAATTTCAAATATGTGTGAGTTATAAATATTTTGAAACTGCATGAAAGATTTTAAATCAACTTACAGTTGTCAACGTTTGACTTTCTAAAAATATTAGATTACTTTTTGTTTTTTCATTTTGTAACTATCTCTTGTCAAATTGTTGCATCAATTTCAAAGTAAAATAAATAAAGGTAAAAATGTAAATTATCTAATTATTAGATACTTAAAATGGTTTGTTTATTAATTTCAGTACGAGTATTAATAAATAATAGAACTTAAAAGAAACATCAGATTCTCAATCGATATTTCATACATTTTATATCAATAATATTTTATAGAACCTATTTTTATAAATCAATACTTTTTTTAAACTATCGGTCATCAATACCTATAGTGCTATACGGTGAAATATGGTATGATAGTCATAATTGAAAAATCATACTATTTACGTTTAAATGTGTTGATTTCACCGTTTGCGATCAATCTATTGAAGAAGGGTCTATTACAGTGCGAATAATGTCAAAATTTTATTTTTACGAATGCTGTACCCGCGGCCATAAAAAACTTATAATTTTTGTACTCTATTTCAATTGGCTATAAATTTGAGAATTTGCGCGATTTGTTTGCTAAACCAATCATGCTTCGCTATTTCATGATGCGACGAGCTTTCTTTGACATTCAATATAATATAGAATTTGTAAATGCATCGCAATTGTTCTCTCTTCCATAGTCGTTCGATTATTATAATACTACTTACAGTACACTTCAATATCGGTAGAAAGTGCTAAATCTCTTAGACTTTTTTTTTCTTATCTTTAAAAAAAAGTCTCACTATACAAGCACCTACGGACTCGATGATCTGTCAAGGCCAGAGACAGAGAGTGTTAACTTGACCAACACGGTGTGAATCTGGAATATGTCCATTACCGGATATGTCTTCCAGGAAGGTTACAAAGCAGGACGAACTTAAAAGACAGGTAGGATTGGGCATTACTTCTAGGCAGAGGTGGTGGAAAGCCCCCACCAGCTGGGCCGAGAGGATGCGGTGGTAATGGTGTAATAATAATAGTACATTTCTATACTAGTGGCATAAGTCGCTCTTTATACGGCGCGGCGTGTATAAGCGCCTGAGCGCAGCGAGTGCGCTTAACGCCGTGCCATAAAGAACGACTTATGACACGAGTATCGAACCATATTTTATAGCACTGACTAGCATAAATCCTCTGTCACGCTTATCCGTGGCATTAGCAGTCCATTTTGGCATCGTGAGGTTAGCGCACGAGCGTAACGAGTGTGAAAAGCACGGTGCCACAATGGATTACTTATGCCACGGATAGGCGTGACATAAGTGAGGATTTATGCCACGCAGTGCTATATAAAATATATAACGTCATTAGTAATTTTGTTCAATAGTGTTACTACCTACTATAATATAATATAATACATCGTTCATAGTGGCGCATTTCCCAACTTACAGCGTCGTCTATAGAGGTTATAAAGTAATAAATATCAATACGGTATCTGAAATAATTGTAAACTATCAAGTAACATTTCGTTAATCATATCGAAATTATAATAGACATTTAAATTTCTGATATTAGATTTCATTTAACAACAGAAACGACAAACTAACAATTGAATTTCCCTTTTATATTTTATCGAACGCTATTACTGTTATTCAAATTCTACTCTTTCAAATATCGTTCTTTATCAATTCAAATACTCCCGCTTTCCAAAGTTCAAAATATCGTTCCTATTCCGCGTTCCAGTCTCGAGAATATTTGATTCTGGTACTCGGATCAGTTCGAACAGCCTAGCAGACGACAGGGATAAGTGTAATCTGATTCTGATTCAATTCTCAGTAAATGTTGAGTGTGCGCCGACGAACTATGATGTACTTATCAGCGGGTTTTGTAAACAAAAGACGTGTAATTAAAACCAAGTAGCTGAGCTAGTCTGGTGTTGTGTGTCAAGCTTTTGTGATAATCAACAATATTACAGAAAGTCCGTGTAAAACACTGACGTAAATTTGGCCATGGATTCCGAAAAAAACGGAGTGCCTTACTCGCAAAGTGGTGACAAAGAACAGGATGAGGTTAGAATTTTCATTTTGTATATTTTATTTTTGACTTTAAATCTTTAGTTTCAGGTTGGATAATGGAATGATTACGTTGTAGACATTTTTTTACAACAAAAGTATAGATTTTACAACAATTTCAAAAAATCAAAAATAATCGCACAAATTTGTATCTGGACTTGCTTTTTCTAGAAAATTGTTATAGACATAACTTTATAGATAATTTGTAAAGGCTAAAGTAATAATTATAAATCTTCAAGTTAAAAATACTAAAACTAATAATATTGCTAAATAAAAAGAAAATTAGTGTAAAAATGTTAGAATAATTGACAATGTAGCTCCTGCGATATCGTGAGAACATATACATATATCCATATATAGATATACATACATCTAATACAAAATTGTAATAAATTTGAATGAAAATGAGTGTTGCAGCGTATGTTGTTATGCTGCTATATATAAGTATAGAATAACCTATTGAGTATATTAAAATTTTCAGAAACTCTTGCAACCATTTACATATATTCTTCAAGTGCCTGGAAAACAAATTAGAGGAAAACTTGCACATGCTTTCAATTACTGGTTAAAAATTCCAGTAGAAAAATTACAGGCGGTTGGAGATATTACACAAATGCTACATAATTCCAGTCTACTGTAAGTTTTACTCATATATTTATATACTGATTAAAAATTTTTAATAGATGAATCTGAATGCATTCGAAACTGTTCTTTATAGCATAGACGATATTCAAGACAACTCCATACTTCGTAGAGGCATTCCAGTTGCACACTCTATTTATGGAGTTGCAAGTACAATAAATGCTGCAAATTACGTACTGTTTATAGCTTTAGAACGAGTAATTTCTCTCAATCATTCAGAGGTTTGTTTATCTTAATCTTCCACTGGTTTCTTGAAATTTCAGAGAAAATAATCAAGGCTATTTTAATATATAGGCTACCCAAGTGTACACGGAACAACTTTTAGAGCTTCACCGTGGCCAAGGAATGGAAATTTATTGGAGAGATAACTTTATTTGCCCTTCAGAAGCTGAATATAGGACTATGACTATTCGCAGTGAGTAGCATAAATGAATGTACATTGTTTTTGTGTACTCTAATATACAATGTAATAAGAGATTAATATATGTTTACTTGTATCACAATTTTATTCAAAGAAACGGGAGGATTATTCAATTTGGCTGTTCGCCTCATGCAACTTTTCTCGAATTGCAAAGAAGACTTCACACCATTAGCTGGAATATTAGGTTTATATTTCCAGATAAGGGACGATTATTGTAATTTATGTTTGCAAGAGGTAACATTCAATTTCCTTATTTCTTATAAATTATATTTAAAACTTTTATTAATGACATTATCATTCTTTGTAGTACACGGAAAACAAAAGTTACTGCGAAGATCTATCAGAGGGAAAATTCAGTTTTCCAATTATTCATGCTATACAAAGCAATGCAGATGATGGTCAAGTTTTGAGTATCCTTTGAAAAACAAAGCATATGCGAAAAATATACTGATCATTATTGATTTTTTATACAACATTGACGCTCAAATCTGCTAAACTTTTACGTTGATTTGATTGACTTATTTCTTTTTTATGAAAACGATAGACATTCTTTATAAAGGTACATTCCCTAAGTGTTAAAGAGTAACTGATATTTTATACAATATGTTTTTCTTTAACAAAATAAATAGATATTTTGCGACAGAGAACAAAAAACGTTGAAGTGAAAAGATACTGCGTAAATTTATTGGATAAATTTGGATCTTTTGCTTACACAAGACAAATTTTGTCAGATCTTGATAAACAAGCGAGAGAAGAAGTTGAGAGACTTGGAGGCAACCCTTACTTAATAGCTGTTCTTGACGAATTGCTTGCTTGGAAAAAAGGCAAAAATTCTACTAGTGAAACTGAACTCAACAGCTGTTAAATCAAGAAATGCTAAACATACAGCGATTAGGCATAAAATGTCACGTTTATTGAAACTAAAGTTTTTGCAGCTTAAAATACTATAGGTATTAAAAAGTAGGCAGACAAATGCTACTATCTAGTAGAAATACAATAAATTGTTGTTTTTATTAACAAAATATGTATTAAGAAACAAATCAATTTTAATATATTTAAATAGAACAAAAAGATTTTATAGTATTTATCTTAAATATGGATAATTGCGCTAAACTATCACATGTTAAACATGCACTTGCTTTTGCGTTATAAAGTAACTTCTTACAATATACATAAGTCAAGTTCAATAGGTATTTCATACGAACCACATTGATAATCTTCTAATATTTATAATTGATAGGTTCGAGTGATAGATTTTGCAAATAATAATGTTAACATTGAACCGCAAATTATATCAAATACTTCTGTTGTTACATATATTTTCAACACTACTTTTACACTTATTTTGAAATGGTTAAGAAATTACTTGATCACTGCAAGGACATCTTTTTTGACTATCAAACTAAAACAACCAGATGCTAAAAAAAGTGCCACTTTACGCAGTTTTCAAAAATTTAAGGTCGCAATTTACGCACCATGAATCGAAAAATAGGTTTCGATATACATGTGCGAAAGGTGGTTCTCTACTCGTGTGATTGACAACGACATGACAACCTTTAAGTTGTGCGATAATCAGCTTTTTCACACTAGTATCGAATACCACTATTATTTATATTAGTGTTTCATTTTTATTCGACGTTCAATATTATGTCATTGAACAATTACTTAAAAAGCTTTTTATTAAGCCTTCTTATTATGTACTTTTATACGTTTATTATTTTATATTATCATATATCTTGTGTTATTAAAGCTGTTGTTTTAAGATTATTAATAATCTCATAAATGTGATAGACAGCCAATAAACGTAGTTTTAATTTGAAAATTTTTACAGTCGATTTATAATTGAAAATATATAGTTTTTCAGAACGCTTAATTCTAAACTCATGAGAAAAATGGGTTTATATTTTATGTCATACGTTGTACGTACTTTTTAACAGACTTTTTACAATAAATACTTAATATTTCTGTACATACATATCAACTCTATCGTACTCGTAATTATTTTCACTGATCTTATTCGTTCGCAAGCGCTTTTATTATAGAATACGCATAAATATATTTGAGCATTGTTATTGTATATTAATTAAAGTGTAAACAAAATAGATGTTTTTATTACTTTTCACAGACAATAAAAATATCGGACAAAGATTTTAATGCTATTTTCTTGAAAAAAAACGTCGAAATATTAAAATTATATCAGTTTCTATTACTCAAATGAGAACAATTTTCGATCCAGATATTTGTTTTTATTATATTTACATACATTTGTGAGTATTAACATTAAATATGTTAGAATACAGAATAGCGACAACAGCGACAATTATTATGTACTGCGGAAAATCTATATTTTAGTTACAAACTAGTTCCCCTTGTTTTAACTCCGATTTTATAATACTGCAGGAATATTAAAAGCAACCAAATAAATTTTGTCATAAATCTCAATTTATTTACAAAATTACATTACAAACAGGTTTCATTTGTGGGTATACATAATATATATTCGAAATAGTATATAGATATATTATATATATATATAACTTTAATTTTATCGTAAAAACGTTTATTTCTTAAATCTTAAATTGCATTATAAACAACACTATATTATATTATGATACTAGCATTCTTGCTAATGTAAATATTTTATGTTACAAAAAACTTTGTTTCGCAATCAACAGTTTTTCTTTCATAAAAATTGACATAATGCATTTTTTAATATAGTCTCATATACAGTTTCAAGAATGTTATCTACTCAAGAAAATTGAAAATATCTTTTGCGATTCAGTAAAAGCTACATCGAATGCGTACACCCATAAACGCAGTCTACGCGTGTACTATTCTTAGGACCTGTCAAACAAATGATTAATTTCGCATGTGATGATCCATTAAAAGTTTGAAGATTTTACATATGTGTCTTAATAGTTAGTTGTATAAAATCAATTTGTTAAATCACGTATGGAGGCGTATGATAAAATTAAGATGTAAAAGTTACTCTATATAATTCATAATAATTTATTTTGATGAAAACTTTTGTTTTATTGACTGAAAATCAGTAGTACTGAAGCTTGGCACGTGTTTGATCAGCAACGCCAACGAGGCAGGAAAGCCCAATGTTGTAGTTGACGTAACCATTGATCCTGTCTGAAAAAAGTATATATTATGTAAAATGTGTCGATTCAAAGGATAATCGCAAATAAAAATCGAATCGTGAATAAAAATAAAATGATAATACCATAGTATTTTTTGTTAAAATGAAATAGATACACATTATACTTTAATATTATAAATTTACGATTTCTTTGTTGTCAAATAAAGGATAGTATATAATTTCATAAACATTCTGATGAATTTTAATAAGAAGACTGCGCAAAAAAAATGTTCTAATACTTGCTAAAATGATAAAATGAGATAAAAAAAAAAAAAAAAAATTAAAGCATAATGAAGTCCGTTACGAATTTAAATAAAACAAAACCTTTTAGGAAACCGTTGAAATTTGACAAGTCTGCTGTGGCTCCGGTTCGCTATCTTCGTCAGTTTCACTAGCCCAAGAGGGCTGTCGCTCTCGTCATAATTCCCCGTCGCTTTCACCGAAACCTGGTCGACTCGAGACACAGTCGTCCAACACTTCCGTCACCTGTGGCAGGTTTAATAATTACATTCACATTCGTTATTATAATTATGGGTTCTAATCTATCGTCTTTTGTAAAATTATATATTAATATCTAGAAAAATGCATTATTTAAAAAAAATATTTTTTTAACAAATCTATAATATTTTCTGACGAATTGCAAAACGAATTGCAAAAAAACTTCGTTAATCTAAATTATTTACCAGAACTTCTTCAAAATGATTATAGCAGTCTGGATTTGTGTGTAACAAAC
Source organism: Muscidifurax raptorellus (assembly GCA_020010945.3). NCBI lineage: Eukaryota > Metazoa > Arthropoda > Insecta > Hymenoptera > Pteromalidae > Muscidifurax > Muscidifurax raptorellus. The sequence continues at coordinate 36,731,989 of CM052080.1, read as the reverse complement.
TTTCTCCCATTGAATGTGCAGACTGTTGACATTCACAGGTCGAACGGTAATCTAGAGCACTTATCGCCATGTGTATCAGTGATAAAATTACCAACAGTCCAGCTGCAATCAAATCGAAATATTAAAAATTTATTGTAAAGAATAGTATATTATTAAGCGGCAGAGGGGCGTAAAATGAACTTTTGAAATATTAAAATAAAAACAATCGAGCTTTCGTGTTATACAAACTTAATTGTTTTATAATGACGGAATAATTAAAGGAAGCATTCATAATATATAGCTTCACCTATAGTTTGTATTTTAGTATAAATTTATAAATAATCAATATTTGGTTCTTTTATATCAACGAACAATCAGTATATAGCCGCAAGTTAATTACTTTGCCGCCCTATAATTATAGATAGTCGCCTATATATACGATATAAATATATAGAAGACTAATTTCGGCCTCATATATCACTCAGGCTCTCATCCACAAAATTAATGAGCAAAATATAAATATTATTTAAAAAAAAAACGTTATCGTAGTATCACAAAATGTACGCATTAAAAATGTACACATAAAAAAATGCTTTCAAGCGCACTTATTTCGATATATTTAACTCGAAATACCTCTGAACAGCAACACAGACAAAAAAATAATAAAACAGAGGGGCTGTTATCTCTCGCCGCTAAAAATTTCGTACCGTCAAAAAAGGAGAGCCAGAGTTTGTGCGGTTTCCAGGCCAGAAGACAAGCGACCGGCAGATAAAACAAGCCTCTGCGCCAGCCACTCGTCGCAGCAAGTGTCACCGACCAGCATCGGACTCCGACGCTCTCCTCGTTCCTGCCAAAGACACGAGAAAATTTTTACGCTCGTTGAGTCCTCGTATATCGGAAAAACGTATCGCTCGCAGCGAAAAAAAATTTTCTTTAAAAAGCCCGCGCAATCATTCTTATATTCCCGCGCGGGAGCAGGTCTACTTTAAAGTTTTAAAGTCGCGGAAAGGAAAGCAACGCTACAACCGCGCCTGCCAATGCAGTGCCGGGACATAATGATGAAAGGAAGCGTGATCGAGGTCTTAACTAGATTTTCCAGAGCGGAGAGTAGCTTCCGATGTAATTGTGAATTCGCGTTAATCGATTTCAGCACTTTAACATTCTCTCCGCGCGCCTCTCGTTTCTGCATTATGTTCGCGAGTGAAAATTGAGTTTCGAATGTAGGATTTCATTATCTAGACGCGCGGATTGAAAGAAATAGCGCGCGATTTTAATCTTACGCGTGTGTATAGTGTGTTAGAGGTGAAAATTTATTCGAGTATAAAGAGGCTATATTTATAAACGAAATTCGCTGTAGGAAACTTTGTTGCGGACTTATATAATAGTGCCCGAGGCTCATTGCTGATCTGAATTAGCTTGTGTTCTTTTGGCTCGGAAAAAATTGGACCTTTTTGAACGGGAATTGTACTTGTAGTCTTGTTTTTATGGCGTTCTTGTGGAAGAATAAATTTCGTAATTTAAACTCACCGGGTACAAGCTTTGACGAACATATCGATGACCCACTCGATTTCCAGAAAGAATATGATCGTCGTTAAAACTCTGGAAAGAAACGTTTCGATCATATCATTGATGTATGAAAAATCGATGAATGTGGTCATGAATGCTTAACTTTTTTTTTAAAAATAAGGTATATATTTACGGAATTAATTGAACTTTTTTCTTACAAGACGTAATAGCCGAGAACGTTCCCGTTAAACGCAAAGTCCAGGCCAACTCCGAAAGTCACTGCAACAAGAATTCGTCATACTATTTTAATTTTTATAGTTTCATTTTATATTTTTTACTTTACATTCATCATATCGACGGCTGAGGGGAATGAAGCTCTATCTCGGAAGCCGGTTGAAGAAGGTCCTATTTGGGAGAGCCAGTTGAAGAACGACCTATCTCACGAGCCTTTTTCGTGTCTTAAATTTTGTAGTGGCAGCCCTGCAAGATTTTAAAAATCGATTGCTGTCAAATGTACGCATTGAAAAATTTTGAAAAAATTTCGGTTCTTGAACCGGCTTCCTAGATGGGCCTTCTTTAAGTGACTTCTGAGATAGGGCGTTACTATTCGGTTAGAAAATGTAGAGAAATTTTTTAGGCGACACGTCTATCGGATCGCGTTTTTTCTAAAATAATTTGTCCTTATAAAATCATTATTTTTCCCTCTTTTCAATCACATGACAACTTTTCACCTCAACGACTATTATTAATAATTTTTTTTTCAAATTCAAGCTCTTTTCCCATACTGTCTCCATGTACGTATAGATTTTATGCTTGTGCCAGCGCATAATAGCTATATGTAGTTGAACAATGTCTATTTTTCAAATAATTTAAATGGCGCACAAAAATGTGTGTATATAAATAGGCCGAGTTCGCAGGATTGCTATTTTTCTAATGTTATAAATAGTCGCTTTTTTCTTCGTTTTTAGAACACGAAGAAAAAAGTCTTAGAGATGTACCAATTATTTTTTTATTATGCAGTAGATGTACCCATTATTCCATTTAAGCGCCTGGATAAAATGTCATATCGCTGATTTAAAAAAAAAACGTTATTGCAGATAAAAGTAGGTAATCCTAACGGAGAAAAGTGACTTCATCGTAAAGGTTTGATTTATACTTTGATAGACTTCTGGAGTTTGATGATCAAACAATTTCTAATTGAATTGAACACCATTACTTGAGCCTCCGGCCTCCTTGATTGTCCGCAAATGAGAAATGGTATATTACATGAACCGGTTAAATTGAAATACTGAAAATTGCTTTTTTATCATTTAGATTCTCGGTTGATTATCAAAAATTTGTAAATATTTATACTTAGACGTAACGATTAGAAAATCCATTTAATGAGACCAAGGCATATATTATTGGTCAATTGTAAGAAAATGAAAAAGTATAAAAAAGTGTAAAGCAAAAGTAATAATACGACTAATTAGAAAAATATCGCTTTTTGTAATGAAATGCAAATACGCAGTATTTAAACTAAACTCTTAGGTTACAAACGCATGCATATATGGACATGGAAGAAAAAAAATAAAAAATTTGTAGTTTGAAAAAAATGTTTATTGCCAAAATGGTTATTATATAGTATACTAACATTACAATAAATTTGTTGCCTATTTTTCAGGCTCGTCAAAAATCCAAGTACATGAAAATATCAGGGATGGGGGAATACTAGGGCCTTAGAATGCGCTATGCGCATGCGCGAGTCTTAATTCATCTAAGGGTAGATTTATTGGTTTGGATTATTTTTTTGGTTATTTATTTACTCATACTTCTTCACTGCTTCTGTGGCCTGTGCGCGCGCGCGTGTGCAGTATTTCACAAGTCGATTATTAATTTCAACTTCGTTGCTATATGGTCGAATTCAAAGTTTTATATTATAAATAAAATATCATTTTTATTATATTAGGATACTAAAGTGGTAAAGTAAGTTCACCCTCGTGGGGACGTTATCTTGCTTCGCTAGAGCGATAACATCTCCACGAGGGTGAAATCCCTTTACCCCCCCCCCCCCCTACGATATTTTATTACACAGCGTGCGTAAATCGAGATTTAAGGAGTCCATTTTTGCACGAGCGTACGTAAAATCGAGGTTTACCCACGGTGTGTGTCATAAAGTATATTTACAAGATTTATAAAACTATTTTTAAAGATGTGAAAACGTACTCTTTTAAAAATATTATTTTTTTCTTAGACGTAATTTAACGTTACATGAACTTTCTATTTTGCAGCTGACAACATATTGGACCAGCTAATTACTTATTATAATGAGTCATCAGCCAATGGCACAAATAGCTGTGATTACTACGCCATCACCGAAGAAAAGTTAAATATGGAAATCAAAACCGAAATGGGTCCCCTCAACAATGAAGACGAATTATGCGACGGCATGACTGCCGAAAAATTCATGTTCAGCGTAAAGGAAGAGTTAATAGCCTACGCCACTGAAACAAAAGTTGAACAATTCGTGGAGACGGAGATGATGGAATGCGACGATGTGGAGGACGACGAGGAGTACATTGACGTTATAACTAGTAAAAATAACTTCATATGTTATATTTTTGTATTTTTAAATCGGCCTATAATAAATAATTTTTTTAATTTCAGAAATATATTTCCAACCAATCATAACTGATCTCAAGAAGACAACTGGAAAAATCAATCCAATATTAAATATCCTTGGTTTTCATTAAATGTATTTGCTAGCTTACTGCTAAGTATAAATATTTACAAATTTTGATAATCAACCAAAGAACACAGTATCTATAAAAATTGTAAAGAAGCAATTTTCAGTATTTTAAATTTAACCGGTTCATTTGCTATACGATTTCTCGTTGGCGGAAAATTGACCGGAGGCTCAAGCAATGGCGCTCATTTCAATCAGAAATTCTTCGATAATCAAGCTGCAGAAGTCCATCAAAGTATAAATCAAGCTATTATCAAGAAGTCACTTTTCTTCGTTATAATAATTGCCTACTTTTATCTGCAATAACGTTCTTTTAAAATCATAAACTCGATTCGCGTGACAAGTTCTTAATTAAAAATCGCATCGATTTTATCAAGACTCGCAGTTCATCGGTATCGGATATCAATTCGAAAAGGAAAAAGTAATTTTCAAACGTATCGCGAAGGTGCAACAAGCTGCAATAAAAATTTATATATACAAAAAAAGCAAATATATCTTCGATATATGACGTCCAAGAGAGAAATATCTGTCTTTTCAAGGCTTCGCATCAGCTGAGAGAGGAAACGAAGTTTTCCAACTTTTCCCGGCGACGATTAGATTTGTCGCCTGGCGTCGTCGTCGTCGTCGGCTGAAATCACAGCAACGTGAGCTACTACTAACAAAAGATTCCATGAAACTCGTGAAACTTCGTAAATCGTAGATAACCACGTCATATAAACGCTGTAATAAGCGTATTTTCTCCTGTAAGAGTTTTACTTGAATTTCACTACATATATATATATGTTTCGCTGTACATGACTATTTCTAAGGAAAAAAAGTACTAACTCGATTCCTGAGGTGACGGACAATAAATTGATATTTATAAGATGAAAATATATTGAAAAAATGTATGGTAAAAATAGATTGATTAGGTCAAAAGTTGAATGCGCCTGAAAATAGCTAAGAATCATAGACATTTCGACTTATTACCAAAATTAGCGAATTCGCCCTTTTTCAAAATTGTTGCATCTTTTAATCAGAACGGCCATATTCAACCTAACGGCGCTTGCATTAAATCTCTTTTTCTTACTTCAGTTTTAAAAATTTAGATTAACGTTTCAATTTGCTGAATAGCTATGTATATATATATATATATATATATATATACCCTGAAAAAACGTTCACCATCCCTTTGCCATAGCTTTGCCAATTCTGCAAAATGAGCCAAATATTTCAGTATCGGTTGGCAAAAAAACACGTTCTATATAATTTCCTTGGTAGAAATGATCCGCAGTTTTTCTCCAGTCCATGCCCAGTTTCGAATGCATTGGCTAGTATTTTAAGCAGTTTCGGGGTGTTTCGGCATGTCACTGCTTAGGAACTGCTGTACATACTACACAATTTTAAAAGTTCGTTTAACAAGATTAATTGACAGGAAAGGATCTCTTAAGTTGTTTCCATATATAAGTATAAGATATCTAATATCAAAAGCAATATCTTGCATATAATTAATCTTAACTGACATAATTTTGATTTTCATATCAGACACCTATATGCAAAACGCTCATGCCATAGGTGTGATGCAACAGACCTAGCAACAACAATTAAGTAAAAACTGTCATCGTAGTCTCTTTCCATACAATTTCACAAGTTTCTGTGCTAAAAATTATATATATAACTCTAACACATTGCACGTAATACCATATTTAGTATTAATTATATGCAAGACATTGCTTTTGATATTAGATATCTTATACTTATATATGGAAACATCTTTGGAGATTCTTTACTTTTAGAGTCCATCGCTGACCATCTTGTACACATATATATCACTGTTTGTCTGTAATATTTACTCGCGTATATATACAATAGCGTATAAAACCATAACTTCCTTTTAATGAAAATTAAACTATTTATTGTAACTTGATTTCTGTATGCACTGGAATAATAATACAATGCATTTAATTCTGCACTCATGAAAACTTGTAGAAATTGATTTTATTACTTTCACGTATCAATAACGTACCAGGCATCGGCCAACTGTTGGCCATTTTAGCAGTATCTATACTGCTAAACAAATGTGGCCAGTACTCCATGACTGGCCATTTTCGTTGGTGAAACTATTACCAGAGTATATGCTTATTAATTATGGGTATTTTTTTACTTTTCTTGTATATGTATTTGTTCAACGTACCAAAATATTAATAGAAATTTTTTTAATGTACGTAAAAATAAAGAGTTTTTAATGCAAAAACTACAAATTTTTCCTTAGAAATGCTCATATACACCTCGCAGAAAGCGAGAGAGCCATCAGACAATTGAAATAGACACACACACACATATCAACGAAAAGAGCGACTATGCATTATTGTTACTGTGCTGCATTAAACCTCGCAGGCGTCCGACTATTCAGCTGCTCTTACTACTTACTTTCATTGTTCCATTTAAGCTGTATACCTACATAATGAATTGTCTACGGTATAATAACTCGCATACAGTCTATACGTGAAAAACATACATACGCACATAGTCGGTTGTTCATCTCGGAAAAATGCTTCGACGGCACGTACACGCGCGAGGAAAATTTTAAAAACAGACAAAAGGTCCGACGACGTCTAGTCTGCAGAGATGTGTAATGTCGCCCGCACATATATATATATATATACACGGTATATCGCAAGCAGGGGTGGGTATATTATTACTGTTTTATGAAGCGCACGAGCGCAGCAGTGCTCTCTCTATCTATGCGCCAGTTTCCATGTATATGTATAAGATATATATATGCATATAACGCTATGCAGATAAAACACTGCCGAATGTTTCGTGCATGAGCGGTTTGAATCCTTTAGGTGAATCTAGAAATCGAGTGTGACGTTCGAGTGTCAAAAGTTGTTAAGAGAATTTTTTTTTCAAAGTGCGGGGTAAAGCTCGGAATTTAAACGGTTTTCGAGCTTTAGTAAGTTTATAACTGCTCTCCTATACTTCTACGCCGATGTTTACTCGCAGTATAATAAACTCCGGCGAGAAAACATAATGAGAGGAAAAATTGACTTTGCCGAAAAAATAAAGTCGATAAACGAAAAAGCAGCCGAGCCGTATGAGACACACACCCACGCACAAGTTTGCAGAGAGAGAGAGAGAGAGAGAGAAAAAGGGCCGCGTCGAAAAGTGAGGTAATCTCTTGAGACTTGCGTCTTTTTAATCTTTTCCCTACATATATATATAGCGGCGCGATCGCCAGAGGGATCTTTATTTGCAGTGCACTCGAGGGGCCCAATATAAAGCGCGGGCGGCTCGAGTTTTATTATTATCATCATCATTACTATAGATATACTTCTTTGGCATAGCCACGGCTTATTCCTCCTGCGGCTATATTATGTCATGCCCGACGAGTTTTAAGGCGGAACTTGAAAGCTTCGTCCCTTCGATATATGTGTGTGTGCGTGTGTGCAGTGTTTGTAATATCGAGCGTTTTTTTTCTCTTATCACTCCGCAGTCGTCCCTTTGTTTTCACTCGAGCTTCGCGCATATATAATCATGATTGTCCTCGTTGCGTAAGCTGTGCGTTCGCATCTTTTCAACATTTGCAAAAAAAATTGCGATCGTTAAAACTCAACGATTCGCGTTACGATTTATATACGAGCCAAATATTCAGCTTTATAGGCATATATATATATATATATATATATATATATATATATATATATATATATATATATAGAGAGAGAGAGAGAGAGAGAGAGAGAGAGATGAGAGACGAGCAATTATCTCAAAGTGTAAAACGCAGTGTGACGAGGATATTATCGCAGAAGTATGAATCGATATATCGATATACTATAAAGTCGCCGATGTTATATGAGATCCCATCTTTGCTCCTATCGTAAAATATTTAAGCTTCAATTGATGCCGTAGAATAAAGCGATTAATGACTGTTGCGTGCAGTGTATTATTATAATATACTCGCTTCACAAATCTGTGTTATCATAAACTAAATTGAAAAAATCTGCAAAATTTAACGTACGATCGTTTTGTCAAAATAAATTTATTCCAAAATTCATACCGTTTCCTATATATGATACGCATAATTTTCTTATCAAATATAGAGACGTAACGTACCCGTATTATCCAATCTGTCGCGTCGAATCGAGTCTTGCGAGAAAACGCGCATATATACGTCCGACATATATATATATATATATATGAGACATATCTCTGCATAGAGCGAGAACGGAAATGCGAGTTAAGCCCTGACTTTTTCGACTGCGTCATATAAATTCACCGAATTTCCCGGGGAGTCGCGAGCGAGCGCGTGTGCCGACAAACTATCTTTCTGGATCAGTGAAGCTCCGTTGCGGACCATTTTTCAGTGTGAAATTTTATCCTTTTTTTGTACAAATATAGAACGAACGAAATTGCGTTGACTTTGAAAAATATTCAGATTTTTTTTATAAACTTTCAAGGCAAGTAGCTTACAGGAACATTTTTTTTGCGATAAGGCAGTTTGATATATAAGCGTGTAATAATTGCAAATGATAATTTTTTTAACGCTTCTATTTTACTCTTAATTATTTTTTTCTCATCGTTATGTATACGAGGAGCTAGAGATTTGAAAACACGCGCAGAAAATGTACGAGATGATCTAACCATTATCGAATTGTTCTGCAGTGCCCCCGAACGATGCGCATATCGACTTATTTATGCTTATTTTGAAAATAGGAGCAAAGCTATACGTGCAAATTTTCCGAGGAATATCATTGTATAACAGTCAGATATATGTAATATTCTAATATCGATTCAAATATAGGTACTATATTTTACGTTGCAATTTTTGTTGAATAATTAAATTATGTTTGTACATCGTGTTTTTTATATATAGAAGTGTGAATTTTATAGTACGCGAAATGATATGAAACGATGTTTAGATACAAAGAATTCAGCAATTTTATTGACATCAATTATTTGCAAAGAAAAATACTACATTTATACAGCGACCAGAAAATAAGAAAATAAACTTTGCGCGCATTCCATTATGTCCCGAAAAATCAATGGCCAACACAATACGCAGTATTTTCGGGGTTTTCTTTTCGTAACAGTGTCCTCGATGACAACTCGGTCGTTCGTTTTTACGCTTGGTCTGCTACACCATATACGTATATATATATATATATAAATATATATATGGAAGAAAATGATATGCGTCATTGGACGAGTAACGCCGATATTTGCCTTGTTTTTCGAGACTAGTATTATGCTCCCCGAGGACCAGGCTAGAGCGAATCTCACTTTTAAATGAGTTTCTACTATGTATGCCGACAGCGAAAGTTACTAGATTTCTATATGGACTACTTTTTTTTCGTTGTGAAAAGTGCTTGAAAAAATTAGCTTACGTATGCATGAAACGAAAGTTTGCATTAGGGATAATGCGTCGCTCGAGAGACGTAAACGCGACTCTTTTTACTTTGTAATGCGAGCTAGTATAGCTCAAAATGTTGAAATATTTTTGAGAAAAGTGATTTTACGATTGTGAAAGCAAAAATGGAATCGGTATCTATACTTTGGATTTAATACGTTATATATATATATATATATATATATATATATATATATATATATATATATATATATATATATATATATATGACGGTTTTCTAGTGGAAAATTAATCAGGTTTGACGATCGACTTGCAGCATCTAATGCTGAGTTACGTGTTCTCGTCTATTTCTCGAGTATATATTCATTAATTTACGTAAACAAGTGACACTTATTAGCTGGGCCCATCCTACTTCGTTACGCGTTAAATTGTAAAAAATGTACTAGAATTTTTTTTAATTTTCACGCTCTTTAAGGTTTGTAAAATTAGGAGTTTGTTATATCTATTATATCTATTAAAATATAACAAATGTTAGCATCTCTTGTCATTTTCGACCCAAGAATATACGATATTCAAAGTTTCCCCGCGATTCAAAAAAAAAACACAAACTTATAACGTGATAATAGCAGCGTGAGACGCTTTTAATTAAAAAGTTAGCCAATAATCAACGTCTCCACCGGTATTAATTCAATAAAATTGAAGGCAGTTAATTAAATCAATTAGCAATTGAAATTCGAATTTATTTAAAATCTACATAAAATAAACATCGTTAATTTAACACGATCTCGTAATATATACAGAAACGAATGCAATTCGCGCGTAAAAAAGATAATTACGCAAGAGCTTATATGAATAAAGAAACGAGCAACATAGACAGGATACACTGAATACACAAGCAGTCATCGCATCTCTCTGTACCATTGCAACAAAGAAAATTCCCTGAGAAACTGGGTAGCCGGATTCCTTAGTCGCTGCACATGTTATAGAGTAGCTTGTTTTGCGCTGCAGCGGCGCATATACACACGATGTGGGTAATCCGAAGCTCCAATAGGGCATGAAATATACGTCGCGTCGTGACTAGAATAACAACATAACGGTGCGCATACACCCCATCGATAAACAGCCCGCGATATGTAATCCCTGTCCTCGCTATATATACTGTATACACTGTTTTTTTATTCACCCGCAGAGGAGAGTCTTTTCCTTTTACTATATCCACCTATACGAGCTTCGTAAAATTTGCACTCTAAGCTCGACAAAATTGCAGTATGATATCTCTGGTAAAAATGTGTTAACGATTTCTTGGCTAATTACTGGTTTATTTGGGCCGTACTTGGCTAATTAATGCTTAACGATCTAAAAACTATGAAGACTTAAATTTATAGATATAAATGGCACGCAAAACCTGGATCTCTGCATGGACATACCAAATATCGAACCAAATCTATAAAGTAAGAGTTTTGTCCTTTTTTGAATCAAGAATTACATAAAGCGATAAGCCAAGTGTTAAAATATTCTTAGCGATTTTCCACTGTTGATTTTTTTAATCGAGTTTTGTATACATTTATATTTTTATATCTTCCGGCTTGAGCTCGGTTTTACTTGTCTCAAATGCACACGCTATATATACGTATACACCGAGAGACTATGAACCGCGCACTAACGAAGAATAAATGTACGTACAAAGAGACTAACCGACTGCGGTGAAGACTCCGACGATCCTCGATAGAGCCGTTAAGTTCCTTTCCGCAAACTTTCCAGACATGTTGTCCAAGCCCAAATTGGCCGTTTCGTTCCCACTCCCACTCTCTTTAGCTTTTCAAACTTTTCTTCCACCTATTATTCCACGAAGTTAAGCAAACATTGCGCCACTTTTGTAATATCCGCAAGCTTCGGCCGCGAGCGCTCTTCTTACACCCCTTTCTGCAAATAAAAGTTCAACGATGATATCACTCCACAAAAGAAAGATTTTCTTTTTTTCAATGAAACTGTTATATAAACCGCGCGCGTAAGAAACTATTAGGAAGAAAAAAAAGACTCGCAAGCTCACTTATTCGCAGGAGTTCCCGTAGTGGCCGGTGTTCGTTTTGAGAAAAGCTGAGCTTTCGCGTAATTTTGAAAATTCCAACAGCGAGTTTCATAATATCCTCTCGGCGTCGTCGCGGCGCATGTACTGGCTCATCGCCGACGTCGCGTCGCCGCTCGAGGCGATAAAGCTTCGACAAAGCGGAGGGTGAGCTTTTTGCGCGCGCGCGCACACAGCGACGCCTGACGGCGACTGCGGCTTCGTCGCAAGCTTTCATGGTATATTATATAGTCGTGTGTGTATATATATACATATAGAGAAGGAGGAGAGGACACGGAAGAGCTTGAACCGCGCGTGGATGCTTTTTAATGAGCTTTTCAAATATTCACTTTGCCGCGGCGACGTGTCACACTTGGCTCTCTCATCCCTCGCGCGCGCGCGAAATCTCCAGCCGAGGGAGAGCTTATATTTTCCATGCCGCTGTAGTATGCTTTTCTTATCGTGTACACGTGTATATATAGGTGGCTCATTCAATTTCTCGAGCGAGCTATTGAACCGTCGGTGCGCGGAGCTTGAAAAATTTAAAACGCTTTGGCTAATAGAGCTTGCAAGCTCTTGCTCTCTCTTTGTAATACGCTGCTTTAATTTTCAATGGTTCGCGGCCAATTGCATTTCGTTTTCATTTGTGGAATACGTATGCCGGAAAATGAAAATGCGCGGATGCGTTTAAAATCGCTTAATAGATATAGATGAAAAAATAATTGTCATGTTCCATTTGACAAAGTTGTGCTTTCGCTGTAAAATCCAAAAAGTAGTTTATACAGAAGCTCCTATAAGAAAAAGCTGAATATTTAAAGGATGCATTATAGGCTCATGAATATATATACAGAATAAGTGACAGTTATATACTTTTCATAATTTAAGTTAGAGAGATTTTAGTATCTTAGCAAACTTTATTCACTTTGCATTCAGCAAGTAACAATCATCGAATTGCGTATCTAACCACCTTATTCCCAAACAGATTAAGTAAAATATTGTTAACAGCCTCGATAAACGCGTTTATCGGTTCAAGTATAAAGCGATAGTGGTTTTGAGCCCTGTTCAAACGTGTCAGTGAGTTTTCCCTATACCATAACATGCATTGAGATCAAAGGGCCCGAATTTGATTTCGAAATCGGAATCTCGCATGAGCGCGGCAATGTGACATTTGTTCTTCGTGAGGAGGTCAAATAAATTGAAGGTCCCGATGAACCTCCTACATTTCATCTGATCGATCTCTTCGATGTAACACTTATAAATATGCGAAAACTCCAATATCAACTTCTCGATGATACTTTAGTCAGTTTTCTTTATGTCGAGCGCTTTAAGGGGACACACCACCGTTAAAACTCGAAAAGTAATTATTTTTAATTTCACACAGATAAGTAGGATTGATTTGAAATTTTGTATACATACGTAAGACAACTTTATCTTTATTTAAGAATTTTTTTGACCCATTTAGTCCTGATGTTCCCTAATGAAAAATCAAACACCGAAAAGCAGTGTCTACACGATTCCAGGACAATGTACTGCCCAATCGGGCTGAAAATTTTTTGACATACTCTTAAAAGCACTATTAGTTTTGGTATGAATGGAGGAAATTTAATGAATAGAAAACTTGTTAAAAATAAAACAAGTAAAAAATTTAGTTCTTTTAGCTTATTTTTCATTATTTTTGACTTGTTTTATTTTTAACAAGTTTTCTATTCATTTAAATTAAATTTCCTCCATTCATACCCAAACTAGTGGAATCGTGTGGACAGTGCTTTTCGGTGTTTGATTTTTCATTAGGGTACATTAGGACTAAATAGGCCAAAAAATACTCAAATAAAGATAAAGTTGTCTTACGTATGTATACAAAATTTCAAATCAATCCTACTTATCTGTGTGAAATTAAAAATAATCATTTTTTTCGAGTTTTAAAGGGGGTGTGTCCCTTTAATTATTTTCAACTAGGAGTTGAAATCTTCTGATTTATCCTAATTTTCAACATATAAAGCTAAAGACATTTTGCCGTCGTGCTCGATAAGCACATAAGCACCTGTAGACAAATGTAGGATGATTCTTCGTCAAAAGCAGGTTAGAAATCCATTTTATGATGTTTGGAGTTCGAATCCCGTGTTTTTAGAAAATGTCCGCATGGATGTGTCTGTATGTGTGTGTGAGGATGTGTGTGTGTGTGTATACCGTAATATTTCTGGAACTACTCAGTCAATATCGATAAAATTTGACATGTATATCTATTTTTTGATTCTGAATTCGAGAAAAGCATAAAGCATTAATTTTTTATTTTGCCAACTAGTTTTTGTTTTATGGCAATATTTTGATTTTTGATAAACACTATTTTGCGTTTTTTTTTCAATCATCCCATTATTACAAACTATTCAGCTATAATGCATTTGAAAGAGAACAGAATTACCTACTTTTTCCCGTTTGGTCCTTGGGATCGACCGCACCATTTGGCAGCAAAAATGAAAAAGGTGATTTTTTTTTGAAAATTCATATCTCTGAAACTACGCATCATAACCTCGCGAAAAAAATAATGTTGATGGGTCATGTGTCAAGCTATATCCCATTAACATTTCAAGATATTTGACTGCATATTTATTTAGTAATAAATCAAAACTGCAAAAAATGAGTTTTTTTTTGTTCCTCGATTACGGGCATAAAAAGGCTTTAATGCACTTGAGATTTTGGGAAAAGGTAGATATTTTATGTGTCTTTACTAAGTTCTTTGCGCAGCTTTTAAAACCTTATAGTTTGTAAGATATATATTTTTTATATCTTCAAAACTAAGCAGTAGACTGCTTCAAAAAAAATTTGGTGATGTATCATAGCAAAAATATTTTGTTGATTGGTTCCCGAGTTATAAGCTAATCTCTAAAATTCGATTTTTCTATGTAGTTTTGCTTCCCCCTAAAGGAATCTTTGTAATAGTGAAATGTTCAGCTTCATGAGAAACATGTTAGAAACGCGTTTTATAAATATCGTGTTTTATTTTAATACTTGAATCCAACAAGGATATGGATTTACGTTTTTGAATTTTGAATTCAAGATTCATTTTTACATTTCTTCCTTTTTGCCAAACACATTTTGCATTTTTTAATCATCCCATTGTTTCAAACAATTAACATACTACTATCTATTGAAACAGTATTTTATTTATTGGAACAATGAAAGGAACAAGTTGGAGGAAATGTGCCAATGAATTGGCGGCTGTTTTTTTTAAATAGATGTTGCTACGTTCAATTATTTTGTAGCCCTGAAAAGGGCTGATTGTGTTAGTCCTAAAAAGGACTGTTATATATCTATTTGCAGATGAAAAGACGACCTGATGACTCGTCATCAGAATCATCATCACTGCTAAAGATTAACTTCTTCTTGGCAGGTGGACGCTCCGATGATTTGTCTTCGCTGCCGATCTTTCTCTTGCCCGTAGAATTGGTCTCCGGGGAAGAAATGAGATCGACAACTTCTGGCGGAACCTTCTCCGGAGTTGGTAAAATTTCTACTTCTAACGAAGAAAAAATTTCGATGATCTCCGGAGAAGACGATGTGTTTATGACCTTCTTCGTCGACGGTTGATTCTGCGTTGAGCTTAGAAAGAACGGGTTGAGCACCAGTTCTCGATGATCGGGCGCAACCATCGGCGAAACCACCAGAGAAGGAGATCGACGAAATTCCAACTCCCACGATGGTGAAGTAGGAGGTGAACTGGGCGCAGCCATCGGCGGAACCTTCAGCGATGGAGATTGGTAAAATACCAAGTCCCACGACGGCGAACTGGGAGGTGAAATTTCCTTCTCGTGAGGAAAACGCAGAAAGTGCTTGGAATACATGACTCTCTAAAGCGAGTGTAATCCAGAATGATTTCGTCGAGCCGTTCACTGCGCTTTTATCCCTGCGAGGTTACACTCTATTGGCTGTTAGATTCAAGGAAGGGGAAGCGAACATCTTTAATTACCCCCTCCATTAGTGTTAACGACACACATTAGGGGTCAGTCTACAGTCGCAAACTCCGGCAGTCAGTCGTTCCACCGTAGCAATTGCAGAATTGCTACGTAGGCGTGGCACGGCGATCGAGGGGATCGTTACGGGGTCGCAAGATATTGATAATCGAAGAGTTGGAGAAATGTGTTGTTCTAGCGAGAGGAACTCTCAAGTAGGCACGTGCGTAAGTTAAGATAACCTAATATTGTTCTGTGCATTTATAGTCTTGTGCGATGAGCGAAGGGTCAAGCAAGGTCGATAGAGCGAGCAACCTAGCGGGCGATGAAAGAAAATAAACATGTTCAACAAAATGCCTCAAGGACTGAATAAGAAATAATGAATAAAGAAGATAACATAACGATATTTGATTGCCATCAACTGATAGCATGGATTACATCATTATATTCTCAAGATAGTGAATAAAAGTTAGATGTAAATTTACATGAACTTAAACATAGATATAAAATACAAAATATAGAATGTCATTTCTGTGCAATATAATGTTATCTAACCAAATTAGTATGTATCTGTTTAACGATTGTATAAATGCTTTCTATTTACAATCAAAAAGTTTTAGGGTTAGGGAAATCACTCCACTGAGAGAAGTATTTCTTTACTATAAAGAAACGATTTCTTAAGAGTTAATACGCGAACTTAATACACTATTTACCTTTAATTACAATCTTCAGTATGCACAACTAACTAACTATTTGAGAATCACGTAGTTATGCGTGAACAAAAAAGGTTAGAATCGGCATTTTTATTTATTAACTTTAGAACTGCATTTAAACTATATATAAATTATGAAGAAAACTTTTGTTTACATTTTTAGTTAGTTGTGCGTACTAGAAAATCCAATTAAACTTCAATAATAGCGTATTAAGTTCGCGTGTTAACTATTTACGAATGATTTCTTTATTGTACAGAAATACTCTCAGTGTACCATGCAATTAGCCTGGCTCCGACTTCCCCGAACTGTTCCGAGCCGCTATATATATATATCAGTATTATTGCTTGGGAGAAATAGCCAAAATATAAGAAATTAGAGACTCTAGAGTGACACGCATACCTTGATCACCTTGGATCTCCAAAATGTTTCAAGACAAAAGAACTCTAGTAAGTAGGTATCATTTAGCTCATCAATAGAGCGATAGCATCAGGTTCCCTTACCTGCATGTATATCTCATACTTTATACCTGAAGAGAAACCCTCCTCCTTTTATTTTCTGTGCCTATATTTTTCCGATATCACGATTGTTCTGAGCCCATTTATAGCAGGTAGTTGGGTTTAATGGTGACGCGCCCTGTCACCAATCTATAAAGGTTTCTGCCAAAATATATACACAAAAACCTATACGTATAATTCTCACATCAAATTCTTCTCTACGAAAAGCTTATAATTACTTATTATACGCACGTATAACTATATGAAATCGTGCAATTCAAGCTATTTAAAGCCTCAAAAGCCTATATAGAACGTTCAATGCACAAACACGTCAGAAGACTGCAATAAACAGAGACCCGAGCTAAGGGTCTGGTAAAACCCACCGGCCGGCATTGTGGCAGCAGACAGTCGACCGCGGCCCGACGGAGCCAGGTAAATACGCGTTATATATATATAGCTGTATAGCTTATACCACGAAGCCACCCACACCCCTCACATTGTGACGCTACGGAGTAGGTGAAGGGCGCAGTTGTTCTAGAAGAGAGAAAATCGAGTCAGTTTGTCTCGAGACGTATCAGGATTCAGTTCTCAAGTTCGTATGTAATTTCACACGTGCATACAGTATTGTTCTAACTATATAGTATTAGATACACATTCTTTTAAATCGAATCTCGCGCGCGAATAACGCTACCGATTTTCAACCCAACCGATCGGCTCGCGGGACGTCGCGCATCACTTATATATAGGATCTTCTGCGGTGATATCGTTGTGTTTATAAGTGATTGACTGGGACAGATTCGGAATATTTGTAAGTATATAATATATTTGTAAGCTTGTGTTACACGCCTTGTGTATATACCGTAGAAAACTTTCGTCTTTCTCTCGCTTGTCTACGTGTCTGTTGTATTGTTTAAAAAATACGCGATTTTATATAATTATACTCTTCAAAGATTTCAGATTGAGCATAATTATAGGCAGTAAAATGAGAGAGAAGGAAAGTAACTTACAGAAAATCGGCAATACCAAATCTGTGCCGTCAGAAATGAAAACACAACGGAATAAAGAAGATTCGAGTAAACCCGTCGCCAAGGGCTCGACTACAGCTGCCGAAAAAAAATGCCTTTGCAGACCGGCCAATTTAAACAATGCCAAAACATCCAACGAACTGATGCCACCGCCAAAAACGCCAGCAGTGAAAAAGATCACAAAGTTGACTAGTACACCGAAGCCTGAGAAAAGCAAAGGGAAAAAACAAATCGTCGAGTCCCAAGTTGCAAAGCCGGAAATGAAAAAGAAACAGTGGGTTATAAGTGATTTTAATATTGGTCGACCTTTGGGAAAGGGCAAGTATGGCAATGTTTACTTAGTAAGAGAAAAGAAATCAAAGTTCATTGTTGCCATGAAAGTATTGTCTAAAGATCAAATCGTTAAGGCTGACATTGCACATCAAGTACGCAGAGAAATCGAAATACAAACTCATTTAAGGTAATGCTCGTTTTTTTTTTCATCTATTTGCAAAAATTTCTAACGAAGCGTAATAAACAACGACTAAAACTGTATTTATCTTGATTTCAGACACCCAAATATCTTAAGGATGTACGGATATTTTCACGATGATTCAAGAATCTACTTGATTTTGGAATACGCTCCAAAAGGTCAATTATTCAAAGAACTGGACAGTCAGCCAAACCATCGTTTCGATGAAACAAGGTAACTTACATACACCCTGAAATACGTTCTTTTTTAACCAACTCTACCATCATTTCACGTTCTAGAGCTGCAACGTACATTTCACAATTAGCCGATGCCTTGAAGTACTGCCACGCAAGGAAAGTAATACATCGAGATATCAAACCAGAGAATCTGCTTCTTGGAGTAAACGGTGAATTGAAAATGGCAGATTTCGGCTGGTCAGTTCATGCTCCTACTTCTAGAAGGGAAACACTATGCGGTACACTTGATTATTTACCTCCAGAAATGGTAAAAGGTCAGGCTTACGATCACAACATTGATTTGTGGGGAGTCGGGGTTTTGACCTATGAATTTCTCGTTGGTCGACCGCCATTTTTATCCGATACATACGGCGAAAGTTATTGTAAAATTAAGAAGGCTAGCTTCACGTTTCCGAGTTTTTTGAGCAGCGGAGCAAAGGATCTCATTTCTAAGGTATCAGTTGGAAAATGATATTAATCGCATTAAAACACTGAGAAGTAATGATATGTATAAAGACATTTTTCTTTTACAGTTACTGGTTGTGAGGCCAGAAGATAGGCTGACTTTAAATGGCATTTTGAATCACCCTTGGATTGTTAAACATCGTACGACGGAACCAACAACGGACGACTAAGAAGTTCCGCAGAGATGAGATATAACGATATAATTTATAGGTTATTTTGGAGTAGAACACATTGAAAATATTGATCTTTTGAATTTTAATACATTATATGTACTTCGAGCGATTAGAAATTTTAAGAAACATAAATAGAATAGTTCGCTAAATATTTTATAAAAACTATTCAAATAATTTTCTTGTATGTTGTTTGATATATACTATTATAAGTATAAGGAAAAATTGTCGGGATGGACAATCATTAATTAATGCATTTAAGCTTTTACATGATAAAATTTTGTATTTTTTAAATAAATAATTTACTATTATGAAAAAAACAAAAAACATTTTTGAGTTAAGTTTGTTTTTTTCCGTAAACTTAAATTATGAATAGTAACACGACTGTAATAATTAATATATTTTCAGTATTAAAAAAGTCTCATTGCATTATCTCACTGAGAACATATTTTTCGCGCGATTTTCGTACCTAATATATTAATCCGGCCGATTTTTAGGAAACATTAATTCTGTGTATATTTATATTATTTGTATCAAAAAACATTAAAATTTATTTTTATTATTTTTGTCGTAAATAACGGTCATAAAAACATTAAATTTGATATAAACATTTTTTTTCTCACTGTTTTTGTTTCTTTGGGAACCGATTTTATAATAAATAACATTAAAAATTATACTTTTTTAATGTATAAGTAATTTTACACATCATTCGGAATTTTCGTAAAAAAATATTGAAACACCATTCAGATGCAGCTTAGCAAAACATCAGTAATAATGTATATTTATAAGTTTTGATAATACCATTCCAAATCCAAAGTCATATTCCGTTCATTCGCATTTCGGAATTGGTTCCGAATATCCATTATATATAGATATATACATATATAGACAAAAATAAATATGGCTGCACCCGTGCGTTGTGTTGCTTGCACCAGTGCTTTATACGATTAACCGGTACGTTTTCTCTTTAAAAAAGGGCAAAATACGACGTTCAACCTGTAGCATATGCTCAACAGCTAAGCTGAAGAGAAAATTATAATCGTTACACAAAAGGACTGAAATCCTTCGAAGCACTACTGTGCAAGAATTTGACAGTTGTATCAATTGACTCGACTCAAGGTTTTCTTTGATCTTTGTTTGTTTTGACATGTTTGTCAATTTTGTAAACATTCCTGCAAGATAGACACTTGCATCAGTCGCATTGATTATTACACTTGAGTATACTCGAGCATCGGCAGTGTTGGTGCAGCAACATGTGGCTGTTGAAAGAAAAAAATGGTAAATTTATTGGAGGGTTATACACATTTCAGTTTATGCAAGTTTTAAGCTTTATTCCATATTCTGAATATTCATTGCAGGCAAGATTAGATATCTCAAGCCAGGCAAGACGTACAATGTGGGAAGGAAGCAAGCAGACATTGTCCTGGAGAATGATTCTTCCATAAGTCGTGCTCATGCGACTTTGACTACAACGTTGAAAGAACAAACTAGGGTGAATACTGCTTTGAAACTCCTGAATTTGTGGTAAGAAATTTTTCAGCGCTCAATAATCTGTGATAAATCTCTTTCAGACATCCGAAGTATCGTCCATGTGCGTTGTCAAAGATGCCAATTCCAAGTACGGCACTTTTATCATTCGAAACAATGTGCAGATGAGAGTTCCAGCTAATGGGTTAGAACTTGAGCCAGGTGACACGGTGAAGTTTGGTTTGCAGCAACATGTTTTTGCGTAAATCTTGTTTCTTTATTATTTATCAGTCGATTCTTAAGAACTACTACAAGTGTATTATTGAAAATTCTACTTTATTTTAGAGCTGAGTACATTCGTTTTGTATCAGTGATCTCACGTTTAAGTGCAGACCACAAGAAAAAATTGAAAGATATTATGGATAGTATTGGTGGATTAGTCATCGATTGCTATGATGACAATTGTACACATTTGACTGCAACGACTGCAACTTCCACTAGCAAGGTTCTTTTTAGCACTAATTATTTCTTATTTATTTTTATTCGTGATTTTGCAGTTAATGAATGAACTTTAACTTGAAAATTAGATAATTTCTGCATTAATAGCTGGAATACCAATAGTTGACATAAATTATTGGATATCAGTCTCAAATGCTATAAATGCAGATGAAAATCTACCAGATCCCGCATCGTTTACTCTTCCACTACAAGATAAAGGTATTAATACTCAACGAGTATCACTGAAGCCAAATCCTATGCGCAAAACCCTCTTTCAAGAAAAAACATTCATTTTCTTTTCTGAGAAGACGTACAGAGAATACAAAAAAATGATAAAGGATGCTGGTGAGGATAATGAAATCACGTTTGTATTAATCCTTTGTCGTGATATTTAAAAAAATATATTTCTTTACAGGAGGTAAAATTGAGTTATTCAAGGTAGATGCTCCAAGTGTTCCAGAGGATCTTTTTGCTGATAATGTTATTATAATGCAAATAACAACTGAGAGCACGACTGATGAATTAGCTGCATTTGATACAATACTTTGTAAGTTTATCTAATTTTTAAATTATTTATCGAAAAATTATAGTTTATGTAACGGTATTTTGAATAATCTTTCAGATGATAAAATGCAAAAAAAGAAACTCAGAATGATAGCTGAAACAGAGATACCATTAGCTATTATTTATGTTTCAATGGAGCAGTATTGTAATCCTAAGTTTAATTTTAAGCAACTTATGATAAGAAAGAGTTTTAAAGATACTTCCGAAGTACTCGCATTAGATACTCAAGATGTCTTGATGTCAAATCCAAGTAATAATGGTGCCCAAATAAGCGCAACAACTTCTAAACCAATATTGATTCCTGAAACTCAAGATTTTATGCAAGATAATTTATGTGACAACGAAAACGGCCAAACTGATAGCATGAATCTTCAAAAAGCAAAGCCAGTGGAATCAAAAGAAAAAAATGCTAACAAAAAACTCTCAAAACCTGTATCTTCAGAAATATATAAAATGGAAATCGAAGACAATCTCTCAAACGATCTCGACTTTAGAGATAAGAAAACTGTAACTGAGAATTGCTCAAATAATTTAGAAATTTCAAAAACAAAATCTGCTTTAGACACACTTGACGACGATAACACTGCAGCATTAGAAAAACAGAAGAAAGCAGTAAAAAGAAAAGAAGATACAAATGATAGAAAAGAAAACAAATTTAGTAAATTAGGATTTAAAAGGAGCGAAAAGAAAGTTTTGGACTTTGATTTAGACGAGATGGAAATGGAAGAGCCAAAAGAGAAAATTAAAAAAGAAGTTATATCACAAGAAAGAAATCAAGAAATAAAACATGACGTTAAAAAGAATAACAAACTCTTCAAAAAGGTATGCAAAAAAAATGTCTTTCAAACAAAAGTAGAAAATGCCATTTTCAATTATTCTATATATAAACTTCACTTTTATTTTTTTAACATTATTTAAGGTTTACACGAACATTCCAGTAACCAGGATAGCACTCTCGGACATGACAGTATGGAGGCCTAATGTTTAAATTTGTTTTTACCATAATATTTATTTATTTGTTTGTTTGTTCTGTTCCAGTGTAAATAATTTGAAAAGCAAAGCATTGTATGTTTATAATTTTATAACAAAATTAAATAAAATGAAAATCAGTGTTTGCATTTGTACAATTCATTATCAGGTTATAAACTAAACTGCATATAGTGCCAATGTATAGTGCACGAAATTTCGATTATTGAACAATTAAGAGTGAGCAGGTAGTTTTCTGTACACGAATTATTATGGTATAACATAGTTTTATAACAACAAAATATCTTAATTTCTATGAAACACATAAAAAAATTAGAATAAAATTACAAATTGTATAAAAATATTTATTTTATTAGTTGTATAAGTGGTCTCAAATACACTATTATTGTATTTGTTACATTTGAAAATTATTCCTTACAATGTCTCAAATACTTATCCATACAAAGGTTTCTGTCAAAAATAATATGCATAATCATCCATATCGATAATATAAAGTCGAAGTTACGTCTAAATGTCTAAGTTATTGCTAGAAAACATAATGTTGGTACTATCATAAAATTATTTTTTTAAACTTCATTATAACTGTGTATATAATGTATAACTTATATACATTTATGACGAAAGAAAATCACTTATATAATATTAAAAAGTACTTGAAAGAACTTATCAGTTAAAAGAACTCTCTTATAAAAAGTACAAGGTACTAGCAAGCTTTGGATCAGCTGGTTGACGTATTGTTTGAGAAATGAAGAAAGCTAACTTATGCGCATATTGGCAAGGTGCTGGAACTCTTACTGTTCCACTGAAGTTGTAATACATATGACATAATTTGTAAGTAAGTCTTTGCATCTGATCTGCTTTGAGACCAGTGGAATCTTCCAGGACATTGTAGGCTGTTGGCGCAACAGTTCCTTGGCGCACAGTTTGAGATACAATGAAGAAGTCGTACTTCAACGGATCTGTTATAATATCATCAATGACGGTGCCAGCTGGTGGATTATTTTGGTTCAAGAAAAATCTTGTATTGAGGCGTTTCGTGACGATGATAAAACCAAGTCTTATGTGTTCAGGATTAGCATAAATCTTTGACAATATTTCTTTAACTTGGGTTATTTCGTAGTCGTAAACAAATGGAAGTTGCCCCTCGCCAACGCCATCTCTGTAAATGATAATTTTGCTGGGCAGCCTGTTTCCATTGACTCTGTAGAACTCCTTAACAGCGTTACCCAAAAGTTGTGCAAAATGATTAGAAAGTTCCTCTCCTGCAGTATGGGTACTCACTGCACTGTAATAACGGCCAAAGTTTTGATCTAAAGATGCCACTAATGCACCTAAAACAAAACAGTACATTGTTCATATTAAATCTACGGTCGAGCAATATTTCTATAACGATAGGTATCTGCAGATGAACTTGGAATTATTTTACTTACCGAAATCGCCGTTCTTGTCGTGACAAACGTCAAATCCTACTACCATCAATCCTGGTAATATTTGTCCAAGGTCTGTAGTCCAAGGAACACCACCCATCTTACAGTTTAACTGTACAGCAACTTTCGTGGCTACTGATCGGGTATTGGCTGGAGACTTCTGAATTAATGTTCTCGCCATAATCACCTGACTTGGAATCGGTCTATCAACGCATAGTTTCTTCTTGATAGCTGTATATCTCAGTTGGTTGTTGTTTGGAACAACGCAGAAAACCAATTGAGGAACCGATTTGTCCGTTAGCTTCGTAATGGCCTGAGCATACGAATCGGGTCTATCGTTGTCAATTATATTAAGTCTTGGTTTAGATATATTAAACTTCATCTTACTTGCGACGGCTATCATCATTTCAATGAAATTCTGTAACAAAAGAAACCATTTCGCGTTAAATAAAATTTGAATAAATACTGTTATGAATAAATTTGGAATTTTTTTTTATTTTGGTAGCTTACCTTGGCTTCATTAGAATTTCTTGAAGGCGCAATAGCTACCCAATCTGACAAGGGTCTACAAGAAACAGGAATACCGTCTTGAACGTCCACAGTCCAGTCAGCGTGTCTTAATAGTACTTTTTTACCTGAAAAAAAAATTGTCTCTGGTGGCAAAACACGACCGGGCAACTCGACTAAATTTCTATCCAGATCGAAATTCCATTCTCTAAAATCTTGGACGACTTCGGGTTTCGATCTTAATCGGTTATTGAAAGTCAACAGACGTCTGATCCTGGCTTCTGGAGCGATTCTTGTGTGTTCAGCCAATGCTCTCATAAGTTGGAAATTTCCTCGCATATCATCAGTCAGTCCTGCAAAACAAAATTTTCAAAGTTTAAAGAATTACACGCAAATCCAAATGTGATTGTAAGATTGATAATAAAATGACAAATTACCGGTACTGCGGCAAAGTTCAGGTATCAAATATACCAATTCATCATTGCCAGCTCTGCGATCGCGCGCTTTAGATCTTGATACTAGAAGAGGCTGTTTCACATCTTTTATGATGATTTGATACTTCTGCTTGTAATAAGTAGCATACGAAATATCTGAACCGTCTCTTAGTTTAAAAGTGCTTGCAGGACTCCTATTATAATCTACATCATCAACTTTGTAAGTTCGATTGTTATAATCGGTAAGAACAACGCTTCCGATTACTGTACCCGAGAAAGCTCTCTGAAATTAAAAAAGTTAAAAATTAAATCGTTCGATCTTCTACTGCATTGCAGGTTCTTGTATATATACTTAATTTTGTGCATACCTGATAGGTGTTTCTCTGACTGTCATGGCAGTCACGCAAAATATCATAGAGCGTCTGATTACGCATCACTTTGTGCGAAATTTCTGCGCACATGAGTACATCCCTTTCATGCTGTCTGATCGACGTTACATATCCAGGCCATAATTCTAATTTAAATTGTGCAATTTCCACCTAAACATAAAAAATAATATTAATCATCACTCTTAGTTTGTGCATCAAAATACAGTTTTAATCTTACCCTAGCAGCAGCATCGAAATAGTTTCTGCCGACCAATTGGAGATTCAAATTTTCCAGACACTTTCTCACCATTATATTAAAGAACTGAAAGTAGTGGTAATCACCTTTAACAACATCACCTACTAAGCGTATTTTAATATTCATCGCTTGCTTATCCTCCTGCCTTATTGAATTCAATTCCATGGTCTAAAACAAAAAAATATATACTTAGAACAGATCTACTTTATGTCTATGCAGCAAGAGTGTGATCATATGCAAGAATTCTTACATTGGGCAAACGATTGCTGGTGTACAAAACAGTTCCATCAAACAGATAAGCTCCAAGAGCTGCCTTATGAGTACGAAGCAATGATTTGCGCACTATAGTTCTTTCCTCATCAGGTGCGATATCCACTCGGTACTGATACAAACACCAATCAGTCTTACTATTAAGCCTGAAATAGTTAGCTTGAAGCACAACTCTTCTTCCCGTAGTTCCTTAAACCACATAGATTGTTGGATTAATTTTAAATTCATAACTTTCATTCATAAAAGCAATTCAACATTGATAAAACAAATTACCTGCTTTGCTCGTCATATGCACCGGTCTCGTCCTAACTTCATTGACCGGTGGAGGCCTCGCCCTACGTACAGGAAGTGCAGCAGCCATGGTATTACCAGCTGCAGAGAATGTACAATTTTAAAGTTAGCAGAAATTACAAAAGAAAAGTTATTTCTCTACTTTCTCTCTAATCCAGACAACAATTTTCACTTCCAAAAACCTGTTCAAACTCGCGCCGATACCTCATTATTCAGCCACTTCCCAATCCACGGGTATCAGCGAAATTTTAGAAGTATACTTAATCACAATAGCAAAAAAAATATACGCAAATCCAGCGCTTATACATATATATATATATACACATGTATACGCAACAGGTGCGTGTCCCGTCTTGTTTGCAATTCCCGGGAATAAAGGATAAACCGATCGTAGGTTGCGCGCACGTAAACAAAGCCTTTGTCGATCTCGTTTTCTCAGACGCGCGTGTCTCTTCCCTCTTATTTTCTCGAATTCACTCTGCGACAAATCTCAGACGTGCCGGACAGAAAGTAAACGACTTTTTCTCAAATTCGCGCGCGGAAAAATCGTCGAACGATCGCCGATAAACGGATGCGACTTTGCGAGAGAGAAAAACGTAGCGAAGAAAATATACAAAACTTAAGTACCTTCAAGACGAAGATTCTCGTTTCAGAATAAGCAGCTAAAGTTTGATAAATGCAGCAATGCGGTGTAAACAGTTGACGAAGAACCTGTAGAACGTTTGCGTATAGAAGCTTGTTCAGGAAAGATGAGCGACCCAGGCTGGCTC
The DNA here is from genome assembly GCA_020010945.3 of Muscidifurax raptorellus. Classification (NCBI taxonomy): domain Eukaryota; kingdom Metazoa; phylum Arthropoda; class Insecta; order Hymenoptera; family Pteromalidae; genus Muscidifurax; species Muscidifurax raptorellus. The sequence goes on along the minus strand of CM052080.1, from coordinate 36,705,024 downwards.
GGCAACGACTGAAGAGACGAAGTGCCGCACACCGCAGTCTATATATATATGGTCCCTTTCTGAGAACAGGCGAAAATCGACTCCCTCCCTTTCCTCTCCTACTTACCCTCTTAACCACCAAGACCCTGTAGTGTATATATATATATATATGATTTCTCTCATTAAGTTTTCTGCTGTAGATTTTCAAACTTATAACGGCTTATCGTCACCCGGGATTGGCGCTGCCGGATTGTCTCTCAAGAGAAGATTATACTTGCCTAAAAATTTGGGATTATTTTTTCATACTGCTAGTATATTTGTAAAGATGCCTGGTTGTGTATATATATATGTATATATACATGAAAATATTGTGCATTTTCAAGAAACCAAAAATTTTATTATTTGAACATTCGACTATAGTATATGCTTCTACTGCCGACTTTTACCATCTACTTGATCCGCATAGTTTTGTGATAACCAGAACCCTAACCGCCAAGTGTCGAATTTCACAGAGTAAGCTTCCACTCGTACACGGTTTATAATTGTGAAGCAGCGTATTCTCATAGCGTCTCGTCATTTATTCAACAATTTTTCAGATGTATATTTGTATTTAAGGAGCGAAGAGTATATTGGACAGTGAAGCTGTCGAAGGGATGTATATAAATTCGAAAAGGAATTTTCCCATGGTTTGTACTTATAGTTAGAGAAACATAAAATTTCTCCGGAACACAATAAGCTGCTCTCAGTTTTATTGCAGGGAAAGTCTGCGGTCTGCGTTTCAGAGCTGTATATACGAATAGTTGTAGCCATAAAGCACGTGTCCAGCACAAGTATATAAGCTTTCTGGAATATCTTTCTGAGGACTGCTGTAGAACGATATATTTAGCATATGTTTCAAGGTCGAGTTTTCTCAATCGTCGCTGGAAGACACGCCGATGTTTTCATTTTCGGTTGGCTCCACTAGTATATAGTTTTATATTATTATAGCCGACGAGCAAAATTTTATTGCGAATATTGATATTGTTCGCGTTTCGCATTTTGAGAATGAACGTAAAATTTAAAATAGTGATGGATATTTCTTTCGTTTTATTTTACTATAAATTTTATTGGGATCAAAAGCGTAAACAATAATAGAGCGTTGCAATAAAATCAATTCGTTTCTGATTCTTTTTATCATATATATCTTATTTCCTTATACGATACAGCGTTTATTTACAGAATAGGATCGACGACATACAGTATAATCTTGTTATCGTTACTAATTGTAGTGCAATTATTATTAATTATTTTCTTTCTGTTAATTAATAATAACATGTGTTTTCTTTTTCATATATACCTCGACGCTTAACGCAGAGTCGCGATGATGCGCGTCCAAGAGCTGTTTTTCTCATCCGTTTCTCTGTGGATTGTGTCAATTGTTTGTCCTCTCAAAAAAGCCATTTTTATTTTCAATTATAAGCCAATCGAGAGAACGAAGAACTAACATTAGTACTGAGAGCTGAATAGAGTGAATAAACACCGTTGAAAACTACAAAAATTTTACAATACAACAAGCTTGCGTTTGTAGTTTTAAGGAGAATTTTCACAAACATTCGGCAATAATAATAATAATTTCATACAATCTGAACTACACCAGTTAGTTGATTTTTTGATATTCTGTTCGACTATCTATATAGTTTTTAGTTTAAATAATCAAAGCGTTTTTACATTATAACGATCTTGTCTCTTGGCAATTGATGTAAGTATTTGATTAATAAATTAATTTTACGCTTACAAAGATTTCGTTCTGTTCTTATCTTTTATCATGTGTGTGTGTATGAGTGTTTTATAAAAATGACATATATAAGTAAGGCGATGAAAATTCGACTGATATAGTGTGAATTCGACATGTTAAAATTACAGCTGCATCAGTACGAGAATTGCCATCATCATTGACGAAATTTTGAATAAACAATGCAAAACATCAATAAATCAACTATGCGCAAAGTCCTATTGGTCAACGGATTCCATCGAAATCTTTCATTTGAAAAAAGGCGCTGCCTCGTCGCGAAGTCGTTCGCGCGCTTACATATACATGTGTATATATATACGTATTTTTTGTTTGCTTCGTTATTCTCTTTCGCCTTCGCTTTTCATATATCAATAAGTGCGTGTATGCAGATAAATATATACACATATATGTAATACATATACTTATGTACTATTTGGGACGAGTAAGGGAGGGGAAAGGGAATCGGAGCGGGATGTCAGGAAACCTCTGGGTACTTAGACTTAAAAAAGTAACATTGTTAATATATATATATATATATATATATATATAATTATCGTTATCGTTAAATTATTTAATTAATTGATTCAGCATAAATTTATCATCTTGCGTCCATGAAGGAAAAAATTCGTGGACCTGCTCGCTCTCGTTCTCTCGCAATTTTTTTCTCGGATTTCTCTGTCATTTTCTTATTTAATTGTCTCCCCGTTAAAGGGCTATTATATATTACTCCCTCTTATAAAATATGATTTTATTACAGTTACAATTATTATTAATAATAATTATTATTACTAAACAGTATTTTTGTTATTATTAGTATTCCACTTAAAATGTAGACGGTTCTTTCTCTTATAATGTGATGAATTTTGAATAAGTTACATATATATCGCTCGTATTAACTTCTTGTGTATGCTTTCATCAAATTTGGGTTAAACTATTGTCACAGAAGCTATCAATGGCTACATGCTCTGAATAATATTTCACTCAACCGACGAAAGAGTGGCCAAGAGTAACGAATGTTTTGTAAGTTAAAGAGCGATACATGTATATAAAAGGGACAGAGAGAGAGAAAGAGAGAGAGAGAGAGGGGGGGGGGTAAAAAGCGCAAGGAAACCATGCTATTATCGAGCAATAAGGGTTCGTGAACAAGAGACAAATGCCATGCTATGATTTGATGTCTTTATAATAATAAATTAATGTATACAGGATACAAACATAGAATAATTTACGACGCGTTGCACACGGCTTATATATCGCTTTTACCTTAATTCTGTTTGTCTCCTAATATTTTCTTAACCGTTTAACAATGATTTTGTTCAATTGTACTTGAAAAACATTACTACGCAATTCACAAAGGTGCGATGAGAGCGGTTTCCAAAAAGAAAAGTACCACGCGACATCGTTGACTCGACAAGGACAATGGCACCAAAGTGACGAAAATTGGATTATATAGTAGTCGAATCGGTTTATCGATGATTCACCGCACCTATACAATTATCATTTTTTTTCTATTTTAAATGCTTTTTCCATTTGTCATGGTTAAAAGTATAAAAATGCGAGCCATCGAAACGCATTGATGGACATTTAAGAACTCGATGAGTCGAAAAAAAGAGAACGCAAGCTGGCTCCTCTTCCTCCCTTGACTCCTTGATCGAGAATAAAAATTTAACAGTACCGATCAATGTAGGATCTGAGAGAGCCCTTGCTGCTTCAGGGGGAAGCCGAGAAGCCGGGACAAATAATAAATCAGCTTCAAATGATTATTGGCATTACAAAAAAAGTCGGTTTTCGTAAAAAAAAGTATCAAACGATGTGGACAAAAAAGAGAAACTATCGAGATGCAATCGATGGTCTTCTTATATTATGTCGATGGACGAGGGATGAGAAGGTGCACGAAATAACGGTAATAGAGTCTAAATACATTTGCGTGCGTTTAAGTTTGTTTAAGGCGGGTTTCGTGAAAAAAATTCGTACCAAATTTCTTTGACTTCTTATAGTTTAAGTAGGTGTAAATGGCAGTTTCGGCGTGATATACGTTCCTTATTTTTGTCTTTAATCTTATTCAAAACTCTTGCTAAAGAGAGACGCGATAAAACGCGTAAAACATTTTTTCGATAATGCCCTACAAACTCTATGGACAGTGGCATACGTTCATATCGGGCAATAAGAAAGAATGTAACAACGTTGTTCCAGATTAAAAGCAATGATCGAATATAGAGCAGGAAAAAAAACGCGAATTCCTCGTGGATTTAATTACTTTGGTCAAGTCGATCATGCAGTTAACAAGTTGGATAACTTGTTTCCAGCACGGCGAACTACAATTTACTGCGGGACGAGTAATTAGATCCTCGCGAATGACTTTGTGCATTGGACATATGCCGTCAAGGAGAAAACTCGAATGTAGGAGAGATACGAAAAATCAACACTCCCGCAAAGTCAATGAATAATTGGTAGGCTTCGCGATCCGACAAGAAACATCGCGCTAGGACGGATCTAGAAGAATGAAAATTAGAGTAGAACAAGGGAGCAGGGGGGGGGGGGGATCACAGGAGGGGGAGAGGAAAATATAAGAGCCATGATCCATCTCTCTCTCGTTTCTAAAAATTGTTGGCTCGTATATGTATGCGCCATGTGCGCGCAATTTTCGCCAATCAGCACTCGAATTACATACGTGTGATAATATATTTATATGTATATATGTATATGGCAAAATCGTGTTTCTCAGTCAGTCGAGATTGGCGTGTGCGCGCGCGGCAACGTTTTGCACGAGTCGTTATTATTATTATTTCATTTTTATTCAATTAATTCTTTCGTTCGCGTTCGTTTGATCCAGCGTGTACGCACGGTATACAAACAACAAATTTTCCTCGGTTCGCACACAACCAGGCAGACGGACAGTCAGGTAGACAGACAGACAGACAGACAGACGAATAGATTCACACACAGACAGACGGAGCGCAGGCGAAAAAGCCGAGGGTTTGCTTAAAAAAGTTAGAGATGTGTATGTGTGATATTTCGAAAGGAAGCAGCGAGTCGCGGGTCAGGTAAAAAGCTTCGTGTGCTGCTGATCTGTTCATACACGATTGCTCGTTGTTGTTCCTATACTCCGCGAGAGCGAGCGAGAAAAGAGCAGAGCTGTATAATAATGTAGCATTGTTGAATGGGCGAATAACATTATGACAGGTGTCGAATGCGCGAGGTTCTATACAGAAGGGCTACGGCGAAGATGCTGAGCTTGAGAAGGACACGGATCTCGCTGATGCTGCTGCTGCGCAAGAGGTTGTGTGTGTGTGTGTACATATCAGATAGAAATATCAGTGTGTGATAGAGAGCGAGGCCCTCGACGGTCCGAGTCCTGCTCGAAGTCAACGGCGAAGGCGCTCTCTCCCTGTCCTTCCGGAAATGAGCGCGAGAGTCGTGCTCGGCGAAGTCGATGTTTCGCCGCGCGATCTCTCTCGCGGAAGGACGAGTTACAGCGCGCTATTTATACAGTATAGGGCCGTCGAGGGGCTGCCAGATGATGCCTGACTGGTGTGTCTCGTTGTTGCTGCTGCTGCTGCTGCTGCTGCTGCTGCTCATCTACGAGGTGCGAGCTGGAAAGGCTTTGACTGTTCAAGCGTAGAACTCGCGGTTGTGTTGTGGTGCTCCTGGCTTAGGATAGGCGTTTGCCGCTGGCGATCTTCGAGGCTCGTCGAGGGCGTACGAGCCTTCGTCCTTCTTGCGCATCCTGTACACGATGAACATCACCACGAGGATCGCGCAAAGCAGTCCGACAACTGCTCCTCCGATCACAGCTGAAAATTCAAGAGTCGGTCAGTTGTTCAATCAATATATTTTCGAGGGTTTGGAGTAACTGCGACATACCGAATAGCACATTAGGCTGAGTAAAGAAGGAACTCGCTTTCTCATCGTGTGTCTTGTCCATTATGTAGACGGACGATGTATCATCGGATCCCCCGTGTCCTATGTCATTGCCTGGAGGCTCGACTGCCTCGACTCCGCTGTCTGGTCGATTCACTGCATCGATGGTCGTCTGGAAATGATGATTATCGATTGGTAGGTTGTTTTTATCAATTTTGCACGAAAATAATACGAAATCTCATCGCAATTTTTACCCACCTGCTTAGTCTTGTATATCGTTTCCTCGACGACTTTAGGTTCAACCGGTTTGTTAGCAACTGGCTCGATGGTGTTATGATGGTTAAATTCTGGAAAAAAGTAGGAAAAATCATGATACACCCTCTAAGAAGCAAAAGAGCAAAAAATAATAATAATCGCACCAGTACCATCGTCACCGTCTTCGTCGTCAGGTCCAAGTCCACTACCCGAGGCCTCGAGGTCGTCGCGGACTTCGCCGCCTCCTCGACCCGAACCCTCTAGGTCCTGATCGTCCAGGTAGATATCATCGCCATAGGAGTTGTAGCCTGTGCCTCCCGTCGACTTGTCCTTTGAGCTCAGCTCCTTATTTGTGTTCTGAAAGAATCCAACGTCATTCGATTATTACGCTATATGAAACAATACTATCAAATTTTGATAAATACTGGCTTTGACGAGTCTCTTTTTTAGACGAGTTTACCTTCGGCGGGCGGGGCGCGAAACGTTTTTATTTCGCGCAGCAACAAAAAAAATCGTGACTCTTCTACTGCGCAGTTGCACGTGTGTGTACACCTTTATTTTGTCGCTTCTCTCGACAATATATGTATGTACTACAGGCGAAACGTCTCGATCGAAGTTTTATATCAGACTGCGGTTCTGGACTTGGCAAACTGATATTATACTCGTGTGTCTGCGCAGTTGTATGTGTGTGTAGAGAGAGAGAGAAAAGCTCGTTCAAAAGTCATGCGCAGAGTCGCCGGTGTATGTTTTCTGGGTCATACGCGTCAGTCATTGCGCCGAAAGTTATATACGACAGAGAGAGAGAGAGAGAGTCATCCACGTGTCTCTCTCTCTTGGAAGAGCTGTCTCTCTCTCTCTCTAGTGAATGGAGGCGTCGGCTCTTTGTTGAAGATCGAATTTTCACGCGGCGGTTCTGTCGAGGAAGCTTGAAAAGACTCTTTTGTCTGTGCCATAAATGCTACTTTCACTTTTCCCGCCTTTCCCGCAAGCTCTACTTGCAGCATTCAATATTCTCCGAATAATTCAGAGCTTGCAAACTCGATGATCAATAGTCGTCGCCTCTCGACTCGAAAAGACTGGAGGAGAACGTCTTGAATATTATAACGACTGATAAGAGAGACATGCGCCATCATCAGCTGATGAATTTGATAAACACGTATATCACACTGTATACTCATGCATTGCTCTGCCCAGCTGATACAGACACATATATACATACAGTACATACACAGAGAGGGTGTATTCTCTCTCTCGAAATACAGTGCCGAGGATTATTGTTCGGGTGCGGTGCATATATATATATATATATATATATATATATATAGGATCTGATTTTTGAGAGAGAGAAAAAAAAACGTTACCTATATATTATCTCACTTGACTGTGCACGAGAGATGAATTTCTCGGTCTCGAGAAAAAGCTGCCATCAGCCTCGCGCGCAGGTATATATTATAGAGTCCTGTCCCCTGGGTTCTCCCTCCTTCGAATAAAGATCCCGAAATCCCAGCGCGGCGGCGCTACTGCCGCCGATTGCGGATATCGACGTTTTCTCGCGGGTATATAGCTACATTTTTGCGCCCGCGCAGAGCTGCTCGGCTGTCAATTAAAAGCCGACACCTGGACATCGCAGCATCGACCTTGGATATCTCGAGAGGGCGAGATAGCGGGTAAGGCTACTGTTCGCGATATGCGGGGGTGTGATGGATCATGTGGAAATGTAAGCCTGAGATGCGTGGATATGGTGCGGGAAGTGGACGGTAGGGGGCGCTGGGAAGGACGATATCAGAGTACACTCCCTCGGAGGATTGACTAACAGCGCCCCCTGTAGGAGCACGCATTCGGCGTGCTTTTCTTTCGAGGACTACGTTGATAGGTTGAGAGAAGCGAAAATTATATATGTATATATGTATGGTTCGACGATGTGTGTATCAAAATGTGAAGAAAATAAATAGAACGATATAGAAACATCGGCGAGAGATTTTTTTTTGCATACGCGAGAAGCAATCGATATATATGCGGACAGGGAGATGAAAGCCTGGAGCATCGGACGGTTTTTCATACATATAAAAGCGACGCTGCGCTCATGCATTCGAATATCCCCGCGGCGGCCTATATTTTATCTCCCGGATACTCTCTATATAACCACAACACACGTGCGGCGACTGTATCAAAGAAAGAATCGATGCTTCGATATTCGCGCACGACCTAATTTTGCTATCTCGCTTATTGTGTGTCACAGAAGTGACAACAAAAAAAAACAGCTGATTCTCTTCAAACGTCTCCAAAGTCTAATCTTATTGACTGTACAAAGGACCCGTGTCACGAGGGAATAAATAAATTCCTTGAAACGTCTTTGTTGGGCCTCCATGAAAATTTTCGGAAGCCCGTATATAAAAAAAATTGACGGCGAGTCTGACTCTCCATGCAGGCCTTTATTAAGGCCAAGTGTATCGATATATAGCATAATAGCTTCGCGAGATGAGTACTTTGAAAGGCCTGTCGTGTTCGACTATTTTTTCCCTTTTATACATCAGTCTCATCGATATGGAGAGGAGACAGAGACGATGCTGAAATTTTCGCGACGTTTGATCTACCCGCAAGTCCGATGATAAGCCACTATATACGAGTCTCACGCGATAACACGAGTTCTACCTTATCAGGCGAGTCGTCCTGCGAGTATCAAATGGTAATAAGGATTTCCGGAAATGTGCATAAATACAAGTATTTTCGACAGACTATAACCATTGTATATCATTATATATCAGTATTATCAAAAAGCTGCGTTTATAAATATATCGTTAACCGGTAGCAGCAACCGCAGAAAGAGGGTGTCTAGCGCTGATATGGCGCTGAGAAAGAAGCATAAGAAGAGGACACTGTCTCTCTCCGTCGGGGCGAGAGATCCGAGCCAGCCGTGAATCAATACAAGGGCCGGCAACCCCCAGGACGCCGCCCCCGGCGCGGAAGCTTGCGCGCGGCGCTCCCTCTCTATACTCATCACACACGCGTATGTGCCACCTTCTATATACACATGTAGCTATATAACCCCCTGGTATAGTTACACACTCTAGATTCAGAGCTGCGCTGTTGGAAAGTGCATTTTTTATTATATACGTATATAGATGCGCCGAGCTTGCAAGTCCAAAAGCTCGCACGTATACAGAACTTCGATCGATTAAAAGAAGCTCATCAAGTATACGTAGAAGGATCATCTTCCCTGTTTTTTTTTTTTTTTTTTGACAAAGCCAGAGAGATCTGCAACCGGCGCATATTGTGCGATGCATCGATTAACGTCTCGTGCGTATACACGCATATATACGAAGGGGAACCGCGAAGAAGAACGAGGGTGCGGATCGGCGAGTAAAAGGAGACGACGAAACGCGAAGCCCTCGATCTTGTATATTATACTCCGAAAAAAGCGCGCGGACGGCGAAGAGAAAAAAAACAGACGAAGCAGAGAAAATTAGTAGAAACAACAATATTTTCCAAGCTTTATCGGCGTTATAAAAGCCAACGGTGTATATCTGGTGCAATCGGAGCATCCAGCGAGTTAGCCGGGCAGCGAGAAGAGCATCGGCTTTAAAAAATGGAGGCGTTATATTGTAGGGAGGGCGATAATCCACACACACACACACAGCGTGATGTATGTATCCATGAAGTTTTTTTTACTCTTTCTCCCCCATCGGCAGCGGATTACAAGCCAGAAATAGGAGGACACGAGAGTTTAGCACTTGTACACAAGATTATAGAATTTTGGAATTTTTCAAAAAGTGACGCCAAACAGGAATTCCAGCAATTAGGTGCACAACGAAAAGACGAACGGAGAATAATTTGTGCTGACCGCCTGTAGGTTAGAGGCATTATTGAGAAGGCCTTGTTATTCCTGCGCGCGAAATACGTGGAAAAAGAGAGTTAGTCCCCCGTGGCTCGAGTCCGAATCTCCCGACGACAGCTGCGTATAGCGCAGCAGTCCCCTATTGAATATATACATCAGCCGGCGAGAAATGGCCGACAGGCTTTTTCGAGTCTTTCTCTCCCCTACTTCGAGTCAACGCCCAGAGATGAGAGAGAGAAAAACAGAGGAAGTGCGCCAAGTCTGCTGCAACCGCGTGTGTATATACAGGAGTAAAACCGAGACGATGATGCGGAAGGGACGGCGGAAAGAAAATATTTCTTACGGAAAAGCCGCATGTGCGTGTGTGTTATAACGAAATTCACGGAGCTCGAGAAAATTTGAAGCCACGACACTAAAACGCCCATCAGGCGCAGGGAGATTTGAATCTCCCGCGCGAAAACTTTGCAATCTGATTCATCCGCTCGTCTTGTTCCCTTGAAGCTCTGTAATAAGGAAATGGCGCGAGTTTCTTCCTCGAGACAAGCCTTTTCAGATAGCAATTATACTTTTTTCTTTCACGGACTTTTGCCGCTGTGTTATATATTCGGGAAATGACACACTAAGAATAACTAATATTATCGATTATATTTGCGTGACGCGCACGTGTGGCCCTGAAAGTTAACGATACGTGTTAATTAAGAAGCATTTTCGATCACAATAATATTATTGAAGATATCTATGCCCATGTAATATGATTGTAAAGATTTTGATTAGAAAACTAATTTTAGCTAAAAATCGTTAATTTTTCTACCAGGAAAGTTCCCTGCTTTAAAAACACATGAAATATCACTCTGTTTTTCGATTGATATTGTAAAAAGTCTCGTGTATATACATATATATAACAGCTATAAAACTGCGCATATATCTACACACGCATATAAGAAGAAGCTTGAGGCTAAATCATTGTCGGACATGGCGCTCGGCCAGAGAGAAAAATCTCTCGAGCTCGAAAAGTCACGAGCGTCGTAAAGAGGGCTGCCAGGGCGCCGAGTACGCCACTTTCGAGCTTGATCCGTTATCCGGCTTGAATAATAAATATAAGCGTAGTATCGATGATTCCGAAACTGCTATCGTCGCTCTCCGCTTAATTAACGCGAGCCGGACTATTGTTTCTTTCGAAGCGATTGGAGTTTAATTTCTCCGTAATTTTTTGTATTGTTATCGTTGTTGTATACAGCGGCGGTCAGATTTTTTTTTAGACTTTGCTATATATAGATTTTTCCCTCAGGACTTGCAGTGTTATATTCTTTCTTTACTGCCTCAATCTCACGCATAACACTTTACGGCCCGCGACAATTTACATCGCGAGAGATAAAACTCTCTCGTATATATAGTATTGTGCCTGATTTATAGTGCATCAGCTCGGTTCGATTCAACTGTCCAACAACAACAATAACAACAACAAAGCGTAAAAATTTACAACGAAAGTGCCTTGATGGGCTTTCCTGTTTCGTTTCCGACGGATAAACGCAGTCGTCCGGAGAATCGATGCTGTATATATACGATATATATATATATGTTCAAGATCGAAGAGAACCGATTAAATGATAAAAAAAGTATAGCTACACGTTAGAGCAAACTTTTTTCATTTCCAACGCATCATCCGGCACAACTTCTTTCCTAATCTACCGTCACCGGCTGCAGTATACACACAGCGAACTTTACCGCTCCGTCATTCTGTAATTGCTGTAAACGACACATTTTTTTTCTCCCAACATCAAAGTTACGCGGCCTAATCGAGCAATGCAGTCTCGTTAGATCAAAGTTGCCGCAGGTGATGCTGCAGACGATATGCATCTGCAGTAGTAGCTATATATATACGGGTATTTTTTCCCTTTGATTATCATCCTCGGCGCAGCTCTTTGACGCCGCACTCCCCGATATATATATAAAAGAGAGCTTTGATCGGCTTCGTCTCGACTCTCTCTCCTCCAATTCCGAGATTTTTTTTCTCTCTCCCGAGTAGCTTCTCCTTCTTCTTCTTCTTCTTCTTCCCCGTAAACACCTCCTCTGATATTTCCTTGAGAGAAGAAAAAAAAAAGATACAAAAAGAAGTTCCGGGAGTCATCCGAAGGAGTGTTATATATTCGGGTCAATCGCGCCGCCTGATCTCGATTTCGAAGCTACTAAATCGCGATAATAAGACGCTGCTCTCGTTCTGTGCAACGCACGCGAGCTTTATCTTCAATTAACGCGCGGAGCATATCGGGCACTGGGTTTACCTTAAGTTATATACGAGCTTTATTATAACATATACACTTTGCAGGTGAGTTTGAATTCAGAATTTCCGAGTTTCAAAAGATAAATATTTAAGTCGAGAGTTTTCTTATCGCACAATAATATATATATATATATATATATACCCGAGAAAGTCACACAGAAGTAGACTCATTCGCTCTGCAGCTCTTTGTCAGCATTTCGCGCTAGATTTTCCCTTCTGCCCTTCTTTCGGTTACACTACTGCCCTTCGTCACTATATATATACGCGTATACCGTTTTCTCGCTTTGTTCGGCTCACGCGCGCTTTGCTTCATAATGCTGTATAGAGTCGTTTCTACGATTTCCTCGTGAGTCTTTATCAGGTCCGTCGCGCGGAATTCCATTGTCTCCATTATAGCGCGTCTCTCGCTCTCGGAACTTCCTGTCTCAGTTAACGCGTATATATATATATATATATTGCTTTTCGTTCGCTTGTTCGTCTGTATATTACCTATAGTCGCAGCTTTCTTATATGGATTTTACTGTGACGTTGCTGTTGACGTTTATATTTTATTCGCGAGGGATGAACCGAATATATCCGTTATTATTATATTAGCATGTGTGTCTATAGAGGCAAGTTGATCTTCGAACGATTACAGGAAAACCGAGTCGGTTGGATAAGAGCCAAAAGTCTATGTATGAACCGACTTTGTGTATATAAGGGAGAACATACGCGCGTAGAAGAAGAAAGTAATAATGTATGTAAAGCCACGTGTGCGTGATATTTGCTTTTGTATATGTAACATTGTATATTAAAAACTGCTGATAATAATACGTTTGGGAAATGTTTAACAATTTTTTTTAAACCTTTCTATATTCAAGTTATACGAAAAGGTAGACCTTGGCCAACAGCATATCTATTGTCGCCAATGGAAAATCTATACTTATAGGATGAAAGTACGAACATTTTTCGAAAGTGATTTGTTTCTAGAATAGTTAATTTTCCATCGATTTTCTTTTTTTTCAATCGAAAACATAACTTTTGACCTAAACAACCGCCTTTACCACTTTTTTAGTTGAAATTAAAGCTCTTTTCCCGTACTATAATCCTATAAATATAGATTTTTCGTTTGCACCCTCGGACAACAGATATATGCTGTTGAACAATGGCTACAATTTGAATAATTTTTGAATAACAAAGGTGCGTCGAGGCCAATATATTTTTCTAGTGTTCCATAGTCTTTAAAACACGAAAAAGAGAAGATATAGAATTTAACTTTCTTTTTAAGCAAGTGATTCCGGCAACTGACTGTTTTTTATGGATTTCCTGCTCATATACTCGAAAAATTAATGCAAAGATATTAATTCACGAGCAACGATACATTATTTACCTGCCGGTATATAAAGTATATAAAGTATATATAAACCACGAAAATCGTTCGTTGCGCAGAATATTATTATTACTCTTGCTTGAATGTATTGCTGCACAGAGACGAGACAAGATTTAAAAAAATAATACGTGTACATATATGGAGCACACTGCACAGCTTGAAGTTTTCAATAAATGCAATAAATTTAGCGTAGACACTGTTGGCAATTTTTCCTCGCTTTTTTTCATGGCGCGAATAATCGAATCACGTACACGACACCAGACAGACAGAGGGAGGGGTGGGAGGGGGGTAGTACTGGCGGCGGAAAAGTGACCCGGATTCGCTGCCGCGAAGCGCCAGAGAGTAATGTAACGACGATACTCGCATGACGTTTCTGCAGCTATTTTGCAAATGCATTATATAAATGTATTATGCACGCGTGTGTTGTAATATATACTCTGATAACTTATTTTGAATACCAAGCACCTCTACAGCTCTCTTGAAACTTTTCACTTCGAGCGATAATGTTTTCGCTTCTCTCCCCGAGAGATGAGTTATATCGATTGTTTAAATTATCGAATCAACGACTTTGATACTAGCACAGAAAATTGATTAGGGACGTGCCATAGAATGCAAAAGCCTCGCTATAACGTAATCGAAAAAATATTGCTCGAGCTCTTAAAAGAGATCGATATATCACGTTCCAGTCTTGACAACTTCGACATATCCTTCGGAGAGCGCGCGAGAGAACGTCGCTAAATCTTGTCATCCCTTCAACGCCGTTCGAATTTCAATGACCCCCCGCGGGAGATTGGAAGAAGGGAAGAAGCTACTATTTATGCAAACTCGAATTGCCGTCATATATCGACAAACTCTTGAACACCTATGAAAATAGAAGATACATCTAAACGCTTTACTATATTAGCGGCTCATCGTATTATCATCAAAGGGCTATAAATGAAAAATGCGCTGCGGTTAAGGGAGTAAAAAGAAAGCATCGAGGAATGAATGGCTTTCTGTATACTATATAGCTGCAGGCTGCAGAATTGTCCCGGAACATTTGGAATTCCCGGGTGACGGAGTATGCCGCGAAAATGCACGCCGCGAGAGGCAATATAATGCCTGCCGATCGAAACGATCGCCACGTGCTACCTCCGATCGGTATTTCAATATCCAGTATCCCTCCTTTCTCCCTCCTCTATATATATATATATATATATTTATTTATATATAATCTCTCTTTCTGTAATGAAAGGCTGCAAGCAATTGCTATCCGAGGAAGCTCTTTATCGTTTTATCCTCTTATCATGCCTCCTTCGTTTTTAAGCTTTGCGTCTACGATAGCATCCAGCGGCCTCCAGCTATAGGTTTGATCCTTTCTTGCTTTTTGTAAAACCGCGCTACATACTCGCTCCCGTTTCGACCTACTGGGTTTTCATTAAAATCCCGATATACCACGCTTACGGGGCTCTAATGATGAATCGACTTTTGTCTTTCTTATATAATTGTAGGTTATGTACTTTTGTTCGGATAGATATCTGTGTATATGGGTGTGGTTTTCTGATATGGAATCGATGCACAAAAATTGCTTTTCATTAAAACCTTGGCAACATGTTCTGTACTCTCTAAACTTGAAATAGAGTGAAACAGTTAAGTTTCACTGATTAATTATGACACAATCCTGCACTCAGAGAAGTATTTCTTTACTATAAAGAAACGATTTCTTAAAAGTTAATACGCGAACTTAATACACTATTTTTGACCTTCTAAACAAAAGTATTGTTAACAATATTACATAGTTTGAATGCAGCCGTAAAGTTTATATTTAAGAAATAGTTATGAATAAAAGAGGTTAGAATCAGCATTTTTAATTTATTGACTTTAGAACTGCATTTAAACTATATATTAATATGAAAAATACTTTTGTTTACATTTTTAGTTAGTTGTGCATGCTGGAAAATGCAATTAAACTTCAATAATAGCGTTATAGTAAAGAAATACTTTTCTCAGTGTGGCAGAAACAATCCCACACACCAGCAAGTTCTTAAGATTTCGCCACAAGAAGTTGCCAGTTTATGAGATTCTTTCTACCATGTGATCTGTCCTAACAATAAAATCTACGCAAACAGTTTTCTACTAAAAAAAGGAATTCTCCATTCAATGTATTCGTGTTGATTCGGATGATCAAAACTCTGGAATGTTTTAGTTTAAGGTGACATTTTTATTTTTAACATCGTATAGTTGGATAATACAGCGCAAATTAAAAAATAGAAAATATAAAGCATATTAGAAACATTAATAGAACAAATGTTCTCAAGGTTAAAAATAAAAATGTGTATTCTTGGCTCTCGATTTCACAGAGCAACACACCCCCTACAAGTATAACGCCTTTATTACAAATATCTTTGTTCTAACGAGGCGATTAAGTTTCCTCGTTAAGATGTTCATCGAGTGAGTCAAAAATTAATACACTGCACTAACCTATTTCCGACACGTACGATTATACTCATGACGCAAACTACAGAAAACGAGAGAAGAGCTGTAAAAGTAGCATGAAAATCTAAATCCGTAACGTCTTATTTCGGGAAAAGCTCGCGTCAGTGTGCAGCAGCAAGCTAATTCCGTTGTAGCATGTGCAGCCGATGTATAAATATCCCAAGTTAATTTTTCAGATATCGAAAGACCCACACGCGAGCAGATATGTATATATAAGCAGGATGAAGTATCACAGGCTTGTAGAGCGCGCAATTGAGGAAATGATGCAGCCATGGACCGGACAAAGTACAGAGCTGCTTGTCTGTCGGCTCTCTGTTTTTCTTGCAGCGAGTTTATGCAGCAGTAGCAGAGCGCGCGAATTCAAGTGGCGGAAAAAGCCAAGAACTCTCCTTGCGCGAAATTTTCACGAGCACTTGTGATGTCTCTGGGCTTCTCTCTCTCTCCCCCTACGCTCGATATATGCTAACGAGCAGCTACTCTTCTTTTCCTTTCATTCCTTTCTCTTCTCGTATATCTCTCTCTTTTCTTTGTAGAGAGAGAGAGAGAGAGCGAGAGCGAGAAGAGTAAACTTCTTTCGCTAGTCTCTTAAGGCTAAGTCCCACGACTCTTTTACATTTCTCTCTTCGATCTTTCCGTCGTCGTCTCCGCCCTTCCGACCATTCAATTTTCTTTGAACTCGAGTGGAAATACTCAAAGTTGCCCCGGGGATGACGAGTATTGAACTCGACATTTCGCAATTATTACGCCAAGGATTCAATTAGCGAAGTGAACTTCCACATCCCTCGTCTTCATTGTATGATTGTGCAAAAACAATAAAGCGCGTCAACACAAAAATGTTTATCCATAAAACGATATAATATGAAAAGCTATTCCTTGTCAATACAGCCTCAACGCGCGGCCGGAGAACAGAGAGGAATAATAAAAAGTTGCCGCGAGAAAATAAGTCTTCCTGAGAATGAAAAGAGGAGAGAGAAAAAAAAAGAAAATGCGTATTGTCAGTATAGAGCCGCCGATGGCACGTGTGCTGCGTGAGATATATATACGAGCCACACGTCCGATCATTAACCGCTGCGCGCACAGTATACTGGCAACGGAGCAGAAAGGACTGAAAGTCTCGCGGCGGTTCGTTTATATAGCTACTATACTGCTGCAACAGCGACAGGACAGCATAGGCACAAAGAGAAAGAGAGAGACAGTCAACTGGCGCCTGTCCCTCATGCATTAAACATCCGACGGTGCAGCATAGCAGAGACACTCTCTACACATATATATAGCCCCCCTTTTTCCAGCCGTGTGATTTCGCGCGTAAACCAGACTCCGAGATATAATACTTGTAATAACCTCACGCATGAGTTTATAAGATAGGTACTGGTATTAGGTGTGGTGATGACACCTCGAATGTATTGTGAACTTGATCATCTTCAGATTTGGTTAATTTTAAGTTAGAACCCTGGTAGAAACGGTGACGACATGCTCTCTAGAATTTGCGAGTTTTTTTAAATCTCGGTAGAAAATCGCGTCCAGATATCGCCGAAAACCCTGCCAAATTCAACATGAATTCTGGAGTGTTTCTTCCGAGACGCGACTACCGCGTGTTTGCGTGTACACCCATAACCTAACTTGAAGTGGACTATTTCTATTTTCCAGCCTACACTCATGTACGAAGTCCGCGAAAAAGTAATTGATAGTAAATAAGCATTGAAAAATTGAGGTGTCGAGGCCGGGATTTGACCCTGTGCACCCAAAATCTCTAGACCTACGCTCTAGCGTTGAGCCAATTCTGCAGGCATACGCGATTGTATTCCATCACGCTCACATTAGCTGCCTCGATACCGAGAGGAATAACAATCACTCATTGCGATTTTTAATCAGAACGGTGGCGTTTTCCATCAACAATTTTTGTAAAAATCAACGGACAGAATTTTCAAGTTATAACACCGATGATAACTCCAGTGCTCAATCGATAAAAGTTGTTCCATTTTTCCCGGGTTTCCACCGAGCCGGGTTTCGCGATCTTCTGGGATCCTGACTAGAAATACTCGCCAAATTTCTACCAGGGAAGGACTGGGTGTATTAATTACTGGTTCCCATTGTTGCCGATATACAGTCGTTGTTATATATGTGTCTAGACTAGAGTCGAATAGAAGTTTAGACGAGATAGATCCCTTTGAAGTTCACAACTCTATCAGCGCTACAGCCACGATTGCTGGTAATTTAACGGCTCGTACACACGCGATATGCGCTTTGAAGAAGACACGGTGTTGTACGTCTTTGTCTGTTGTTCATTTGGAAAATATGAAAATTGTATTGGAATATTATAATAAGGGGTACTGTATATAGATTTTAGAACTTTGTTTGTGGAATATATTTCAGTTAAACTAAAATAATAAGTATGCATCCCAAGGTAATAACTTTGGTTAACATCATCTACAGTGATGTGCATCAATTTCAAATGTCCACATTATGATGGAAAAGCAGGTATGTTTCCAGCAAAGCTAATATATTTAACATAATATACACTATTAGCTCTTCCGGATATGAAGTCTATCTACTTCTCATCAGTGAATAGATGCATAGAACAAGATAAAACACTTGGTGTCAACACACCTCTATATACATCTATGATAATCAGGTCTTCCGTGAACGCGTTGGTAATTTCAAAGATTTAAAATTCAACTAAAGCAAAAAAATAGTGTCAGCTATTCTATTGTAAACAAGAGACTTGTCCATTTGGAATGTCCACAAAAGCAACTCTGTTCGATCGATCGTTTATGGGCTCAAGTTGATGCCTATATACTCCCACTGTATTGATATTGAGCAAGAAAGCGGTCTTCGCTCTTTATGCTCCTCGAGAACGACGACAACGGCTATTTTGTCCCGACTTATCGTCCAGCACGTGCTTCCGATACGTAAACAATTCATTTCCTATCGAGCACGATTTTTACTCACAGTTTGCGAATGAATTCATTTTTTTCAATAAATGAAAGTCAGGCGAACACTCGATGACTAATCCAACAACCTCCACTAAAATGTGGAATACAGCGATGTAGCACAGCATATATATTACATTCTACTATCTCGCGCAACTCGTAGGCCCCAGACAGATCAATAATATCCATGTATCTATACAGATAAACGACGCTCTCTCAGCTTTATCAAAAGCCAATAGAGGACAAAACCTCGATTGTCAGAATGTGGATAATGCATTATATATATATAGAATGGATAAGCATCTGCGTAGCTTTTGTATCGTTGGGGTTCGAAATATATCGGAGTTACGTGTTGGTCTTTTACCTCGATAAAACATAAATTAATCTCTTGAAGCTTACATTAGCATTGATAAGATAGTGCAATCAACAACCGGGCAGGACATTACTGAGCTTGGTACAAGTATAAAAAAATCCTGCCGTAATAACTGTCGATATATTGCAAATCCAGATGCTTATTTATTCAGTAAAAAGTGCATTATCCACTTACCGGCAATTCAGGTTTCGTAGACTCTCTCACATTGTTAAAAATAAAATAGTGCCTATAAACGCACCCAACATTGCTAACAGAAGACTAGAGAACAGAAAAGTTCAAAAACTATTTTGTTTCGCGGCTATTGAGGCTAGCCTCTATGTTACGACTCGACTCCACATGCTCGTACAGAGTGTGTAAAGAATTTGAATTACTAAATAACGTATGACTCAATGAACTACGTAAGAAATAGTTACGATTACAATGAAAATATAGGTTGTAGCAATATCTGCATTTGCAAAGGAAACATTTCCGATGCCACATTAGAATGCTTTTGCGTTGTTGTCATGTGGATGGAGAAGAAGAGAGACGTGCGACGTTCGACTTATTTGGATCCGAGTTTATTTTAGCACGAAGAGTACCCGTGCAAGCCCTTTTCTGGAAATAAGCATATGCTAAAAAAGACTGGAGAACTGCAGAATAGGAGCTTTAAAATAAATGACGTACCGAGTCGTGTTTAACTCTTGCTATTATTTTAACCAGTCTGCTATGCCTATTTATGTATAGAAATAACATTTGCAATAGCTTTTAAGAAAATAAATCTTTGAAAAAACTGATCGATTCAACAAAATTTTGTTCAATTTGTCAAGTTTTTAGTCCAAAAATACATCATTCATTACTACCAACTCACGTAGTTCAACATTAAAGCATCCCGAATGAGAAACAGGGATTAAACAGAATTCGGTTGAGATGTTCATTAAAAGTTGGCAGTTTTGGGTCCTTGAGTAATTAATTTCGAAATCTTCTTAACGCGTTTATAATTCAGCCAACGCAATCCATCGCGTATAACCCGCCAAGCAATAAAGCTGCTCTTCATCATGGTTATACGGCTGGAGGATTACAATAATTTCACTCTACAAATAATTGACAACTGTGCTACCGTCGTTTGAAAAAAATGCGTGATCCCGGTTGAAGCATATATGTAAAAAAAGAGAAGATTGATGGTAGAGATGTACACGCAGAGGGATATATAATGGCGATTCGTATGCAGGAGCGGCCGACATTGTGGAAAAGAGACCGGATTAATTCGAATGTCGTTGGACATGAACACACACGCGGTCCCTCCCAATCGTTATACATACACGTATATATATATCGGCTGCATTCGCGGTTGCATTATCGTGCCCGATTTGCATGTAAAAAAAAATCCGGCGCCTGCTCTTGTCGAGCCCGCCTTCAGCCGTCGATATATGTTAAGTGCACTTGTGCAAATGTATACCGCGTGTGCTTACACATATCTCTGTATATATGCGGGCTTGCTTTTGATGGGTTCAGTATTTCAGTTTTGCGAGGAAAAAAAAGAAAATTAAACAACAGGGTGTCACCGAGTTCTCTAAAAGTATATGACTCATCGGCGTTTACTCATCGATACGACCTTACTCGTCAAAACCAGCTAATCAGACGATTGTCCTATATCAGTAGATTGATCGAAGAGTATACCTGGAACATAAAAGAAAAGGAACCTCGTTAACACACATGCGACGTACATTCAATTCTTTTATAGAAATCATATATATGTATTTAGATTTTACGATAAAAAAAAATATTTTCAGAGGGGATATGATCGCTGCATACACGCAGAGGGTATTAAAATTCGTGACGTGTAACATCAAAGCTGTGCGCGTGGAAGGAAACGCTGTATAGTTGCAGCATACACTATGGGCTGGAAGCATAAAAGGCTTTGCACGACGAGGTTGAAAAATTCATCGGGATGGAAGATACAAGTTCCTTCCACCAGAACGAAAAATCGCCTTATCCTCGAAATCCCTTTTTTAAAAAATGATGATATCGAAAAAATGAAGCACCTTGAAACGACGGTGTCTGTTTCTCAAGTTTATCATCATGCTTTAGAAATTGAAAATTATTTTACTCATACAAAATTTAAAAATGTGTTAATAAGTACGGTTTTTATTTAATTTATTAAAAATCACCGACAGAAATGCTTCGATATTTATTTTACTTGAAAATTGGTTTACTTATATTGTCAATGAGTTTTTGGACAATTTTAGCTTCATGAAGAAAATTAATAAAACCCCATTCATTAAACCCTTTGTCACTCTATATCCATTTTCACGATAAAACTCTGCATTCAATGTTTCTACAAACGTTACATCTTCAGCGACCTATTTGGATCCACTTGTGGAGCAGACTTCGTTAAAAATGAAATTTTTTTCTTTACGTATTCAATGAAAAGAACAATTTTTAATTCTTTCT
This sequence comes from Muscidifurax raptorellus, assembly GCA_020010945.3. NCBI lineage: Eukaryota > Metazoa > Arthropoda > Insecta > Hymenoptera > Pteromalidae > Muscidifurax > Muscidifurax raptorellus. The sequence goes on along the minus strand of CM052080.1, from coordinate 36,683,468 downwards.
ACTGTTCCAAGTTATCTATAAAAAAGTGCAATTCATTTTCAGTACAGTCTGCTTCACTTACAGCGAATCCAGATGTTTGCATGTGCACAAAAAGTTTTAGAGCGAAAATTGAATGCACCATTATCGAGAAAAGCCGTAGTAAGTGCGGCCTTTATCGTCCAAACGGATAGTATATAAAGTGAGCATTTTACACAGGGTGAACGAGGAGTTTAACATTGTTTCTGCACGTAGAGAAAATCGTTTTAAAATTAATAACTATACGTGTAAAAAATTTTGTTGAGTGTTATACAAATTTCAAATCGTCCCCATTGGACAATTTATTGAGTAAAAAATCCGACCCGCTAGAAATAACCCGTCCACAGAAGTGATGCACACTGTGACCTAGGTCTATTTTCCAAAATAATCCGCAACGGCATCTCAACCAGTGCACTGCACCTCGGTCCACAACGACGACGACACAGGTCAGGGCCATCTCGTATATCCACACATACCGTCGTCGTCCCTTGCGGCAAGAGAACGGAAACGTAAAGGAGGTCGCCGAGAGATTCAGCTGAAAATTTTTTTTCGTCGCTCGTCGATCGGTCAGTGCACTTGCCGCTTTAGTACACACACATACACGCAAATACACACACATACAAAGCATTGCGCATTTTCTCCTCCAGCGATTCAGCACCGCGCGACGAATATTTATACTTCTCGCTGATGCTCGTGCAAATAATAGTATACGTGCATGTGTAACTGAAAAGGGATACCGCAAAGTTAACAATCGGCTGTTACACACTGTACAATTGCGTAAGCGGTGTGTCCTGTGCAGTTAGACGCAATCATCATTTAGCGACGTCTCGAAAGTATATGTATGAAGAAAAGTTGCGAAAGGCTAGACTTTTCAGTTCAATGGAGCTCCAGCTCCATATAAGCGAGACTTCCGGCTGTATATGTATAATATATGCGCGGGGACGTGTCGAATGATCGCGACTGGCAGATTATGACCTTCGCAGTCGTCGTCGTGCTGATGCAGAAGAGAAAGACGGCATATAGTCCAATCACGATAATATTCTCGGCTTAGCCGACCGCGTCACGCGGCTCTAATTCGCGCAATTTCCCAATTGTCGATCAAAGTGTATGCATGTATATATATATATATATATATATATATATATATATATATATATATATATATATATATATAGGACTCCCGAGTAATCGTTTCTTTTTTTTTTGCAATATTGTTATACGGTTTCGAGATTAATAGGCGAGATCAGCTGGTTATACGGGGAAAATCACATCAATCCTCTGCAGAATAGCTGTGCGCGGCAGTAGCTTATATATCCTTTTCTCGGATATGCGGTATATATATATATATATATATATATGTATGCTTCGTGGCTCAGACAAATGGCTTCATAGTATATTGCGTATATTATAACCTATAGCTCTATTTTCAATGCAACCTCGACGCTCCAAATTTATTAATGCCGCGCAGTAGTGTGTAGGTTATATTCAATCTTCGACTCTGTGCTTGACTATGGAAAATCGCTTTTCCACATCAGGATTTAATGAAATTTTGAATGACCGATCAATACCAAGTCTATATCATTTATATACTCAACGATGATAATCGAAGAAGGTTCCAAACTCACAATCACGTCATCTTTTCAATAAAAAAAAATCGATATTCCTTGACGCGCGCATATAATAAATGACTGAAATGGGCAATTATTTATAAGCCACACATACTCGACGGCGCGTGGAGGCCCGAAATCGGAAATTGCACTGGATCGACAGGGGAAAATCAGACTTTTCGCGCGTACACACACACAAACGAAACAAAAAAAATAGCCGCGATAAAACGAGCGAAAAAACAAAACAGCGAGCAAATAGGCGGCTGAAAAAACAACCCATGATGGTATTATGTGGCGGAGGACAACGGATATGAAATCGACAGCCTATATATATATAGTTGATCGGAACGCTCGCTTTATGAATATTTTTCTTTTAGAATTTTCTTCTCCTGGGATATCTCACGTTGATTAGAACAAAGATATAATTACATTTCAAACTGGGAGAGTCGTCATTTGCGAGATAAGAAAAGTCAGCCATCAGTGAAAAGAGATGATGTACCGTGGTAAAGTGAGAGAGAGAAAAAAAAGTCGCCTTATATATATATAATATATTAATATAATAAAATATGCCTTATATAATATATATGTATAATACACACACTGACACGGCGTCGATCCGCCGCTGAAGATAAGGAGAAAAAAAAACTCGCTCCGAGGAAGTATACATTCTGAAATATACGTCTGCGCTCTGATGTGTTGCACAGTCGACTCTTTCTTTCCTAGATCGATAATCAGGCCTTTGCTGGGATCTACATAGTATACGTCTGCGTTTTTTCTTGCAGCTGATGCGCAAAAATGGTGGTTAGATTGACGAGAGCGATTGGGAGATTTTCTTTCGTGGAATGCGTTGTTTATTAATGAAACATCGCGCTGCTGATTATATTAATTATTTATTTCGTGCTAAGGAAGGATTCGAATAAAAATTAAATAAAAATTGTTATTCCGTCCGCCTACGCTTAAAATTCTTCAGTATACATGCGTTTGAAAAAAAACAATCACAGAGGTATCTCGCCGTACTTAATTGGTATTCGAACGTGTATGTGCAGAAGCATAAGCTGCAGGCGACGCAATTAATTATACAAACGTGACTCTCACGCGAATTGCATAATTCGGATGATATATTTAATCAGTTTGTATATACTTTTAAATTAATATACAGCATTTTTAATAAACTAACGAACTTCTCCCCTTTTTACCTTTCATTAAAAAAAAATCTGTCTCTCATTAAAAGCACCACCGAATAAGCTCTTCTTTAAAACACAGCAGTATAGCTGCGCACAATCCAAATATACACGCGCATCGAATTTCCATTGAATTATCTGATTGCGTAATCGCGCGATTCTCAATAGTTGCATACAGGCTGCACAGAGTATATATACACAGTATAAGAATTATACAAAGCCCCTCGGGTAAAATTCAGTAATAATCTTGGCCGAGAATTTCGCGCGTGTGAAATTGCCTAATCCAGCCATTATTATACGCAATGCGTGTGGGCAAATTAAGCCGAATAACACCGGCGACTACAGCTAATACGCTCTATACATATATATATATATATCGCACAGCAGCTGTGTGACCTACTCCAGCATCAGCGCCTTGTCCTCCCCGCGCGGCAGAAATCACCTGGTCGACTTGCTTCTCCCCCCCCCCCCCCCCACGTGGTATATTCAATTTTCCCGCCGAGAGAGTTCGACGCACTCTCGTATAATTGCTCTGTAATAAGCTTATATATGCATTTCGCTCGAGCCACATTTCGCGCTCGAAAGTGTAAATGGACTTTCATCGATATAGTGGCCTACTATGGAAAAAAAATGCGAAAGCTTCATTAGCCCGCGCGATTTTCAAGCTCTATCTGGACGCAAAAAAAAAGAGGAAATAGTTGCAGCATTTTTATCGCCCGACGATGCTGGAATGCGCTGCACAGCCGAAATAAAGTTTCGAGAGACTCGCTGCCAGCCAGACGGGGGCGTTTATCTGACGGAAAAGAGAGCATCGCGAGTTACGTAAGCGAGCTGCTGCTGTGCTGTATATACTCTAAGAGAATTTAGTCGTTTTGCCCCCCGGGTAATTAGACTCGGGAAATTATAAAGCCCGCCAAAAAGCTCGAGAACGAATCCCGAGCCGTTTTGACATAAAAGCTCGATAAAGAATATTTTAAGTTTGCTGCGAATTCGTTCGTCACACTCTACCGGAAAGTGTACGCGTGTGTGTATGTGTATATATAACGCTTTTGCAATTACAGTCGCGGCGCGACGACTAATTCTCGGAGAGAGAGAGAGAGAGAGAAGAGAGACGAGGACAAATGTTCGACGACCCAAGTTTCCAGCTCTCGAGCTTTCCATTAGCCGCGGGAATTTTCGAATTTCGCGACTACGACCTACTTTATTTATATTCTCTCTAAAATTTCTTTCGGCGTATATAATACCTGCATTAATTTATTCCATTACGCAAGTCGGAGTTACGAGTGTGTTCTCGCAGTTTGTTATATGTAGGAAACTTGGAAAGCCCTCGTTATACTTTAATAATAATACTTCCAGAGCCGTGTGTCAGGAACACATTAGACCCGAAGAGAGAGACAAGATATATTTTTCCACTATATATATACAACGCGCAGAACCGCGAAAGCTTGCCAAATTGCCGAGAATTTTCCGGGAAGAGAAACTGCCGGAGAAGAGATGGAAGGATTGGCAGAGGACGTGCAAATATTTGTCGAGCCTGTGTGAAGATCTCTGCAGAGCATCAGAGAGAGAGAAAGAGAGATTCCAGAGACGACGTCGACTAGTCCCACCTTATCTTTCGCCGCTGCGATGCAGCAAAGCTCTCCTTTGGTAAATTTGATTTTCGAGCGCGACTGATGGCTATTCCCAGAACGACAGCGAAGCTTGTTAAATTAAAAAGCCCTTTGCAGATTAACTTTTTTATACAATATAACAGCCTGCGCTACTGCTTCTGCGCGTCTATACCGTCGCCTCCCGATCGATCGGTTTCCGCACTGATGTCTCTTTTCCATTACATGCTTTTGATGAATAATTCATGATATAAACGTGAACTGCGACTGATTGACTGACCAACGCCGGTATGCAGCAGCTGTGTCAGAAGATACGCGAAGGTCAGCTGACGTAAGCGAGATGTATACTCACTCGCTCGCCGATTACTCATCGATATAATAATTATTTTTATCTTTTGATAAATATATCATCGAAATGCCACGCGCGCGCGCGCGCGTAATGCTTTACTCATTATATAAAAGTCATGTGAATTACGAAAGTTCGCGATTCAAAAATAAGAACCGAGAAGGTGCGGCTTATATACACACATGCGCACCAAATGCAATTGGCTGACCTACCTACACACTCGCATAGACATATACTTATTTCCTCTCCTCCTCCGCAACCTGCTTCGCAGCCGCCATCGTCGTACTTTCCTCGTTTTCCAACTTCCGGCTGTTTGAATATATATTCGATTTTCGCGCGGGCGTAATATGCGTTTTCTCATACATTTAGTATAGCAACAGCAGAGTTGCGACGACGAGACACTGCGAGAAACGAGAGGAAAAAAAAAGCACCGCAGCTATGCGAGTGAATTAAGGCCGAGAGAACGAACGGGTTCAGACTACACGTAAGTATATATATACGACCGGCTTCGTGTCCTATCGATCATTATTTTTCCATTGGACTTTGTGTGTTTGCTTCTAATTGGGAAAGTCCCGTAAGAAATTGCTCTTGTTTTTTTTATTTATCTGTATCTCCGTATACCGAGAAACGCGATATATTCTGGTGGTCAAAACACCTCGTGATACACACGACTTCGTCGAGAGTTTGGTAAGTGAAGATTCGAGGGGTTTTCATTAAAAATCTTTTTGATCGCGTAAACACGAGACGAGCTCTATATTGTAATACAATATAATCTATATTAATTAGCAGTAATTATGTATTCGGAGCCAGCTCTCGATATTCTGTTTCCGAAACTACAAATAACGTGATTGAATTTCAGCTTAATTTAAATTAATATTCGAAGCTGATATGGCGTACATAACAATTAAATCGCGAGGCGCTTCGTTTATAGGCTTCGTCCTGTATAGTGACTCGAGTATATATACGACTGCGAATAAAATTTGTTCACACGCGTAAAATCTCGAGCAATAAACAAGCAAATAGTAAAAATAATCAAATCGACTTGGCCTCGCGTGAACTTATATCGACTATAGCGCACAGCATACGTCTCTCTCTCGTCGATATATAGGCTACTATGCGGCAGCGTATGGAGCGCGAAAAGTTATTTATAGGAAAATCAGCGAACCACTGCAAATCCGATGGGTTTTCTCGTCGCGCACAAAGGAAAACTGCGCGTCGCGACTATACACTACCGCACACATTATATATATATATATATATAACGGCCGACTTTTGTCCCTATAGCTCTGCTCGAGTATAACAACAATCGAACGGGCGCTTTTCAATAATGCATCCGTTCTTTTCTCCCCGTACACGCGCAACATATATCGATATACGCGTAAACACACACACACGGCAATTACTTATATATATATATGCGAAGTAGCCTGTGATTGGATTTTATCACCGGCGAGTAAAAGTTAGAGACCGGCTGCACCAGCGCGCAGACGTCGCCATAAAAGGCGCTCGTGATGGCGGCCGGTATACAATTCATTAACCAACCGCTCGGGCCTGTATATATATGTGTGCGTGTGTGTCTGTGCGCGTGTGTGTCCGTGTGTGTGTGTATGAAACGCTCGAACACGGCAGGAAGTCGAACGTCGTCGGTCAGATATTAAATGCACATCTTTCGGGTGAACAAAAAAAATCGGTATACTTAACCAAAAAAATGTGCACATCGTGTAGGTGTGTACGCATACTGTATATATATATATGTGCGCGTGTATGTGTGTGTGTGTGTGTACGGCACAGGATCTCGCGTTACGGAATATCCGGCGCGCGCGTCGTGTGGCTCTCCATCGTGTGTCCTATAGAAGGATGGAGGCGTGGATGTCGACGTGTGGTAGGACCGGTTTTCATCCGACTCGTTCTTTCTCTCGCTTCGCGTCAAGATGCTGCTCTCGCGACGAGCCGTGTGTTGCTCGCTTCCAGCTGCCAATATTGCGATCTTATATATATATATATACACACATTCTTTTTTTTTTCATTCAGGTAACAATGGATTGTATACCGATATTTCTCAGGTGTAGACAGCCTGTGAGATGGAAAAATTTCTCAAGATAAAATTCACCGGGTTTTCGGCGCAAGCGCAGTACACTTTCCTTATTTGTTAGTGCTAATTAGCAGTTGCAGTAATTAGCCTTTCCTGTTTATCCAGTAGTCCGTAGTGGTCAGCATCAGTATGTATGTATATATATATACACACACCTCGGAGAATTTCGCCCTGCTGTGCAAATATTCAAGCAACTATAGAGCCCCTGCGACGCGTCGATTAATTAAAGGCATCAGCGAAACGACGACGACGACGAGGCTCACACTATACATATAGTGTTGGACGGCGCGCACGCGACATAATTAAATTAATCGGCGCCGGTCATATATTCACTCCACTGTATCATCGCCACTGCACTCTATACGTGACCTCGACCAATCAGTCTACGGTTTACGATGGTATAAAGCCTCGTCATCGCCGAGATGCCTGACCACGTGTGCAGTACTCGCTGTGTGCAAAAAAAAAAATAAAAAAAAAAGATCGAATCCTGGAATTTTCAGATGTCGTACATAAACACCTCGATCTCTCGGGAAAGAGAAATAAACAAGAGTGCATATATCGGAGGGAGATTGTATGCGTATATAAGGAACGATAAGGGGACACATTAGTGTGCTGTAAGTACACGAAGAGAAATACGAGAGTGCTCGAGAGATATCAGCTGGAGAAAGAAGTATAGTAGTGTATATATATATATATATATATATATATATATATATATATATACGGGAGTGAGAGAGAAAACATCGTAAAACTCGAGTCTGTAAACAGAAGCTGTATAATGCTCTCGTGATGGCGGAAAATCTCGTGCGGATCCAGCGTAATTCCTCGATTCTCTTACGGCTTGTTTCGAGCTGCTTTTAGGATGGCCATTATATTCCATTCACGAGGAACATCTCTCGATCCTACTCTCCACAGTATATTATAATATATATATATAAACCGAATCGTCGGCGAAGCTCTCGATAAAACAGAGACAAGCTTTATCCGGTTATATTAACCTACTCTTTTTTTCCTCGACCTCTTTTCCTGCTACACATACACACCTTCGCCAGAGATATTACAATACAGGAATTCCCTGTGGAGGAAAAGCTTCTCGACAGGACGCCAAAAGTCTATACGCGAGAGAAGAAGCGTCGGTTCTCTCCGCGAAGCAGTAACCCAGAAACGGGGAGAACTGGCGCCTACAAGTGCATTTGTACGGTAATGAGAAGTCTCGACGGCTGCAGTGTGTATATACATTCTGTCGATATATATACACGTGGAGACGAAAAATTAGACACGCGCACGGGCGTCGGGGAATACGTAAACAAATGCCCGACTGAAAAGAATACGTAAACAACTGTATATACACGCTGCTGTTATCTACTTAAGTCTTATCGTCCGCGTCTTGTTTCTTGTGAAATTCACGCTGACAGAATTGGGTTTATACGAGAGAGTGTATATGCGTATAAATATGAAGGAGTGAGACTCACGGTTTTGGGGTTGAACGATATCGACTTTTTTTACGTACCTGAAACAAATAAAAAGATTGATCGACGTTAATTCAACATAATCATATGAGTGTATTAAGGTCTGATGTGAATGATAAATTTCAACAGAGGGGGATTTTTCCGAAATATTATCCGCCTTGAAAAACGAGAGAGAGAGAGAGAGAGAGAGGACCCAAGTGAATTGCAGGAAAACTCGATCATGTTTATTACACCCAACGGAACGGTTTATTATCCAGTTTGAACAAAAAAGTTAGCGTTTATTACCGTGACGTATTTGCGTGTCACTGACTCTCTCATTCGATTCGTCATTGTTCACGAAAAAAACGTTTAAATATCATGTATACTTCGCCCCAATTTCAAAGTTAAACACGGTTAATTTGACTTTTATTAATTTACTTATATTTCTCTACACGTGACATTGATGTTGCGCAATAAGGAAACACACAGCCATTAAACTAATGGTACTATGCGGTAGGTAAAAAAAGTGTCTATATTCATGAGAGCAAAGCAAATATGTATAGTTTCTTTTACTGATGAGTAAAACCAACACTCGTATATATAGCGGGTGAAAAAAGACGTGCATATATATATTGCGACGGGAAATTAGCGGTTGGTTGTAGAAATTGTGCTCGCGCGTCAAGAAAAATACATTCACTAGTCTGGGAAAGCAGCGCGGTGTAAACTAAAATATTGAAAATTCTTTTATCAACTTTGATTATATCTCGTGGAAACTTAGCCGAAGAAAGACTGATAAAAAACGACGGCGTTTAGGGGGACTTGTCCTTTGAGTTTGAGCTTCTTTTATTGATTGGCCGGCTTTGTGAAAGTATTAAGAGAATTAAGTTTATCAAAGATTCGACAGCTCGAAGTAGCAACTTTTAAGATTCTTCTTCAAGTTTCTTCAATAATACAATTCTGAAATCTCATTATTTTCCAGTAGTGGTATCCGCTGTATGATAAAAATGTTCTATAGTCAAACCAAAAACTAATATACACAAAGTTTTACGTACATAGAAGAAGAAGCAACATGATCTAGTCGTCGAGAGAAAAAGGCTTGAAGGAGAGGAAATGATATAAGGGTAGGGACTATAGAGAAGGTGATATAGAGGGGCAGCAGCAGGAGGAGAGCACCACAGCGCTTCCACAGCAATTTCTATTCTATTTCCGTCGACGTGGCAATGCCGTTCAATTATAGACTGCGATATTGAGAGGAGGCACGTTTTGCCAATAACTGGCACACAGAGCACGTTAGTGAAAAAGTGTACGAGGAGTCGAGATAGATAGATGGGTAGCTTGATAGATAGAGAAATAGTGCTGGTGTTCGATAGTCCAGCTAGATGTGTTCTATATCGCCTCATCCGTATCCCCTGTTCAGTATAGCTATATCGACAAACGCGGCTTGACTTGCTTGTGTCTTACCACATCTAGATAAGGAGCGCGAGACTAATCGATACACCAGAGAGCAGCCCTTTCACCCTCCTGTCGAGCCCCTTTGCTTCGTCGTTGGCAATAATATCGTTGGGAACTGCATGTACGTGAGTTTCTGTCCATAGTTTCGATCAACAAAAAATTGATTGTTTCAAACGCGATGTGTAATCAAGTTCAGCTACATAATACACTGTGCGATTGTATACGTTCACAATCTCCGATCAACATTTGAATTACGTACTATACTGTTTACTGTGGTTTTCGAACCAACAATTCGAATCAAACGAAATGAGCAGTTTATAACGGTGAGATGCATTGAGAGGTAAATTGAGTGTGTTTGAACGCACTGCGATTGATTAGGGGATGTACTTTCAATCGACCCGTATGCAAACGAATCAGCGAATAAACACACGTGTAATTGTTGGTAGACTTTTTTTCTTTGCATCACAACAAGAAGAGTAAAATAATACTTTTGAAACAAAATTTGAAGAGGAGTTGCCGCACATAACAGCGCTATATTGCACTCTGGGAAATACAGAGAAGATTGAGAGCCGTTACTAAAGCAATGATGAAGTTATACCGAGTAACTAAATTAAAGTTACGCGGATTGTCTGACACAAGACAGACGTTTACAGCAAATTGTTCCAAAGTTATTTACCCACCTGTAGACAGCGTTAATGTCATCTATGTATATTTGACTCGAGAAAAAGCATATACAGGAACAGTGAAGGGTAAAAAGACGAGAACATATATTTATACACATCTCATCAATTGTGTGTCCAACGTAGTAGGGTCCATTCATTACATAAAAATCACAGCTCATTGGCTTAATCGATACACACACTACATAACAGGAAATCTCCAATTTCATTAAATTCGAATATATAGCCTTTCTCGTCATTGACATGAACTGTTGATGAAACAATTTAACAACAGTGAGTTATAAGTAACGCGATTGATTCAATAAAAATAGTCGATGGAAAATAGACTCAATATCTGCGCTCAGCAGTAGAATTGATACGATGATCATAATACACTATGGAATATCAGAGATAAAGAGAAGCCCAAGGCGTAACTTGCGTCAATTATCTCCAATAAGAAGACCAAATACGCGTATATAATTAGTTCCTGTACACTAATATCGTTACGTGAAATTGCATCGCCTCATATGCTGCAGGTGAAACTCCGTCGAATTCTAATATAGGTGCAGCTTTCGGTATTCAATTATAGCTGCAGCCTAATATGCATATTCCTAATGGACTACACAATGAGCTCTCTCTCTCTATACTTCGTTCATTTAAGGCTCGAGAAAAAGCTTTTATATATACCTGTCTATCGTGACGACACACTATGATGCCCCAAGAATATATAATTGGCCGTTTAGCCTGTCATCGCGACGCGACAATCGAATTTACCTTCTACAAAGGGAAAATGTGTACCCTCTCTCTTTCCGCCTCTGTGTGTGTGTGTGTGTGTGTGTGTGTGTGTGTGTGTGTGTGTGTGTGCGCGTGTATGTGTGTTTGTGTGTGTGTGTGTGTGTTCCGAAACAAAGAAAATCATTGCACATATAGGATATATATAAGACGTGGCTGAACTTTGTAGAAAAAGACGGAGAAGACACATCTCTCTTGCTTTCAGTCAGCCGCATTGCAGGCTTGATTTCTCAGCGAAATGGCTATTATATCCAGCGAGCTTGCTGATCCGAGGACTTTGTTAAAGGACAAAGGCCAAAAGAGTTTAGGGACAATGGCAATTCTCCGAGCGCACTTCCTCTCCTCTCTATATGCTCTGTTCCGGATACGATAACGATGGAATTAATTGTATTTGAGAGCGCTCGATCGCTACGCCCGTTGACACATATATATATATATATATATATTTTGTAAAAGTTGCTCAAATCCGTTTAGCGAAAAAAAAACAATCCCGGTGTATTTTTCAAGGTTCACGGCTGTTGCCGACCTAGTTCCCCGTGAGCAGCGTGTGTGTATATACCGAAGAACTTTGGACCGTCTAGCAAGTTTAAGATGCTTTGCATACTCTTTGATGCTCCTCAAATCGATTAATATTCATAACTTTCGACTGTTACGTCGCCCAGCGAGCTGATGTGTTTTTCGCTCGTACAGTTTCATGCCGCCTCACACCACTTGAATCTCGCATGAAAAGAGGTCAGAAATTTTCGAATATGCACCGAAGCGATAACTTCTTCAGAGAGAACATAATGTCAACAATTGCACAAAAGCTTCTATACACACAACTAAATACATCGAAGACTTATCTCTGCACTGGCGACTCCACAAGCCATTCATAGAAAAGCAGAGAGTGAGAGAGACAGAGAGAACTAGAGGCTGTGAAAATATAGGAGTCTCTTTACGGAACCCCCACGTCGCTATAAATCCAGAGAGACGAGAATTGAATCCGCACACATGTGTGGTTGCACTCGACCGATTCACCAGCATGAGCAGCAACTCGCTTCCACTTCCTTCACTCGTTCTCTCGACTACCACAGCCTCTGTCCGACATATACAGACACATGACTGAGCATAAACAACATGGATCTCTATCTATCTAGCAGTCCGTCTCCCTGCATCTTCGTCCTCTCCCTCTGTGTGGAATCTATTTTTCCTCGAGACTTGTTAGGTCTCTCCTCAGCAAATATTTGGGTTAATCTCCCACACGGATGTGACATTCCGTCATGGAAAAGTACAACAATTTCACAAGAGAGCTTTGGCGTTTTGGTCAATATGATTCATCCGTTCGCGCACGACTTGACGAGATAACGACGTCTTGCTTTTCCTGGTAAACTGCAATAAAAAAGACAATTTTTTTTTATTGCAGTATTTAACACTCGACTGCGGAACGGATGCGCCGGGCAAACAAGCTTGCGCTAAATGTGATTCTTTGCTCGATTCGCTTTTCGCATGAAATGTTAACGCTGCTCCTATACACAGTCGTGTTGTTGATCCTGCTTGACCTTTTCAACGCAGAGAGAGAGAGAGAAAAAAAGCACGTTTCAATATGATTCGTTGGAGCATCGCTAATTACTCCTCGTTCCTTGTTTACACATGGCTGCTGCTACGAATTATTGAGAGAGCATATGCGCACGAAACGTTCGATCATGTCTGTACATATACACATACGAATCTCAATTTCGTTAAAATGTTTGACTTGGAGTCTGACGTTTCAGACACGTTTGAAGAATATTTCGAGGATTAACACGTGTATAACATGGAGAGACCATGTGTGTATTATTTTTTTAAATTATCATTTCTCGTTTCCAGAACCTGAAAGAGTATAGCCACACACACACACACACACGGGTGAGCGACTCGGTATATACACCTTTCATCTTTCCGTCGCTCGCGTCGACGACGAGAGACCGTTTACGCAACGATTTTTCTTCATCTACTGCGTGGGCGAGGCTGTATAGAGCTGATGCAAAGGCGCGGCCAGCTCACGCCAAAGTTCACTCTCTCTCTCTCTTTTTCGTTTAAAAGCCTATAGCTATATGCACGTGTGTAGGAGAGAGATGAGAGAAAGCCGTGTCGCGGAGCGTTTTAACCGCGAAATCTAATCATCGGAGAGAGAGAGAGAGACGCTTTTGCTGCAGCATGATGCACATGTATTATATATGTATATATATACGCTCTTCTAGGAGTCTAAACATTCAGAATGGAATTTCTGTAAGCTGAGATAGAAGGGCCTATTCGACATTTTTGGCTCTTTTATATGCATAGAGATAGACATATTTTGTATATAATTCCAAGTGAGTCTCGTCGTGTTCACGGAGTGAAAGGAGAATTTTGTGTCTGGTGTGTTGCGTTATATATATATATATATATATATATATATATATATATATATATATATATATATATATATATATATATATATATATATACGCTCGATGATTACATCCCGAAAGCGAACGACCCAAAAGTCGATTTCTTTGGAAATATATGTGGAGAGGTTCATCAGCAGCGTGCGCAGCGATCGAGAAATTGCTGGAATAATTGATTATATCGAGAGTTTTCAAATTCAGTAGTCGAAAGCGAGCATATGTATGTATGTGAGACTTTCGCGAATTCAGCGCTCGAAAAGCAATTTCGAACAGCAGTTTGTCGACTTTGCGCGAGTCTCCCTAGTAGTAGAAACCTAAATGCCATTCATTCACAAGCGACAAACGCGTTCGGAGTCCGAAACTCGGACGCGAACCTTCAACCGAATGTCTAATTACAGAGCTTGAGAAAACTCTTTTATGGTGGATATGGGTACACTAATTGTCAAACTTTGCAAATGATGTCATGGCTCTAAACCGAAAAACTAATATAATATGAGGGTATTGCGTTTGTAGCATACAATTACACTTGAAACTTTACTTGTGAAAAAGCTCGTATATGTGTCAATTATCACTATAAAGCTGCTGTCGTCATCAGGTGTAATTTTTCTGACCACTTATAACGTGGTCTAGCCTATCTGATGAGCAGCGTTGGCATAGGTGTCGCAGAGACAACTACAATACCTAAAAATTATCTAGATGGCGCTACTATCGCGCGAAAATTGACTGTTTCAGATCTTCCCTCTCCAGAATTTAGAAGAGCTGCTGCTCAAAATCGAAGATCAGTGGCTGTACATCGAAGGTACAGTAGTTCTCCGAAGAATCTTTCGAGTGATCGAGGGAAATAGAAAAGTGCGCCATCTATCTTCACTACATAGTTACTAAAAACGATCCTACCATTTTGTCCTTTTTCTCCTCTCTGTGCGCACATCAGAAGGAAAATTCCAACGAGAAGTTTCCTCCTGGAAATTCGGATGGTTATATTACACTGTCCAGTTTAAGGTCGCGTCATTTCTCCGCAAGTTCATCCCGTTCATTTTCATAATCATCATCATCATTTCAAAAGATTCGTTTGAGAATCAAATTTCGCGATGCGAGTTTCGTACATTCCTCATCATTGAGGGAATAAACTTGTTCCGCTGGAGTAGTAGTCAGCGTGGCCTCAATTAAAACTAGCTGATTTCGCACTGCGACGGCTCATATTATACTTAATGAGAACAAGGAAGAGAGAGACAGTTCTTCGCTCGATCATTTCTGCTTATAACGAGCTTAATTCCGTACGGTTACACGTTCGACTCTCCTTGGTCAATTGAGCGAAAGAGTTCACAGCCGTGATTGTATGTATATAAAATAAATTCTGTGAGGTGGAAAAGAGATGAAAGTATATATGTACATATGTCTAGAGAAGAAAAGCTGCACATAAGCATCGGCAAAGATACATCACAACAGCGCTACTAATTAGCATTCGCGGTGGATAGTTGCGTGCACGCGAGGGGTATATAACCGCTTTGGCAGTATTACCCGACCTTGGCCAGGCCGACATCCGCGGCGGTGGCGGCTGAGAGAGATAGTGCGCCATCAGCAGATAACCGATAATCGAAAATCTCGACGTTCATCTCTTCCAATTACCCTCTTTCCGACTGTACCCTCAGCTATGTGTGTCTGCCTCTATCTCTCCACCTTATACCCATCGATCTACCGCTCGCTCTATACCATTACTTAAGCAAACACCCTAATTAAATTTCACTTTTTTACCCCCTCTCCCCTCTCTTCTCTAAAAGATTCCTTTATAACGAGCATCGCATTACCGCACACGTTCCCTCGGCATCGACGCGTGTGCTATATAGCTCTCGAGCGTAATTTTATCGGCGCCAGAATCCTAAAATAATCAGACTTTGTCGGGGTTATGTAGGGTGGCGATGGTGTATATAGCATACTGTACACTGTGGTTATAATCGATCGGTGTCACGCGCGCGCACCACATAGCTTACGTCGAAGGAAGAGACACAGAGCTACTATACTACACTGGGCTGCAGCTTGTGTATTATGAATATAAGGCTTGTGCACGACGCTGGGAGAAAATTACGCTGAGTGCTATAACTATGTATATATCTGTGCAAAGACGCGGTTTTGGTAATAATAATGAAGGTACCACACGAGATTACACGACAAGCTACAGGGAAGCTGTATTATTACTACTATACTTGAATTTCGAAGGCGAAACTCGGCGAGGTTATACTAGGGTCGTCGCCGGCGCCGTTGAGTATTATTTTCAGCTCTATTATAATCCGGAAGTATACACGGCAAAATGCGCGCGATCGATAAAATTGATTATACCTACATAAGCATCGGGGGGATACAATGGCACTCTCTTTAGCCGATGTTTTTCTTCTCCGCTTATACGAGGATCCCTTTTGTGTCGAGAAAAAGTGGAAAGCTTTGCGCGAGCTGCGCGTTTTTAACGCATAATTGACAGAATCATTTTTAGATACGACACTTCCAGCTGTCTTGTATATACGAAGCGAAGCGGAACATTTTTTTTTTGTGTAAAGCGTAGAGCTTTAGATTCGGTATATTTTCGTCTATAATTAAGCCGTATATAATCTACGGCGGAAGTTATCGATTCAAGCTAAAGATCGCGATCGTGTTCTGGAACGCTATGCCGTTATATAGACACACACACGTACTAGTTTTCTCCGCGCGATCGTGTCTATAATATACGCGAGTACAAGTGTGAGTATTATACAGTTTATACGTATACACGTGGGAGAACGTCGGTGGCATGGATTTTTATCTGTGTCTACATTTTTCATCTTTATTATCCTTTTATCTCGCGCCGATCGATAATGAAAGCTGACTCTATCTCGCTTATATGTTCTAGCATTCGACCTGTACAACGTTCGCTCTTTTTCCCCCCTGTACTTCCTCTTTTTTTATTATGATCATTATTATTGTTATTTTTCAACCACCACAATCTCCAGCTACGTAAAACTGTGTCAGCGATATTTACGCAGGCTTGCTTTGCTCTGTGCCGCTAAACATTCGCTTTCTTGCTGCGCGAGGATGTATATATTTAGTTTCGGACTTTCCGCGCCCCTTCGTGTTCCTGGAAATTTCATACACTTCTCAGACAAGCGTCCTGTACTTTTTTTTACGTTTCTTTCTCGCCTTATCGGTTCGTCGTGTATGTGTATATACGTGTACGTGAGCGAATGCGTTTGTAGAGATTTTCTTTATGTGTGAGTCCGCGTTTTATAACTTGGAGGGGAATCCGTAACTCTGATTTTTTTTATGGAATCGTAATCGTATTGAATCGAGTGCAATATTTACTTTTTGCATTTATTTTTTTTACGAAAACGCACTTTTTGATGTAATAAGAGTCAAGTCAAAAACTGTAAAGTTAAAGAAAATTGTATATATTTGAAAAATGTTGTTTTGGCTTAGACGATCCGAAGGGAGATTATTTATGTGCAGCAAATTTGTTCGCCGATATGAGCTCATCCAAGCACAAACAAGATATCGAACTAAGGCGTTGCGAAAGTGTTGTGTCGTACTTAAAAAGAGACACGTCGTCTGGAAGGAACTTCCCGAAGCCGAGCTACGGACAAGCGAACTTAAATGATTATTTTCTATCGAAATATGGCCATATTGTATATAAATTTCTTCGACCCGTGAACTTCTTCAATTTTGTACAGTTATACACGGAATTTTGTTAAAAAAATGCAAAAAGTAAATATTTAGCTTGTGCCACTCGCTGCCAGATATCTATATATGCGTATCGTAAGAAAATAAGAAAAAGGCTGCACTTGAATCAATAGACGATTACGATTCTATCGAAAAATGTATCGTTGCGATAAAAAAATCAGAGATACGAATTCCCCTCCATTAAGTAAGTTATAAAAGCATGTACTAAAAAAATCTCTACAAACGCATTCGCAGCATTTCCGGTCAGTTATGGCTCGAGCAAAAACGACGACTAATACATTATTACATTTAAAAACTTAAAATACGCATAGAAAAATGCAGTATCGGCTACGACGACGACCTCACTTCGGCGACGAGATTCGTTTGGAATATAACGCAAACGCGGCTTTACATAATCTAATGTTTGGTTTAGACTCTCAACGCAATTTGTTTTTTACAAAGCACCATATGCGCAAGAAAATCTTTCCGTTTCTCTTCTCGCGCAAAAAATACACAGCGTATACTTAATAATAATCGCATAAGCCGTCGCGCGCACTTCTACGGCTCGACGCTTGTTAATTTGCGAAACATCAAAGCCTAATCTTAAATAGCCAGTCACACGTAAACTCAAAGAGATTCAATTCAACCGCACCGCAAACTTTGTAATAATCAGCAGCACTTTGAGACAGAGTATGTGGTATATATATATATGGGTATTGTTTAATCGAAGCGTTGTAAATTATTCGTTGAAATATTTCAAGAGTATATAACAATGTCGATAACAACGCGTACTTCTACACAGTTTTGTTTTTCCCATCGCGTCAAACTTGTCAAATCAGTCGCTTGATATTCACGCAAGGCCGTCGTTGTAAAATTCAGCGAGTCCCGAAGACAGTTTAGCGCTATATACCGAAATTCGATAGCCGTCTGCAGCTGCTGACGGTTTTATTATTCTTTTCACTCGGTGTCGGCGAAGTTCGCGATGGGAAATCGCTTGCTTCGTGCTCCCGCCAATGACAAACTACGAGTACTTAAAAATTTGTTGTTTACGAAAACACGGAGAGCAAGAGGCATTGCTCGAATTCCAGCCCGATAAGATTGTGCCTGAAATAATAGCATTGAACGGGACGACGATAAGATCTGCGTCAGTTCGAATAACAGCGTTTCCTCTTTAATTTGTTGCACAATGCAACGTGAAGCCACGATAATTATAAAAAAAATTTCAAATACACTGTATACAAGAAGCTTTACGAATATACTTGGCAGAAAGCGCAGGGAATTCAAAGAAAACGTCGAGCCTAAAAAAGGCGCTTCGCAGCAAAGAGAGAGAGAGAGAGAGAGAGAGAGAGAGAGAGAGAGAGAGTAGAGAGAGAGAGAGAGAGAGAGAGAGAGAGAGAGAGTAGAGAGAGAGAGAGAGAGAGAGAGAGAGAGAGTAGAGAGAGAGAGAGAGAGAGAGAGAGAGAGAGAGAGAGAGAGAGAGAGAGAGAGAGAGAGAGAGAGAGAGAGAGAGAGAGATGAAAGAACACACGTCAGGCAAACGAATTAGCTCGCGACGGAGCTAAAGCCGCAAAAAGTATCAATTTCAAAGTAGCTGGTGTATAGCAAAGCCGTCTGGTAGAACGAGCGCGTTGGGTATTTACGCAAAGGCCGAAATGCAGACGACAGCACCGCAGAGTGTGTAAATGTATATATACATATATAGTAGTGAGTGTATAGAAGGGCTCGCGAGATGGTCGCCCGAGAAGAAGGCGGCTGCAGAGAGAGAGAGAGAGAGAGAGAGAGAGAGGAGAAGGCAACGAAGCGCAAGGGGAGAGAGTGGCGGCAGCCGCCAAGAGATTCCACGGCCATTGTAGATTCCAGTTGGGCATTCCAGCCTCCGACGAATTTTGGGATCGTCGCGTTCGCCCCCGCCTTTCATCGGCTGTGTATATACCGACTCCCGGCGTTCATAAACAATGAGGCTTTCCTCTTCCTTCCGTTTGATGCCAGCCGACGCGAATCTTTGTCTCCGTCGAAAATGAAAAAAAATCGATATTGTACTCAGCCTGTATACCGAGAGACTAACGTCTATACTGATCAGCTCTCTGAACACTGAGCGAACGGGACTTTGAGGTTATAAGGCGTCCGAAGGAATGCGTGTATAAGGTACTCCGCGGGATGCATACGAATGCGCGAGCCCCGCGAGCATTTATATATACCTACTTACACACTCGGAATGGCCGCTGCTGTCTCGGTTCGCATCGAGTATACCTAACCTGCGATTCTCTTATCTCGAGGATTCGTAAACAAGGGAGATGTAAAAATTGCTGGGGATGCTGGGCTGTAGACTCACCTCATTGGCGGCACTGCACCTCGCGGAGAGCACTGCGAGGGTCGCCAGGATGGCCCAACGGTATATCCTTGGCTGCATAGCGATGCTGCTGTCCGTATATACGTATCCTCTCACTGCGGCGCGTGTCTCACTCTCACTCGCGCGGCGACGACAAAGACGTCCTCGTCACGGCTTCTGGGCTTGTATATAGGCGCTGCTGCAGCACGTCCCAAATAAGGGCCGAATCTCCTCTCTCTCGCGCGCGCAGCTATATATGCTTCTCTTGTCTGGCACTACACTTTGCTGCTGCTGCTGCTGCGCTCACCACTAATACCGAGTCGCGAGGTCTGCATGCCAAAAGCAGGCTCGGACGGACTGTGTGTATCGCAATGTATAATCGTCGAAATAATAACCAACGGCACACTCTGCATGTATGTATGGATAGAGAGTTGTTTACTCCATGAAACTCCGCGACGGTGCAGGCTTGCGCGACTTATACTTGTACGTGTATATATAGATATATGTATGTACTGCACACTTTTGCACACACTCGCGAGTATAAATACGCGCTGCACGCAGGGTTACTCTTTGCCGATTTAAGTATACGTATTATATACAGCTATGGGTGTAAAAAAGAGGCTGCTTCGATGGCCAGGCAGCGATGGTGCAGCGGATGAACCAAGGGAGTCGTCGCTTTGACTCGCTCTCGGGCCTCTGGCTCGCTCACTGCTGCTTTGCTGCTGCGCTGCTCTCGGTACGATGCTGCTGCTATACTCCTTCTCTTTTTCCTATAATACAGCGCACGAACACATACATACGCGTATACTCGCGCGCTGATCGATGCTAAACTGCGATGGTGCGATTGGGGGACTTGAGAGGGCGCTAGTGGCTAAGGTATAAAGCCGCCATGTTTTCCCGCCTTTTAGCATTTTGAAACGAAGAGGGCGCTATGGGTTTAGCGCGGCTGGATTTGATGCTTTAAGTGATAATCTTCTTTTTGTATTTCGATAATGAATGGCCGCATTCGAATTGTAATTGAAAGATCGAAGTCTGATAAGAAAAGTTCGCAAAATTACGGCGTATGAAACAACGATATGTCTGCGGGTGTGATTTACAATAGAGACTTTTTTTATTTGAATTAAAACAATAGAGACTTTTTGGACTGATGATCTCGTTTTGTTCAGGATAGATATAAGGATAAAACTTAAGAAGTTGTATACAATTGTTTATGAAGTTTACATACGGAAGCATCACTGAAACAAACGCATCGCTACGAGCTTTTTCAGAAAACATACCTTGTACAGTCAAATCAATGTTCTTCATTTCGCAGATATAAGTGAAGCCGAGTATATTTTATCATATTTTCGTGTCCCAAAAAATGAGTCACTTGATGGTGTACTTTGTGTATTCGAAAAATGTACATCCCCTAATCTTCAAACCGTGAAGTAAAGTCGTATTTTACAGCAAAACTACTTTCCAATTTTCTCTTTCGTCATGTATGTATTAGTTTGTTTGTAGTACGTGCGGTTACAGTATAGTCGTCTTTGACTCTACTGAAAATTCTATACTCGGCCTAAATATATTCATAACTATTCTTACTTATCTGCTTTGAAAATCGTTATTGCTTCGAAAACATACATTTTGTTCAAATATCGCATTCTTAAGTCTCGGTTTCGAATGGCTGAGCTGATTATAAGGATGTAGTAATCAGCTGCTATATATAATATAATAGAGCGTTAATTGACCGCAAAGTTTCAACTACTATAGATAAAGTATATACTCAAGTTTCTATTTATGGTTTTTATTATGTTTTATCTTGGTTTCCACGTTTTTTAGGAATCGCAAATTTTCCCGTATGTCACGGTTATACTCATCTATTTTAGCTCGCATTTCGCGAATCTTTTCTTGCATCGACTTGACGTCTTGAAGAGTTTTTTCCCTTAACAATTTTAACTGGTAATTGTCCTATTCAATTTTTTAAAAAATATACAATTTCAGCATCAACTCATTTTAAACGCGTAAATTATTAATTTAGAAAGTCCTTACGTTTTTGCAAATGTCTTCAATTTGATAAACTTTGCACTTCTTGGACAATGGATTCTTGTGCAAAGTACGTTTAGCACTAGGGCAAGTAAGACTGTGTTGTATAATTTTCAACAACCGATTCGAGAACATTCTTTTTTGAAACTGTGATTAAGTGCTCACTCTTCGAATACACCTAATTTTTCAAGTCAGCACTTGCGCTTAACCAATCTAACCTCAAAAAGAATTTTGACATTATTCAAACAAAAAGAATTGAACACCACATTCTTTTAAATCGATTTATTCAATTTTTTCAACGGCGTTATATCTATATACGTAAAACTCAGATATTTCAATAATTTCATGAATGTTAAATCAAAATTTTTTATTTCTACTTATTGTAATAACAGTTGACACTTAAAAAAACACACATTGTGATATACTCTACAGCTGTAATCTTATGTTTTAACGAATTCCCTCTCTCACATAGTGGAGAATGATTGTATGTGAACAACTGGACGGGTGCAAAGCTGTTCACTTACTATTTTCCATATCAGCCATTCTCTTCTTGTGGCGGTTTATAGCCTCTTGGTGACGTTTGATTTGTTCCTCATGGAATGAAATCTCATCGTGCAACCCCTCCCTCAATTTTGTAATCTGTTCCTTTTGCTAAAAATAGACGTAAGATTCATGCATCAAAGCCATACTCTCAAAGGACAAATATATGTATAAGGAGAAAAACTACAAAGCAATCGTTACCAGGTTGTAAAAATACTGATCCTCGTGAGCAGCTTCCATTTTTCCAAAGGATCCTCCAGCCTCACGGATGCTCCCACCGCCACCACCTCCCTTGCCAACTCCGCTTCCTCGTTCACCAGTCATCTTCACCTGGCTGCAACGAACAAAGTATTACATTAACATTTGTCAACGGTGATCAACAAAAAGTGCGTAATTAGCTAAAAATAACAGCTTCGTCGAAACGACGGATAACCACTGATCTACCAAAACGTTACATAAGCCTCAATATGTACGAATGTAGTTCAGCTAAAAAAAGGTTCGCCTACGCTACGCCTGAGTCTAGAATCAATCGATCGCTTCGGCAAAGACGTTGTATCACAACGAGTACATATGCAATATTCGCGATTATTCGTCTCGAAGATTCCACGTACGAAAAACGATGTTGACAAAAGACGCAAAAGCCGGGAGGTCAATAACTATCCCAGTGCTCGCAGACGACTGGATTTAGAACCAGGAAAATCAGTGGATTTCAATAGCTTACCTCATGAAAGCCATATTTCTGGAAATAATAAACGGTACTCTCTGCATGATTAACGTATCTCAATACTTGCAAAAATGACCTCGACTCAACCACGACGTTTTTTTCACAAATCTACGAAATGTCGAGACGACTCCCGGTTTGTCCAAGACCACAAGCTGTTACGTAGATGTGGAACTCGGCAGGCGAATAATAACTTGTGTACATATAGGTACCTATATGCGCTGGAATAGCCGCAGCGCAATAACATATACGCACAATCTTAAACGCGGGAAAACGACGTTTTTTAAATCGTCCTAACGACACAAAATTCTATATAAGCACACAGCGAATAAAATAATCTCGATGCTTATAAATAAAAAAAAAATCATTATTATCAATCTATACCTGCTTCCCGATTTTTCCTCGTTTTCCTTCTCGAGCATTTGCTTCTTCAGCGATGCGATCCTCAACTCCATCAAAGCCGTTTCTTTCTGCACCCTGGCACACTCGAGCTGCACGTCGAGCAATTCGATTTTTTTCTTCTGCTCGATTTGACTGTTGTCCAGAGGCGCCGATGTTGCCCGAGCAGTTATGACGGACGGAATTTTGTGTTGCGTATTTTTGCTCAGAAGCAGACGCAGAGGGACTGCGCTCGATGGCGGCGATGGGACCTTTTTGTTCTGAGGCGGAGGCGGTATGATTCGCAGCATTCTGTTCTGTATTGGGCTTTTTGTCTTTAACGGGGATGCCGTTGATTTGAGCAAATTTCCGCGAACGAAAATTCGCGGCTGGGCTTGCTTTGCTGTGTTTATGACGGTTATCGGTGGCGGTTCTTGAGTAGCAACTGCGTGTGGTCGTTAATTGACGTATAGAATTATTTGTGACGATTTTTTTTTAAACTATTGGTAAAACTCTTACCTTTTACTGTGTTTTGATTGGCATTTCCTGTTTCCGGTAATTTTTTTCGTTTGGAATCTATCACCGACTCCACGTGTACGGTCACTTGTCGTTTTCTAACATCTACTGGACTTTCTTCAGAATTTGCATTTTGCGTCATGTTATTATCACCGAACGACGGGATTTCGGTTTCGTTTTCAATTTTTATCTGGGGTTCTACGATTTCGATTTCTCTGGTTGGTGATATTCGCTCTTCCGGGGGTTCTGTATTCAAAGTGTTTTTGTCCACAGTTTCCGAAACACTTTGGTCCGTTACCGTCTCTTCCGGTATCTTTTCTTCTAGTACCTGTTGCTCCGGTGACTTGGGAACGTCAGTAGTTTTTACTTCGCTATCATTATCATTATCGCTATGATTATCGGTTGTCGACTTGTTCTCGAAACAATGTTGCCAAATTTGTGTACTTAATTCCGATGGTTTCAGCTTTTCAGCTTCTTCCAACTTGTTTGACTTGATCTGTACATGAATTGTATAAAAAAATGAAATTAGTTATCGACCAAAAGACTTGATTTTTTAGAGAAGAGAAAATGTAACAAATTCTCGCACTTGCACTTTTGTCACCCGATCGCTATGTATACGCCCGGGCGACAAAATGCACTCATGCGAAAATCATCCACTTTGCGCACTTGTATCGCAATACACTGTTTAGCGCCCGCTTACAATAATAACCTTTACATTTTTCTTAATATTTGTTTAAATATCATGCGTTTTAAAAACAATAAAAAATATATATAGGCATATACTAACTTTAGCGTTATAGTTGGACACTTCCAATTTAGCAAGGGCCTTCATTCTACCCCACTGCTCTTTGATCCTGCTGGCATTTCTTTCTGTCTCGCATGACTCAAGAAAGCTTTTATGTATGCTCGTCCATGCATCATTTTTCTCGTTCAACGGCGCACTTTTATTGTCTACAATATCCTTGTATTTTTTGACCAACTCAAACAATAGAGCTTTCTCGGATGCGGACCAATTTTGCGTTCTTTCGCGCTTTTTGAATCTAGCGTTGAATGAATTTATCATCACTAAATTCCTCTTCTTGGCTAATCTCCAGTTACTCGTTTTAGTCATGTTAAAGCGTTGCAGTCAGCGCTATGCTGATTGCTTGTTATAGATTGATAACTGCAATTTAGAACGGATTAATGGTTATTATACATATCTTGACACTATACTCGGATTTACAGATTTTTACATAAATTAGTGCAAATTTAATTTAAACTAAGAAAACAGTGGAGTTAATTTCGTGACTAGTTACTGTGAACAGACCGTAAGGGTCCACTTGCCTTCTTTTAGGCGCAGCTAGACCCCGAATTTCAACCACTTGTTGCTCTACATTCCGCTTCACATGCTTTTATACAATTTATATAGTAATAAAAAAAAAACTTTTCTGCATCGAAACATAAAAAGATACAATTTTTATCGAGTATAATATTTACAACAAATCTAATTTGTCACCATAAATAAAATAGATAATTCCTTATATGTCGATACCCAATTATTTGTATGGAATACATATTCGTATGAAAAATCAAAGGCTAAATTGTTAAAGCCGTGACAGAACCGGCGGCCATCTTTGACAAATCTGTATGAACATAGGATAAAAGACAACGCTAGTAGAACTGGCGGGTAAAAACGTATGACCAGTATATCTATATACGTACTATGTATACGTCGTATGTGCGTACCTACGTGCTCAATATAATTTCGGATAGAAGCTATAATCGAAGCTTACTAGTTTTCGATCTTCGCACTATATTGATTTTGTCCTGAGAAAACGTATCGAAAGGATTAAACTTCGACGAGAAACTGCATCTCTGCACTTAATACATACTACTGCGGCCGGAGCAGACTAACATGTTAAAGAAAGTACGACGCTACTAACTTGCGCAGTAAACCATACTCTGGCGCCCTCTATGTTCATAATTTCTAGCACAACCTATATATATATATACACGCTATATGTACACATATTCATATATATATATACATATATATGTATAAAATATATCGTAGCTAATATGTTTGGATGATTGAAAATAGATTTATGAAAATCTAGTAAATATTAAAAAGTAAAACGAACTATTCATGAATGATCTATGATTATCTATGGTTAATTTGTATATACCTATATGTTACTATCGATAAAGGAAACTTAATTATTATTGAGTTAGGAGTTAATTTGTATATACCTATATGTTACTATCGATAAAGGAAACTTAATTATTATTGAGTTAAGAGTTGGATACTATTATTACTTTACATTCGAACAAGTGAACTTAAGTATACATTTTAAATTTTGTATTCTTATCAAAATACTTTTCTATAAAGCTAATAATAAAAGTATACATATCACAAATGAAAAATAGTTAATTTAATTATATAGTACCTTTGCTCATTGTAATTTTTTACAACTTTCTCGCGGATAAAGTTTTCCTTAAATGATAGGTTTATATGCAAATGTTATAGCATTGAGTTATAATTGTGTTTTGAATCTCCCGCTTAGTTTACAAAGCAAACGGAAAATAAATCAAACGAAAATACATAAGGTATTTCGTACTCAAGTACTTTACAAATTAAGTTAGCTTAAAAAAATTATAAAATTTTTTTAAACAAGTAGCGATCGAGTTCAATAATCGTAAACAAAATCATGGGAATGAAATTGATCAGTGTGGCAAGAAAACAAGGAAGTTCTTACTCGGCCATTTTACATTTCTTTACTACGGGGGACTCGAAGACTTGCCGTCATGAGGTATTTTTTACTCTCGAAAATTCATTATTTTTCGTAAAAATATTGCTTATAAATGTTCGTGGAGGTCATCAGTGGATCTCTGTTACATTCAGAAATATGATAAAATATAAATTTTATTCAAGTTTAATGATCGTTCTGAAATTTCACAAGAAATGTTGTGCTCTGGTACCACATGGTCACCCTACAAAAGACGATAGTTATTTACGTGCTGAGAGTTTATTAAAGTGTTCGAGTTGCAAATAGAACAATGCAAATCTGCAATATTTTCATTATTTCATAACAAAAGATAGGCTACAGAGTATTTTTGAAAACAATGGTTGACATAACCTCACTTCTGTTTCAGTTCGCTAAAGTTACAGAAGAGGCTAGCAGCCTCGGTAATGAGATGTGGCAAGAAAAAAGTCTGGTTGGACCCGAATGAAATCAACGAGATTGCTAACACCAACTCGCGTAAGTTTTATATTTTTGTTACTTGTTTTAAGCTAAGAATTTGAGTGTAGAAATTGTTTAAAGATTACTATTGAGTTTCGTATTAGAAACAATGAATACTAAGTTATGAGTGAAACATTAATCGATGATTTATTTTCTGTAAAGGCCAGAACATCCGTAAATTGATCAAGGATGGTTTGATCATCAAGAAGCCTGTAGCCGTGCACTCGAGAGCCCGAGTACGCAAGAACACAGAAGCTAGGCGCAAGGGTCGTCACTGTGGATTCGGTAAGAGGAAAGGTACTGCTAATGCCCGTACTCCTCAAAAAGTAAGTAACAGTCGAAATGTATTTATTTAAAAGATATAAATCAATACACCTGTATGGAAATTAAATTTTTGCCAAATGCATTATTTCAATTTTGTCTATTGTCATTCAAATAATTGTATAAAGAATTATGTAAAAGATTAAGGATTAAGGCTGATTGTATAGTATCAGTAATACAAATTTTTGTTTTCCTAAGGATCTGTGGATTCAGCGCATGAGAGTACTTCGTCGTTTACTTAAGAAGTATCGTGAGACGAAGAAAATTGACAGGCACCTTTACCACTCACTGTACATGAAGGCTAAGGGTAACGTGTTCAAGAACAAGAGAGTCCTCATGGAGTTCATCCACAAGAAGAAGGCCGAGAAGGCTAGGGCAGAGATGTTGTCTGACCAAGCTGAAGCACGCAGGACGAAGGTCCGCGAGGCACGTAAGCGCAGGGCTGAGCGCATTGCTACCAAGAAGCAGGAGCTGTTACAGTCGTATCAGCGTGAAGATGAAGCTGCGGCAGCGCAGAAAAAGTAATCTAAGCGAAATTAATTTTTATTCTATAAAATAAATGATAAAAAGACAGACTTACTGCTTTATTATTTAAAACCCTATTATTCAAAGAAAAATGTTTGTTTGATTAATGCGAATTAATATTAATATATAACTAGAAAAAAATCGTTGATTGTATATTAATATGTGTAAACTATTTTAGTTAAAATCGAAATTGTATTTCATAAAAGAAACGGACAAAACTTTTAATTTAAAACCAATATTGTGATGAGAGTTGTTTGCTATTTAAATTGTATTGTTTTTTGATTTTAAGATGATAAAAACGATAGATATTTAATTCACAATAATTTATAATATATTTACAGAAGTATCAATTTCTTTGAACCTATTTATTTCAATAACAAAAATTAGTCAATACTTGAAGAAAAAACAAAGTTCTAGTATAATTATATTTATATAAGTACAATTAATAAGTTGATGATTTTCACAAATGACTACCATTCACATTATTAAAAAAAAAGCTTATTTCAACAATCGTACTGCATCATTAATAAATTTTAAGATCTACATAATTTAAAAAAATTTTGCCATCAGGTCCTGTAGAAAAACATATTTTTTCTACAATAATGCAATAAAGTTAAATGTAAATTATAAAGTATTGCGATCATCATAAATAAAAGAATGTGAGGACTTTTTTTATTATTGTTTATAAAAGTTAAGCGAGTCTTTATGGATAAGAAATAGAAGTGTATTATACATATTTATTTATTTAACCAGATTATAAATACATACATGACGGTTTACATCAATTACACAAAATATGATCGATAAGACCACCATCCTATATATATATATTTATATGTATATATATATATATATAAAAGTACTGGGATACCTGTATATATAAAAATAATCCCGCTCTTGCAGTGTTGCCAATAGAGTCGTAAAGAGGCGCGAATTTTTACTAAGATCTTTCAAAAGATCTTTCGGAGTAATCGTAATCGTATGTATAGTTTATACATGTTTGTTTATACCATGTAGAAAATAACATAATAGTATCAAGTGCGTATAATATATTTCTTACTATAAACTAGAGACAAAATAATTATTTACGTATGTCTATAAGAGGTTAGGTGTAAGTTTACGTGACAAATTTGCGTATTACCGACATTTATCAATAAATTTTGTGTTATTACCTTATATTACCTGATAATTAATTTCGTATTGAAACTTCTAGTCTCAACACAAGAGTCTTACGTTGAAATTCAAAGAAAAGTTTTAGTATTACATGGCTAAAGATCGACAAAATGATAATTAAAATTTCCAAAGTAATAAGCTGTTCTTCGGAGCATCCGTCATACCCATCTTCAAATTTGCTGGAGCATCCTCCGAAATCTTCATGGCGATGCGCTAAACCAAATGAGCTAATAGCTACAGTTATTTTTCAACTAACAGAGCCTTCGTGCATAACTGGTCTTGAGATTGGAAATTATCGTTCATGCATCGTAGTTGTTGAAGCATCTACTTCTGAAGAACCAGACAAATGGATACCAATAGTAAATCATCAATTTTTGACACACGACGAAGCGGCAAACAGTAAATTTAAAGATCAAGTGCAGTTATTTACAAAACGAGAACTTAATCCGGAAACTATTAAAATGAAATTTGATCGAGTCAAAGTTACATGCATGCAATCAGCCAACCCAAGGGAACTGTTTGGTTTAGAATTCATTGTTCTAAAGACTGAAGTAACTGTTGATTTAGGTTTGGATGTATTTGGTCGATTCAAAATGAAAGAGAAAAAAGACAATGAAGTAGATGAATTTAAGGAACAATATCTAAAATTGTTTGGAAAAAAAAAGACCTACAAGGATGACTTAAAAGAAAAAATTACCGAAACTGGCTTGAATAATTTTGCAAAAAAACAGGAACAAGACCGTGAACATAAAAAAAAACCATATTTAGAAGAATTAGAAAAAAAGGCAAAGTTAGATTCAACTGACTCTGGTATGAATATATTTGTTAATGGTAAAACTTTTTTATATTCATGTACTTATACATCAATTTAAATATATTTTAGGTTCTTCAAGTTTTAGTAATAACACTTCTGGGATCACCAATGATTTGCCAGATATGACAAAGAATAAAAATGATACTACCATAGCACGAACTCTTTTTGGAGATGTTATACCAAGTCCAAAACCTAAAAAGAAACTTACAGATGCATCTAAAACTGATAAGGATGAAAGCATGAATTCAAAAAAACGTGTACTTAGCCCACAGCCATCTTCATCAAATGATTCAGGTCCTACAAAAAAAGCTCGTTGCTCTTTATGTATTTTTAATGATGACGAATTGTGTAAGGATTGCAATTTACCCAAACCAAAACCATTAGTTGAAAATATTAAAACAAAGCCTAGTAAAAAAGCAAAGCCTAAGAAGGAATTTAATAAACTCTTTGAAGACATTTCATTTTCTCTTAGTGGATATGTCAATCCTCAGAGAGATGAAATCAGACGAAAAGCACTTAAAATGGGAGCAAAGTATATTGCAGATCCAAATATAACAAATAATAAATGTACCCATTTGATTTGTGCTTTTAAAAACACCCCAAAATCTAATCAATTGAAAGGTCATTGTAAGATTGTAGGCCATAAATTTATTGAGGACTGCTTTGATAAGAAAAAAAGGTATGTCTGCAATTATTTAATTATGCTGAGTTATAAATGTATAAAATTAATTTGATCAATAATTTTACAGACTCCCATGGAGAAGGTACGCTCTTGACAGCAGAGAACAGAGCCAACCTGAAAGTGAAGAAGAAATCGAAGGAAGCACGTCGCCAATTCGTACACCAAGTATTTATGATCAAGAAACTGATGATTCGGACACTAATTATTAAAAAATGTTGAACTTTTCGAAAACGAATATTGTACATAAGAAATTATTATTGTGATAAATTTTGAATACATTGTTGAATATGTTTTATATTGAGCAATCCATTATGCAGATCCTGAAAATATGGATCCTAACTCATGCTATGTTGTAATAGAAATAAGAAATTTAAAAAACTTTGTAAATATTTGCAATCGTACCTAACAGTTTATGTTAATTATTTAAATAACAATAAACCATGTATTATGTTTATTAAAATATTTTTGTAATAAATCTTTTAAAAAACGTCTTCATATATTTCTATTTTACTAATAAAAACTACTACACATTTTAGGAGAGTTCCTGAACTATTCACTAAATAAATAAATAAATATAGCATATCATAAAAGTTGTCCATTTGTGTACATATCAAATTTATTACTTTTATTTTTCCAGTTCGTATTTAGGAAAATATTTTTTTTTATTAATATGTGTTACTATTAAAAAAATTAATTTGTATTTATTTAAAACAATCATTTTAACCAAGTAAATGCTTATCTGGAAAGATCATCTTCTGTCTATAGCTCTGCCCTTCGATTGTTTTTACTATATAAGTTATCGCGACTTGGAATGTTAATTTATATGATATTTGTTGCAGAGCGTGCGCAAAGTCCTAATATACTAAATACATGGGAATAGCGCGCGTGGACGGCAATTTCCGGGCAGTTTGCCCCGAAATGTTTATAGGGGCTCGGTTTGCATCAAAACGTTTATATACATACATACTTGCACGTTTGTCAAACAAAAGAATAATTAATCAAAATTTGTTTATTTCATTACACAAAATCAAAATTTATTTTCGACCAACTATCAAAATTTTCTATTTTCGAAATAAGATGATGATCAAATTCATCAAATTAACCAGAACTTCCAAACTGAAAATATAGAACCGTTAAATTGCAAAATTTTGAAGGACATATCAGTGAACCGGAAACGTTGTGTCAACGTCAGTGAAAATGGCGCAAGCTTGAAAATAGATAAAAGTTGTGTTGTCATTCCAACGAAGAAGTTTGTGCGAAAGGATGGCGAGCGGTACCGCAAATACTTTCGGCTTCGAATTGCTGCATAAAGTTTCCGCTGCGCAAATATCGAAGAAGGAAGATGTTCTGATACTGTTTGTGCATTGGTATTTTCTCAAAAATGGTTTCAAGTGTCTGGGAATCGGAGATTCCGTAAGTATACCTATCTTTCAAAAGCCGGCATATTTTCTGGGCACACTATTGTTACATGATGTATTCTATACTAAGTAGAAATCTATTGTTTAAAAAAATTAAAGTCGTTATTCTATAGTTATTTAGTGGTCTTTGTAAACAGCCACCTAACCTTTAAATTTCTTTAGATTGTGCAATTTTTTGCAAAATACAAAGTTTTTGATACGAGATGAGAAATTGACTCTAATGATATATTTATTACAGAAAACTATTGGCTCCGATGAAACAGGAACCGAAATCCTTCCAGATGGATGGAATCAAGCTCCAAATTATACTTTGCGATACGTCAAGGAAGGAAAATTATATATTCTTATTGGAACAAAATCTGATGCAGATTTGTTATTGAATCTATTGGTAATACTAGGGAAATCTTTTGTTCAAATTATCTCTTAGCATACATTGATTCAATAACATTTACAGAGAATTGAGGATCACAGTGTTTCAAATGTACAATTTCCAATTGACAGTATCAAGGAAATTCAAGGATCTTTGGAAATAATGATACCCAATTATGACACAATATTGAATGTATTAAAGAAAGATCTCGTTGAACCAGTTTACACAGGAACTGGTCGAGAAGTATCAACGCAAACTTCGGAATCAGAAAGGCCAAGAAACCCTGATAATGATGACCCGTTAAGGGTACGACCACGAGGAAGACATACTCCTGAGTCTGTTATGCCTCGGTAATCTTATAACATTTCTTCTCTTGCAGATGTCTCATGATATTGATGTTCTAGAATGGCACGATTTTTGGCGTTATTCAACCTTTTGAAACCTTCCAGTATCCTTCCGGAATCCTTTCCACATTTTTCGAAAATCATTTTGTTAGGTATTTCTAAACTCTTCGAATAGTTAACAAAATGTTTTGATTAAATGTAATCAAAAGCTACTGTTTAATTTAAATTTTTTAACAAAGATTTTATCAGTATTACTTTTATTGATATTGTAATGTAACATGTAGTTAGTAAAAATATGCCTTTTTTTTAACAGATACTCAAGACCTACTCCATTTGGAATTGGTGCAAATGACTTGGATCCATTTAGTAACAATGGAGCAGGTATGATTTTTGATCCATTCTCTCGCGGTCATCGACCACAACCGCCTTTCCCTGGTCTCGGAGTTCCTGGCCGCTTACCACCGTAAGTTTATAAATTAATGATGATTTTCTCCTATTGAGTGATTTTCTCTCAAAATTTACTTTATATTAGTGGTGCTGTTCTACCTAATGCAAGATTTGATCCATTTGGTCCACCTGACACTAATCCACCAAATCCTAGACCAACGGTGCCAGACGGCGAATTTATGCCTCCACCAGGGTATGATGATATGTTTATGTAAACAATTGAAAACAAAATTAAGATTAATAATTTATCAACGTAAGGAAATGTAAAATTAAGGAAACAAATATTTTAAATAAATCACTTCTTTCTATAAATGTCGTTTGATGTTCATGTTTCAAGAAAATTTTGCAAACGCATCACAAAACGACGTCCATTTATTTTTATTTCATTAATGACGCTTACAGTGTAACAAAAACGATGCTTCAATTTTTTTTATCAATCGATGCGTGAACAATGTATAGCGGTACTGGTAATTACATTAACAAATGAAAAGGATGTGAATTATGTATAATGGTGAACTTCTTGCTTTTGAACAGCACGCTTTATCGTTATTTTCGTCGTTTATACTTAGTTACCCAGTCGTTTATGAATGGAGCGAGCACAGGTGCTCTTGATTTTTATTTAGCTTAAAATAGAGGATCTGTATTTTAAGTGCTTTATGCAAGTTCATGCTATGTATATATATGTAAGTTTAGGTTACATATTTATACATACATTAAAAAAAAAAAAGATACTATAGGCATAAAATAAAAGAAAAGCAACACATTGATAAACTGGCGATTTGTGACTAACATTCATCGCAAACTTGTAAGCCTTTTAAAGAGATCCCATTTGGTGTGTGAATAAAACTGGAACAAAGTATTCGTAGTGCACATGATTTTAAAACCAAATAGAGTTCAAATTAGTAGTTTTTTCATAATTTTTTTATTGTAAGCAACGTGAAAGCTTTTTCTCAATAAATTTGTCAAGTCCTTATAATCGCCTCTTCAAGAAACTAGTTTTTTTTTCTATGAAAAAAGGTAAATCAAAGAAAGGATCGAAAAATCACGTCGGTTTTTATGAATTTGTACGTTGTTTTTCGGCCATTTTTGGCTAGCTATAAGAGTTTGTATTAAGTCAAGCTGAACAAATCTGGCCAATATTTCTAGTTTAGGAAGAAAAGAAGATAATCAGTTTCTTCAGATGCATGAATAAAAATATATCACAGTCGAGTATTATGGTTTTGTACGACGCTCTATATGTGTTGTTTAATAATCCTTGAACGTGACTCGAAGAAGCGCTTGATAAAGGACTCTTTGATGAGAGAAAGAAAAAGAAAGAAAATGGTAACTTGGAGATTATAGCGTGAAAGAATAACAAAATTACAAGTATTCTTTTACTTTGCGTGAAAGCAAGAGACAGTTAATTCATTATACAAAATACATTCACATCGTACGCAAGTAATCATCGCAAGGACAATTGAACTAAGGTAAGAATCAATAGCTATAGGGATTAACATCCTTGATGTTGGATCTAGGGATCCACATGTTTCATTTAGTTTTATTACGAACGTCCCTCGTCCCATCCTCTGGTAAAAAATATTGCAGTGCTTTTTTTGTTTCGTTTTAAACCTTACAAAAAAGGAGTTATGTAGAACAAGTTTGTCATCGTTATTTTTTTTTTCATGTCTTGACATCGAATTTCGTCTGCACTGAAGTTGCGACGGCGAGGAATGTACAGTCCACTGGTGATAGAGCACGTAAAACGCATGCATTCTTTAATTCCTTTTGGCCTCGAGTTTATGGTACAAAAAAGGAAAAGGAGGGAATATAAGCGTACAATAAGTGAGATATCGTTACTCACTCGCGTTTTCTTATTTAATAATCGTATATACAAACTATGCAAAAGATACGTGGTCTTTTGAATTATTGCGAAATATTACACAATGGAAAACAGTAGGATGACATCAAGAAGCGCAAAACATTGGTCTGGTACATTCTTCGCATCACGCATAAGCAAGCGCAGCGATATATTATAATTACACTTTTAAATATTACAATCTTTCAATTATTAGGAGTGAATTCATCGTCTATTACTTTTTTTTTAACTTTTGAACACAGTTTAGTGTGGCGCACAGCTTGAACGGCAATTTTATTAAAGCGGGACGACAAAACTGAAAACACGAACGGTCACGTAATGCCCGTGTTCATGTTCTTGTAGTTTTATTTTAGATAATTTTAAAATAGGAAGATACACGATCGAAACTTTAATAAAATAGCCATTGCGCTGCGATTTCAGTGATATATAAGAACTCTGGAGTGTGAATTACTCGCTTTTCCTTTTCTTCCTTTTCTTCCTTTTTTTTGTCGTTCGGCTCTCAACAGCAGATCGTTCAAAATTACGCGTGTTATAGGTCTAATAAGAGTTAAGAATATTCACCCACCCGAGGCGTGCCACTGGAAATGCAACTCGCGCCTATAATACAAAAATCTCTGTAGTCGTATCATATTCATTGAAAGTTAAGTATACCGAGAACGTTCCGTCGTCTCGTTCGCAGTCGTGATGTTGTATGACGGGAGATTGCACAAATGAAGAGGAAAATAAGGCTGCAAAATGAAGTCTATGATCCCCTTTTTCGATTTAAAATTAGAACAAAAAAAAAACAATGAGAAAAATATCGAGATTACACGCAAAAAAATGGTAGTCTAAACGTACGTCAAATAACTTTTTTACAATTAATCAAACAACGATTGCTTTCAAAGTACATTAGACATACTTTTTACCGCTCTTATATCTCAAATTGTCTAATTTAACTAATATGCAAGTCCACACGAAGCGTCGTTTCGTTAAGCTTCATGTTTACGAAAAAAAATAGCAAAAATAGTGCGCTAACTAAAAACTAGACTAACCCAAAAAAGGCGGTAGACGTAATAATTATAATTATAGCAATAATAATATTAATAATTTACAATTGATCCGGACAATTATTTTCCTTCTTTTTCTTTTTGGAGTAAAATTTTGACGATCGTTCGATCGACAAGCTACCTTTGACATCTGTCCAGAAGTCGTTGCATTTCCATTGACAAGCTAGTCGATAATAAGTTTGTTTTTTCTTTTCTTTTCCGAATTATAAACGTGATACGGTAATGTCGCTGTCGTCAGACGTATGTAGATCTATAGGTATAGTTCGGTGTTATATACCAAGTTTGTTATTCGCAATGATGGAGATACTTCCGGAAAGAAAGAAGATTACGATATAATCGCCTACTGTACGCAGCACGAGTTCTTCTGTCCGTTCTTGAGCTTGAGTCGAGACTTTGGACGATATTTCTCCAAATAGGCCAGCTGTTTGGCGTTGATAGCGCCTCGTCTCTTCCTGAAATCATGACAAGTGGGTGAGATTAAATAACACAAGTTTCCTCGTCGCAATTAATAACGCGCGATAATTGAACTTACTCTCTGATTAGAGCAACGGCGTCCTCGTACTTGAGCCCAAGCTCGATCAGGGCCAGTGCCACGAGGACAGGTGCTCTGCCAAGTCCGGCGACACAGTGCACTGCTACACAGC
Organism: Muscidifurax raptorellus; assembly: GCA_020010945.3. Lineage (NCBI taxonomy): Eukaryota > Metazoa > Arthropoda > Insecta > Hymenoptera > Pteromalidae > Muscidifurax > Muscidifurax raptorellus. The sequence goes on along the minus strand of CM052080.1, from coordinate 36,646,817 downwards.
CGTCTGGCGTCTCCCGGAATCGATTCTTCAGTAGCTCGAACCAGTCGTCGACCACCTGTAAATCATTTATTCGCTTTGTTATTCTGTGTATAATATATAACAATATAATAATGAATTATCAGTGTAAAAGTAAAATAGTGTCCGCTCAAAGATCGTGTCCCTCGTCGAGTATAGTCGAAGAGGGAATCTTGATCTAAGAGTAGGTCTTGCGTATTCTAGCACACTTATGACTCAAGCATCTCCTAGGAATAACAGAGATGGATCTAAGGAGCGTGCGTTATTTTTTTTCACGAAGAAAAATATCAAGTATTTCATGCGGCCGGAACCGAACTCGGCTCATTCGGGCGCGAAGCAAGCGCTCTACCGACTGAGCCAACCACCTGCCCGAGAAAGACTCTCCTGCAAACTGTTCACAATGCTTTACAGATCTATAGAGACCATAAAAAATCATTTGTAAATCTAATACTTGCAGAGTAGGAATACTAAAATTACTACACAAAATTTGTAATTTTACTATTTTATAAATAAATATTTTACAAAATTCATAGCAAATTTACAATTTTATACTCTCAAAGTATCGTTATATATAAGGTAAGTGTAAGTATTGCAGTAAAATATAACACTTTTCGAAAAGAATTTTTTGTTATTCTGTTGATTTGAATTCATTTCTCTCATGTTTTACTGTACTTATACTACAGCATAATGATTTCAATAAATGAAAAATGTCCGATTTCTATAAGTACTAAAAATAATTTCAAAGCTAAATTATACAAATATTTAGTGGCGGAAGAAAATTACCTCGTTTGGCGGGAAGGTTCCATCGTCGAAAACTAGGTCAATGACATTGATACCCTCGGATTTGAGCTCCTCGACCTTGTAAGTCGGCTCGCACACCCTGACAACTTCCTTGACATTGTGCTTCTTCAGCTCCTGTAAAAAGACGCAAAATATTCATTCATTCATAATCCTATTGTGACAAATTAATCTCAACGAACAAAAGAAGGGTCGACTCACTTGGATGAATGTATGCATGGTCTGATCGTTGGGTCGATCCGTAATGAGGAACTTCATGTTTTTGTATTCGATCTCTGCAGGTGCTGGTCTGATATCCTTGACTCTCATGTTGCTCATTTCCTTGTGAACAACAGTTGATAATCAAAATTCTCCTCCTCGACTTTATCAGCAGCCAAAAAAAACACTGTTCGCGCACACTTGGCTCTCCCTGATGATTATTCGAAATTCTTTGGGAAGATGCAAGGAAACGAAAAGAGAAATTTGAGAGAATCAAGTAGCCGCAGACAGTCGTCGACTCTCCTCTCTCGTTTTATCGATGAAATCGATTCCAAACTGATCCTTCTGGGATACACAACTTGCCTCGCAGCGGCGAATTTCGGTGACAAAGTATACGACAAAAGCAACTCTTAGCCCATAGATGTCAGTCTTATCGGGTCGTTCCTCATGGAGAGTTAATAGAGATTGAAGAAGAAGAAAAAAAATACTCTGTATTTTTTTCACAGAGGACAGAACGCCGGGCACTCACATCTAGATTCTGGAAAAGGGGGGTCGCGAAACTCGCAAAAGTGCTCGGGAGCTACGTTACATCAGGCGTTCTCGATATGCACTTGTTTCCCAATCGGGATACTCGACGAGCCGGAAGATTATCTGCAACAAAAACAAGAGCGCGAATGCGTTAAATAAAAGAGTGTGTATATATATATATAGCTAGGTGTAATTCTGTATTTCGTGCTGTGTTTTAAAATTCTCTTTGTTTATATGTGCACACGTTTACTGTGTAAAACGAGGGAGAACTTTTTTTTTTATTGAAAAAGGTTGTGTAAATGAACAATTCTAGGGAGGTCGTAGAAATGAAAAGTTTTTAATATAATGAAAATGAGAGAATTAACGTGAGAGAGTGATTTATATTTGAAAGTAGAGAAGTAGATTTTTCAATAATGACCGCGTTATTTTCCTGGCAGAAATTTGGCGAGTGTTTCTAGTCAGGATCCCAGAAGATCGCGAAATCCGGAACGGGAAAAACCCGGAAGAAATGGAAGTCGATTTCTACTCTGGAACCAGCCCAGTAAAACAGAGCAACTTTTATCGATTGAGCATTGGAGTTATCATCAGTGTTATAACCCGAAAATTCTGTATACTACTCTCCCGTTGATTTTTACAGAAATTGTTAATGGAAAACATCACCGTTTTGATTAAAAATCGCAATGAAAGTGTTTCTTTATTCCTCCCGGTATCGAGAGGCAGCTGATGTGAGCGTGATGGAATACAATCGCGTATGTCTGCAGAGTTGGTTCAACGCTAGAGCATAGGTCTAGAGATTTTCAATTTATCAATGCTTATTTACTATCGATTACATTTTCCCGGATTTCGTAGATGAGTACTACAGGCTGGAAAATAGAGATAGTCCACTTCAAGTTAGCTTATGGGTGTACACGCAAACACGCGGTAGTCGCGTCTCGGAAGAAACACTCCAGAATTCGGCAGGGTTTCTACCGAGATTTAGAAAAACTCGCGACTTCCTAGAGAGAATATCGTCACCGTTTCTATACCAGGGTTTGAACGAATCTCATGCCAAATTGAAGATCTGGCTAAACGACTCTTCCACTTTCATTTTCATTGTTTAATAACCTTTTTGTTAATTTAGACAACGAATTATTCACCGTTCGAAAAAAACTTGAAGGAAATGAAAGAAATTCGAGCTGCAAACATGAGGCAATGGTAGATGAAAAATTATTAGTAAATTATAGTCGAAAACTCACCTATGTATATATGTATATTTGGCACTGGCGGCTCCTCCTCGTGTACAGAGGCGACCGGTCAGTTAATATAATCGCACGTAAATTTCGAGTCGTTATATACGCACGAGAGCTGGTCCGTCCGTCCGTAATAATGCAGTAGTAGTGTGTGTATATATATATACATATAGATATATATATATATATATATATATAGGAGAGATCAGGCGCGAGTAGCTTTGTGAATGATCAGCCGAGAAAAGATGACGATGATGTTGTTGGTGGTGGTGGTGGTGGTGGTGGTGGTGGTGATGACTAGTAGGTTGATTCTCGAGTTATCGCCCCCCGGAGTAATATTCTACTATATATAATATATATCTCGCAGCGAAGGTATGTTAAGGATGCAGCGACATTCCCTCTCGATTTTTACCCTCTCTCTCTCCTCCCTCGAAAATTACTCTCACTTCTGCCAATCCTTCTCTCTCCACATACACACACACTTTCTCTCTCTCACTCGATATATCTATATATCCTCTCTCTCTCTCTCTCTCTCTCGCTCCCTTTCTTTTCACCTCGCGCCTCTCCTCTCTCGGGCTCTCCCTCTATTTGTGTTGAGCCTGGCAGTACTCCGCGCTGTCCAGCTGAAACTCCATGTATGTGAGGATGCACTCACCAGGAAACTGTAAGCAGAAAAGAGAAAATATATACGTTAATGATTATTTTTCTCCTTCTCATTTCGCTGGGTTAAAAGCCTCTCGCGCCCACGAGCTTTCTACGCATGTACATTGAAAGAATATAAAGCTCGCGGCGCCGAGGCTCTAAAAATAAACGTAAACGGCGAGCGCTCCCCCCTCTTTTTTTTTTAAATAAAAATAAACGTTTATCGCTCACTTTCACGCGAGTTGAAAAATATAATCGAGGAATTTGTGTATAGTCGTCGAGAAAGAAAATTTTGCACGAATCGAATCGATATATGTAACGCGTGTCCTCCCTGTTGATTATATATACACTGATCAGCTGACGATATAGGGGGCCAGTGCACAGACCTTAAACTTGCGCGTAGAGAGATTAATTTCGACTGTTGCGGAGACCCGGTGTATACTATTTCGAGAGACGACGTATATACGTGACTCTTCCGGATATTTTGGGCTTGTTCGCATCAAGAACACAAGATAGGCACACGCATATGTTTTCGCGATCGGGATAACACTATATAATATTCACTGCCAATTTCACCGAGATGACGCTCCTGACTGATCACTACTAATTGATCCACGTGTGTCGAACTGTGAATTTCTGAACGTGGCTCAATATACGTTCACGACACTGATCGAACTTGTATGTTGGAATTTTAAAGCGATTGTGAGCTATACGTTTTAAGTTTTTTCACTATACCTTGATGCTGTGCGCCAAGGTAATATTGCACGGTTGATGTTTGAAGAATTTTAACTATATGAACAAAACAACTAAACGAAGATACTTGTACTGATATATGGAAATGAAAATTTCGTGTAGAACTGATACTCCACGTGCTGCTTGCACGAAGGTCGAAGGATATGTGTCTTCACGGAGACCGTCTGGAGAGGACAAGTCCAAGGGTTTGTGGGTGTTAGCTTTGGAATATGTAACGAAAACTGTCATTGGCCGAATGAAAGTGATAGGAGTGGGGATAAATAAAGTGCATTGGTTTGCTAAGAGATGTCGAGATGAGGAGTCCAGGTAGAAACGGAAACGGAGAAAGTTTTGCCAATCAAACGATTAAGCCAGCTCAGAAGCGTCGTCGGTTGAGTCGGACCGGTAATGACTGTTGTAAGGTCTTGACGTGACCTGTATATTGTATGGCAGGGTGTATTAGTGGTAATCTGGTCTTTATTATCAATTAGACTAGTAAAGAGGAGATGCATATCTATAGCGGTACCAGGTATGCTTGGATTTAGAAAGTAGTATATTATATATAATGTAGTATACTAACATTTTAAATGAGTCGGTGTCTCGACGGAACAGTACATGTAGGGGTGTATTGTGAATGATTAGACGGAATGTGGTTGAGAAATGCATCAGGGAGTATTCGTACAAGATTTTGCGTTGAAAGTGCTATACATGAGTGTGGTAAGCATTAATAATACTTTTAAATCATTTACAACGATTAAAATTAAGTACAATATAATAAAGATTGTATGGACTTTTAAATAACTAATTTTCTACTTCACTTTTCTGGTGTAGCACTTAAAAACAAAAAAGAGAACAAATCTATTGTTTCCAGAAGGACAGCCACATAAGTATCATACATAACCAGGGCTATATAATATTCTAATTGAAGATGTAAAAAAACATCGCTCAAAATACAATTTCGTAAAAAAAATGTTAATTAAACTAACAAAAATACCGATCTATACGCGTCTTTAAAAAACAGCCAAAGAGACTGGTACACTAATAACTTTTGCGCGAGAAATGTCTGACGGTGATGCGAACACGCGCGCGTTTATTATTTATAAGTATCGACGTGCATCGCTCATCTTTTACATAATCCTTAATACGCATCACCAGTCTGTGCCAGTAAAAACCAATTTTTTCCCATTTCATCGTAAAGCCAGGATTCTCTTACATATTATTCAAGAACCATCTACACCTTCGCACTATTTTTTCTTCATCATCGTCCGTCTCTCATTTCCGATATCCTGCTATTGTTATCCGATGCTGTGCGGACTTACGTAAATCGAACGCATACATGTCTGCAGTAACGCTAAAACAATTATACTCGATGCGAAATCCTTACACGTGACCTTGAATCTCATTACCGCTCGAGATGATGAAAGACTCGGCATCTTCGCCAGTAAATATATATAAAAATCTCGCTTGAAAGGGAAATTCACGAGGCTCGGGTTTTCTATATAAACGACATTGATTTCCCACGTCTTTTCAATTTGTACACATGCCGCTGTATTGAGAGAGAGAGAGAGAGAGATGCTTGACGATGCCTCCGTGAAAAACAAGGCCGTCTTCCAAAGACTCGTGCGTCATCTGCTCGTAATATCATTAATGTCCTATATACACCTGATATGCGTCTGCACTGAAAAGATCATCTATCAACGAAATCAAGCTTCCTTGTTCGTTTTACTCAATTTTTTAAATTTCGCGTCAAGTGCGTACAACTCGTCTATACTCTTTTTTTTCTGCTCGACACACACCAACCAGAATTAAAATTACCGCGTCTTATAAAAAAAAAAACAAAGCCTACTGTTTCGACTTTATATAATGTAACAGACACATATCTACATACGGCTGTTATTCGCAGCAGGCAATGTAAAGTCAATTTCAAGCAGTTTTATAAAACATAAAACACTCTCTTGTCGCGAGTCGGAAGTTGTGTGTTTTTTCGCGCACACGGTTCTCGCGATTGTTCTCGAGGAGACACTGCGTTAAAGTAGGAAAAAAAAAGTGCTCTCCAATACCGCAAACATGCACGACACGCGCGTTAACACTACACTGGCGTATAGTTACAACAAGGTCGAAAAGAATAATGAGCGCCAGCCGGTAATTCCGAGCGCGGAAACTGCGCAGACTACTTTGGCAGAGAGCCGATTGATACATCAAAGACCAGCTGTCCGCTGAAGAGACAGCTGCTCTCTGAAACGAGATTTTTTTCTCTCTCTCTCTCTCGCTTTCGACTTATCTCGATGACTCTAAATAAAGGAGTTTAACTATAACGGTAGCTGAGAGCTTGTGATTTATACACCTGGGGATTAGGTTTTACGTCGAAAACTCGAGAAATTTACGATAGTTACGAGTGCACTTGCGAATGATGATTCATTCCTTGTTTGGGATTTTTTTCCGCTTTGCTCGAGATAACGCTCGTGATCATATATATATATATATATAGTAAAATTCATAACGCGTGTATAATACGCTCTGAGCTCAGTGCAAACATTGACGCGATATTAAACTCTCGATGACCGAAGCTGTTATTTCTTTTTTTCGATAGGGGCAATTTTGAATTTCCCGCGCAGAAGCTTTCGTCCGAAAATAAAACCAGAGATATTTTCCTTAACGAAACAAAGTTGTTTACTACATCTCGAAATGGCGCCTTAGTTTAAATATAAAACGCATCAGGAAGAGCGATGACGAGGCTATATTGAAGATAGGTTAAATTATTGCTGCCAACGACTTCTTTTTTCTTTTAACTATAATATACTACTCGAGATTTCTCGCTTATGATTCGTATGTATACAATGTACAGAGGCCGTGTAATCTCGACTCTTAAAATAGACACGGCTCTTTTACATATTTATGTCATCGACCCGCACGAATCTCGATAGGAAGAAAAACGAGAAAGAAAGTTTCTCGACGTATAGGGAAAAACCGGCAGTACTTTTTCGGTGAAAAGCCCTGGTAGTAAACAAAGCTCATGATTCCTGGCTGTTTACGATGTTTGCACTTGTACAATAATATTCAACGCTATTTAAAGTGCTATCTCCGAGCAACAATATTTTATCACGGTGTCCACAAGGTCGATCGATCCTGGCTATATTAGTATACGTAAAGAAGCATCAACAGTGTTAATAAGTGCATTAAACAACGTGTATACGCCCACACTACGAATAATTCGATAACAAAAGTATAAAAATAAATAAATGCACCGTCTACATCGTGTTTTAAGAGGAAGAGCCAATCGACCATGTCTGCGCGTCTTCCACTCGACCTCAACTGCAAACAAAGCAATATACATATACACTAGACATCTTACACCCGGATCCGGCTATAGTCTCTGACCTACGACCGAGTTTCTATAGAGCCCCTTTTTCAAGCGGCAAAAAAAGGGGGAAGCATGTAGAACTTCAGCCAGGTGTTTCTTCAAACTCTTCTTTCGGCAAAGCATTATATCCATCGAAATCCGAACTATATATTTCGCTTGTGTATACATTATCGCTGGCTTACAACACACGTGCGGGTATACATAAACTACTAAAATTAGCGTTTGCTCGCCGAGATAAAAATAAGCCGTACACAGTGAAAGCAGAAAACGCTCGAACCGAAAAAATCTTGGTACATATGTGCAGAACGAGAAAAAAAAGCAACGACAGACGATAACAAAGGCGTAGTCGGATGATAGCGCGTAGGAACCGCACACGACGCCGCTAACGAGTTCCCCGACCTTGAATACCAATTCAAAACCGTGGACGGAAGAGAACCGCTCGGCGATCCTAGGAATTTTCGAGTAAAACCACCTTTTTCCCCCTGAACAAACAGAAGCTTCTTCTTGCGTAACGCGAGCGTAAAGTAGGTATACGAGGAAGAGAAGAATTACCAGAATGTCATTTGAGGCTGAAGAACACACAGCGCCAGCAGCAGCACCGATGGAACATCACAGTCACACAGTCACATGGTATCTGCCGAGCACAAAGAGTCTCCCCCTCTTTTTTTACGCACAAAGCTGCACAAACACGGCGTTATCTAGGTAGAATAAGAGACACACCGAGCACTAGGCTGTTTATCGAAGGGCCGACGGTCGCGCGCGAATCTGGGCCAGCGGTAGTATACGGCCAAGTGAAAATAGCTCTACTCGATGTTATATACACACCGCGAGTCTGCAGCTCGACTGCTCGGCGACGAGACGACGACGTTCCTCTCTCGGCGGCGGCGTTTTTCCCCTACTCCCATACCAAATCGCTCTCTCGCGCGCTCTGTGACGTCATGCCACACGCACTCCCTCCGCGGTGACTTTTTTTCTTTTTTTTTTTTTTTATACAGAGACAGACCGACGCGATTTCTATATATATGCGAAGTTTCACGATCTGCGAAATATACATGTATGCGCACCTACTCCGGGATTTTCGCTGGTATGCTGTGTATGTGTTGCGAGCTCACCTTGAGGATATATCGCTTTGCGAACTGATGCATATTGTGCTCTCGACCTTCGCGAGCGATTTACCTCCGATTTTAATATGCGATTCTTACTTGGTTGTTGAAAAAAGAAAAAAAAAGCATTATGTGTGCAGTATTTAGGTATAAAGTTTCTCGGGGAGCATATGTGCAAGAACACACGTGTGCGCTTTCGTGTATAAGAGGAAGCTCGCGTTTTGCAAGCACGTATTACCCTTCCTTTTATAGCTTCTTATCACGAACTCATCGGCTGCTATTTTTCGGAGTTATGGTGAGAGAGACCAATTAGGAAGATTAACCTGCCGCTGACTTTCATTTCTGTCATTTAATCATTCGGTATGTCAGTGTAGCCTATACGTACATGATATTGTCGGTCAAGCTTGCACGGTACGAGCTTGAACTAAAATCCAGATGAAAAATAAAAAAAGAAACATCGAGCCGCGCGTGCGGTCGTTCGGTGTAACGAGAAAAGACGCGATAAACGCAGCTGACGCCCCCTGTATACAAAGTTGTAATAACAAAAATAATAATAACAAGCAGCGAGGTGTGTGCGTCAATGAAACTCGAAACGCGCTGCATCGACTGCAAAGTTTACCTTTGCTGGTATTCGTCAGCGTCATACCGACGAAAGGGAATAATTTTACGTATACAAAGCGATTATCACGCCTACACATCATGTATGAATGTATTATGTGGCTCAGTCAGTTCACCGGTGCTCTTGAACTTTGCACGCGTAAGGAGAAGAAACGTGAAAGGAAAAGCGCAGTCTATCTATACATACAGCTTTCTTTGATAAGACGCCGCTCTCGTGGTAAACTATATCGATCCGCCTTATCTCTTTGAATAAACACGGGTTATACAGCCCAGTTTATGCAACTTGTATCCGTACGCTTAAAGGCACATTTATTTCGTTATCGAACCATTTTGGTGATAACTTCCCGTTCGAATCTCTTCGTTATCAATATCTGTGGCTTTCCGGAACAAGCGCCTATCCAATTTTGTTGCAAATTGAGTTAGGACCGGTTTTCGTATTTTAAAGCATGCACTTTTCATCTAAAAATAGCAAAACCCACCAATGTGTCCTCATACTGGTGGAATAGCCACGCGCACAACCGCCTAAGTCCACTTGTATTAAGAATAAAAAGATTTTCGCCATTTTTAGGCATATCAAATATGCTTAAAAATGGTTTCATGGTTTCAAGATTACGACTTATTCATAGATATTTACATGATAAGTGCCAGTTTCATGTATTTTGAAAAGTTTTCAGGTAAAGAAAATGAAGAATCAACGTAAAGCACGTTCCTCGAAGCGTACGCCTAAATCCAGAGTTCCCGGAATAATCGCCCCACATCAAGGGTTTACGTGTGATTACCGAAAAAGCAAAACGAATTTCAGAACCCCGCATACATGGTTGATAATCTTTAGGATAGCTGATTGTACTGCTAACTTATCGCGCCTCCATTATGCACTGAAAGAAGTATTTCTTTATAGTAGAGACATCATTCGTTAATAGTTAATAGGCGAACTTAATACGCTATTATTGAAGTTTAATTGTATTTTCCAGTATGCACAACTAACTAAAAATGTAAATAAAAGTATTCTTCATATTAATATATATAGTTTAAATACAGTTCTAAAGTTAATAAATTAAAAATGCCGATTCTAACTTCTTTTGTTCACACATGGCTGCATTCAAACTATGTAATAATGTTAACAATACTTTTGTTTACATTTTTAGTTAGTTATGCATACTGGAAACTGTAATTAAAGGTCAAAAATAGTGTATCAAGTTCGCGTATTAACTATTAAGAAATCGTTTCTTTATAGTAAAGAAATACTTCTCTCAGTGCTCCGATCTTCGAGATCAGTGCAAACATTAAAGTCGCATTTTCTCGAAAACATGAAAAAAAAGTGGACTTAGGCGGTTATTCCGGAAAACCACAGATATACATTATACTTGTCTTTTTAATTTATGTACAAGCTCGATATGGTAGCCATGAAAATGGATATAGATTTACCAATACACGTTATCGCGTCCTTCGCGATGCTTATGTGCGTAAGTATACAAAAAGCCAGTGTTAAAAGCGTCCTGATGCACAGGACACGTGGCAAGCAATTTTACCGCTTGTTTGAACTCGAGGGAAAATCGCCGAGCGATGCCACACGATCAGTGTCGGCTGCAAGGTCGGGGGTCAAGGTTCGCCGGTGTCGGTACACAACCGTGGCTATGGGGATTGGAAGCGCACGAGAATCTCCAGAGCTGTATTTTTAAATTTCCATTTAAAGATGCAGATTTGCACCTTCGACGTCCAAGTTTTAAACTTGAATGTGCGAGTTTGCCTTGAAACTGATCGCTTTTTTCGATACAAACCTAATTAAGTGTATTAGGGTAACACTTGTATTTTGTCTTGTCTGATGACGATATGATCCGAAGCATTTTTTTGACACGCGCGAATATTATCAATTTTTAGAAACTTGGCAATCTATCAAGAGAATCTTTTATTAGCAATCTTTGTAAAAGCCATCGAGTAAATTTATATCAACCGAGAGGAAATAACAAACCTCGTTTCACCACGTGACGTTGCTTAAATTTTCACAGGCAATCGCCACTTTTATGTTTGCACTTATTTTTGCAGCCGCAGTCAGTTTTTTTGTTTACTTATATGTCCTTGTAAGTTACGAGGTATGTGTATATACATTAAAGAATCAATACACCAATCAAGATTTAAGACAAAATGTTTCAAGATAAAGCAACATTATAAGGTAAAAAACACTGTTATCCCCTTCATGCCAGTAGCATAAATAAATCTAAATATTTTCGAGCCACGGATTTGCATGGGTGGTAGAGTAAATGAGATCTCGACTGCGCAGGCTATGAAGAAACGCGAGAATCGGTTATAAGTAGTCTTCTAAAAATAATCCATTGATCGGTTCTTTCGAAGGTAAGAGGTAGCATCATAGTATACGGAAATCTAAACTTACTTTTCTATTAGCCACTTTACCGCACGTGATACTGATCTAAAAATTAATTTCTGGTCTCAACACGTAACCATGCATGCATCTCTTCATTTTGCGCACATCGATGAAAGACAAAAATATCCATCCTTGAATTGTCTCAATTTTTTAAGTCACGTGCCCCTAAGTGCTTTATGAAAATCTCAGAATTGCTTTATATATTTATACGACAGTCCTGTCCAAATCGATCTTCCTACGAAAAGACGCGTTGGGGCAGGGAAAAAGTAATTATAGTATACCACGAAGCAATAAAAGTATTTAATAACAGTTCACAGTTAATTCAAATCCGTGGATCAATGACTGATGTCTGATGCACGATGCGCGACCTGATGGCATTGAATTTCCGCTCGCAGAAGCGCAAGAGTCCAAACCTGACATGATATTGCACGTCATTGCAAGGAATTGCACAAACTTCCTGCTCTAGTCAGTCAATTATACTTTTGTCTCTTTTCAATCAATATGCACTTTTATCTTTACAACGAGTTTACACATACAGTATATTACGTGTTTTATGTCATTGAATGCTTTTGATGCAATGACTTTCGCTACTACTACTCTAACTGGTCAGGTATAAAATAGGTATACAACGAATTCATCTATAATGAATCGTCGATAGAAGCCGATATGTTTAATAGCAGTCTTCACATCTATATAGGTCAGTAGGTTAACTACTCTCAATGTTGCACGAAATATCAAAATTACTACATGTTAGCAGGTGCCAAGAGTATTTACATATAGGGTAAATCCACAGAGGCTTCCGATAGGCCCGGACCTGTTGCACGCATGTATATATATACAATCAGTTCTGGATCTTCGTCGCCGCAGCTTATATAACGTAAGCGGGGGAGTGTACAAAGTCCTTCTGAATACGATAGTAATTCTTTCGAGATTTCGCATTATACGGCCGCATGATGCATAAAGCAAAGTGCAATACGACTCGTTGGATGGCGTCAGCGGACGTCGATATAACGACGAATATGCATATATACATATGTACCATGATGTCAGAGTACGCATGACGTCATCTGCGCCGTCGTAGCAACGCAGGTCCGTATCCACCCACTCGAGGTTTGGGATATGCTGACCTTTTTCCTGGAGCGAGCTTTGGGAATACCACGAAACAACAACCAGGAGCGCCATCTCTACCCTCGTGGATAGGGTTCTTATTTTACGAAATGTGAATTGGCGCAGAATTTCTATATTTGTTAAACGCACTTTAAAAAGTTAGAGTAATAAAATTGATCGTTAAAGTAAATGTTGAACTAGTTTTCAGATAGCCGTGCAAAACTTTTCTGACACTGAACCAAATCAGGTTTAACTTTAATTCATTTCCGCATAGTGTGTGAACTGGAAAATAACTATATACTATTGCAATAGAAGTGCGCTCTTATTTGTCTTGAAAACTAAGCTTTTTTATTGCACTTCTTGAATTTTAAATTCTTTTTATATTTTGTTATTTACAGTATAATACATGGAGAAGCCATTTGCAACCTTTTGTGAGCTAAAATGCTTTTGAAACTTCCCAATAAAACAGAAATTTCATGTACAATTGTTTCGTTGCTGTATACCACAAAGAGCTACAAACACCACCTGGAGCGAGCAATAATTTGCGCGAATATAATATTTCATAAACTACGTAGAATGTGATTTAAACAAAAATTACCCAATAACTCAGTAAAATAATTCTGCAGTCAATGATTTACAGCGAGAACTGTTTCCTTCAATATATCACAATTTTTACAGCAGTGTCACGCTTCGATTATGAAACCGAACTCTAAAAAAATATTTCTAACAATAGAAAGATTTTTTTTCTGTCGACGATTCCTGCTGTAGCGTTGGAAAACAAAAGGTGCGACAGCGAAGTATATAGTATACATGCTAAACGTGAAGTCTGCGAGAGCACAGTCGGCCCCAAAGATCGATAGTGTTCATCTGGGTCAGTGGGCTAGAGCACGATTCTGATAAGAGGTCGCACAGAAGAATACGGTTAAAAAGTCGTATCTCCACTATATAATAGGATCCCTCACACCTCCACTTACTCGACATATTCTCTCGACGACCGAACTTGAACTCAAAAAAGGACTGAAGAAAAAGAGGTTTAACTCGAGTGGTCGTGTTGTATATCGTAACCAAACGTTTTATATACGTTTTAAAGTCAATCAAGTGTAGTAGGAATATACTTGTTGGGTAAAGAAATGATAGTAAATTGTTTTAGTAAACAGCTGTCAAGTATAAGTGAATAAAGTTAACAAACTTTTCAACTAGAATGAATACATTATTAAAAGAATGTGTTACCATCGTGAAAATAGAATAATAATATTGACATAGCATGATCATAAATGAATGTGGAGTTGAAAATTTCATATAACTCCAGAATGTATTTCTATTTTCTATGTCTCTTCTATTTTTGAATAAGCTAAACACATAATTCTTGACCTTAGCCATATTCAAGAAAAAAAGAGGGAAAGCAGTGAAATTTCGATATCCCAATTCAAGAGCACGAGTATTGCACCGAGAGTTGCACTGACCCAAATGTCCAGACGCGCACAGCGACAGAGCGTTGGGCAAACGTTAGCTTGTTAGATCCGAGTCAGTGACATCGATTATGGCTAACCTGCCCGAGATTGCCATTTTGATTGGGCTGACTCGAGCGTAAACTGGTTCACGCGGTTTTCAGCACAGCGTCATTTGAAATCGAATTTCCAATTTGTCATCGCGATATCTTACAGTCAGAATATCTTCGAATGCAAAAACATGCTATACCATCGTAACATGCAAGACTAGAATTATATTCATAACAAGTTTTTAACGGAAAAGTAATTGCAGTAATGTAAATGCGATGCTGGTAATATTTCTTTTCGCATGAAAACCGAATGTTGCAAAATGTATTTCCAGCCAAATTGTATATAGATGGGAAGCTTTATAATACAATGATGCAGCAAGTATATTGTGTACCCCACAAAGAGCGTATCCATGCAAAGTAAAGGATAAAAATATTCAACTTGCCACTCGGTATAAGAATTAGCTGCATGTTTTGTATAATAATGAGTCGAGCTAGACGTTGAAAAAACAGTCGCAACTAAACGCAGTAGTAGAATATACAGGGAGAGACTCAGCAGCCCCGTCGCGGTCAAGAAACTCTAACGCAGACGGAGATTCGGTGCCGAACAAAGACTAGTTCTCGAAGCAAAAAAACGAAGGAAAGGAGGTGGAGGCAAAGGATAAAAGGGCGGCAGCGAAACTCGTTCAATGATACGAGAAACTGGTTTGGTCTGGAGAGGAAAGAAGGTATCGAAATTGTTCAAAAGGAGCAAGTGAAAAGAAGAGCGCGGAGAAAGGGTGGGGTGCGCGGGCATCGACCAGCCATGAGTCCAGCGAAAAATGCCGCCTGTCTATGGTGTCTAGACCCGGGCTATATAGCAGGTTTGCCCCCGTCGCACACGGCCTCGACGCCGTGTCGACGACCTTAGTTTTACTTTCTTTCAGATCCCGACGCAAATTTTTTACGTCTACTTTTTCGCGTCTGATGCCCTGCTATTACCGATAATGCCAGAGGGGAGATTCGCGTCTCTTTGGAGAATCTAAGCTGTGAAGGAAGAATCACGTTTCTCCTGTTAATGTGAAATGCTTTAGCATCGATTTTAGGTAGCTGGAGACACTGACCTTGCACAGTGTTTCATGTAAAGCCTTGTTTAAATATAGCGAGCTTGCTTTTGTTTTGTAATATTTATTGAAGGTGTGTTGACATATATGTTAGCAAACAATGTTGTTTATGCAATGCGATAAAAGAAGTGAGAGAAGTTATGTAGAGGAATATCGTTCAGTCAGATATTTTTAGTGTAAGATTTGACTGAATAGATGAAAAAGATGTGCTCTTTGTTGTAAATAAATGTCTGAAGAAAAACATATTTCGTTTGATGTAGTGAAGCATCATACAAATTTCTCTAAAAACTTTGTCTAAAATATTGTCACATACAGCGTTGAAAGCTCACGACTAACAGTCTTCCATATACCAAAAGCAATTAAGTATCGTATAGTGTCTTGAAAGCTTTGTACACCAAAGTAACCTTGAAAGGAACAACGGCCTTCGTCACTGGTCATTGCCTTGTTAATTGTCTCCCTTGGTTCCAGACTCCGGCGTTGCGCATGAAAAGCGACACACCTTCATACATTAACTCCTCCAAATGAATCCAAATTTAGATCTTATCAATGTAGCATCTTAATTGATTCCAATCCTGATTTATCTTGTTACATTGAAGATAAAAGACGATAACCCCCTATCAATCCGATGAACACTAATCATCGACAAGTACAAATGATCGATCACATTCGGTAGATTAATGTTGACTCACTCAGAAGCACCACAGAATATCGTCTTTAAAGATAAAATAACTGAAAGCAGAAAGACTCAAGAAAGCTGGAAAGTGAAATAAAGGATGAAAGTCGTGCTCACATCATAGAAGAACCATCAGGGTCAAATAAAGCTTGCACAAGCAGATCTTGCACGTGTTTATAGTCAGACGGTGTCAGTGTCGACGAGCCGACCCCAAGCAGACCAAGGTGGTCCCTCCCCTACTCCTTCACTCCATTGTCAGTCGTTATACGCACACATAAACTACTACTCGAGATAAGACGGCACGTGGACAAACTTGCGCGCGATAGCCCGAGTCGCGCACACCGACACAATGTTTGCGACCTCAGTATACGCTCTTGAGCTTTCGTTATAATAGGTACTATAACTTTTTCCATATACTGCATCAGTTCGCCATTCAGCCAACACGTGTAATAAGTATCGCTTTATGAGACGTCGCGCCAGACTCGGATTTCTCGCGGTGACAGTATCACCTCCCACATATATGGATATTTTTAATGTTTCTTTCTGTGATCGGCTCGTCTTTTCTCTGCATCTTTTGTTCTCACATTGCTCTATACTTTTCTAGATAAATCCCAACTGCTTCCGCGTACTATCAGAAGCTGATATAATATCACACAAGGATTACCAAGCTAATTTTCAAACGTGATAAATCAATCGAAATGTTATAAATCCTGCAATAAAAGGAAACAAACATAGAGAAACGAATGAATTGTCACGTTCGAAGTCGCTATAATACATTCAGGGTTAAATACGTGTACCAAAAACTTGTAAATCATCACTGCGGTATCAGTTCTCGCAATAGCGTAACTTGAAACTCGATGATAATATTTTAAAGAGAGAAAGTCCAGATCTAAACTTTCATAAGCATCCAACATTGACGGCTCATCTTCTTTGTAGTATATCACTGCACGTGGCTGAACTGTGCGCTATACTCGAGACTATACTGTTACCCTTGATCTCGACTTTAGTACTCGTTATAATGAACATACGAATCCATTTAACTCCTGGAGCGGCAAATTTTATTTAATTACTGAATTCTAGTACCGATTAATTTACGTTAATGATTCTACCCACACGATTGCGTTTTTGTAAAAAAAGTGTCCTACCTTTACAACATTATTGCTAGTTGAGTTGTGGCCAAAAAGTGGTTCACGTACCTGAAACAAAGGAAGAAAAACAAAATGTTAATTAAAGCGTCAAGCTATATATAGACTGGTAGGCTATAAGATACATAAATAGCGCAAGTGGACTATATTTGGATTGCTCATCAAAGCCGAATAATTGAATTGAAGCTGCAAATACATAATGCCAAGTAATTACACGATGAATATCGAAAATATACCAATCCAATAGAGTGTGTCTCGTGCATAATTGCGCAGTTGAAAAAACAACAAATACAACACGCTAAGCGATATTGAAAATTAAATCAGAAAAGTCCATTCGAAAAATCAGCTACTACGTGATATTGGATACCGTATTGAACGATTCGCATCGAGATAACGTTCGAGCAATAATTCGTTGCGATCAGAAGTACAGCTTCCTGCGGGTTTGCATACACGTATTCGTATAAAGCTCGACGACAGCTTACGTAATGCAATGAAATTTACATGACGGGAAATCGTACGCAATACGCGACTCGTGCGTCCGCGATATCCGCGACTAGATGTACGATATCGGAAGCGAGCCACTGTGACGTCAATTTTGTACGCCAATGATTTATGTGTTAAATTCAGTTGTCACCTCGTCAATATTTATTTGTATATAGTTTTTTACATCTACTGTTCTACACAAATCTGTTGTTAATATTTGTTGTTACGTTTACTGCAAACAAGTAAATAACGTAAACACAGCCTTTGGAAAATTGGTTGTTTTAACGCGACTTTCTTCGTTGACGGAGTATTAATCTTATGATTCCCTTGTAAAAACGCTTTATTACTCACGGTAAATTTAAAAAGTCAAGTGCGAAAGAATCGTAAAGTTTGGCGATAAGAAAGAGTCACCACAGCGAGGAGCGAACAATGCTGAAAAGACGCTCAGGAACAAAGGAAGAGCATATAAAGGGGAGAAGGAGCATGACGCTTGGAAAACAGATGAGGAAACAATCGGGCAGATGGCCGATCGATCGTCGGTCGTGCTATACATTGCATCGATTGTGTTGGATTATATTAGCGAGCGACGCCTTTGTTTTTTTCCTCCTTTTCCTTTATCTCTCTCTCTCTCTCTTTTGTTTATGCACAGGACTCGATGCGTTTGCGCTTGACAAATAATCCCGTAGGTGTTACATTCCAGGTGGTCTTCGACGAGCGATGTATTAGAAACAATTGGATTAAAGCATGTTATATCGATCTCGAGAACAAATAACTACCTAATTGTGAAAGAGAAATATATCAGCGTATTTTCCATGTGTGACGCATTTAAGAACCTAAAAGGAAAGAACTATGTTTGTAAAGCTTGAGTGGAGGAAAGCTCAAAGCCAGAGTATAATTACGTGCAGCCGTGGAGGCGAGTCTGAAAGACCCTGTGGCGTGACAAGCTGTACAGCGATCTGCGTGTGAGACTATACATGACGCTTATATCTTCACGAACGAGGGCTTTGTTTCAGCCATGTTTTTCTATAAAAGACCTATATGGATATTTCCTTTGTTTCCCATTCCGTGTGACGTCGAATCCGTTAAGACATATTGAAATTATTTATAATAAAATCATTTCTTTCTGATTAGATAATTAATACTTTGCTATTTAACACCTGCGAATATTTGCGAAAAGATATCGAATAACGATGTTTTAACATAGGCCCTGAATAAGAGTAAAAACCTTTGAAAACTGGGCTTTCTATATCGAAGCTAATTTTCCAAAGATAATCGCGCAATCTATTTTTAGAATTTTTAATTACAAGTCATTCAAATGACTTATCTTTACTCGAACTTTAAAAAAGAAGATAAAACATAGCGAACACAAGTAGCAGTCGTTGCGATGAACGATTATGGAAAGTAAGAAACTACTGGATCCTTGGCAAGATGTTACACACGCAGTGACCTTCATCTAATTTTTTCTACGCATACATGCTTTCAGTATCGTCCAATGCAACATTATGCATTTGTCGATCGTATACATACATTTCGTAATTCATTGATGGAACGACTCAACGATCTATACGCGAGATGTTACGCATAAAAAGAAAATTGCAAGTTCGAATGCTTATCAATGAAAATGAGTAGATGACATCATCGGTGAAAAATGCAAAAAAAATTACCGATAAAAATAGCAAATGAAAAACCTGCTTTTTCGTTAGCTACATCATTAGAAGCTTGATAAATGGCACTTAAAAATCAGCTGATGTGTCATTGCGCCGCGCGGAATACAAGACTGCAAGCGGAAATGAATTATCATTATATATAGTTATATGCACGATCTTTTGTCATATATCAAGGAACAAGGATGAACTACAGCGGTGTTTTCGACACTGTATCCGTGCTCCGATTGCAAGTATAAAAATTTCGCGGAATCACGCAATGTGAGCACGAGTTATACACCGCAATGGGAAATCCTCAGAAAAAGTACACGGTTACTTATAGCTGCGGATTGCAAACGATGGGAAATTCTCGGAGCTATTTATAAAAAAAATATATATACGTGTTCGAGAAAGCAGCTATACATGTGTACACGCATACACAACAGTGTTTGTTTTTGAGGTTAGGAGCGAACGCAAGTCCCTGTCTTGGGTCAAAGTTTAACTAGTGTAGGGGAGATTCACTGCACACAAAGAGCTCCATTAACGCGTACAAAGAGCAACAAGCTGAACTTGTCGATTAGACAAAAATTGGGAGTTGCCGAGCCGTGTGTACAGTGTAATCCAGAGGTACTACTTATAAACTACGAGAATATATGTACATGTATAAAGAGGAGGTTCTCCGTGGGGAGGAGGAAGGAGAGAGAGACATACACACACACACCGAGAGCCGCGTTGGCACACGCCTATAGGGGGCAATAACCCAAATAAGGCGGCCTCGTCTGGACTACTGTTGAGCGATGTATATATATATATATATATATATATCTGCACACGGCGTAGACCGCGAAAAAGAAGCGACGTTATATTAGCTAGAGAACAGAGTCTACCTAGCAAATTCTACATCACAGTCGAATAGTAATAGTACAATAGCTATGCGGGGGGAGAAATCTGTCGAGAGGGAGTAGGCAGCGCGCTTGGCGTGCATCAGAAAGAGAGAGAGCGAGAGAGAGCGCGCGATCGACTTTCTAGCATTATGGCACGCGGAGGTGATGGCCTCTTTCTTCACGCAGCAGAGAAAACTCCCGACTAACCTGACTCGCCATACACATTGAATATGGAAGAGACGTCGGGGCGTTCGGTGCGAGGGAGAAAATTTTCTTCTGGCACACTCGATCTTCCGCTTCTCCGCTATTCCGCACAGGCTTGCGTTGCTTCTTCCCGAGAACAGCCAGTCAAAAAACTAAGGAGACTCGCTCCGCGCACAGTTGAGAGGATCGATGCTGCGGAGAATATTAGCTATCGGCAAGGCACTCGCGAGAGCAATTTCTGCTGCTGCACGATTCTATATATATATATATGCAGAAAATCCTCGGCGAGAAGAGAGGATGTATATTTACGGACGGACGTAGATATATACGCGCGCGTCCTCGATGAGTCTGCTGGGCCAACTGAGAGAGGAGCCGCGCCGATGACCGCGACTCGCTATACGAAGACTCGGACGCGCGACACGTGGGGCGCTACTGTATATGCGAGCGCGCGCGATTTGAAGCTGCGTATTTTATTCGCCTTGATATGTATATTATGTGTATAGATATACTTGGAGCTATACTTAGGGTTTCCACGCTAGCCGTAATTTTGCTGATGGCGCTAGATGAAAATCGATAGCTATAGATATACTGTAACCCAGCACTCTAGTTAGGTTCCTAAACTGGCCACGGCGCTGTTGTACCGAAGGCAAATTGGGGAGTTTGAACGTTCGAAGTGGCAGTGCGACACTGGGGGCAACGAAGGGAAATACAAAACTGGCGTATATAGGGAATTGCTATTATAATTATTGTTTGTAAAGGTAATTTATTAGGTACCGGAAAGCGTGAAATAATACGCGGTGCGTTCGAGCTTTGCAAGAAGGTAATAAATATTTCGAATTTTAAACTATCAGTTATTTTTGACGTTTTTCATTTTTAATAAACACTTACAATCTTTTCTTTGTTATTGAACTTTGTAACCCATGTTTTTCTATTGTATCGCTAATTTCGTAACGCGGTACGAGCGCGAATTTCAATCTACGAAAACTGGGATCAATTAAACTTTTAGAGGCACGATAGATTCGAATATTGCAAGATTATCACTCGTCTTGTCTCAATATAGGGTTATGGAATAGTTAATGTAAATGAAGCATAAAACAGCAAAGAACGAATTATATCGAGCGGCTTAGTAAAATCAAATCTCGCGCGCATCTCACTACCAATTTCTGTTTTATTACTACTATTAAGACGTCATAACCCATCATCGCTAATAATAATTTGTTCCTTTGCAGCCGTCATCTTCTTTTCTTCCAAATGCGGGAACTTTATTTTAAACACAAAAAGTGCATTGGAGAGTAGGACTGTTGCTGATGGCTCTTTTAACACGTAATCTTACGGGGAAAGTCTTATGGGTACGCTCATGGTGTCCGCTCTAACATTTAACATAATAGGAGAGTCTGTGACGGAGCGAATAAAAAATTGAATGAACAAGACGAATCGACTTTTTTTATAGTTTTAACATTTCTTACACTTTATTTCACGTATACAACTCTCCTCGGTACAGCCATCGCTAAGTTTCTCTCTTTCTCACCCGTGCTTCGCTTAATCATTGCGTCTTTCAAGGCATTCACATTATTTGTTTTTTTCTTAACTTATTCGTGTGTAATATAATTAAACGCATCACCCGAGCTCGCTCTCGTACACAAACTTTAACTAGCTCCCAACCACTTTTCATTTTCTAGAACCTACAACTCGTATGTGTATGCGATAGCAGAGGCATTAATAATCTCTTATTACTCTTGTTTAATATGCTGCGCTGTTGAATTTGTACGTCTGTGCGTTTTTATTTTTTTTTAAATACAAAAATCCTGCGTGCTCTCTTTACAAAATTGTTTTTCAAGTGGTGAAGAGTTATATAATTTGAATTTTTCGTATGCCAAAGAAATTCTGGTGCGAGACACTATCGTTATACGATTTTGTTATTACTTTGGAAATTAGGCAAACTTTATGCACAGACATTTCGTTCGTTAAACAAAGCTTAATTTATCGATTGTTAGATTATTACAATTTCAAATGTTGCGTACTAAAAAAATTGTACAAAGACTTTGATTAGTATGGTGTGACAGTATTTCCTTTAATTTTTAGTATTATTATAGCATTGCTTGATTTCGAATAATCTTCTAAGAAAACTGAGATAACATATCTTTCGAAGAGTTAAAATATATAAGCCCAATTCTTTCACTTCAAGGTAAAACGTTAAAAAGTTCACCGATTTCACATGATTCAAGCTATGCAACCCTATCATGTTTTTCCTTAAAAAAAAAAAAAAAAAAGATTGCACGTTTAGTAAAAATAGTTCCTGAAATTATAAATTTTCTTTGTCATAAAAACATCGCAATATCCTTTAACACCGTCAAATTTCAGGAACTTCAGATATTGCCTTCGCATATTCATCAGAGTTAACATTGTGTATATATATATATATATATATGTATACAGCCACAAATCCAAATACCAATAAGAGTTTCTCATATAACATCATTGCATCTCGTGCTTTGCTTAAACATTATGGTCCCTACAAAAAATACATTACATCTATAAGCAGTTTATACATTGTGTATATATGTACATAACATTTTTATCCTTTTATATTCTTTCTTTTCATGCTCATTGATCACGTTATCCTTCGACTAATACTTTACTTTAAAATTCCAAACATACATTTTTTACAATCTCATCACTTTGTTTTTGCTTGCACATTAGCCAGGGAATGTTACACACACTAACAGTAATCCAAACATCACACTGCACTTTTACTACCCTACATTATCAATTGGAGTAATGCATAATTCAATATATTGTGCACAACTGATATAGTAAAATAATAGTAATGACGATAATCATAGTAATAATAGTGATAATAATTATATATTAATAATAATAATGATGATAAAAAATACGCATACATCAATAGGACGTAATAAAACGTAGCGCTAGAGTAAGATAAAGTAACTGTTTAAAGAAAAATGAGAATAAAACAAGGCTTTTCAATAAACGAGTATTTTAAGTAACATATTCGATACGTTGGGTGAACTACTCGTAAGCCGAGATTCACAAATCTCTTTTACTACGAGGACCACTAGACATCATCCATTGAGTCCGAGACAGTCGCAGACACATGCTACAGTAAAAATCGGAAAAACATCGATTCCCAACAACAATCTCATTCCACATCTCTTTTTTACAGTATATATATAAATTCAGTTTATACTTTATACAACTATTTATGTACATACGCAGCATAGCTCTGGATATATAATAGATTTAGTATTTTATCAATAACTATATTTTATGTATATTGACCGTCGACAATCGTTTATACGACGCATTCAAACATCGTTTTTAATTCAATTTGATTAGTCGTCGTGTAATTTCCACCTATTCACAGCACACTTTTATGTATATATTTTCTCTTGTTTATTTTCTATATACCCTGCTTTAAATTCTATCGTCTTTTTCATAGACTTTTTCTATGATTTAAACAGGCTAAAAAACATGAAAAAATTTCCAACAATTGCATTTTTCTGCAAATGAATCTTCTGATAGACCTTATTACATACAATTTATAACAAAATAAAATATTAAAATATTTACAATTTTCAAATATTCGACAACAAACAGCGAAGATTAGCAGAAATCACGACTAATAATAGAGATAAATTGCACAATTATCGTTAAACTACGATTAACAAAATCTTTCATTGATACATTTAACCGAGTACGTTTACAATTTTATTTATTGACGATTGAATTCAAAGAAGGTCAAGTCTGTAGCCCTAAAGCGGACTGAAAAATTATCCTAAAAATAATCGTTTATATTACGCTAACGAGTGCTAGCTGAGAAATTGACAGTAAAAAGGCCAAGCGGCTAAGGTTCGATACTTGAAGAGGGAAAGTTCACGAAGGCTAGTGCCGTGTACGCGTGTACAGTCTACATGTTTAACAGATTCGTATCGAAGGGCTATTAAAGGTTTCAGCAGTGCATGTCTCAAAAATACAATATTGCCGAAAGTCGTAATTCGTAACTGTGACATTTGAACATGCGAGTGTAGAAAACAAATGACCATGATTTCAACAATATCCAATTTCCAATACATTTTAAGTTAAAATTTAACGTGCTCTTCAATCTAGAAGCGAAGACCTTGATAATTTTTAAAGGCATAAATCTCGAGCCGTATATAATGAAAGTAAAGAATTACAACCTTCTTATAGTCTTCGAAAGATTATGCTTCTAGTTAGAGAACAACAAAATTTTACTTGATTTTTATCACCAATACTTTTTGTTATACCTGAGTAAGTTAATATAGTTTAGTTATTAAAACTCAATCAAAGAGATGTTTAGGTACAAAACTAGTAGATTCTTTCTCGTTTAAACGACAGTATTCGAGCTAAGAACTCATTAAGCCTTGGAATATGTTACATCATTGACTTTCAGTCCGTAGTGGGATCGTTTCGTTGCTTGGAAGTACTGCAGTACCTTGGATCTTTCTCAAACTTTGATACACTCTACAAGTCCCTCAGGCCTGTAAAGAAGCTCGTAAATCTTATGTCTAAACGAAGAATAACTTCATTGATAATAGGAGCTTTGCATTGCTTTTGGATGAATTTCGACAATTCAGCAATCAACTGGCTTTGTTACAAAGAAAGGAAGTGTATAATGAAAATTATTTTACAAGTTGTTCTGTCCCGTTACGTTATTTATCAATTTACATGTAAATTCTAGTAATTGTTATTATCTTGACTACGCTATATTGACTAATTTTTTTTATTTTTTTTTTTAGAATCTACGTCTCCTGTTAAAGAAAGCAAAGAAAAGAAGAGAAGAAAATAGTTATTTTTTATCAAGACGTTAGTGTTGCAGTGAGTCTACGAGTAATTTAAATCGTTAGCTCCGAAATCTTAATCTAATAAACTTTACATCATAATATAAGTTCGTCTAGTCTTACATCTTTCATTAAGGCAGGAGTTTCTTTATCTTCAGTTATGTATTTACAATTATGTATTGTTCATTTCGCTCGCGCAAGGCTTGACTCGCCGGAGTTTCGAGTCGGACGAGGCGAAATGTTCACTTCTCCGCGCACATTTTACGGTGTCGGATATAGACCATTATACTACCAAGTAGTTTCTTCCCTCGACTTGTTTCGTGAAAAACCAAACCGTATTGCCTAGTGATATATATTTTGTTTGTTCATCGTGTAGCTCACGCTCGTGAGACATTAAAGTAAATTCACTGATGTGAACTGAGGATATGTACATTATTTGTTGAAATTGATAGACTTGGACTCGCGCTCACGTATAGTCGAGTGGACGTATATGAGAATAAAAATAGAGGCGCATCGGAGTCTCTCAAATTGTTTCATATAATGGAGCAGATGAAATATGTCAGTGACCTTAAACCTTTCGGTTGAGACTATCGGTGGCGATCGAGGGCGGCTTAGTAATGACGTCGGGCTCGGGCTCAGCTAGGAGCGATTGCCTGGTGTCGGAGACGTCTGGGACGCTCTTCGAATCTTGGGAGGCGCGCGTCGTCGCTAGTGATTCGGTTTCCTCGAGATTAGTAGACCTGGTTGCCTCTGTGGGAGACGAGATAATCGACGATGGCGTAGGAACCTCGGAGTTTGGCAGATTTGTGTGTTCACCCTCGTGTGCGTGCGGATGGTGAGGCTTTTCTTCAAACACTGTACGAGATGATTTTAAATGAATACTCGTACAACGAATACTGTCAAATACGTACTGTGTTATTTGAAAGAAAAAACTCACGTTTATCGAGACTAATTATCGATCCTACGATTTCATTCACGGTCATGGACGGCACCTGCTCCTCTAGTTGATTTCTTCTTCTCACTAGCCACCAGTCAACGAGAAACAGGGCCAATGCCAAAATTTTTATACCACAGCACAATCCAACGTACCTAGAAGATAAATCATGATCAATGTTAATTCCCAAAAGAAGAAACGTAATTTGGATACGCAAAAATTCTTTGTTTTCAACGCACCTATATCGAAATTGTTCGATATCGTAGAGAAGACAGCGACCACCCTTTTCACCGCAAGTACTTTTCCATAACAAACACGTAGAATCAATGAGATTTCCAAACAAAATTGGCGCGGGAATATAGCCAAACAATCTAAATATTACAAATTGCATTCCCAAAGCAAAAGATCTTTCTTCCTCCTCCACAGACCTAGAAAAAATGATTAGCGTTTATTAGTTGTATACATTACAGCAAAGAGAGGGAAGGCGGCAATGAGAATTTACCTTAAAACTATCATAAGAAGTGGCATCTGCGTAACGGCTACGACAAATGTCATAAAGAAAAGTAAAATTAAAAATGGAAATATTGTTTTACAGGGTGATGTGCATGGACCAGCCGTAGCAACGGGCACCACTGTTACTTCAGCGAATTCAGGGGCTGCTGGCGGAATGACGGTCAAGTTTCCGTGTATACCTGAGGAATAATGAAATAAAATTGAAATAGAATTCTCGAACGTGATCGAATAAGCGAACTTACAAGCACAGTTGGTAAAGTTGGATTTCGAGCTAAAGGCAGTGCAGCCGGCATGACAGGGGCTGAAGTATGTGAGGCCGTTGTTGCCGCAAACGGGCTCGACGTCCGTCATACGGCACTCGCAACCAAAGTTGCAGGCGGCAGTGAGGTTAACCTGAAAGGGCTCGGGACCCTTGCTGCTACTGTTGAAGTAAGGAATGGTCGTACCGGCCATCTTGACGTTGTCGCAGCCGAGGAAAAATAGCATCCCGTAGCACACGAGGCATATGACGTTCGATACGAGGACAAACTGTACAGCGCCCTTCGGTCTGAGCTCGAGTCGCTTGAGCAGACAACCGCCAAAAAATATTCCTATGCAAGCGCCTGGAATGGCTATTGAGCCAGTGAAGATCGAGGCCTGACTCTTGCCCAGGCTGAACTGCGTCTCCAGGTATTTAGGCAGGAAGACCACGAAGCCTGACACAATTACGAGCTCCATACAGGCACCGAGACACGTTACCACGTAAACAGGATTGCACACCAGTCGCCACATGCTTCGCGGAATGTCTGGAAAATTAGTTACAGAGTTAGTTTTCTTCCGGTCTATTTTATTGTTATAAATATCGTGCTCACCTTTTACATCCTTTCCATAGCCCGTGTCATCGGTTTGAGATTTTTTGGTTTCCTTGCACTGGTCTTTCTCTTTGTTCGTTGGTGGCTTGCTTTTCTCGATTATCCTTATCTTTTCCTTTTCTCTTTGCAGAGTTTTTGGAAAACTGAAGAACGGGATAGCCACCAATATGAGAAGTAATCCGCAGAGCAGAAATCCGCCCCACCACATTCCAACCCAACGATGATCTCCCGGATCTGTCACAGGCAAATATTTTTGCATTAGCAGATTGTTTCGAGTGAAGAGGGGAACATTGTATTGAAAGATACTCACCGATGCTAATTATCGTGCTCGAAAACGAATCCATGTGGAACGACAGAAGATACGCCCCCAATAGAAATCCCAGAACCGGACCGAAAGCAGCCATGCTGTACATGCATCCTGCAATCAAAAAGGTAAAAGTTAAGGAAACTGAAAAAAAGTAAAAAGCCACTGCTAGCAAGACACTGGCTTACCGATATACAACGAAGCGCTTTCCGGCCTCACGTGATCGTCTATGTACGTAGTGCCAAGTGTAAATAACGGTGAACCTCCACAACCTAGCAGTAGCTGAGCCAGTACAAAGAGCATGACTGGACCAGCAGTAGATGGAGAGCCCTGGATGCAGTTGTCGCCTCTTAAATTATTGTGTGGAGCCAGCGGCGGCGACGACAGCCCCGACGACAGTCGACCTACGCAACATTACATTGGCATTAGTTATTCACAGAAAGAAAAGAAGACAAAAGAAAATTTGACTTACCCAGACCCATATCTTGCTCTCGCAAAGATATTCCACGACAAATGTTATCGGAACTGGAATTGTTAGCATTTGTAGTGAGATTCGGCTCGGCCGTGAAGTGTGGCACCACAAATATCATCGAGCCGAGTCCCATGATTACGGCACCTAAAACCGATAGGGAAACGTGAATTTGAATTTGAAAGAAAAGGCGGTCGCGTTCATTGTTATACAAAGGCAACTTCTTTCTCTTACCAATGGCAATCCAAACTGGAATGTGCCTACGACTGCCGAGATAACTAACAAAGATGACCGTGATGACATTGCCTATCTCATAGGAGCTCGCTACGACGCCCGAGAGGCTCGAGGGAATTTCGAACCTCTTTTCGATGGTCGTGATCACGGAGTTTATGTAACCCGAACTCAGAGCCTGCTGCAGTGTGACCAGGAACGACAGAAGGAACACAAACACCTGTGAATCAGAAAGAAAAACCATCACATGACTTACTACATTATAGAGTTTCGAAAGAACGTTCGTTTACGTAAAAAGAAAATCGATCGGCATTTAATCAACAAGCCGTTTGCACAACTGCCCCCCTGTAGTAGTAAATAAGCATTAGCCGCAGCGTAATTCCTATAAATACCTGCAGCGGGTGATTCAGTCGATGGAAATGATAAAAAATTATTCACCTTTATACCGGCGAACCTCTGGATAAAGGCTGGCCTGCAGGTGAGGATACCGCAGTCCTTGGAGTCTGGATTTATAGGCGGCGTCTGCGCTCGTTCCTTTTCCGGCCTGTCGTACACAGAAGAAAAGAATCGCACGATTACATTATTATTACTGAAAGTCGATCGACGCAATATCGTATTCCTCTTTCCCACGAGGCGACTGGTGTCTCGCAAGAAAAGCCAAAGTAGATCAAGGATCCGAGACGCAGCCGCGCCAAGTATATACCTAACCGCGTGAAATCTCTTAAACTGCTTAGGAGTCGCATTCGTAGTCTCAAAAAGAAAAGCTGTTTTGTTCTTGACCTCTCGCATAGTAGTACATACGTGCCTCGAATATTATGCGCGATTCAAGAAAAGATCAGCGAGCGATAAACGTTTTGCTCAAGACACGTGCGTTGATATTACGTATATAGCATAAGGTGGAGCTTAGTATTCAGCGGCCGCTCACTACGGATACTTTCGAATCGCGAAATCTACGCGGCTTCGTTCTCTTTCCCATTGCGTTTTATTATCTCCGTATCTAGCTCTTGTCTAAATGGTAGACACGCCACGACATGATGAGACGACGCCCAGCGATTGCGTGGGTGTTAATCGTACATACAAATATAGAGCTGCATCAGTGCAGGCGTGCTTGAAAAAATTTACGAGTATATTTTCCACTCGATATTAATATGCTTTACGAGCCAGCGTGGATAAGGCTGCTGATTTCAATTACTATACGCAGTGTAATTACCTGTAGCTCG
Source organism: Muscidifurax raptorellus (assembly GCA_020010945.3). NCBI lineage: Eukaryota > Metazoa > Arthropoda > Insecta > Hymenoptera > Pteromalidae > Muscidifurax > Muscidifurax raptorellus. The sequence goes on along the minus strand of CM052080.1, from coordinate 36,617,134 downwards.
CGTGATGCACTCGATTCTCAAGCGGCAGAGATGACGCGAGAAAAAATACACGCAATTCTGTCTTATACAACCGATAACGTTACATTATTCTTACAGCTAAAAGTTTAAACTATCTTGCCATTATTACCTGTCTACTACCATGGAAGCACTTGGATTTCTGCTGTGACACTTGATGATAAAATCTCTGAAAATGTAAAAGAAAAAGCCGGAAGCATGAGTATATAATATGTCGTGTGTCTTCCTGCTGTGCGATGAGCGTAATCGTACACGGTTTTGCTTTTGTTATAAATACAGTGCAGTAGCAGTGCAGAAAATAAACATTCTCCGAAATAAAAGTCCGTCTTTCCGGATTAAATATGATTATATCCACTCGATATATTGAGTCTGTCGAACTCTCGGCGATAAATCCCGCGCGTGCGCTCGAATTTCAGTCGAGATATACTATATCCATTAAAAGTAACCGAGGAAAATACAGCTCTCAAGTTGCATAATGAAAAGCGGCAACGTGTCCGGGGGCTCTAGCTCTAGAAAACGTCAGAAATAAAACGCATGACCTAATCACCTAATTGAACTCGAACCTCGCGTCTACACGAGAGAAAATAACAACTTTCTCGATGAGTCGCATATGCCGAAAATCGTGGACAGTATTGCGCAACACTTTCGACGATGTGTCTGCAAAGTCAATCGAGCATGAAAGGTAACGTTACGATGGAAGCTTACGCGTATGGAAAGAGACGCGACCCGATTGTACTGTTACAGTGTCGTGAAATTTTCTTTGGCCCGCAAGCTCACTATGTACGCATGATCGAACGGTGTCAGGGTCAGTCCCTCGCGATTCGCGCTTGATTCTGGTCGCTTCCGACTGCTTTCTAGCTACCAGAGATCCGGTACATGTATATCGAAAATCAGCCGACTCGAATCGGGATCCGGCCGCTCCTTTCTTATGACGCATTTCACAGTCGCACGGTTTCTCTTTCTAATTTATATAGTAGATACAAAATTGAAAATTCGTCATTCGTTTTACAATCTCTCTCTCTCTCTCTCTCTCTCTCTAATTAAACGTTGCGTGCGCGGATGGAATCGGAGCATTCAGGATAATTGCAAAATTCATTTCGAGCCTCCTTGAATGTATTTTTCTCTAGGCGTGGGCGTAGCGACGAGGCCAGCCAAATCGCTCTCTACACAAACACGACGCAAAAAATTTTATAGTCGATCCTTTCTTTTTTCCCGTCCAAGCTCCCACATTCGAGCCGATGCGGTTTACGCGCGGTAAACCGAGTGATTCAACGATCGCCAGTGTAAATGTGTGTACAGAGAGGTGAGTAAGAAGAAGAAAGTGCGTCGACGAGCACCTGTGATCAACGAGTCCGGAGCTGGGGTTACGACTGTGGCAGCGGATTACGGTGTCGCAGGTGAGCCTACCGCTGCTGCTCGGCTGTTCACCAGAAGAGTCATGACCCTCGGTTTGCTCGCCGCCCGAGTTCACTCCACTTTCGGCGTAAAGGCCAGTCAATGCGTACATGCTCTCGTTGCGACGGTGACCGGCGTGGTAGTTACTGCCGGATTCAGACCTGTGGAAGAGATTCGTTGTGGTTATTGATATGGGCTTGTTGTCTTTTGAAATTATAGTTGGTTGAGTTAATGTGAGTCTGAAGAGCTTTACACATCGAGTTTGGTGTGGAAATATTTTGATTAGCTTATTTTTAGTAATTATGATATTATACACTTGGTTAACACTTTACGTTTTAGTAAGCTTTGCAACATATACATGTATGTAAAGTAGTTTAGCCTATTATTAGATATCGACGGTTTTTGGCTCGTAAAAGCGCTCATCTGATCCACGAAAATAAATGTGCATAGGTTTCGTAAGTAGTTTTCAGCCTCTTAAATTATAATTTATTATATATACACTGACCAATAATATTTCTTCGCTTGCGATCAAAATACTTTCGATGTCTCAAATAAATGCTCGACAGCAGCATTTGACCGGGGTTACGCGTCTGTTATCGATTTTCCGATCAAATTCAAGCGTCGATAACAATATTTATTATTCGCAACGAAAGCAAATATTCTCAGACTGATTCTCCAAAAATAATCAGAAAATACATTTTCGAATAATAATTAAGACTTATTTAGCAGCGCCTCCGCGTCACACCGTCAAACTTAACCGTCCAAAAATGGGAATTATTCAGTTTCGACTCATTTAACCGTATATAGGTATCGCAGAATAATATTAAAAAATTAAGTTTTCGAGACAAAAGCTGCAACTTTATCTCGTCGTACAAATTTTAAGAAGCACCGAGCCACTGTACAAGCTCCAATTTGACTTTGTCCGCTTTTTAAGCAACATTACTTATTGGTCGATCAATTATAAAAAAATAAAATCGTCATGCAGTACTTCCAAACATCGATAAATAGAATACCTTTTATGTCCAAAAATGCTGTCAACGGGCTTATGTCCGCTCTCCGATCGCTTGTGTCCAAAGGCACTGGAGATGCTCTCGGTACGACGGTGTCCGCTCTCGGATCTCTTGTGTCCCATGAAGCCGGCTCCGATACCAGCGCCACTGGACTCGCTTCTCCTGTGACCGACGAACATGCTCGAGCTCGAGCCGTTGCGCTTGTGACCCACTGCCGGCGGCAATTGTGGCATTTGCTGCTGCTGTTCGGTAACAGCAGCAGCAGTTGTGCCGCCGTTGCTCGACGCCATCCTCGACGACTACGCCCCTGGAGATGATCTTCCTCGAGCTCCACAGCTGCGACAGCGCAGTCTTCTCTGCTGCGGACGTTATCGAACCTGCATCGGTACTCCCCGTCTCGTTTCTGGAAATTTGAGAAAGAGAAAACGTTTGAGTTTATCTACGCGTGGAAATTGCCAAGGATTATTAGCTAATTTTCTTTTTATTCGAAAACTTTACGTCGACATTATTACGTTGTTACAAAGAAAAATTCAACTTTCTACCAGAGGTATGAAAGTTATCTAAGGTAGGTGTATTATATTTAAATTTTGAGAAGGGACTGACTAAGGATTGTAAAGATATATATATTATATATATATATCTTGCACAAGCATCTGCTGCATCGATTCAAGGCTAATTAAAGTGTCGCACGAGTGCACAAGTGTCGTCGTCGTCGTCGGCAAAGGCAGTCAGCCAGATTCGCTTCTGGCTCTACTACTATATACGGTTATAGTCGCGTCGACTTTCATTCATGCAAATACATTATGCAGTCGAATAAGTTTACAGATTTCTAGAAGAGAAGCAGACGTATTTTTGAAATATTTTTTTGTGTGCGCGTCAAGAACAAACAAAAATATTCTTTTGACTAAATTTTTGTTTTCAATGTAATTAAAAATATTCTTTTTTACTGAAAAAATTATATATATATATATATATACATTCTTCACTTGTCACCCATACCAACTTTGCTCTAACTAGACTTTGGACCAATTGCAAGTGAAACATTTTCTAAAAAAATATTAATCAAATATTATTGATCAAACATTGTATATATATAGCTAGGCTTGACCCCTTGACCCCAGAGATCGAAAGGACAGCGACGCCCCCTCCGAACGTAAAGTGTTTCACACCACTATATGTTTCCATCTCTATATTACACATAAAAAAAATTGACTCATACAGCATATACTAATGAATTCCCCGCGGGCTCGTGGGCTTCTTCGTCTATTTTTTTTTGTTCAGCTTATCGACCTCGTCCGTCCTTGATATCACGTCCGAATGAAAAATTAACCGCCGCTTCAGTCGAGTCTATAAGCGCAAGTTCAGCTGCAGTGCGGCGCTCGTCGAGACTCTATTTTATTTATATTTTACATATATTCCACCCACACGAGAAACTCGATTATTATACATGTACATTTATACTGTTATAATTATGACTGTCGTTGCATTGCCAGAGAAACGTTGCAAAATAATCGTGGCAAAAAAAAAAAAAAAAAAAAAAGAAACGTCAAGTCAACCGCGACGAGCTGCTGGATCGTAACGCGTCACGCGCCAACTGCATCAGATTTGCGCGTTGGAAAGTGTAACCGTAGCTATAGATAGGCTCTTTCTATATAATGTAACACGCTGATGATCTTTGGAAGGCTGCCCACAATATTCTTCCTCCTATACTTATCGGAAATTGCGTCAGAAGCGCCGCTGCTCTCTGCGGATTACTTTTTTTATCTATTGCCGCAATAAGATCGCGCCGGGCTTCCTTAGACGATATTGCGGGTGTTTTATTGTATTATATACATAGAAAGAGTTGTTGCGGGCTTTTGCGCGTTGTTGTTCGCAGCTGATTGTAAAATCTGATTTTTTTTTGTACAGCGGGGTTGTTGCTGCTGTGTTTATTATATATATATATATATTGGTATTTTAAATATAAACATTCATTATTAAAAACAAAAAAGAATCGTTATAACCACCGCACCGAATTTAGTGTTTTTACGTACGTAAGCAATAATTTATTCATCGTTGAAGAATAATGTATCGCTATTGAGGCTAGAAAAGATTGTCGTATAGTGAGTCGAAATCAACTACAAAAGTGTCCCCTAGTAGCAGAAATTTCAGCAGTTCTATTATTACTTAAAAGCTACGATGAAATTATACTTCAAACTTTTTATACCTATTATTTATGTATTCATTTATACCCGATATACATGCTCGCATTGATGATTATTCGTTTTTTTTTTTGATAATTAAATAAATATCGATTCAACGATTTATCTGAATACTTCTGCTGAAGAGAATGTATTACAGGAACGATAATGGATAACGTTACTCTTTTCCACGTTTTCGATTAGATCGTAAGTGCTGCGATAAGATTCGACATGATTACAAAGCTTATCTCTGCAGTTGCGTAAGGAAGAAATTCGCTCTCGTATACAAGCATCCGTCGATGCGGAGTAAAATAAAAAAAAAAGATTCGTTATAAGTATATACAGTAAAATCACACGATTTTCGTTGGAATATCTCTACGAGCTATATATATCGTAGAATTTCTCTCGAAATATAATCCACAACGTCCCACATGTCACTCCTTCTCATGTTTCAGGAATTTTCCACCAGCAGCAGCAACAACAACGATTCTCGCAAAAAATAAAAATCCTCCTATTCACTAATGGCTCGGAAACTATATAATAACGTAGTCTATATACATATACAGCGTAGGAGGATCAAAGTTCGTCGTTCTCTCTACAAAGCATCCCAGTTTTATATCCAAGAATGACTATATATATAAGCAACGCGACGAGGCAGCAAACACCGTTACAAGATCGCGCGCGTAGAAACTTACTGTAGCGGGGGACGTTGTACGGTTCTTTTATACATATACATATACACCCGTTCTCTGCAATTACAGACACAAAACCGAGCGTTCATTGTTGTGCGTGATATAAAAGACTTTTTTCCCCGCGCCGTTATTCTCGTCTTCTTTTCCGCGTAATTTTTCTCATTTTGATCATTGTATGAAAAAAAAACGACGCGATCCAATAAAGTAGTCCCTCGAGAGAGTGCATCGTACGCGGAAACGTACGTCTAAGGAAGAAAAACAAAGAAGTAGCCATTAGGAAATCGTTCGATATATATATGTATCAGCGAGATGCTGCTGACCTAGTGTTCGTCGCACACGCGAACACCCGCTCAATCTTCCGGCTCTCCTGCCTCTATATAGTCATATACGTACATATATATATATATATGTATAGAGAGAGAGAGAGCAGAGTTACAAGGGGAAGCACCTCGAAATTGATCGAAGCATACACCTATAGCCTCGAGGCGAGTAAACGAAATGCACTACTGCTACGTTCAAGATACATACATTCGAACAATTCTTTATATTATGTCTGTATATATGATTCAGTGTCAAGGCTCTGGCAATGGTTTATTATATACATTAGTGGATTCGATGAATATATTGATAGATCGATAATAGATACATACACATAATGTGGCGAAATCTATGAATAAATAAATGTGATTGCGCGCGCATGACTATGTAGATTAATGTATACACGCATATAACTATATACAAGTATATACATGAGAAGAACGAAGGATATGCACGCAATCTTTCGAGGAAGGTTATTATAATATTTATACATTATTTTTAGACCACTACTACCACAGTCGCAGAAACGCAAAAAGATATCTCAGCCGATCGTCCCATCGGCTTTCGTTAAACATATCCACGCGAAAACTGCGGCACACAGCTGCATTGCAGGAAATTTAATGCGGCGTCGGCGGCTATAACGTAACTTAACCTACATACGTGTACAGCAGTGGCATCAGCTCCTTACACCTTTCGCGGTGAGATCCACAATGTGTGTGTTTGTATATATATATACACAGTGTCCGCGTCGCGTCCACTATAAACACGGACGGGGACCTTGAAACTACGCGTTTTTTTTGTCTCCTGGGGTGTGATGTACTTGTGTGTGTATTTTGTTTCCGAATTGGAGGTGTGTATCTATATATAAGACTCTATAGGATGAATTATATTCAATTTTTTATTCGTCTACGTGCAATTGAGTATACATATATACACGGGAGCCTTGAAAAGACACCCCCTGTAAATTTCATGCGGTAAAGAGCGATTTCCAACATGATAGATTGAAATTGATTTTGCTGCGGCTGCTAGAGCTTCTCTCTTTAGGTAAATACCGAGAGCAGCTCGCGCGAGTTTCGAATCGATATTATATAGGCCGAAATGCTGCTGCTTCCTATATGTATTCCCACGACGGGCTTGTATATAGGGGAAACGTTAGGCTATTTTTTCGCGGAACTTTTTACCGCAACTGTAAAGAGGATTAAAGGAATCGTTGATGGCCTAAAAAACTATGTGTTATTTTTTTTATCTCAAAAAATTCTCCCGCGCTTTTTCGAGAAAGAAAACTCGAAGAAGAGTCTCGGTTACGTGCGATATATATATACGGAACAGCAGTTTTCTCAAGTTGTGTCGTGCTGCACGATATATACAGAACGTATATATACCGGCTTGACTTTTTCTTTCCGCTTCTCGAAGCGTCCCCTCCGCCGAGAGGGATATGATATTGTATATATGCAGCAGTCGTTTCTTGTATCCTTTCTCAAACTTTGCGTTATTGCGAGGATTTTTTTTCAAAGAGATTTTTTTCGAGGCTCTGTTTATTCCTTTGAGAATTTGTTGTGTAAAGCTGCGAAACCTCGAGTACGTGTGTTGACACATTTCCGAGAGAGAAAAGTATAAACAAAATAAAGTCACTAGTATACATACGTCGAATCAGCGAGTGGATTAACAAACAAGTAATATACGATAACGAGCCTATATATATATATATTGTTATACTATATAAGGAACATGTGTCTATAAGCTGAGAAGAAACGAACGACCGAGAAGCTTTTCAAATATTTGCACAGCTTTAACTCGACTTTTTTTCTTTCTCTCTTCCTTTCGAGCTGCGACGTGCGAAAATATTTTTAAAAACTCGCGCGCGCGCGAAGGTATTTCGAAAGGAGGACGTCACTATATATAATCGTGATTCACAGCGTAAACAGTGTTGTTGGAGACCTGCTGCGCTGTTTATGCGAAGTTTTCGGCGTCGAGAATTCGATGTGCGCATCGCAGTAATTGTGAGATATTTCGAGGATTACTGGAAATTCGATGATCGATTGGACGTATGCTGTGCATGGAGACGGATTAATTTTCATAATATTATTATATAAGACGATTTACTTAAAATTGTTGTTTATGAAAATTTTGGGATCTTATATATTGTGACGAACAAAACCTATATAATAATATTCAAAATTAAACCAAAATCAGAACATTTATTTACGAGTCTTTGTTATATGTATAAGCAGGCTTATAAGCAGGAGACTGAGTGAAGGAACGTGTTTTTGCACCTACCCGACGATCATAATAATAGTACTTGTCTTTCACGTTGACGAAGAGTCATAAACAAATTTTTGAGTGGCGTGAATTTAACAGGTGAATGGTGTTGAAGGAGGAAGCGTTATAGCATAATTGTAGGCAATCATTGAGTATAGCAGTATTTACTTTACATTGCTATAGCAATTTTTTTTAAATTTTATTCACAATATTGTAGTTTGCATGTATAGATAAAAACAAATATTCTTTAATGAGTATTCAATATATAGCTTCTATAATTGTTGAAATTAGAAATCAGAAGCTATCAACAAAAAATACGTTAATACTTTTTGAAATAAATGTATTATGAAACTTACAAAAATACATCCCAGAAAGAAACACGTGAAAGTAAACATTTTACAGTTTTTTAAAGAGACGCACGTGTGTTTGCGCTCTATGATGTCCACTCGCAATATCTATATAAAAAAAACAAATATCGCCTTATATTTATCGAGACATCAAAACCCGCCATTATTGCATTAAAAACAAAATCTCGAATAACCGATAGAGTCACGAAGCGAAAGCTGAAGACGTGAGAAAAAAAGCATCTCCACGTGTGTCTTCTCATCTTCATCCCGCACAGTTATAATAACGATAATATATAGCCTTCGCGGGGTTCAATCGTTCGAAAGACACGTCGCCAGCAGCAGCACCACATCTCAGCACGTGTGGCCATTTTTAGCCTGAAAGCGACGTTTTCACGTCTAGGCACCCACACGACGTCAATCTCAAGCCTGTGTATACCGACACACACGGTGTCTCTCGTGTGGCACCGTTTGCGCTTGGAGATATAGAAAAAAAGATATATTCGTGTCAAACTGGCTGCTCTATTGCGCAATATCCTCGCGCAATTATTCTTTGAAATCGCGCTAATGAACAGTGCTTCGTTATTATCGATTTCAAATTTTTTCGGTAGACTTATTTTATTATAGCACTGCTGTATGACGGTAATAAATACAGAAAGTTCAATTTAGCGAGAGAAGGAAGTCGAGCGCAAAAAAATGCTTTACAGTTTTACGAAACAGCTTTTATTATTAAAATTGGCTATTTGCTTGCTGATAAACGAGGAAAAAATAAAATATTTACGTTTGCGGAAACACGGTTTCTGAATTTTACTCTCGAGATAACAGCTCCCGACCGACGATTCGATTAACCCTGGAATTATATCTCTCTAGACACCGCACAGTCGTGTCATCATTGGCTTTCGACGATAATTATATTTCTCTTGATACACAGACAGGAGCCAGCCTTTAACAGTTGACTGACTCATTTTCTTGCCGCAACGAAGACAAAAGCTTCCCTGACAAGGCGAACCATCGACCTTTAACGATTCTGTGCATTAACAACCTTGTGTTACAGTCGTAAAAATATAAAAATAGCGTTCCGCATTCGATTAAATTTCCCTCAGACCGATCATCAATTACCCGCCGCATATAAGAAACAACGATGCGAGTATGAAAAATGTTACCGCAACATTGGAGTCAGCTGATGAATGTTTGTGTACAGATATATTTATTGCGGGATACATATAAAGCCAGATGCGACAAAGCCCTTTTTTGATCTATGCATATATATATACATATGCACAAAGTTGAATGATGCACTGCAGAGATAAGGCCTGAAGAATGACAAAAGAAGGACTTGTATTTACGGGGGTCGGTGCACCGAAATTCTTGGATCACGTCCAGGAAGTGTGGCATTGAAAAAGTTTTATATAGCGAGTGCACACGCGGAACGGTAAAAAAGGAGATAGAGAGAGAGAGAGAGAGAGAGAGGAAGCATCCGCATTGCCGATATATGTTCCTCTCGGTGCGCGGCCTAATTATTTGAATTCCGATATCGCAATTAGCTAGTGAATCGTGACTCTACTATCTTGATGTACACCTATTATTGATGATCCGAATTATAAAACTCCGTTGAAGATGTGTGTGTGTGTGTGTGTGTGTGTGTGTGTGTGTGTGTGTGTGTGTGATTGGATCGTCGATGTTTTATCCGAATACACAACCAAACTCTCGAGTTGGTCCTCGAGTCCAATTAACAGTGTCGTTGATTATCTTCATCGATATACACTACGATTTCTCGATCGACAAAGTTAACCCACTCTTTTGGCCTCGTCCACGGGCATCGACAACGACGTCAGAGTATTTACTACATCAGCTGGACGTATATGAGAGAGGAAATGAAAATGCTCTCCCTCTGTGCTACTAACAAGAGCGTAGTTGTAGTCAAGCCTCGCGTGTTTTGTCACTGGATTCGATTACGAAGCTCATCGCCGAGAGAGAAAAACAAGTCTGATGTAATTGCCACACGAGGCAAAGAGGAAGTAATGGCCGGACACGCGTGTATAGAGAAAGTGCGAAGAAATTCAAATGCGAAGAGGTACACATCAGCTGATGGATTTCTGGATAACGACTGTATATAACGTGATGTAACTGCTTGTGAAATATTAATCGAATATCCGTACTGCCGAAAACATTACGCCAGTTGATAGTCGAGATACATTTTCGTGGGGATCAATAGCCTACTTATGGCGATGTCCATCCGGCTATGGATAGAGAATTACTGAAATATTGCAATCAACCACGCTCAAGTGTATTATATACGCAGTCAGAGTGAGAAAGCATACTAGGATGTGCTACACGAAATACTAATAGCTCCTTAATCGTTTCCACTTTCACTATATGCGTCCAGCGCTGTATACTGTGCGGTGATTAAATTATCAACGTCTATGGAGTAAGAGGCATGTAATCAAGGCGAAATCCATCACTGAATTGTTGATATCTTCATTTTGCGCTTCCACGCGAGCTTCCAAATTGGCAAACAATCGAGGCACGATTTCATCGCCTGCATAACTAGCGCCGAGGATAATTAAATTTCCAAAGCCGAGTAATATCTCTCAAAGAATATAACAAACACAGTTCACACACACTGTTTGTATGTGTATTAAAGGCATTTTTTTAACGTACACTTCTTATGTAATCGGCTTGAGAAACCCAGTGGTTTGCGTAATTATTAAAAAAAAAAGAACATTGCCAGAACTCAGCAATTTTGTTCACCTACTCGAGCTCCTACATAATAAGAAAATAAAAATTAATCCGCGCTACAACTACTGCGGAAATTCTCTTCTATATACATCATCCAGAGAGCTGCCTGTTACGAACTGGTGTGTATAAAGCCTAGCACGAGGCCAAATCGTGGAAGAGGAGGAGGGGAGAGTCATACTCAAATGAACGAATGAGCAAGCGAGCGAACGAGCGATTATGATTAATTAAGCGAAACGAGGTTAGTCGTCGTAAAAAGTGACCGAAAACAGTGGGTAAAAGAAAATATCACCGTCTATGTGTGTACATATACACAACGTGGAATATTATTGAGAATATATTGCCAAGTCGATGCTCGGTCAGCGCACCTATTTATATGAATCATCGCAAATGAGATGCCGCCGCGACTGAAGAGAGAGAAAGAGACATTTTCGAGGAGCCGTATAGTCTTCTTTTTCTTTCCTCTCGGCCACGAGCGGCTGTTCGCAGGTTTTTGACCCGGTTTTCCGTTGATTCCACGAAGAAGAGCTAAGAGCCTCACACAATGCATCGACGCCGTCTTCTCCCCCTCTCTTTCTCGACGTTTTGGTATTACCAGCTGTGCAGTGGCTCTGTATATATATCGAGAGCCAAGAGCTCTCTCAAGGTTTTGAATCGAAAGTTTCCATACTTTTCGCTATAAATCGGTTAGTTTCGCTGATTCGGATAATTTCAATTACGTTGTCGGTGTACCGTTACTTTTCCGATATTTTTGCTTGGATATTAATATTCTTGGATTTACGCTGTGTTTGCTCCTTGATTTTTTTTTTTGGATTTTCATCGCAGACTATTTCAGTCGTTTAGTATAAGGAGAAAAAGAGCGGCGAGTGGTGAGTAGGGTTTTTGGTATTTCACTGCGCTGTTAGCAGTGTAACAAAGGTTCTGATGCGTCACATTCTTTCTTCTTTCTTTCGTTTCTCCATTTTATTTTTTTTACCGCGCTGGTGAAGAGACTGAATAATTACAAGTCGTTTGCTATCATTTATTAACCAGAAAGTAATACTAGAAAAAAGATAATAATGGCAAAATCTAGTGCTTAGTTTTATTCCCTACTGTTATTATATAGTCTCTGAAAAGTACGAACAATTTTAACAAATTCTTTTCAAAAACAAGAATTATTATAAAAATAATCGAGTTTACAATGTAGTCTATAGTTTTTGAGGTTAGAAAATAATAATATTGATACACACAATCTAATTGTAAACCAATCAATCATTTTATCGATGACATCTATGCTAATCTAATCTAAATCTGTAACCAGCTATCAGGATTTCAAGAAAGGATGATAAAAATAGAAGTGGACGTTAAATTAAGAAATTCTTTTATCATTTTTTTATCAGAAAAAACTAGATGTATATTCAAAATCACGTTCCTCTCTAATTTCGACTGCAGCAAGTGCATTTTTAATTGGCTTCCAGGCGCGCAATTTTCAGGAAAGCCCTGTGCTTATATACACCGACACAGGGGCAAATTTGTATAGTAGAGAGAAAAACAACAAGACGACATCATCAGGAGACGAGTCACGTACGCGTGTATCTAAGGACAGCTACAAAGGAAGACACGCGTATAGAGTGAAGATAGGGGCCGGGATGAAAAAAAAAAGTTGAAAGAGAGCCTCTACACGCTTATCATCTGCAGTGCAGTCCTTATATATACCCGAAAGCTTCGCACGCGCTTCAATTATTATCCAGCGCTCTCGGGTTCCTGTTTCCCTCCTACTCGATTCATATATATACGTAAGCGTCGTGCGCATCACGGAAATAGAAAATTATTGCGCAACGACTCGTTGCGGAACTGTATTTATTTATACTGCATAACTCTGGTGATTTCGTGCACATTATAAGTTCAGAGTGTCGCGTTGGTTTACGGATTTTCAATTCCGAATCTTTGTCCAGCGTTAACGACGTCGCACACAGGTGTCGTTCACCTCTCTCTCACGCTCTTTTGTGGACACACTTATCGCGCGTCTGCCGCTGATATCGTTGCGGTTGTTTGTTGTACCCCGACGACGAAGACGACGCTATTACCTTCTCTCTACATGTACCTATATTATAACGTATGCTGCAGTGGTATACACCTGGCGACAACGACGACGACGCAAATGCACGCAGTATATGAGTGAAGTGCAATCGAGAAGCTGCGGGACGTAAATAGTCGCTACTCTCGAGGTCTTCCGTGCGCGCAGGAAGGCCCCTTGAGACGTACATATACAGAGAGAGAGAGAGAGAGAGACAGCGGCTCTTTAATTCGTTCGCTCTTTGTTGTTTTACTTTTATGTCTCTCCATATACGAGCGATGTGTATATATAGCAGAAGCACGAGAGTCGATGACGGAAGAAGCCGAATTGACGTTTCTTAATCGCGGGTAAAGACTCAGTACGGCCGCACCGACGCGCGAAAATCGATCGAGTGTATCATATTATATACTCGAGCCGTATAGCAGCGGCTATTATGCTTCGAAAGTTTTTTGACTATTCTCTCTCTTGGCGTCGCGTAACGACCGACGACGCGATTGCAAAGTCGCCGGAATTTATAATCGAGCTCGATCCGTAAGTACATACAGATGTTGTATAACGAAGTGTGTCATCCTCCTTTCTTTTTGACCTAATGCGAATGCAAGAGTTTGACTAGAAATTGTAGAGGTGTACGTGCGGGAAAGCATCCGTAAATTTAAAAGAATTTTTTTTTGCTATTTTAGATTCACTCGAACGGTTGTTTTGTTTACCTTCTTATTTTCACACACAGGCATCAGCATAAATAAAATATGAATGACATTCTAGTTTTTGAAAATACACTTTCCCGAGTGAGTGTCGTGAAAGAAGTCTGATACGAACCCTCACCAAATATGACGACGCAATAAGCTATATACCATATTGCGAGGAATCCAGACACAGCTGTTTACAAAACAAACGCTGTTACTGCGCGGGCGTTAAATAAGTCCTATATAGATTGATTATCACGATCAATCAGTTAAAACAATATCAAAACACACACACACGGGAAAAACTATACTATATATAATTATCAATCTTGATGCTTCATTTCGACGACTATATCCTATCTCCAAAACTGCAACTAAAAAAATCATCCCGCCTGCAGGCGCTCAGCGGTGGTCCGACGGAAAAATCTCGGTGGGGTCGAAGCATGTATATATAAGAAGCGTCACAGGCGCACACGTGAGTGCAGACGTATAAAAAAAGTAATGGGAGCCTCGGGACTTGAAGGGGGGATATGGAAGAAGAAGAAGCCGGCCGTGTATCCTGGTGTTACCGACCAGAGTGTTCGTATACCTACAACTTATATATCCCGTCATCCACCCCTGATGCTCTCTCTCTCTCTATACGGATCGATAGTCGATGCGTGTGTAGACCGGGTAAAAAAAAAGTCCTAAAAGATGCGCTTTACGGATATAGCGTGTAACGAGCTCATTTTTACTCTAAGCGCGTGTGTATATACTCTCCGCGCAGCTACTGCAACATTGGCCGCCTCAATGAAAGCGGAAGATTGAATGAGCGATACGTGCGGTTACAACGTAATCGTCGCTGCCTTCTTTTCCTCTCGGATGCGAGGAGAGAAACTACTGTATTATACTCTGCTGGTTTTACTTTCGTTTCGTGTTGTATATAGAATTCAGCCGTTGCGCAATATGCCTTTTTTCCGATATACCGTGTGCATAAGCTTTGAATCTCTGAAAGTTACCGAAGCGTTTTCCGCTGCTAATGTAATATCCATCAAAGTTAGAAGAACGTGCTCACGGAGATGTTTCGAAAAAAGCGCTTTGAAAATTGAAAGTAAAAGCTCCCCCTTTACAAAGCACGCAGTAGCCCTTTTTTCTCTTTGTAGTCCGGCGATTCTCGGAGAAGAAGCGCCCCCTGTTACAATAATGAGTTCGACTCGAGTGTAAAAATCCTTCTTCGAGTGCAGCTCGTGTTTGAAAAGAGAAAAACAATGGGCTCAAGCAAGAAAAAAAGCTCCCGATATACTAATATTAGCTGTATGTGTTATATGCGCGCACGCGCACGAAGGAGACATTAAAGGCGACGTTTTTCGAGCGTTAGCAACGGTCATTGAATCTAATTAGTAAAAGCACCGAGAGACAAAAACAATACTCGTCTCGTTAACAAGCGGGGCTTCGACGCAAGGTCAGAAGGTCTCCTCTCAGTACAATACTTATTATGCACATATTATGGAATCAGCTCGAAAATCCAAGAGAAAATTTTCACCGCCACGAGCACTTATCTCAATGTAAACACGACGATCTAGAGTCGTATCGCCGTCGTCGCGCAAATACAAGATTCAGAGTCCCTCGCGAAAAAAAAAACAAGAAAAATGCACCCGGGAGATTAGAAGGGAAGCTTACTGCGCGTAAGTATATAAGATCAATGCCAAAAGAGCGAGAGGATACGAGAAGTATAGGGGCTGCAACGCGCAGCTGAGAATATAAAGAGAAAGGTGAGGTCGAAACAAAGAAGCAAGGATTCATGTGTATGGTAAAGAAAAGCTGCAGCGTTTCTTAGTCGAAAAATAAAACGCAGATGGATACATACTTGCGCCTGGCAACGCGAACGACGTCAAGTGCGCGAGAAATGCTCCGATCGCGAGGAGGAACAAAGAGCTTTGTTTTTGTATATAACGCGAACGACGGAGAGCAACCTGTTGGCGAAGAAAAAAAAAGCGCAAAATTATAGCCACGTATGGTTTTGAGGTTACGCAGAGCAACGAGAGAAGCGATAAGAGAAGCTCGCGTCGCGCTTCTATCGTTCTTTTTCTTGGCCTTTATCGTCGCCGATTGTGTTTATCGTTTTGCTCTATACACTATAACGCTTGCTTGGCAGCAAATACTGTCCGAGAGACTCTAGTATGCACATGCAGCTGTGTGGTATGCGTGTGTGTGTGTGTGTGTATAGCGTGACCGAGAAACCTACGAACGGAACAAACGTTTGTTACAATTTCATGGAGAAAAATCGATGCTCCCTCGTCGTTGTAATTACCCTCGCGAACATCAGCCGCTCTTGCGTATACCTTATATATACCCGCAGGAAGATGAACACAGGTATACACATACGAGACACGCACCGATAAATGAATCGGAGTATCGGGAGGCTGGACGGATTTCAAGTTTTCCCGAGCAAAACGATCATTGCGAGGTCGCAGAGGCTGTCTCTATTATAAACAGACTTTCCCTTTTCGAATGGCTGTACGTATAATTACACAGCGCGCGTTTGAGGTTAGACTGCAGTTCAGTTCGGTCTACTCACCCCAGTTCTCCGAAAAAGAAGCAGACCCGGGCTCTCGACGCTGCAGCAGCGATGCAGCCTCGTGTCAGTCCGGTTGGCAGGTGTATATATATATATTATGGATATACACCTATACACAGGGCTCCTGCTGCGAACAGGCACACCGACACACTGGCTCGCACTGTTATATATAGAATCGTCGACGATATGCTCTCGAGGATGGTAGACACTCGCGAAAGATAAATTGCCAAGTATCGCAGCTCACACAGCACTGACACGCGCGTCTCGTGTATATTATATATAAGAACTTGCTCTCTCGCACGGATATGCGCACTGTATATATAGAAGCACTCTCTCTCTCGCGCGCGCGAGTTGCTGTAAGTATATTTTCGAAACGCGAGCGCGGCTACGGGCAACGACAGCCACAGGAGCCGAGCGAGCACAAGACTGATTCTCGAGAACGCGCAAAATCACATGGGCAACAGCGCTCTCTCTCTTTTCCCCTCTCTCTGCGCGACGCTATACCTCCCTCTCTCTCACTTTGCTGGTACATTATACAGCTGTGTGCCGCAGTGTATTTACAACAGCTGAGGGAGTGAGAGAGACACTCCGCGGCCTCGATGACCGTCAGACCTTGGTTTTTCCCGAGTCAGTTCGTCAGCTCGCGTTCGACGAAACGCGGAGGAAAGTGTGACCGCGGAGGAGACCGAGACACTGCGGGGTCAGCTTACGAGATAGACGGGGATGGGCGATTGATAGAGGGAGCTGCTGTCGAGTAATACACGCGCGTGAACCTTCGCCTACGCATCGAGGGAGGGAGACTGAGGACGGAGAGCCGATGCAGTTTTGTTGATCTTTCTTTATGCTTACTTATCCGTGTTTGTGGAATAAAGCTGTGTTAGTGTATTTACTATAGTTAGGATTGACATGGTCTTCCGGAGATTAAATGGTCAATGGATGTAAGCTGGGAAACTCGGTATTATTCGGGTTAATGTATTTTTTTTTCATACAATTTTTGTTATTAACGATCAATTACTGTAAGAAAATTGCTCGATTCAAATTAATCTTTATATATCTGCCTATTTAATAGTCTCGTACTTAATCATGGAAAAAGATTTACGAGAAACACGGAAATGTTACCAATCGTGAATAGGTTTTGAAATTGATTTTATAAATAAATAATTTCAGTGCATTTTTCATCAGAAGTCTCGGCCAAAGCGGATCATACTCATTCGTTTTCAACGTCGTATGCTTAGCTAGCAATAAAATCAAAATTATCACAGTATCTGCAGTGCAATACACCAGCTCTGTAAACTTATACCTTGACGCAGACCATCAAAGCAGCTCGTTCGCAAATAATTATATATAAATATGTTTAATCCGATAGTCCGCTTTGCTCCAAAGCGATTTTTTCAAATTTAATACTACATTAAGGCTATTCATGAGGAAATATTTACTAGGCATTTTTTTAGCGTACCATTCAAACAATGTTTATAATATTCTTGAAAATTGAATAGAATTTTACAACAGGTCCCGATCGATGGGTTAACATTTTAAATTAGCTGCAGCATTGCTCCGCTTTGTCCCGGTCTCTCCTATATATGCAAACTTGAGTATATTTGTTTATTCAATATTAACTATAAGCTATATTTAAATAAATGTATATATATATATATAGATACGGTTAAGACAGGGCTAGAGATATTTATGTAAAATTTTTTCAATTGTTAATAAACATATTTTGAAACTAATTATATTTTAATACTGTATATAATAATTTATAAAAAAAATTATTTAATGCTGTTAGTAATACAATTGTTAGTTTATTGTTTTGCGATTTAATATTGTCTATTTATGCGAGGAAGTTATGAAAATTTATATTTTATATCATTATTTTTTTTGGAAAACTTCGATAATTTGTTTAATATAAATATTATAAATTAACAAAAAAGGGCCCCTCCGGGATTTGAACCCGGGACCTCCTGCACCCAAAGCAGGAATCATACCCCTAGACCAAGAGGCCACACGGTTTCCGGGTCAGATACGACGCGTTATAAAGATACAGTCAAATTAATCTCTGTTTAAGGCATTTTAATAAGTTAGATTTTATCTTACTCACTAAAGTATTGGTACCTATTTGGGAAATTCAATTATTGTTTCTTATAGATAAATTAAAATTTATATTGTTAAGAAAAAAATGTTGTGCTTTGATGTAATGCTAGTGTATACCATATCTCTATGTTATATACTTATAAAAAAATGGAATCAAATCTATGAACAATAAATTTTTTAACTAAAATGATGTTTTATATTATTATGATTTAAAAGATGCCTTTATGTTGATATATATCTCCAAAAGGTCGAAAATGTATACTTAAATTAGTTCTATTTATCAATTATCGTTAATATTAAATGTTACAATGTTTCTTCTAAACTCATTTTAAACCTTTAATTTGTAACTTTTTTATAGATATAGTTAAATTTAAATAACAAAATTGACCTTTTTTCTATTAGAAGTTCAAAAATACCAACAGTTTTTGGAATAGATCTAAAAGAAATACTTGGCCCAATGGTTAGTTTTGGTGAATTTTATTCATATTTCATTTTTCAATTCAATAATTATGGCCAATAGTCCAATTAACATTAGGTACAAAGAAACTGAAAATGTAGTAAATAACTTTAACTTCAATTATTCGATCAGGCGGTTTAGAATACCATAATATTTTATATAATGCTTTACATAAACATACTATTTTACAAAGCTACTTAGAAAATACGAGTTTCGATCTTCAATTAGCAAAACTAACAGATGATGTCCATTATTATATGTCTAAATCTTTTACATGACGTTAATGTGAATAGTGTATAGCTTATTTAGGAAATTATATATGTCTTGAAATTTGTCAATTAAAAAAACTCGAAAAAATATATAAAAGAATAAAACATAAATTTCATTAAATTATTTAAGTTGTATTAGAAGAAAATAGATATAACGATATCAAAAAAGGGCCCCTCCGGGATTTGAACCCGGGACCTCCTGCACCCAAAGCAGGAATCATACCCCTAGACCAAGAGGCCGCATATCTTGTCTATAGTTAAAAGACAATCATTTGTTTAGATTAACATAATGCATACCTTTTTTAGTATCTACTAACAATTATTTACTCCAAAATGTTAGCACAAGTTTTTGCTTCATTCTGCTGATAACATTAGTTTATAATTCCTTATCATTGTCAGTGATTAGTTGTTTAGATAAAAAAGAAATATTTGTTAGTCAAATTATGTAAGTAGCTAATATGAAGAAATTTATATGCTTTTTAATAATAAACGATATTTTTCTCAAACACTTTGAAAAAAATTGAGAATAACTTCTTCGTTATTATAAATAACTATGCTACTAAACAGAGTATACCGATAACAATTACAACTATATAAATGATTATATTTTTTATAGGTAAAATAAAATGGGATTGAAGCCATGTTTTTAAAAGAATGCAAATAAATTGTCTAAAAATTGTGTGCACTAGATATAGTAATGGGTTGTAACACCAACTGTAGGTAAAAAGGTTCTCCAGATTATCATAAGCTGTGAAATATCATTAGTCAATATTGCAGAAATTATCGAGTTACACAAGGTACTGCAGCCACTGCGCGGTGTTCTAATTGAATCAATATAATAATAATAATAATAATAATAATAATCACTGCAATTTACTTTAAATTATAGAGTAGTTGTGACTAATTAGTTAAAACGAATTGATAATAATTTAAAAATTAGTTTAGTAATTATTAATTTCAGCACTATTATAAATATCAAACATGAAATCATCGCAATATTCGATGAAAAGAATTGAGTACAAATTTGGGAGTGTTTTAATAAAATGAATGTATTTTAACCAAAGTTTTGTACATACATTTAAGATTACAGGCTTAGTATTATATACGTTTATATTTTGTTGTATGTATAAAATGTTTAATTTTTATATCGAGTGAACGATATCTAAAAATTTTTTGAGTTATAAAAAGTACTTTGTATAAAAAGTTCAGTCCTTAAACGTTTTTAAACAGTTTTCAGAGATCACGAGAGATCCATAAGTAACTTATTATATTTCTTCTAAAAGTAAAATAAAATGATTACAACAGAATTTAATGTTTATTCCAATTAGAGTTTCAATTGTGCATTTATCAACTCGGGTAATGAATTTTTAACGCAGAGTAAATTATGATAACAATAAGTTTTACGACCATTTAAGTGTCATAAGATATATCAGGTGTATATTAGTGGTTTGTTGTATACGTTGAAAAATAATATATTTTGTTTAAAAAGATACAAGTATAATAATAAATATTTCTGCTATATACACACTTACTATTGCCTTCTGTTATAAACATTCATGCATTGCGAACCATATTTATCAGTTTAATTAATCAATGTTTACTTTTAAAGGTTTGATTGACTGTGTTTTAAGGAGAGGCTGCACAGCATGAAACACTATAAATCTTTGTAGCTCTTCCGTTTTTTGGAAGTAAGGAAAACAGTGAATTTAGAGAAAAAAAAGATTTATACCTATGCAAAAGGTTTCAAACAGATTTAAAATCTGAAAAATTAATTATTTATCGCAAAACTATTATTTAAAGACGTAATTTGTATATTCTAATATGTTAATATGTTTTGGTTTATAGCGTTGGGAGTTTAAAATAGACTAAAATTTATTGTGATTCATACTGAATGCCGTTTTCTACAATACCATATACCATATGTTTATCTTTCTTATAAAATGGATATTTTAATATTCAGTGCACTAGCGTTCACGCTAGCTGAATGTGTTATATATTTGGCACATCGCACTTTTCCATTTTTATCAAAATACAAGAGCTGATAATATTGATGATTTAAATATCATATTTTCGCATCAATTATACTTGGAATGTAATTCTTTACAAGTATTACTATCGACTTATAATTAATATGAAACTCCATAAACTTAAACAACTTAAATAATATAACTTTATAAAATGTGTATAAAATTCTATATACGCATTCTTATAGAATATAATCTATTAATAAATTATTAAATTTGTTTATACTTTTTATAATCAAAAATTGATTCAATTTAAAGAAGGTCCTATATACAAGTAAACTGCGCTATAGACGTTGCATAACTAGAAAATATTTACAATTTACAACCACGAGAGAACACATCATGTTTCATAAGGTATCCAAGTTGTGAATGGAAACAAAAATTTTAATGCGAAATGAGATATCTTGTGTTAGCGTCTTGGACAGCGCTAAATTAAGTTTCGCTAATGTAAGTAACAATGATAAAAGACGCATCGATTATGTCTAGTCAAACTTTCATGAAATATCATAACAATAATTATGACTAAAAATTCAAAGAATTCGACTGATTGCTGTTTTGTTGCGTTGGTACATCCGCTGCAGTCATCAGTGTCGCAACGGGTTCAGGCTCAGGTTCAGGATTTATTCTTCGACTTCCTGGAGGAACGTAACACCACCAAGCCAAGAAGAAAAAGAGCAGGGATGCTGCTTTACCAATGAACGCCAAACCAAACATATATCTGCAAAACAATATAAAACCATTTTCAAAAGATGTTTATAGACTGTTATTGTAGGTATTATGTACCTGCTCATGTAGTAGTTGTCATAGACAAGACAAGCTCCTCGTCCGTCGCACGTCTCGTGCCAGAGAATACAGGTGTCGTCGATGAGGGCACCGAAGATCATCGGGGCGGGAATCGTGCCCAGTATTCTAACCTTGATCCACTGAATGCCCAGAGCAAATGATCGCTGATCATCGCGAACGACACGTAACGTGCCCGATAATGCTGGCATAGTGCACAGGAAGGTTATCAGCATATTGCAGAAGGCTAGACCGATGAACGGCCAGAGGTAATTGCACTTGCTACCGCAGGTTGTGTTGATGGCCTCGTAGGGGATGACGTCATCGCTATAGGTCTCACCGGTGAGCTTCATCATTGGCGCCTTTATGCAGCTGCAGTTCCTGTATATCTACGTAGAATTCATTCGTTACTTTCTGATGAATATTTGCAGTTGTATAAGATTTACCTTCAGGTCGGGCAGAGAGATCTCTTGGAGACAACCAGCGTGACACGGTGAATAGTACGTGACACCATCGGCGCCACAAATGGGGTTGAAATTAGACGTGGAACATCCGCAGCCAGAGTTGCAAGTGCTTTCCAAGCTCGTTGGTCTTCTGCAAATTTCGCACATCACGCTGAACAATGTTCAAGGTTTATACCCTAGGTTTGACTTACCCAATTTCGTTGACGTAAGGTACGGTAAGACCAGCAAAGTCTAAATTCGGGCAGCTTAGGATGAAGCAAAGGGTGAACGCTATACAGGCTCCAGTTGCAATGATGCAAAACTTGAGGATACCTGAGCACGGTAGGTTCCAGTGTTTTATGAGGTAGCCTCCGAGGAAGGTGCCTCCGCCTCCAGCGGGAACTGTCACCAAACCTGAAATAATCGACGATTCTATAGGTATAGATATTGCGCTTATAAACGTACATATAATAGATGGTTGTAGAGTCTCACCCATGAGTAAAGCAGCTAAGCTGGCGCTGACGCTAAATTGATTTTCTATTAATTTGGGAAGGAAAGCCGCAAATCCGGATATGAGTAAGCCTTCGCTCGCACCAGCGAGGTTCAGCATGAAAAAGGCTGGATTAGCTAGTAGTTCGCTCAGTGCACGAGGTAATTGGCGGATTTTTGAAAAGGCCTCTCCTGTGCCACCTCCCGATGCTGTTGACGATGGCTTTTCGTGCGCTTCCGATACTTTTTCTTTGGCCAGTTCTTCTGAACCTGTTTGGAGTCATATGAGAAATAAACATTCGTTTCTCAAAATTTGATCAGGTCAAATTAACTGATCAAAGTTTATCGTTGCGATGCAGCGTGAACATTTTCTGGTATAGGAGTATGACAAGGGGAGAACATGGGCTCCGGGAAAGGGATCAGGCTGAAACTTTGCAAAGTGTATTCTTGTACGGAAATATGAAATTATGTGCAGTAGTTTCAACCCCATGGGCTCTATAAACCAAATTTGAGTTAGTTACCGCCAAAATTGCTGGGTTTTTGAAACTTAGTTTCTAATGAATATTTAGTGGAGGTGGAAAAATGATGATTCATTAAGATCAATGTCTGACTATATATGGGTTGGAACTATTGCATATACGCAACTTGATATTTCAATAATCGAAATCCTCTTCAAAGTTACAACGTAATCTTCCCCTTGTCAACTTACCCTATAGTCGCAAATATAGAGTGAAAAATGCGCTGAAAATTGAAATTCTCAAGTGTTTATGAAATTTATGGTTTAATAAATGACACACTGACAAATTTGTATGAAAAATCTCAGAAAATTATTACTATATCCACCGAAGAATTAAAAAAGAATTATATACAAAAGTGCAGTTATGCTTGCATACACAAATTACTTATTAAAACTTCCACTATACCACTCCCATAATAAAATTAGCCGGGCACTATAGAGTGTGTAATAAATATTAGGATTCACCTGGTAAAACTGCTGGAAAGGCTAAAAGCGGCAAGGCAATTACGAAGCAAATTACAGCAGCTGCGAGAAAACCAACCCACCAAGCTCCTATCCACACGTTACTGTCGGGCGTTAATCCAAGTCTGCAATTTAAAACTTTTCTTCTCTAGATAAACATATACTTTTTTGTTGTTGTTTTTTTTCTTCGAATTATTATCAACAAACGTTATACACTATATCTATAATATATACATGTATATCAGACTCTCGTTGCATTTCTGGCTGCTGTTGATCGGATGACGAAGACGAAGCGAAGAGGACCGACGGGATGAGAGGTCAATTTTCCTCGTCGCTCGTTCATGCTCCTCGTCTCCGAAAACGTTTTCCCGAGAAAGCCTGATTGATCGTTCGGAAATAGCTGACTAACCGAGTCTAAGCGCGTTTGTCGCATTTACGTGAACTACACTCCCCTTTCCAATATACACTTTACCCTCGTGTATATATATATATATATATATACACAAGACGATCGGAAAACGAAATCCGATATAAAAAAAGGAAAAAGTTCTCGCGCGCAGTTGTTATACATATAGCCGGCAAATGAACGATAAATTCCCTCGGGAATTTAATAAAGTTTCTAACAAGACCCGCGCACGTCGCGGACAATAAATCATCGAGCTATACTACTGCACCTGTGTTGTCTCTATATATATCGACTCGGCTATACGCGCGCGCATGAGCCTTATGAGCTGCAAACTCATATTCTCACGATAAGCCGAAATGCTATACATACATGCAGCTATGTATACACAGTTGCAACGCATCAAAAACGGCATTTTACCCAGGGGAGTATCGCCGCCGCGGCAGCATACCTGGCATATATACATATAATAGGACGGGGTAACGCGCGTACCTACTATTAATCTCGGCCCATTATGCGTATGTACTCTAATGGCGACGTTCCGCAATCATTTATGTCGTTATATTTTTCGCTCGCGTATATACGTTTTTTTTATTCCTATATAATATACTCTGTATGTTTCTTCTCACCTGATGCTTTTTTCCTTCTCTCTCGTTCTCCCCTTCTCTCGAGCACATATATGTGTATACAGAGACGAGGCGCCAATCGAATCGCATCACGAGTGAAAAAGCTCTTTCAAACAGAAATCGAAATCGACTCGAGGATTCCGGCGCGATAATGAAATCCGAATAGACTCCCGCTGGGAAAATTGAATCTCCGACGAGTTCGTGAATCACGTAGAGAGAAAAAAGGGTACTATTTCATACATCGTATATATAACACACGCGCGTGACGCGTAAAAAGTGTAGTTTATCGCTCAGGTGTGTTTACTTTGGGCCGTGGCGTCGCATTGTATATAGTCGGCGAGAGAAATGAATTTATTGGCGCGATTGTCGTGTGGTGTTGCACTGCACCTATATATATAAGGATGAAATTTACGACGCGCAAGGGGAGAGCTTGAAAAGGGGAGTAGATTCCAGCATTCGTATAGCCAACAATAGCTAATGAAGCATATATAAGAGTATTATACAGCGTATGTATTGTTATATATATTATACTCACGATCCGGGATCGACTTTGAGGAAATCCGTGTAAAGCTTCAGCAGTTCACCTCCAATTACGTAGCCGCAAGCTGGTCCGATTACCGCCATCGTGTAGTAAATGCCTGTAGAACAAAATTCTTATTAAGGGGGTCCTGAAAACTGTTTTATCGACTGCAGATAAGGTGAACGAATTCGTTGCTCGAATAGGGTATCTTATACAACGTCAAGATTTTGCATACCAATGAATAATAACGGAGGTTGTGTATAGTTTTTCTTAATAAATAAAAAAAGTATGACACCCCCTTAAACTTGCTCTACAATCTTAAACAGGCATGATGCGCAGTGCTTACCCAGGTAAACTGAGGACATCTTCTTAGAGACGTTCTCATCGAGGTAGGTAACTCCAAGGGTGTAAAAAGGAGCTGCACCTGCTCCGTGCAATAGTTGGGCCATCAGGAACATGGCCAAGTACAGTCCACTGTAGGGCTCTAGTTCCCCCTCCTGCTGTCCACTCGAACACGATGCCTGTACAAAAGATTGAACCACATTGAACCTGCAATACATTTTTTGATACAGTGTGCGTAAAATGTGATTTTATGTACTTTGCAACTTTTTAAAATCGCATTTGCGCTCCCTGCATCAAAATAGTATATTTCGATACAAGTGCGTAAAAATTGATTCTATACGAGCGAGAGGTTTGTCGCCCGAGCGAAGCGAGGGTGATAAACTCACGAGTGTAGAATCAATTTTCGCACATGTATCGAACGATATTTTTTGATACAGGGAGGGCAAAGGCGATTTTAAAAAGTTGCAAAGTACGTAAAATCGCATTTTACGCACACTGTATAAAAAAATATCGTTCGATACATGTGCGAATTTTTGCGCACTTGTATCGAAATATACTATTTTAGTATAGACTTGTCGCCTACCGACGAAGAGTTCGTCCGGCTGCAAGTGTTCTCCAGCTGAGTGCCACCTCTGTAGGGACCGGCCAGATAGTGCGGCGAGGCAAAAAGCAGACTGCCCAGACCCAGTACCAATACACCCACGCCGATGTATCTGGAATTTCGCGTTTTTTTCATCGTTGCACCAAAAAATATTCGAAAAAATCGATAACACCAACCTGGGCTTGCTCGACTTGGATCGACCGCCCATGTAGCTGACCGGGACCAGTAGAAGAAAACTGGCTATGTCGTAGCCTCCGGCGATCAATCCAGTCTGCGACGATCTAAATCCGAACCTTCTCTCTATCGTCGTGATGACGACGTTGATGAATCCGTTCACCACCATTCCTGCGACATTTTCATACATCTCTATGGATTATCGTGAAAATATACGAGGAAAAAGTTTGTTCGCAGCTGTGTAATCTGCAGGTTCGTTACGTATAATCAGGGAGACGTGCTCATTAGCATGAGAAGAGAAAACAAAGTTGTTATGCTTAGCTACACGTATATTATCTTCGTGAAATTTTGGATACTACTTCATGCAAGTGTACAATAATATTATGCATATATATATGCAAACGGACGTATACATTTTCACGCCCGACGCATTATCCGATCTATTGTTAGACGATTCCGTTTGATTCTTCCTTCTGACGGTCGTAAGAGAGAACAAAACACACACACACGGCGTATTTTTCTCGAATTTAATGTCGCTTCTATTCTCCGCGCTCGACTAATATACGAGGGACCCCCGGCTCATTGTCGTCTCTTTTTCTCCGAATGACCCTTTCAATTTTTTTTTCTTACATTACTCGTCTTTTCTGCTCCCCTTTCGTACACGATCAACTTGTATTCTCCTGTCGTATTTTTACTACATATATACCTCGTTTATACTATAATTTATTATTCCCTATAGTACATACATTTTATCATCCGATTTTAGAGAAATTCGATTCCTCTGTATATAATACATCTATTAAACGTCTGTAGAGCAAGAGAGAGAGAGAGGTTGAGCTGATTAAAAGTTGGAAGGGCAGGACAGGAAAAAGTTAATTATTCGCGACGGGCGAGCTGCATCAGCCGGAAGCTTAATCGAATTGTCAAGATATTGAAGATGACGGATACCGGATTCCCTCTTCAACGCATGTCAAGTATATATATATATATATACAGCGCTTTGCCTCATTCGACTTGTCCGAAACGCATAATATAATAGCGTCTCGTTCCCTCGTGCGGCGCGTGTGAAAATTCGATTTCCGCTTATCGTCACTCAAGCCGTACACCCGAGCGAAATTGCATTTCAGCGCGCGAGCGTCAGCTTAATTATTACACACGAGATATATATGTATAAGTGAAATTGAGTTGTGTACATACCTTGCATAGCTCCAGCCCAGCATAGCCAAAATAGTGCCCATTTTGCGGTCCGAAATTTTTGCAAATAACTCGGTCGAAACCAGAACCAGCCGCACTCGAGTCTCTCACCGGAGACGCTTGGCTCCTGCTGCATGATGTTTTCCGGTTTTACTTCCGGTTTTTCCGCGAAGTCTTCCGGTAGACTCCCGTGAATCTCCGACACGCCCGACTGCAAAAGGTAAACAACATGACTTTTATTGGGAGATTATATAGTTGAGCGAGAGGTTATTTCTGGGAATAATGTTTCAAGCGACGACCTGAACGTTCGCGCGAATTGAGTATTGTCTATATATACGTTCGATGATCGAGGGATATTGTACGTAATTCGTATATGATTACGTGCGTTGTTATGATGGTTCCGAGTGTGAATGATTGCACTTATGTTGTAGAGTCGTATGTACAGGAATAAACGCGGAAGTCGCTGAGATATAATGTACAGTATATAGTGTTTATTTTTTGCTTTTAGATGACGATTATGGCTCTACAGGTGAGCGTAATTGTAAGGTGTTTGTCTTGAAATATTCGTTATTATTTATTGTCCGCAAATTTATATAATATCATAAATCGCAGCTATGTATCAAACATGCCTTAAAGAAAGTTACTCTTTCAAAATAATTGCTTAAGTATGTATATTTTTGCTTGAAATAAATTTAATATAATTATTATAAATTTACCGTGTAGGTATTTTAGTATATTGCGCTGTTTATTGATGGAACTCGAAATCTCATAA
The DNA here is from genome assembly GCA_020010945.3 of Muscidifurax raptorellus. Taxonomy (NCBI): domain Eukaryota; kingdom Metazoa; phylum Arthropoda; class Insecta; order Hymenoptera; family Pteromalidae; genus Muscidifurax; species Muscidifurax raptorellus. The sequence continues at coordinate 36,588,725 of CM052080.1, read as the reverse complement.
ATCATACTGCGCAAATATATCGTTATTAAGTAATAATATTGCACGGTTAAAATGAGTTATATAATTTACTATTAGAACTTTAAAACTACGGTTTATATAATGTGATTAATTAGTACAAAATCGTTTAGTAAACGAAATTTACTAAGAACACAAATCATTAATCATCGTTGATAAAGAAGCGTCATCGTATATTTTTTTAACATTCTCACAATATTTACATTTCACGACAAGATTTTATTTTCAAGGCATATAATTTACCTATCGGCTGTATAATTAAGCGCGTGACACTTTCAACGTTCATCGGTAAAATATTCAATTCTCGCAATGAAATTTTCATTGAATCAATGAAACTTCAGTTCAATCAATGAAAAATTCGAGATATATTCTTCTGACCCTACAAATATCTACATCCATTATACCAACTATAAACTTACTCCAAATGAAAACTTATCACGCATGATGCTTGTCAGTCTCAGAAACTACACCGCCACCCGATACCTCTATACTAACCAACGAAATAAAACCAAAAATCACTCGATCACCCGCACATGGAAAAAACACAGCGCGCGCTTATGTATAAAAAATAAAAAAAAATCGCATCAGCTGCGCGAGCTTCCAGTAGCGCGTGTCGCGCGCGACTGATCCGCGCTGCATCAGTAGCCGGCGAGGATCTCTCTTGTGTATATAAACCATCGCGTAAGGGAGGGAGGCGTCGACGCAGACCAACGTGCGTATATATAGGTATACTAGTATATAGTGGATTACAGACCGCAGACTCCCCGCGTTCGTGTTTGAACAGACCTATTTTTTACCTGCAACCCTTGATTCAAGCCTGATGTATAGTTTTTTACGCGTCGTTTCTATCGAACGTAACGACAACGCGTACTTTGATGTGAAAATCGAAAAATTTGCAGGAACTACTCGTTGTGCGCGGTGCATACATGATACTTTTATTTTTAAGGTTTATATATATATATATATATAGATATAATTATAAAACTGAATACCTATGTTCCCCATCGCGTAAAGCGTTGTTATCGACGATCGAGTGCATTTGTCACAATCTTAATTAGTCGCTCGTCAAGTCCGGTGCGGATATAGTCCAGGCTGGACCGGACAGCTTCGCGCGCGTTTCTGCGCTTGACACACTCGACCGTCGCTTTATATACATACTGTGTCTCCGTTATACTATGTATGTCTAAACTTGGGTGGACTAAATTGTTTTGCGATTGAAGTGAAGTTTCAATTTGAATGCAGTTCTTTCGAGATATCTGACGATACGTGTTACGTTTAAATCATACGTGTTATATATATATATATATACTTTGTAAATTTAATCAATCTTAACGTGATTGTAGTTAGTATAATAGCTTTTATTTGAACATCTTACGGAGTTTAATTATAGAACGCAACTCTTGAAGATTTCGTACTCTCGTTTACTAAAATATTGCAAATCATATACGTATAGGTACAATTGATATATAAAAATTGATTTTTGACAATCATGAATATATCTTTAGTATATTACACGATTTTGATAAACAAAAAAGAAAATTAAGGAAACTGGAGTCGCTTGAAACACTCTAACTGCGACTTGATTTTTCCTATCCTCTATTACATATAATTAATAATTATTATGTGACATATTGGTGAATATACAATATACTACAAGAGTATAATATAGTATAGGTAAATAATATATGTATACGAAGGGTGATGAGATTTTAATTGCTCGCGCGGTTCTCTGAAAGCAGCTATTAAGCTCTCCTTCTACAAGTACATTCTATACTCGGTCAATATCACGACACGTGCGCGACAGCTCTAAAAACACATGCGGGTTGAAAAGCGACATTAAAATATCTTTCATTTTTTATTATCTCAACGCGTGTGAACTGACCACACGCCATACTCTCCTCGTACCAGCCTCTAACTCGAAATCGAAAATTGCACGTCGATATACGCTATAAGTATATATATAGCGTATAATAAACACGTGCAACGCGTTATCTTCTCGCAGCACAAAAATAAAGCCAAACGTCGTCGCACACAAGGGACTGTATGTATATATATATTTATATATAGAGCCATTTACCAAGCTGTGCTACACGTATATGCGAACGTGCCTAAATGAAAGATGCGAGACTTTGTCTTTGTCGAAAAATTGCTGCACTACTATAGATCTCTTTCATATAATGCCGTGTCGGCGTCTTTGTCAACGCGCTGCGCTCTTTTGTGAAAGACACGCGTTCTTTTCAAGCTATAGGTGTATATATATATATATATATATATATATACTGATCCTTGGTCTGAGTTACGAGTCACATATATACAGGTTGTATCTTCCGCGTAACTTAACTTTCCTTCGCTCGTATTGAGATAAAGAGATATATATTTGAATGTCTGAACTGTGTCGAGTCTTTTTTGGGAATATATATAGTTTGGGGTAAAAATATATGAATTTTATAATCGTTGGGAATTATTATGATTTTGTTGATATATGTGTGCATAGGATGATGCACTTGAAAATTTATACAAAATTTTGCTGATCTAATGTAAGCAAATTTATCGTTGCGCAGTTTACTATTTCTACGATAAAAGGAAAATGATAATAAGGATCATATATTTTTTTGAAACCCAGTCTAATCTTTAACAAATTCAAGAGTATCCTTTACAGTAAATTTAGACCAAACGAAGTATAAAATAAGCCTTTAAGAAATCTATACCCCAAACTATATCCAATTTCACCCTCAAGCTCAACGCCACGATTCCTCTTAATTTCTGGCTTTCAAATCGCTTCGTCCACTCATTAACGCGCTTTAAAGAATCTTCGATAACGCCGATATCGTCCCCCGGACTTTCCCTTCTTTTTTCCTACGATCTATCGACGTCTCGGTTTCAACCGACAAAACGAAAGCCTCTCGGCACTCTTTTTAATTGCGACCCATCACTATATATATATATATATATATATATATATTCCGCAAGGCAGACGCTTTTATATATATCTCTCTCTCGTTTTCCCGGCTTATTTGCCGACAACAAAGAGATCTATATATATACACATTTTTTTAACGAAAATAATATATCTTACCTCGTCGTCAAACGCCGCGTTCTCGACTCCGTTCATCTTAGGAGCTGAAAAAAAATCGCATAATATCGTCAGAGTCTAAAAATACATGAGTAAATAATTCTGCTATACATATATATACACGATTATATATGCATTGATGCGATGGGATAAACGAGTCTTGCCCGCATGTATACGAGTACACACATAGTACAAGCAAGTGAATATTATATCAAGACAAGATGATGCCGGAGTAGTATATATATATATATATATATGTATATGTAGGTGCGAATGAATCATAATGCTTCCTGCTGACAGTCCGCGTAACAGGATAATAGCCGTCGCGAATGCATTATTATATATATATATATATATATATATATATATATATATATGTATACAAGCATTGTGGTCCTATATATATACACATGTTCGAATTATAAATCTGTTGGTCGTCCCGGCAAACACCGCATATTACATTCCCTATGCACAAACAACACACGACGAGTCTTAATGTCTTAAAAATCGGTCTTTCTTGAGATGCATTTGAAACGGAAACGAAAATCACGACATCCGCACCGCCGAATCCAACTTATCATCAGAGCCAATTCATGTGTATATACTCGATTATGTATATGTACTATGTAATCCAGACGCAACCAAAAAAAAAAAGGAGGAAAATATTCTGCGCTAAAACTTGCGAAATTTGCCTGTGTGTATATATATATATATATCCTTTATTTTCAACGTTCCTCGTGTATACTCATAGCTATATGTTAAACTTAAAAAAGCAAAGTGTGTATACACATCGGAATATCGCTCGAGGCTTGTACTTTGAATTACAACGCTTGCCGCAGTAGCTCGGCATAATTAAAGTTGCCATCTAATTTGCTATATACATATATATATATATATATATATATATATATATATATATATATATATATATATATATATATATATTCGCAGCGAGCGCCGCTGCTGTATATCGCGATAAGCCGGGAATTTTCGCGCGCGCACTTTAATTAACAAAATCCCCGCGAGTGTGTATTATATATATATATACATATACGCTACAAGTTTTCTCCGGTATAGATATATATATATATATATATAAAACCGGCAGAGTTTCGTCGTTCTACGCGACGGACCGTGAAATTTTTCGCGCGTGTGCCTCCAATCCGTTCGCATATATACAATTATGTATATAGATGTGTATATATATATAGATACATTTGTACACACGTTTACTTTCATTTATGAGCTACGAGATATACACCAGATTCCTACGTAGATTCCAGTTTTTCTCTGCAGTATTGTACACAAAAACGATCAATGGGGAAGTATCGAACTATGAAAGAATTATTATTTCTCTCTCTCTCTCTCTATATATATATATATACACAGATAGCTCACCTGTCATTATTTCACGGAACACTTCTAGCCGAATCTATAACCCGTTGATATCACAGACAAGATAACGCGTCGCCTCCGCGTTGATACATAAATCGATCCTTTTCTCTCGATTTTCTACTCCCGAGTATTGAACCATAATTCGCGTCAATGCCACGTCCGATCGATTCCTGACAGGCTCTGCAAATTGCAAAGCTGAAGAGCATCAATAAGATGAGCCTTCGAGCTTCCGATTGTGACTGACTATACACCAGCAGCTCGGCTTGATTCGCGCAAGAGTGGGGTTTATTTCCTATATAGTATAGCAGCGCACTCGCACTTTGAATTAATATTATACTTACTTTCTTGCGAGAGCTTCGCCATCCGTGTCAACTGAACGTATATTTTTCGACGATCGGAGTACCTCGCGACGCGCAGAAAGTTGCGTTTGATTACCAATTTCCTTGCTTTTTCATGCGTGAAATTCTCTTTTTTTTTGCTTGCTGGAGAATAATTTTCGAGCACGGGATTTGAATGTTTTTTTTTGAACGAAAGAGACGGTCACTTTTCGTGTGATAGATAGTTTTATTACGAGTATGTTATATGTAAAGTTTGACGAGAAAACTTTGGTATAAACAAAATTTGCAGACATCTTCATTTTAAATTACAGGAGAAAAAATGCACGCCATTCGTATTATTTAAAATATTTAGCAAACAGTTAGATAGCAATGAGTTAATGAGTTATATAAACTTATGGTATACACAGCATTGCAATATCTTTTAGACAGGATAATAAGAACTGTATTTAGATTGTGATTGCATTTCATGGCCTTATTACCCAATCAACATATATAATTGAAAAATACAAGTATACACAATCGCTGAATCAAGTTCAAGATTTATCAATTAATTAAACTTTAACGTCGGCTAGTATATATAACTTCGATATCCAACAATTATGGAAAAATATAATTTCATAGACTAGGAATACACTTATATAATCAACGTCATTTTACGAACACTATACCACGTACAGACTTTCAAAAATATATTTATAGTGATGCATTATTTTAATAGACATTTATATTCAGATCTATTAATAGATTAGTTTATTACACAACTGCAGTGCTCAATGATTTTGCGTCTCTCGAATCGCATATACCGAGACACTAATGTGCACGTAGTGCTGTGTGTACTTATTTTTGAGTCACGAGTATATCGGCTAATGTTATTATTTGTAGTTATGAACTTCTTATGTACTCATTAAAATTCCATGTATATACAACTTAATTTAGCCATATGTTTCACGTGAGCTAACACGATATTTACTCGCTGACTTAAAATTCGTTTCATCGAGTCCATTGAACAAGGAGGATACCTGCTCCTCTTTTCGTCTTCAATTTTTCAAACTTAAATCCATTAAACTCCACTTGAACAGACCATCATCAGCTTCAATCCATAAAATCCATTCGAAGATTTATGTTCAGGGGAAGTAAAAGTATATCAGGTATCCAGCGAAGAGCACCAGGATGAGGAGCTAAGTGGCTACCCGAAACCAGTCGAGTCACCTCCAAATGAGACATGTACTGTCCTTGCTCGCAGTGACGATAGTGTCGCCGTTGTAAGAAAACGCGCAACTGAAAACGTCGTCCGTATGACCTGACAGCGTTTGGACACATTGGCCCGACTCGACCGACCACAACCTGGCGCTTCGATCAAGTGACGCCGTCAGCAGTTGCCTGCCGCTCGGGCTGAAACATACTGAATTTGGAACTAATTTTTATTCTCTATATATAGCATTGTAGAGTATTATACTGTCCCTCCGAAGAACGCGACCTAACCACCAGATGGCGCTTTCGCATACCAACCTTTGGAAACCTCCTCTTGGTGGGCCTCCATCTTGGCGACTTGTGGAAAGTCTCCGCATGTAAGATCCCATACTCTGGCGGTAGTGTCGCTGCTGGCTGTCGCGAGTTTTCTTCCCTTGTTGTCGAACGCGAGGTCGAGAACCTCGTCCTCGTGGCCAGTCAGGCTCGCCAGATGTGAGTTCGTCATCCTCCTGTCCCAGATCCTCGCAGTTTTGTCCAGCGAGCAACTGGCTATGAGACTCTCGTCGAAATTGTACAGGCAGTTCGAGATCTCCTCCTGGTGTCCCAACAAGACACTCGTTCGCCTATGAAGATCGTTGCATATTATAGTATTTTTAGATACTAGGGCGTAAAGTAGAACTTTACGCACGAGTAACGGAATATAAGTTCTTTGCCACGAGTGTGTGTGTGTGTGACTTTTTACGTATCATGCGGAAAATAGTGCGTATAGAAGTACTTTACGCATAGTGTGCGTAAAGATCCACTTTACACACTGATTTAGATGCGTAAAGCTGCTCGATGCGCACACGACGGCAGAAAATATATTGTACAATTATACCCACTGGTACGTTCTCGTGTCCCACAGGCTGACACTTCTGTCGAAAGATCCTGTTATGATCTCGTTGCCGTCGTTGCTGTAGTTCAGCGCGATCACCTCCGCGCTGTGGCCCCTCAACGTGCCCAACTCTCGACCTATTATATTTCAACGACAATTACAGCATTGTACGTTCGGTTCTAAAAGAATTATGTTATTATATATTATTCCTTATTTACCAGACGATATGTGAAAGATCTTGGCAGTGGCGTCCATCGAACCCGTGGCGACTTTGCTCTGCGTAGGAGAGAAACGTGTGACCACAATTTCCGCCTCGTGACCCCAGAGACTGACGAGGCAGTGGCCAGTTCGGGAGCACCATACTCGGGCCGATTTGTCGAACGACCCGGTCACGATTTTGTCGCTGCGCTCGAGAATTATTATTATTTTTTTATACGTATAAATTTATGACGGTTTTATTTTTTTACCGAGATTTATATAAATTATATTTACGAGGTGGGTTTGTTGAAGGACACGGCGTATACTACGTTCTTATGGCCTTGGAGAGTAAGGAGCTCCGTTCCACTCTCAATGTCCCAAACCTTACAAGTTCGGTCATAGCTGCCCGTCAGGCATCTGGAATAATGATACAATAAATCGTATATAATAATATAAATCCGGGATAGATATTTAGTTATATATGATTAAATGATTCAACGAACATAAGTATCATCGTATGTGCGCGGAAAACGTCAATAAAGACATTGAAAATTGTTATTCTTTCGTTTAGTTTGTCAGTTATATATATATAGTAAACAAGAAAATTGAGTTCATATTTATAATTGTCGTTTATTTTTTATATGCGCTATTAAACAATTAACGACGAGAATTGGTGATTCCTTATAATGTATATAGACTTTGATTTTTTAAAACATATAACAGTTTACCATTTTATTGATTTGGTAAAATGAATCTCATTATGAAAATCTTTTAGACATAATTATTTTGAGAAAATTCAACCAATCCAGGACCTTTGTGTCCCGCCATAATCAATTGTATCGCAAATTATTATAAAACAATAAATGTATGGATAATAATGTAAGTATGAAAACACGTGGGTCATCGGCTAAAATCGAGAGTACCTTTTACCTAGTTTATCGAAAGCTATATTAGTGATGGGTAAGAGATGCGTCTTGAGCGTCTTGTATTTATAAAATCGCTTCTCGTCCTCGTCGGCGTCGCAAACTTTGGCTTGGAGTTTCTGCAAAGTCTCCACCAGCTGATCCATAACTCCATCGGTTATCACAGGCTCGGCAGCCTTTATGCTTTCCGCCAAGCTTCGGATGTCCGTTCTGAACAGACAGGTATATATATATATATATATATATATATATATATACTACTATTGTATATTTTTTTGCTCTCTTTAGCACGACAATTTGAATAACTGAAAATATACGCCTTGATTTGAATTGCAAGACGATATTATGATATGTATATATATATATCAGTATATATGATAACGGTAGCTTAGCGTGTGCAGAAAAGATTTCGCGTGATATATATATATATATAATATATACGTGATATACAACGTTCGGATTCATCGATTATTTTGTATATACCTGCCAAGGCTGTGACATTGACATATCTTATATATGAGTATAAAGTATCACTAAGATGCTCTCATAGTTGCAAAGAAAAATGACACATTATACATTTTACAGGAATATGATAAATAAACGCATCGCTCGTATACTCACTTCGCAGACAAGTCGAGAAGATCTATCATTTTCGTCTTGACGTCGCCGCCTTGCGTATACTCCAAAGCGATACCTATATATAATTCCAAAATTAATATATAATACATCAGAACCCCTGGTTGGCTAATTCTTCTCGAAATTAGCTAATTTTAAGAAAAATAATCTAATTTTCCGTTAAGCTCTTATACCGGAATCTTATACTCACCGGGTGGAAAATAGCGCAGCAAAAATTTCAACAGCTTCATTTTGCACTGCAGAGTCAAGGACGCTTTATGAAATATTCTAACAAAAAAAAAAAAAAATACGCTCTTGTGTGTCTAGGTCGCAAGAGGAACGCGGTATGAGTGTATTTCTCCTCGCGGCATCGACGTCGTCAGGCAGCGCTTGATCAATTTCGTTCTCGCTGATCCGAAGATTCGAATCCCTATATGCGCGATGAGACCAATGGGGAATACTTATTGTACTTCGTATGCGGAGATATTACTATAATATATATATATATGTCAACGTATCGGTGCGGTGTAATGGATTGAATATAGATTATATACGTATAGATATTTATGTAATTTCATTACGTTTATGAATTATTGATCGGAGTTATTACGGGTGGTATTATTATTAATTAGAATTAATTTTCTGGAAAGGGTTATTTTTTTCTGTTGATTGTGGCATAAGAAAAATGTATGAGAAATATGTCTCGAGGAGCAACTGTATAAGGATTGCGAAGATAAAGAAAAGTGAAGGATAAGTCTTTTTTTTATTCTTAATTATAAGCGATGGTTATTGGAAAATTTTCTGCAATAGACATCACTGTTGTGAATGTATTTCTATAGTTAAAATATTCTATGAGTTAAAATGCCAGGTAAAGTATTTTATTTTGTCTTGTAATTAAATGTAAATTATAAGTGCATTTTGTTAGCTTTTTGATTTAAAAAAAAAATAAATTTTCGCATCATTACACTATATGGATATCAGATATAGATCATTACACTATATATATATATATATATCGTCGGTCTCTACAAAGGCTAACACAGCTCAGATTACCATCGAAGAGTAAGGCAGTTCATTCTTGCCGCGAAGAGTAGTAGAGTTTATTAGTTGATTTTTTACACGACGTTCGGGATGACATCATCATATGAAAACTAATCAAATTCATATACATAAAAGGTATATAATAAGATTAGCATGTAACGAAATTTTGGGTGCAAACATTTTTCAATTATACCAAGTTTTGATAGTATATTAGTTTTTTTTAAAAAAAGGAAGTGAATTAGTATTCGTGTATATACATCAGAGACCAAGTAAAACTAAAAATAAATATACACCGGAAGAACAATGATCAAACTTATATGACGGTTAATTTAAATTTGTTTACGTTAAAAAAGATTAAAGTCATTTTTATTCTTCTTGTAGGTAAGTTTCAATGCCAATAACACCATCAATAGATATACATTTTATAGGTATTTTAATATGCATCTTTTATACACATAATCTTGTTATTCCATAGATTTTAATTCGCGAATTACAGTTAATTTTAGTTAAAATCTGTCAGAAAAATTATCTCGGTAGTCCTGTTATAAACAGTGCTTTCTTGAGAAAATATTTATTTATTTCTAATGAAAAATATAATTTTTACCCTCCGCATAGCTGAGACCGTAAGAATATTTAACCAGAAGAATTTTTTGGAATAATTTTAAAAGCTTCATTATAACGACTTATCTTACTTTTATGCGTAAATTTTAATCTTCTAAGTATTCACCCTTCACAAGTCACATATATATGTCGACTATAATCGACAGTAACGTAAATCGAAAGCCTACTATATTTCGAACGTGGTTACCATGGAAATACTCATCGGATCAGCTGATGTTTTCATTCAATCATTTGCCGCCGCATGAGTCGTTGACATAACCTCTTGCTTTGTTTTGTTATGTTTGTTTACACATCAGCACCTATATATACCTGAATAAAAATGTCAGCAGACTCGGATAGGTATATTTTTGAAGCCGAGTGGTACGACAAGGTTGCGTATACGTTAAGAAAATTTTACTTGTACTATTTCCCATCAGACAACAGTGTTGAACTTGTGAGTTACGTCTTTATCATTTATGACGTATGTGCGTAGGTCTTTTTGATTTTATAAATATGTGAAAATAATGTCTTGCAGTTTGATTTGAAAACAAGAAAAACGTTTCTACGACGCTCAAAATGTGAGGGAGTAGAAGCGAAGGACTTTTATGTTGGAGCAATTGTAACCATTTTTTCACGAAGTATAAAGATTGTTAACTTTGCCGATCAAGCAACAAAAGATAAATTGTCATATCAAACAGTCAGGTATGTTCTCTTATAAGTCTCAGACATGGAGTTGATGAAATTATACGGATTGTATGTTAACTAAATATGTTTCCTCAAGAGCTTTTATAATAGTAAAGTCAGATGCAGTGGATAAATTGAGCGATATTTTGAATCACGTTAACAATCATGATTTCCACATATCAAATATAAAATTGGCTAAGATTAATCATGAAGATGCTATACAGATTTTCAGATCCACAATTGGCCAGTCACCGTTTGTATAATTTTTATTTGATAATCGACTATCAAACCAGGATAAAATTTTAATTGTAATGTGTTCCAGTGATATAATTGAATCCATGACTTCTGGTCCGGTAATTGCATTAGAACTATTAAGTAAAGATGGCACGTCTAGATGGTGCGAATTGTCAGATGCTTTTGATAAAAGTTCTTTACTTCATGGTGTCTATGTTCCTGATAATAAAGATGTAATAAAAAAGCCTTAAGTGTGAAAACAACATAAATTATTCTTCAAAAAATTTATTCAATTATATGTCTTGATTACAGGAAATTCTTCCCTATTTTTTTCCATCAGATAAAAATAAGAGCAAAATAAAAAATTCAGCAAAATTGCAACACTGTACATGTTGTATTATAAAACCTCACGCAGTCCAATCTAGATTAATAGCTCCAATAATTAATGATATACAGAAAGCTAATTTTATCATATCAGCAATCCAGCAATTTCATATTGATCCTGTAAATGCTGAAGAATTTTTGGAAGTTTACAAAGGTGTTCTTCCTGATTATGCAGTAAGCTTTTTTAATGTTTAAAATTAATATACTTAAAATATTGTTTGGTAAGTATATAATTCCTTTTCAACATTTGTAGGCAATGGTGAGTGAGTTGCAGTCAGGACCATGTATAGCGATGGAAATCACGCATAAGGATGAAAATTTTGATGTCGTCAATGAATTCAGAAAACTTTGTGGACCAATGGATCCTGTAATATTTTTATATATCTTTGACTTTTCATTATTGCAAAATAATTTCATATCTAATTTTACATTTATATTTTGCTTAGGAAATGGCTAAACAGTTGCATCCAAGTACGTTAAGAGCCAAGTATGGAAAAACAAGGATTCAAAATGCCGTTCATTGTTCTGACTTACCAGAAGATGGATTGTTAGAGGTAAACCATAGCTACACTATCAATAATGATAAATATCTTAGAAAAAGTATAACCAATTTTATGCTTGAATTTGTATATTCTTTATTTATTGTTTTCAGGTGGAATATTTTTTCAAAATTTTAGATAATTAAATTGTTTTAGTTTTATATAATGAATGTATAAATCCATTATCGTTAAGTTAAAGTATCTATTAAAAAATTCATATTTTTATGATAGATAAAATTTTGTAATAAAATTTGTATTTGTATAGCTAACTATAAGATATGAAAAGTAATAAATATATATTTATATAAATACATAATAAATAAATGATTCATTGATGTTTCATAAAGTTTGCATTATGTCGTCATTATTTGAAATTAAATTGCCACCAATATATACATGCACACTTATATATATAAGTACCAACCACGGTACCAACTGTAAGATGGCGATGTTGGTCTTTTTTCTCTGATGCAGAACAATCGCTAAAATATGTATTTTTAAAAGGATTTTTGCAATTTTATTGGCACGATTAAAGAAATACAGGTGATTAAATTTTCTTTTATATTACATTTTTTAATGTTGAGAAAATTAAATTTTACTGTCCAACAAAGAATTTGACAAAATTAATATAATTTAAGGTTAGAATGTGATAACGTATGGATTTATTCTTAACAAGATTTCGATTTATTTATTATTCTACTGCACATATATTAAATATTATCTTGGAATTCATTTGCAATATAATTTCTTTTCCCACAAATAGAATACATTATGTTGCAATAATATAACCTACAAATTAAAGAAATCTTTGAAAGATATTATGTCACATAACATCTGTTATTACAAAAAAATATTTTTTATGTATACAAGATGTTTATAAATGTCTGAATTTTCTTAGCTGGACACTTTTTATGTCTGAGCATTGTCCGACTGTTGAAAGTGAGACGATGGAGCAGCAGGTACATAAAAGTGCAATTGATTCAATACCTGAAAAGTGATCTATGAAGACTTTTTCTAATAACTTTCTGTATATGATCCCTTAAGTTTTATGCTACATTTTAACAGTATTATTATCTTAATTTACAAAGTCTTATTTTTTAATTTGCTTCAATTATGTATTTATTTTTAATTAGCTTCAATTATATCATTTTACTTATATATTGTAACTAATATGCTTTATAGTTTATAATTTAAAGTAATTTATCGCATGATGCAAGGTTGCATTAATAGTCATTTTACTGGTATATAACGTTATGTGCTAATGTTGATAAAACAATTTTTAAGTACAAATTTTTTTTTAATTAGTAAAACATTTTGGCATGATGTGATGTTCATAAATATGATTAATTATATTTGTGTCTCATTTGACTCATTTAATGTATTGTATTCAAACAATAAAATTAAAATGTTTTACCAATGACGCAAATGAATTCAATTTTCTAGTCAGTGGAAGAAGGCAAATCCAAAGTAAGTCGCTCTGCAGCAAGACATTTAAGGCGTAAAAGACTGATTGCAGCTCGGCGAGAAACAGAGAAAAATTTGCAGTTTGAAAGTAACAGCAGTGAAGATAAGCAAAGAGCTCCATCAAAAGAAAGTTCAGTGAATAAAGGTATTACCTTATTGCAGTATGTTGAGGATAACAATGTGGCTGTTGGCACAAAACAATCGCAAAATGTTTTGATCTTTTTAAACAATACAAATAATGCTTGCAAACCTAGCAAAAATAATGATTTGTTTGGTTCTAATATTGGATTGAGCAAAGACAATTTGGCAGAAAATAAAAACAATTCAGCTGGAAAGACTAAAAAAACAAAAAACAATTTTAATTCTGCAGTCTTAAATTCTTACATAAACACAAATAATCCTGCAAGTCTAAAATCATCCAATTCAAAAATGGATTCTCAAGAGAAGTCACGAGAGCAAATTAAGGCCGAGCGAGAAGCAAAAAAAGCTGCAAAGGCTGCTGCTAAAGGGAAGGGAAAAGTACAAGATAAATTGAAATCTGAACCGTTATCACAATCTAAAAAATCTGAAATACCTAGAAGTCAAGAAAAAGAAAATGCTGGTCATGTTAGTTCAAAAAATGAAATTAGTTCCAATATCCCTCTTTCCGTAAAACAAACTGCAACACCAAAAGTACCTGCTGAGGACAAAACTAAACTTGACGACAAACAGAAAGTAGAAGATAAAAAAATGAATGACATGCCAAAAGCTGAAGAAAAAAGTAAAGCAGAACTACGAGCAGAAAGAAGAGCTAAGCAAGATGCTCAAAGAGCTGCCAAACAAGCATCGGTAAATGACAAGAAAAAAGTAGTTAAACCTGAAAAGGTGATTTCAAAGGAAAAATCTCCTGCACTTGTAAGTAAAGAAGAAGCAGTGAAAAAAGTTGTAATAAAATCTGAGGTGAAAGATAATACTCACGAAGTGAACTTATTCAAACACTTGTATATAAATAGAAAAAATATTTCTCATCTTATCAATCGTAGTAATGGTAAGATTCATCCTGCTATTTTAAGATTAGGTGTACAATACGCTGAAAAAGTTGTTGTTGGTAGCAATGCAAGATGTGTTGCACTATTGGCAGCTGTAAAACAACTAATCAGAGATTATGAATGTCCCTCACAAGCTGATTTTACAAGAGGTCTTGAAACTAGTCTACAGGAATCTATAAATTATCTCAACTTTTGTAGACCATCTGCAGTTTCTATGCAGAATGCCTTAAAACATTTGAAATGGCAAATGTCCACATTACCTTCAACCGTACCTGATGAAGAAGTATGTATAGTCATTTATTTTATTATTTTCTGCTACATTCTATATTTATTTTAATCTGAGAAACTAATAATTTAATTTATTTATTCTTTATTTTACAGGCTAAATCCAAATTAGCAAATGCAATAGATACATACATTCAAGAGCAGATACTACTTGCTGACAAAGCAATATCAAATGCAATTCAAAAGAAGATATTAAATGGGGATGTCATATTAACATATGGATTGTAAGTAC
The DNA here is from genome assembly GCA_020010945.3 of Muscidifurax raptorellus. Classification (NCBI taxonomy): domain Eukaryota; kingdom Metazoa; phylum Arthropoda; class Insecta; order Hymenoptera; family Pteromalidae; genus Muscidifurax; species Muscidifurax raptorellus. The sequence goes on along the minus strand of CM052080.1, from coordinate 36,573,612 downwards.
ATTAATTTTCATAGTTCCAAGAAGAAGCTCTAGTAGAAGTGAAAAAACTCAATATTTCTTTTGCTACAGCTCTTCGTTGATTCACAAAATACTCTGTGATGCTTATACGGCTGGAAAAAAATTTCGAGTTGTCGTTGTCGATGGTAGACCACGGTTGGAAGGCAAGGAGCTTTTGAGGAGATTAGTCAAGCATGGAATTGACTGTTCATATATTTTAATAAACGCGCTTAGCTTTATTATGCCTCAGGTGAGATTGTCATCATTCGGCTGGAAATTCCCGAAGGTACAAATAACTAATTAAATTTATCGTACAAATGTGCAGGTGAGCAAAGTGTTCCTGGGTGCCCACGCGATCCTGGCTAACGGTGCAGTTATGTCTAGAGTTGGAACTGCGCAAGTTGCTTTGATAGCAAAAGCCTTCAATGTTCCTGTTCTTGTGGCTTGTGAAACGCATAAATCCTGTGAACGTGTTCAAACGGACTCGATTGTGTACAATGAAATTGGTAAGTGTCGTCGTTTCTTCTATTCTAAATTATCTTCTCGATAACTTTTGCTATACCGAAGTTATGTTTCAGGCGATCCCGATCAGCTCGTAAAGAACTCGTCGAACGGCTCCAAGAAGTCCTGTGTATCAAATTGGAAAAGTCGAAAAACGTTAAATTTGTTGAACATAACGTACGACGTAACACCCGCAGACCTGGTGACTGCGGTAGTGACTGAATTGGCAATTTTACCTTGCACAAGTGTGCCGGTAATTCTCCGAATAAAACCATCCGAAATGTGAACACTGTATACTTGTGCGCCCAATATCATAGCTTTTATGGAAGAGGAAATCGGTTATATAACTTTCGAAATAAATAAGTTTTTTAATAACATTCTTTGTAAGATATATTTATACGTATGACACTATGGATGATAAATTTGGCCACATACATATAATATATACGTGTATATTATAATAAAAAAAGTGAAAATTCGATACAACAGAGTTCTTTGAATGAAGATTCGAATATTTACAGATGAGGTTCGCTGCGCATAGATAATTTCAAGGCTTGGGTAGTTTGTACAGTCCCCCAGAAAACAGAAGCTGGTGCTCCCTGACCTTCTTGTCGAGGAAGAGCCTGAGCTCGGGCAATCCGCACTTGACGGCACCGGAGCCCTGCGAGGCGAACATCTTGAGCATCTGATGTATTCGCTCGAGAGGCATAGAATCAAGATTGGTCAGCATTCCAACGATGTACGACCAGAAGACCTGGAGCTCCTCCTCGCGCTGGTCGCTCGCCGAGGCCATGGCGCTTTCGAGCTCCTCGTCCTCCAGCATCTCGCTGACGATGCCCGACTGGTTGGCCTTGGAGGAACCGGCAGCGAGCTCCTCTTGCAGAGTGAAAACGTCGCGCGACGACTCGACGAGCAACGCCTGCGAGACCCAGTAGCTGATCTTGCGTCTCAGCACCGTCGTCGGCACGTGCATCACCTCGCTCAGCTGATCCAGACTCCACTCGGTCTTCTCCTGGAAGTGGAGGATGATCGTCGCGTGGATAGGCGAGACGTTGAAGTTGAGCTTCCGGTCGCGGGTCTCTATGTCGAGGTTGACGTTGCCCAGGTGCGACTTCCAGCAGAGCGTACGGTTGCCCTTGAGTGTCTCGAAGGCCTTGACGTACCTGTCGAGCTGCTCCTCCACCAGCTGGGGTAGCTCAAGCTTCCAGTCCTCCTTGAACGGCGGCCAGAACTGGGCGGAGAGGATGAGCGCAGAGGTAGCAAAGTTAGCATTGTCAGCGGCGTAGTTCTTGTCCAGCTGAATGTTCCCGTCGATCCGCTTCGAGTCGTAGATGTCCTTGATCATGACCTCGCAGTGGTGGAGCTGGTGTTCGCCGAAGCGTCGTTTGAGCAGTTCGAGTTGCCGAATCTCCCGGTCGGTCTGATAGTTCAGCTGTGAGAGCAGTCGGTCGGCCAGGAGAGTTCGGTACTCGTTGACGAAGAGGTCCTGGCTACCGTACACGTTGACGAGCATGGAGATGATGTCGGAGACTCTTCGGCGTGCCAGGGTGTTGGAGCTGCCGCCGCTACTGCTCATTACTCCGGGGTCGGCGTCGACCGGGTCGGGTTGCCAGTTCTCCCAGTCATCCTTGTCGTCCTGCGGCGAGGCGCCGTCCTCGGCGTCGAGCTGTATGGAGTCTCCGCCCTTGGCCAACTCGTCCGCGAGATCACTCGTGCTGGATTCGTCCAGGAGTCCGCTGACCACGCAGCGGACCGTATCCTCGCGGCCACGCAGGTACACCTTGATCGGCTCGGTGATCGTCTCCAGCAGTAGACCGCTTGGGTCGAGATGTCTCAGCACCTTTATAGCTGCTATGTACGCCGTAAGGATGTCCGGGGTGCTGACACCCGGGTGCAGGAGTCTGCTCTTCAGAGCATCCTGTAACGAGCGGATGAGGTACTTGCGTAGGTCCGTTCGCTCCAGACAAATGCGCAGGTCGTCGACAGATGCTCGAGACTCCGGGTACTCGATTATTATGTTGAACAGCTGCTCGATTCTCACCCTTGTGTAGGTCTCGTAGAGGAAGTAGCTGAGCTTCTGCTTGAAGGTGTTTATGGCATTGCGAACCTTGTAGTCGAGAGATATCGACCTTGATGATCCCCCGGAGTAGATCCGGATAAGCCAGTTCATCACAACTGTTTCCAGCCAGTTTTCCAATGGCTTCAGTTGTGACGAGTCGAATGTCCGATTGCAGACCCGATTAACGTGGCTTTCGATGCGGATGTGTATTAGACAAGTTAGTATGCTGCCGACGAGCCTTTCGAGCAAACCCAATTCTATGAGCTTTTTATTTGTTTCGTGAAACACATCGACGATTACTTGACACTGACAGTTATTCTGCTCCAATTGGCAACCCTCGCACATTATCATAGAGGTGTGGTGTGACTCGTTTGCTGCTGATTCTACTGATGCTGCTGCCGATGCCTCAATATTACAGAAAACATTGAACGCAGTCTTGTAAAAGTGTTCGATGATGGTTGTATGGTACAAGGGAATTTGACTCAGCAATGTACCTCTTATTATGAGTTTGAAGTAATCTAATATGTTAACCTGACTATAGATGCAGTAATCGTGTTTGCAAGATCCAGCTATTTCTAGCTTCTTCAGCATTGGCAACAACTTGCTTGAATCTGCGTACAATTCATTTACTGAAGTTGTGAAGTTTTGAAATCCTTGCTTTTCATCATTCTCACTGGCATTTGCAAATTTGGACCAAAATTTTGGAGCAACGGTTGTCCTCATGTATTCTTCAACTTTTGGTATGACAAGACTTTGTATGCAAAAATTCAATGGAAGCATCTTGAAGCTTTCCTCCGTAGCTTCCAAATCATTGTTCGATTCGTCAGTCTCGATTTTATTTATCAAAAGTGGAAAATTGTATTTCAGCCAACCCTCTAAAACATTAGCATCAGCTGAAGAGGTTGATGCTGATGATATATCCATTTTAAAGCTCTTTTGCTAGCCAGTTATTTGTCACCTGCGAGAAATATTTTTATCTAATTATAATCATCGATATTTTGTTATTTGTTTGGAGTTAATAAAGTTAAAAGATTATGTTTACTTACAACTTCATACCGGCGAGATGCAAGCGTGACTTTGATGTAAAAAAGGTTAGGTAAAACAGCTGCGACTGACGCAAATCACGTGACGTCACGGTCAAACCAGCAGTAGCAGACCCCCGGTAATGTCAAATTGTAGTTTTTTCATCCCCGAGACTTATCATAAAATTGAATAGCTAATAGGAGCAGTCATGAATAATATAGTAACAAAATGCAATCCAGCTATGGTAAATAAACAATATTTTCTTATCAAATAATAATACTGCGATAGATTACAGCTTGAAAATGCATTATTCGTAGGTTAGACATGCATTTTCTGCATCAAGAAATATTTCAACAACTTGTGTAACAAAAAGCAAAGTACCAATAGATGATACATCAGATCATAACGTACCGCCCTTCATTGAAAAAGGAGAAAGTACACCTGTTAAAAGAGCTAGGTGAACTTTTTTTTAACATTATTATTCGAAAATATATGACAGTTTTTCTGATTTATTGTTTTTAATTTTCAAAAGACTACTTTATCAGTCACGAAAGCGTGGTATGTTGGAAAATGGACTACTTTTAAGTACGTTTGCTAAGAAATATTTGGATAATTTCAATGAGAAACATCTACACCAATATGATCGATTGATAAACCTACCATCAAACGATTGGGATATCTATTACTGGGCTGTGGGAGCCAAGCCAATTCCCCCTGAATTCAAAAATGAAGTAATGGATTTGCTTCAAAAACACATAAAGAATGAGAATCGAGAATCTAGAATTGTGCAACCAGATTTATAGTAAGTATCCTGTATGTACAGTGTATGAAATTCAACAAATGTGATAAAATTATGTATGTATAAAATAGTACTTATAATACTATGTAAAAATAATCTATAGCTCACAAAATTATAAAAATAGATCTTAATGTTGAAATAAAAAAAAGCTTTTATAAAAAATCATTTTATTTACTTCTTCTATTGATAGTTTGCAACGTATCACTTTAGTATTATTAATAGCTATTTACATTTTCATGCAATTAAACATGAATAGGTAATACAAATGAATCTATTTCTATTAAAATTATTTGAATTATTTATAGAAAAATGATGCAAATATTTAGAATTACTTTCAACAACTATGCACATTAGCACATCATTTGCACATTAGTATAATAATGTCAATCTACGTATCGTTATTACGTAACCTTTTGTAAGAAATATATTAGTTATAATTATTTCTGAATATAAATAACGAATTAACCATTTACAAAGTAAAAATAAATATCAAATTTATGATTTAAAAAAAAATTTCACGAGAGTACTCTAACAAATATACGAATACTATAATAATGAAATATAACGCTGAGGATTGTTGAGATATTGTTTTTTTTGAGAAAATTCAACCAGTCCAGGACCTTTTGTACTGCTTGATGATGCACCTCTACCTCTTCCTCTTGTGGAAGTAGCTCTACCTCTGGTAGTATTACCTCGGCTAAATCAAATAAATGAATGCGTTATTTTTAATAGATTAGCAAAATAAAAAAAATATATGCACATAAAAAAAATTCAAGCCCAAACGACCTAATAAGATATTAAATTTTTTCGAATAGTCATATCAACGCAGTTTTCTTGATTTTCTTTTATGTAAAATGTTTTTGCAACCAAAAAGCATGCATTGCATTATTTAGATTCAGATAATTAAAGCAAACTCTTTCAAAAGCACACATGCTGCGGGTTATAAATAATTTTTAAAAGATTTTATAAAAGTTAACATATAAAATATAAATTAAAAAAAATATATATCTGTGTCATTTATAACAATTTAGTTGACTTGGTAGTTGCTATACATATTTTTTAACAATACAAAATCCTCAGATTATTCAAAAATACAAACCTTGATTTTGTACTTCCAGAACGTCTATATCTTTTAGTCGTTCCGCGAGATCTACCTCCTCTTCCTCTTTTTCGTTTAATACCTTGACCTCTTACACTATTCACACATTCCATCCAGTTGTCATCTTCTAAACTTTCGTTATAATCTGCAGTAACTGCTGCCATTGCGACCGCTTTTGTTTCTTCATGTATTCTGAGCAACTCTAAATACAAATATCCACTTATATATTATTTTTCCAAGATAAAATTTTCTGTAAGAAAAGAAATTTACTAACCATCTTTTTGAGCAGCATATTTTTGTGTTATATCGAGTAAAGCTTTTCCGTATTTATCATAATTAGCTTTTGTGACATGAGGTATTTGTAACATATCTGCTTCATCTTTTGGCAATTGTTGACTCATTACACGAAGAGCAACCATATTCATAATTGAATTAGCTGATACATCCAATGCGCCAGCTATACCGTTGACAATTTCAGCAAGTTCTGTATAGCATTTTTGCTGTAACTCTTTCAGAGCTTTGTCATCAGGTACTGAAATATTAGAGACAGTCGCCACTGCGGTTGATTTACTCGTGGTGCTTCTTGTTTGCAAATACAACTGAAATACAAAAAATTATAGTTTTTTGTTCTTTATAAGCAAATAATTAGTGACAATATATTTGTTTCATATAGCTATACCTTTATAGTATCAGTAGTCATCAACTCTTTTGCATTGGCTCCAAGATTGAGATAAGCACAAGTTATTTCTTGATTCATGTACATTTTTTCTGCAAGATAACCTTCAATCACTAGTTTATGCATTAATCTTTCGATATCATGCTTTGACCATGATTTCCCTTTACCATAAAAGGGGTGCGTGTCATGACCTAAAAATAAAAAAAATTGCATACAATTTCGTGTTACTTAAAAAAATTTGATAAATACACCTACATTCTTGCTTACCTGAGTCTCTTATTTTTTTGAGATCACTTCCTTTATAAACTTCAACAATTTGTAAAACAGTAACCCGGCCATTATTTTTGCTGAAATCTCGGACTAAAGTAACAAGAGCTTTTGCATGTTCAGTGACATCCAATAAGTTGAACTGTCCCTGTAAGATTAAAAATAAAATATTTCATTTGCAGTTCTAAGCAGTGACTGGAGGCTATTAGTTTTTCATTCATACCTGATTTCTGCAATTATCGCACGCTGTTTGCTTATTAGCAATGCATATTTCTCGGTCGAACAATTCGCCAAAATAATTTAATTGCAAGGCCCTACGGCAGTCCGTCGTATTTTCACAAAAAGTCACCATTTTGAAGAGATTATCCATGTGAGTTTTTTGTGCCGTTTTATTAGACGCTACATCCATTTCTATCATTTTTCTGTGCCGATACATATCAGCGTAATTATAAAATAATATACACTCAGCATTTTCAGAATCACGGCCAGCACGTCCACTCTCTTGGTAATATCCTTCAATGGATTTTGGTAGAGAAGCATGAATCACGAATCTAACGTTAGGTTTGTCTATTCCCATTCCAAAAGCAATAGTAGCACATACGACTTTAATCTGTACGAGTATAAACATTTTATAAGCTGTATAATATGTTGTACAACCATAAATATTTTCTATGAAAAAATCAATTTACTTGTTCTGATATCCATCGACCTTGAATGTCAGATCGTTGTTTATCTGAAAGTCCTGCATGGTAACCCATTGCCTTGATTCCATTAATTTTCATTTGTTCAGCATATGTATCACAATCTTTACGAGACAAACAGTATACAATACCACAGTCATCTTTGAATTTAGCTTTAATCATTCCAATTACTTCGTCAGAAGAATTTTTTCCTTTCTTACTTATAACACTGTATCGTAAATTAGGTCTGTTAAAACTCGACATAAACCTTAAAAACAAAAAAACGTATTTTCCATTATTGAACTACATTGAATTGAAAGTTATAATTTTCATGTAAGTATAGACAAACCATTTAGGAGATTTCATGCCCAATTGATGCAGAATATCATTCCGAACTCGTGGTGTGGCTGTAGCTGTTAATGCCATTGTTGGTACTTCAGGATACCTCTCTCTTAGCACCTGTAATTTTTTATAATCTGGTCGAAAGTCATGTCCCCATTGACTAACGCAGTGAGCTTCGTCAATAACAAATCTACCTAATTGGCCTCGTTCATAAAGAGCTGTAAGAGCATTGCACAGTTTTTGGGATGCAGATAGTTTTTCAGGAGTAACATACAAAAGTTTTAATATTGGATCCTTTTTTGAAAGCTCTCTGTATATTGCATCCGTTTGAGCATCGGTTACATCTCCAGACATATGAGCAGCTGGAATCTACAATAATTATTATCATTAGACAAATCCAGCTATCAAATGTAGAATTAGAATAAATTAAAATAAGAAAATATATTTACATCTAATGATGTTAATTTTTGTGTTTGATCTAATATAAGACTTTTTAATGGTGACACAACTATTGTTATTCCAGGAGTAAGTAGAGCTGGTAATTGATAACATAAAGATTTTCCACCCCCAGTAGGCATCAAAATGAAGCAATCAAATCCTAACACAGCTGCATTAATAGCTTGAAGTTGATTTGGTCTAAAATCAAACAAGCCAAATTTTTGCCTGAAAAACTAAAACAAGAAAATATACCTAAAATTCTAAGTTAATTGGATTATTTAAAGTATTTACATGGTGAAATAATTACACTCATCATTTGACGCGAATGAGGATATGATGTACCATCAAAATCTCCCGTGATTCCATCATTACGAAAATTTCCAATAAATTTTGTTGATAATTGTTTTTCAACTTCAGATGTAGTTTTTGTGGTTGAATTTTTGTTGTTGAAATCAGACTTTTCTTGAAAATAATTTCTGGATATACTAGGACATTTAGAATTGGCTGTTACCCTTAATTCATTCTCATCAAACCTTGTTTTTTTTTTAGATAACTCTGAACTTGCGGTTTGATTATATTTACAAGTTGTAGCTTCCAGATCATCTGTAATCAAAACATGCATACAAAATTTGGTACTAAACAATATTAGAAAGTCATAAACTGTAACAAACCATAAGTTTTATTCTGTGAGTATTCTGCTTGAATAGGAGTTGCTCCCCTGAAGGATTGAAACTTTTGCTTCATATTTGTTACATGTAAAGTATCAGTCTTTTCAATTATTGAATTATTATCTGCTAATATTGTAGATTCTGATGAACTTAATTTACTATTAGTACAATTATCACTTATATTATCATTAACGGTATACTCTGCATTAGTTTTACTCCGATGATTTTTTTCCATCATTACTTCTAATTTTTTAGACATTTCTGGAGATAATGTTGCTTTTACAGGCACTTTCAATTGAAACAAACTTTTACGTTTAGTTTGAATAGGTGTTGTGCACTCATTTGATTCAACCAATGGTCTTGTTTTGCTATCAGTTGATGTTACTGGAGTTTTGCACTGTTGTATACTACTTTCGGAGCCAGATAATTTTGTTTGACTTTCCAAACAATTGCTTTCATTGATCAGATTTTTTGAAACTGTAGTTCTTTCCTCATCACTTCTGTCACTGTTAGCAACACTATTTGGTTCTGATTTATTTTCTGATATGCTAGAATCTTTTACTCCTAAGTCATCAAGTGCATTTATTTTTTTTTCGGTATATCGAATTTTAGCCTTTACTCTCTGATGAAGTATCTTCAACTTTTGAAATGGTTCCACATCAAATTGAGGAAACTTTGACAACACTTCAATAGGAATGTTATTTATAGCTTCATAAAATTTTTCTAAAATCTCTATTAGTTTATCTTTAAGCTTGGTTTGATCTCGCTTCAATTTTTCTCTGGATGTCTGAAATAATAAATAAATAATGAACCATCCGAGGAGGTATACATTGTTATGTATATACATCTACAATTCAAAATGTACTTGGCAATCACTTTTTACAACTTACCGCAATACTACTTGAGGAAATGATTGGTTCAGTTTTTGTTGATTCGATCCATCTATCCAAGTTCTTATCAAAGCCTAATGGTTTCAAATTTAATTTATAATCAGGTCCTACCCAGCCTTTAGCTGGCGATGAAACTTTTTGATCTTTGGCATCTTTGTCAACCTGATTTGGCAGTGAATTTTTGGATGTAGAATCTGTGTCACTGTCATCTGAATCGCTTATTATGTATCTTTTAAAATTTTGTTTTGGTAATTTGGATCGTGATTTTTCAGGACTAATAAGATCATTTTTTTGTGGAGTTGTGAGGATTCTTTTGTGCGATGTAGAAGATTTTTCGTCATTCATTGTGTATATACTTTCCGTTTAAAGTTGTCAATTTATCACTAAGGTGAATAAAAGTCATTACGCGTATATTACAAGCTATGACCAAATTTCCATGTACAATATTAAATCAAGTGTTGTTTCACAAACTATTGTAATATTCATTAATATTGATTAATACTCTCAATTGTTTACACTGTTTACACTTCATGTGTGAGGAAAGGACTTAAGAGGTTAAGAAAAACAATCTATATATATAACCAATAATATGGCCGTCAAAATATAGAAATAGCACTGCGCATGTCTGGCATTTAAATTATGAGTGGCAAATCTGGCAATGAAGTAGTGCTACACAAGATCAAGACAAGACAATATTTAATAAAAATATTGTCTTGATCTTGAAAATTCTAGAAATATTTTATCTTGTCTTGATCTTGTAAGAATAAATTCTTGTCTTATCTTGACTTCGTCTTGAAATATTGGTTTACCAATAATTTAATGAAAGTGACACCGTCCGTGACGACATGCTCGTTATGCTCTAGTTATTGATAAGCTGCAGATCGAGACGTAACCAAAGAATGCAGTTGAGCCGAATCGTGTTTATAATAACTTTATATAAACTAGGGCTATGGTTCTTTCTACGAAGAAGGATCAACTGTCTTGTCATGAAGTCACTCTGGGCAAAGATAACTGGAACCTTCGGTCCTGCATGCAACAGTTTCATCTAAGTCTCCCGATCGAGTTCTTGCCGAGCATTTGAGCCAAAACAAAATCTGTTGTTATATACGTATATACTTACCTATAGGTATGATCGGCGTGTAAGTAGCGACAGGACCTTATTACTTACTCGTATGGCTTAGGCGCGGCAAAATACACACTTTTTAGTACAGCGAATAAAAACAAACCAATGCACACGTAAGTAAATATCAGTCAGTTTCGATCCGTCTCTGGGTGTGAGCGCACGAGCAAGCAGCAAATCGTCAAAGAAAAAAGAGAGTGACTCGGAGAGTGTAGTGTGTAAAGTGTAAAAATGACGAGCAGGAAAAGAGTCCGCACGGTAATCGAAGGTGGAAGAAATGGGTGTGATGAACGAGGTGATAAACAAGGTGATAAATCTACTTGTGATAAAGAAAGTCATCCGAAAAGAGCACGGACGGAAATCGAAAGTGAAAATAGTGACCAAAAAATTAATCAGTTATCTGATTCTGGTAACGAAGCTCGTCTATTAGAAATGCCCATGAGCACTGCAAAAGTTACGTATCAGACATATTTTAAATATCAGAAAAAAATGCACAGAATGAAAGATCTGCTGTATGCCTACTCTGTAGAAAAGGACGTTGAGAAAGAAGTAGAAATGAAGAACGAAAATACCACTGGATTGAAGTTTCACCTAGGCAAAGCTCACACTATGGAGTAGCAGATTTTATTTGGATCGAAACAGGCGAAAGGAGAAAAAATGCTTTACCCAATAAACAAGGACCTTTAAGTAAATTTTTTAATGTGAGTACAATTTTAATTAAACCTTTTTTTAAGGACATGCGCAAATAGTACTTGTATAAACGTTTGTACAAGCGAATCGAGTATTTTATGACGATGTCGAGTATGGTACTGAACATACAACAGATAGGCGTTTCGGTAAAAAACGTTGTTCATAAAAATTCCAAGTTTACTTAAGTATTATAAACAAAACAAAAACAATGCTATAGGCAAACTAATATACGATTTTCGTGTCTTTTCGTAGAGAAATACTACAGAAATTAATTGGAGCCGAACCACATCTCTTTGGTTGGCATACAAGAAACTTCCATTAAGTTTTTTTAATAATGACACAACGCAGACATTTTTTTTTGAAAATTTTTTAACAAGATGAATGGTGACCACAAAATTTTTCAAAATGCAATTAAATTTAAAGGAAAAATTGTTAAACAATGATTCCAAATTTTTATTTGCAGTTGATGCTTGGTCAGCAAGAAATGGTAAATCGTTTTATGGAATAACTATACATTTCATTGACAAAAATTGGAAATATCATTCACTCGCTTTAGTCTCTGTACTGATTCGATCTTATGGCCAGCCCGCCCCTGACAGTCAAGTTTTACGAGATCAAAAAGAAAATTCAAGGCATAACGCTAGATAACGCATCGGCAAATACGACTTTCATTGAAGAGCTTGGCAAAATCATGGATCACGAAGGTATAGCTTTTGATATAAAGGAACAACACTTTAGATGTTTCGTGCATATTTTAAATTTAGGAGTACAAGATGTACTAAAATGTATTAATGCTGACTAAAAAAGTGATTACTTGGAGACCAGCTATGAATCTGATTTAGACGGTATTAATAGAGCGAACTTATTCTAAGGTCATCACTAGAATTAGATTAACATACAAAAAAATTAAGCTTTCAGAACAATTAACAAATCGTTTAAATTTATTTTGTGAAGTGTGCAATTTAAAACCAATAAAATTGATTCTAGATGTAATAAAATTGATTCTAGATTTTTCAAATATTTCTCAAATATTTTAAACATTTATCAAAATTATTTTCTGAGGAATCAAATGTTACTCTACCATTTGTTGTTGTTGCATTAAACATACTTTTAGATAAAATAGAATTGTTTTTGCCTTAGATGTAAAAGCAGACAGAAATATCAAGAACCTTTATTGAATGTACGTAATGTTAAACTTCAATTTTGCGGGATGGTATAGCCGTATAATAGAAAAGTACACAACTTTTATCAAAGTTTGACAAAAATCAAATAGAATCACATTTCCTTGTACAGATGTAGTACAAATCGTTGCTCCTAAAGAGCAACATGAGATTTCATTTCTATCACTACGCGACAAAGTATATCACATTTTAATGGGAAAAAAATGATTTTGTATTACGGAACTGGCCATTAATTGAAAATGCTCGATAATAATTGCACTTTTTAATTACGTAACTATGAGAATTATGTTGTTACATAACTCTATATTTTAAAACGTATATGTTAAAAATCACTAACAGAATCATATGCAGGCAGTAAAGTAACAAACACAGAGAAATTCTAAAAAGTAATATATTGTATATATCTGGGAATAGTACATTAGCAGTAGTGTCTTATCACGAGCTGTTACCGACAAATAGTCAATAGAGATCGATTGAATTATTAATTGAATTCTAAGCTATATCTGAACCTCATTTTTTACATAAGAACTTGATTAACATCGATAAAATCGATGGGAAACGATATAGGAATTAATAAAATTCTATACAGAAAAGGACTGGTAAGGTATTAATATAAATCAATTTTTGGTATTAACATTCTATTATTATTTTTAGTATTAAAATTTATTAACTCCTGTTGATTCTATCGATTTTAATCGAATTCTTGTGCATGGGCCGTTGGAGGGGAGGACTGACGCTACTGGCACTTTTAACATGGGAGTCTTATGGGGAGCGTCCCTCAGGCTTGACAACAGCTGCCGCTCGTATCTATTTTTTACCGTAGGATATAACACGAGCATAGCCTGCAGCGGGAGGCGCGACTGTCTTCACACCAAGTTTTCGAGGCAAAGGCGTAAAATGTGTACTTTTTCTTAGCTGCATATAATATCTGCTAGTCTTCGCGAGTGATTTTGGAGCTCTTACTCTTCGTTAGGAGCGATTAAATAATATTAAATTTTGTACGCAAGAGCGAGGCTCGAATTTAATCCGTCGAATTAAAATATTCGGCCATTTTAGGATGATATAATGTTAAAAGTATCAATATAAATAAAATTATGTATTATTGATTTATCTGTCGACGTGATTGAACCGTCCTGTGCGTAAGTGTCTGTGATTGGATGTTCATCGGGCCCAACCCGGTGTGTCTGCGAGGGTGAGAAAGATAGATATATAAGTTTATACATCAGAGAGGGGGAATGGGCGGGCGTACGTGACAACTGCGACCCCCGTACATAGCCGCAGGCCGCAGTCGACAGGGATACTTGGTAGCCTGACAACGTGGCTGTAGCTCGTCGTTCTCAAGTGAGTGCTAATAAGTGCAAGATTTAAAGTCGTAGTTGATCGGTCCGCGCTCCTGAGTGTAAAAAAAATAATCATGTGTGATAATAAGCCTATTCCGATACACACCGCGATACAGGAGTACGGTGATGACGTACGTATCGTCAAGATCTTGTTGGATGTTGATGCCGGTAGATCGATCAACGCTCGCAATTCGAAAGGCGAGACCCCCTTGCACTCGGCTATAAGAAATAAAAAGTGCTCATCGCAAGTGATTGACTTGCTTCTGCGCTACGGAGCCGATGTCAACGCCGCGTCATCTCTAAACGGTAATACCGCACTACATTTCGCCGCAATGCACTGCAGCGTACAAATTTCTGAGGGATACGAAGCTCCCCTTATCCAGCCTGATGGCACCATGAACTCCAATAGGCCGATAAAAGTTGAAGAGGATTATTCGCCTACCATCGACGTGCTTCTGAAATACAGCGCTGATGTCAACGTCAGGAATTTCGAAGGCAACACTCCGCTTCACTCGTATTTGCAAAATAAAGGATCGAGACTAATTCACATCGAAAAGTTTTTGAAAAAAACTCGGAATCTCAATGCCATTAACGGTAACGGAGACACTCCTCTTCATTTGGTTGTCGGGGACACAAGATGTAGCGTCTGGGCTGTAAAAACACTCCTGGACTACGGAGCCGATGTGAGTGTGACGGACGCTTTGGGGAACAACGCCTTAGAAGCATATCGCCGTGCCGTGGAAAAAAATGGCCACACATTGGACCTTATGGTGCTGAAGCTGCTGCAATCGAACGAGCAGCAGGTAGACTCGTCCTTGCACGTAGCCAGCCTATATCATAGAACCGACGCGGTTCACAAGCTGCTAAATTTTTGTGCTGATGTCAACGACACAGATATGTTTGGCTATCCCCCGCTGTTTTACGCCATGATCATGGTCGGTGAGGTTACTAGCAAGTGCATGACCGTGAAATTGTTACTTGATTATGGCGCTATCGTTAGCCCAAAAATTGTTTATTTACTTCACGGTAGCAATTTCCGAGTACTGCCATTGTGGGGGAGCTGGCATCGCAGTTTTCAGGCTGATCTTTACAGTGCCTTGTCGGTACTCGATGTTTTTATGCAGCACCTGGCCAAGTTCTTGAGGCTACAGAAGGAACGTCTCAAACGGGGCTTCAATGCGCAGCTGTTCAGCCGAGAAAGCCGTGACCATTTGATGATGTACCTCAATCAGCTAGTAGATTTGGGCAATTCCGGAGTAGTGAACAAATACAATATTTGCTCTCGTCGATGCTTGTGGGAACTACATGAAATGAGCAAGACCAACGTAAGCCCTAGGGTGTCCTTTTTAGATTTGCTATTCAGCAATGAGAAACAGACGGCAATTTACACGAAGAACGTGGAACTGGTCAAGGGTTTTCATGCAAAAAAGGTCAAGTTTACGCTGTACCGAGGAATGCTGGACGCGAAGTTTGAAAGGGAGTTCGAGCGACGAAGAATAGCCGAGAAAGCAGCTACGTTGCTGTGCGACATTCTGCAATTTGCTGAACCGAGCGACGAATTCTTCGAGAAGACTTTGTCATATTGCAGGAACGAAGATTTAGTGCATTTAATTGGTGAAAAGGACATAATAGAAGAAGAAATTTAAGGCAGTGATATAGTTTTGATGAGTTGAGTGACATTTCTACAAAATAAACTACATTGAGCAACGTTTGATACGCATACGGTTGATAGTTAAAAATTCATAAATGTATAAAAAACATAATCATCTGTTCATTATTTAGGTTTGTTACTTCTTTAGATCAATAATAGGCATAATAAATATTTTCTTTATATAAAATTGTTGTTTTTTCTTAATTGAACACGTTTTTTTTAAATCCAAGTAAATCTCTAAAGTTCCTCTACCAGCAAAATAACTGTTATCAATTCTTTGTGACGTAGCTTCCTTTACCCTTCAAAACAAGTATGGCAATGACATTTATGACCGCGGGTTGTTTTCATGCACGTATTAGAAAAAATATAACTAAGTTTGAGAGAACGCGTTGTGGAGCGGCACTCTGGAATTCGTCAATCGACGAATTCTTCGAGAAAAATATCTATTTTAAAAACAAATTATTGAACTTTGATAAATTTCCATATTTTTGTAATTTTTCCATTTTTTTTAATACGCAGACAACCTTAGACCTATACGCCAATAGATATATGTTGTTAAAGAAGGACTACTTTTCGTATAATTTGAATATGCCAGAAAACGAAGTACCGAGACCGATTTTACATAATCACTATTTTTTACTTTCCTAAATAGCGGAATAGC
The DNA here is from genome assembly GCA_020010945.3 of Muscidifurax raptorellus. Classification (NCBI taxonomy): domain Eukaryota; kingdom Metazoa; phylum Arthropoda; class Insecta; order Hymenoptera; family Pteromalidae; genus Muscidifurax; species Muscidifurax raptorellus. The sequence continues at coordinate 36,557,530 of CM052080.1, read as the reverse complement.
CTTTAATGAAAATAAACACTCTAATTGAATGTTCTTTCTGAATTTTTCCAAATCGTACTGCGAAGTCCACATTTACAGTCTACATCTATTGTATGTATATTAGGTAATCTTTCTGTGGCAACGTATTGAATTTTGCGGGTTGTGTAACACAAATAGATTGTGTCCTACTCGAATTGCCCGTAAGAAGTGATAACAGATAAAGTTATATCGATGCAAGTAGAAAGTAGTTAAAATTAACATAATTTAACATACATAAACAAGACTTTGTTATTTAAATGGAATATAATATTTTTTCTAGTCAGAATCTTATGTGTAGGATTTTGAAATTTGAAATATATTGTTTAAAAATGTGTCAAACGTGTAGTTTTGAATTCATCGGCTTCTATAGTAAGCAACTTGTTATCATAAAATACTGAATTTTAATTATTGGGCTTCCTTGTTGAAATAAAAACTATTAAAATCTTTTAGTCTCGTCAAGAGCTTTTTTCAGTACCTCAAAATATTGTAAAATGAATCTCGAGGTTTCCGCGTATCTGCACTATTATATATATATATATATATATATATATATATATATATATGTGTATGAAACAAGCCGCGTATTTATCTCTTTACTGTCATTCATCGGAATCATCGGTTATCCTATGTATATGTATATGTATATATATATATGCCTATAATGTATATATATATATACGTTCTACATCTATATATCTTCTCCTGTGTCGCATGAGTCGACGCGCCGCGCCGCCCGCGCATTTACACGTGAACTGACTTTTCCGCATATAAATATACCTATATGTAAGTACTTTAATATCGGCCGAAAAAAAAAACACATCACCCGCAAAAAGCGTCATCGTCGTCGGCCTCGTCTCGCGCGACACCACCACGTAAACAAACGAAGGCGCCGTCGTGAACTGTGCGAGCGAAGAGGAAAAAAAGGAGCGGCTTATTATACTTATATACTTACTCGAATGATCGCATCGTGTAGTGTTATTCGTCGCGGCTGCAGTATTAGTAGACCGGAGCGAATCGGAAGATAGTGTTGTATATATACATATATATATATATATATATATACACACATATATATACAGATATATAGGTGTGTTGGGATATTATAACAAGCTGCAGTTTTGGTGCGACAGTTTATAGCGATTAATTTATGCGACATGTCGGATCAGCAGTTCGTCGCGACCGACACCATCGATGGGATCTGGCCCTTCCTGCAGAGCGTGAGTTTCATATTTTTCGAGGGTATATAAGTTCTTCTCCGGTTTGCGTGCGGGACTTTCTTGGAGTAAATATTGAGCCTTGGAGCGGTTTTTAGGTTAAGGATCCACTCCGTGAGTGTCTATATATAGCGCTATTATCGTCAACTAAAATTAAAAGTTTCCTCATAAACTTTGTGATTCGTCAGGAGGCTTATTTTGTAAGAAGTCGGGACTTATTTGCTTTGTTTTTCTAATGCGATATTTGCTGGGATTATTGTTGATTATTTTTAGCAGGTTGATGCAGAATTATTCTGATTTGTACGTTTATAGATTTAGTTTGTAGATAAGAATTCGCATATATAACTCTGCTGAATAAAATTATTCATGTTACGTCTGGTAGTTTTCATTGATCCGTCTGAATAGTTATAGTGTATAGTTTGTATATACTACAGGCTAGTAGGGATTATAGCAGTGTATTTTGTAGTTTAGAAAGGAAACCTTATAAATATGCTTACTTTATATAAACTAGAATATATAATCGAGTGCGGGTGCACAGAATACTTTCCTTGTTTGGGATTCCATTACTTTTGTAATTTGTTGTTCTTGCTCTGTTTGTACAATGGTGATTTTGATGAAAGACACGCACGAAATAATGCTCTTTATAGATATGGTTCGATTTCATGACGGAGCTGTTGATAATATTTTAAAAGATAAGAGAGATTGGCTCTGTTGCCTAAGCAAACTTTTTGCATCATGACTTTTTAGCAGTAGAGTTTCATAATTGTCTGGATAACAAAAGCAATGAAAAAAAAATTAACTGCACATTATACAAAATTTATAAATATCCTAGTAGAATGGCAGGATAATCACAATTCTAATATGTCCATGGTTATTTCAGATTGACTGGAGGGATCCATGGCTAGCATTATTGTTGACATTTCACATAGCTGTCACAATGACAGCACTGATGACAAGAAACCATGCAAACTTTCAGATTTTATTGTTTCTTGTTCTCTGTGAGTATATAGTGAATGAATTTTTATTTTATAATACATATGAGTTCAAGAAACTTTAATCTTTATTTGTGTTTCAGTGTTGTTGGTTTATTTCTCTGAGAGTATCAATGAAGTAGCTGCCACAAACTGGATGTAAGTTTAAAAATAATTAATCTAGTAAGTCAAGATTTTAATGTCTCCTTAATATTTTCAGGGTTTTCTCCAGACAACAATATTTTGACTCTAAAGGATTATTTATATCGATTGTATTTTCTGTACCAATATTAATGAACTGTATGATAATGGTGGTAAGTTAAATATTTGTAGTTGATTTGAATGTTTCATATAGATATTTTTCTCAATAAGCAAATGTACAATTTTTGTTTACCTAGGCAAGCTGGCTGTATCAATCAAGTCAATTAATGACAAGCCTAAAAAGAGCTCAACTTCGTCAGCAAGCAAAAAATAGACTGACAACAACACCTACCACAAATTCGTCAAATGGAACGAATGACATTTCCAGTCCTACTGTAAAGAAAAATGATTAAGGGAACCAATCTAGTCAGCCATACACCAGAGATACCATTTTTCTTGGAAAAAACACGTGACCAAGTAATATGATCTATGGATTCAAGAAAAATCGCATTAAAGTTACTTCACATCAGTAATTGGCAACCATAAAGTTTAAACTTCTCCAAAAGAAAGAATTGAAATGTTCTGAAGATAGATTATGTATTAGGACAGCGAAAAAAGACTATGCTTTGCTTTATTAGCAGTGCTTTGATGAATAGTGAAAATTTAAAATCCAAAACTGCATTCAAACTCAAACTAAACTGAGAGAGAGAAAAGATTCAGATACTTCGTAGATAATATTTGGTAAATCTTTACATGAGACATGTTCTTTTTTAAACAGTAAGCCTCTTTTTTGGAAGATTATATTTGCAATAATTCTAAATAGAGTGTCGAGGTTAGTTACTAGATGAAATATTATCAGAATTAATACATTCAGAAAGATAAATATGTATGCTAATATTGCTAGAAAGAATAGAGGATACTGTCATTGAAATAACGAGGTAAATTTGCTCTCAGAAGACTAGTTGATTTGTACAAAAAAAAGTCTTAGAGAAATTTGCAGTAACTATTTAAGCCTATTTCGAAATAATATCGCTATTTAGCAAACAGTCATCTGCTTTTCATATCATTGTTAGTACATTTACGCTTAAGAATAAAAATCAAAAAAAGACTTGACTTTTTATAGTTTTTTGTCAATATTCAAATAAAGCTTGATACATTTGTATTGATATTTAAGAAGATAAATATTGAACTATTAAATAGTAACAAAGCATACTAATTACATCATTCTAATTCAGTACAATAAGAGGGATTGTTTCGAATATCAATTTATATTATTCAGATAGATAATGAAATCTTTGCTTGAATCTCTATTGCTGTAATAAGTTTTAAGTATTTACCTTTTCTTATTACGAGCTATTAATATCTATCTTAAATCTATCTTAAGTTCTATATTATTTTGTTTCAAGATTGCTTATCGGTAATGCAAATATTGAATTATTTAGCATATCTCTCTTAGTGGAGCATCTTGTTTACAATTGTGATCAGGAGAAAAATCTTTTATTGAATGTTGCGTGATTTTCCTGCGGCTTTTCTCGTTCCATTCATTGCGGTTAATAACAACGAATGTGAACGAACTTAAGGTGCGAAGTATGTACTTATTGAAATTTTAGATCAAACAGGTACTATATGTATTATATAAATATATTTACTGCTTTTGCATCGTTATTGATATATTGGAACGCCCGACAACAGTTACAATATTAAAACACTAAGATCTATGAAATCAAAGATTTTGTAAGATCATAATCAACTTGTTTAACAAGAGTGAGGCAGATGCATTTTTTCTTGCCTGATGATTCATTCTTATCCGCGAATAATTACGTCAGTTAATTATTGTATAATAAAGTATTTGTGCAAAAAAATAGTTTATCTTTTTAAGATATTACATATATTCATAATTATACTTTTTTTACCGTGTAACGTTTTAATTTTGTATGCTTTTTTTAAACTATTATAAATTTTCTTATGGTTTATTGAATTTTTATAGATTCTTCTAGAGATGCTTTGATCAAATTCTGTTTTTTATTGTGTTTGTCAAACGAGTATTTATTTTATTTAATCTATTAAACGAAAAACTACATCAACATATATAATGTGATTACTGTGAAAAGCTTTCTTTATTTATGTAGACTTTAAATTTAGTACATTAAATTGTATACATATTATTGTAATAATAATTTAAAAATTGTTTCCTTTGCTATTTTATTGTATTTACAGTCGAATAATCAAAGAAGTTTATATAGCAAATAAATTTCCAAGAATACAACACTATCTTTTTTCCTCTTATTTCAAAACCACTGATATCATTCGCGCCCTGAACCACGTGATTCAATATTCATGTCTATTCGCGCGCATGTCCAATAAAAATATACGCGCCGCGCGCGCTAAAAAATATTGTGTCAGTTATGTTTCTGAAAGTAAAGTAAACATTGTCTGCATTCGAAAATATTTATACCGTACAGTGCAAAGAATAATTAAATAAACATACTAATAAGGTAACTATTTATTATCATATACGGATAGTAGTTTTATTTCAATTTGAATGGCAAACAAAATATTTGTACATATCATCCCCCAAATATTTAACCTCTTTAACCTAATAATGTGAATATAGAAAACATTGCATTCAATTAATGCTCTTATATTTACAATTTATTTGTATAGGAATTTTTGAAATTTAATATTGCATAAACAAAATGGATACAGAAAATGTGGAACAGTTTGAATTAGAAAATGATGATGAAACTGAAGCAAGCACAGATAATATTGAAAATATTCATATCGATGAGCCTAATGTAGAAGAAAGTGATGATGAAGAGATGACAGCTGCTCAAGCGGTACAAGCTCTTGAAAATGCTTGGCTCAATGAAAAATTTTCTCCAGAACTTTTACCACATCAACTGCCACTTGTTGATAACATGCTGGCTCATATAGTGCATATGGAAAATAATTTAAAAAAGTATACATTTTTTGTTTAATACCAAATAATTCGTTGTTGATCTAAATATAAAATGAATGTTTTTATTATTTTCAGATTAAAAAAAGGAGATATTCGCTTAAACATTCACACAATGGAACTTAGCAGAATAAGATTTGTGATTTCAAGTTATCTTAGAAAAAGGCTTGAAAAAATAGAGGATTATGCCATTCACTTATTATCAGAGGATGCTAATCGTGACGTGAATGAACATTTTATGACATCTGCCGAAGCTAAATTTGCTAGAGAATATATATCTAGCGTTGAGAATTTATTCACTGCTGTTGCCTTAAACTACATGCCTCCAAGAATCAGAGAGTTCGAACTGAATAAAATGGCCTCCAGGCCAAATATGAATAAACATGTTTTTATCAGAGCAAATAAAGCATCTTTAGGAATTTTGATTCCAAGCAATGATTTAGAAGTAGATTTTGAAGAGGGTTCACAACATATTATACAATACAATGCTATTGCTCATTTAGTTAAAACTGGAGATGTTCAGTTGATATGATCAGTGTAGATATATTTATAGAAAACTGTTTAAATTAACTTGCATTCCTGAATGAATATGTACATATAGACATTATTAAATTTATAACGTGGCGTTTGTTAGAACAGTTTGCGCAATAAGTAATTGTGAAAACGAAATTTAGTTAATATTTATATTTTTTCACATATATATTCAGTTCTACAAGAACTGTTGAAAGTAAATAAAAGTTATTACTATTTATGCAAAAAAGTCATAATTTTGTTGGCTTATTTATTTTATATAAAAATTAGAAATACTACAAATGTCATGGAATTTGGTTGATCAAATTGAAAAAATATCCACTTTTTTGTTGCAACAGCTTTTGTGGAGTGTCAAATTCAACTGCTTCACCTTGATGTATCACCAAAATTCTATCACTATCTAAAATTCTCTTCAGTCTGTGTGCAATAGTTATAATAGTGCAATTTAAAAATCTCGTTTTTATAGTTTTCTGAATTATTTCATCGGTGACAAGATCTACATTAGCTGTAGCTTCATCAAGGATTAATATTGTATTTTTAGCTATGATGACTCTAGCTAGACACACAAGCTGTTTTTCTCCAGTACTAAGATTGTGACCTCCATTTTCAATTAGATAATCTAAGCTATTAAATTTATTCTTTAATTCAACATCTTTCAATGCTTCCCACAAAATGTCATCGTTGTACTTTTGTGTAGGATCAAGATTGGTCCTTAATGTAGCAGTAAATAGTACAGGATCTTGTGGTATGATAGATATTCTACTACGAAGATTGTAGAGTCCGATATTTTTAATATTGATATCGTCGATAAATATAGAACCATCTGGATTAACTAGTCGAAATAATGCAGTAATAAGAGATGACTTTCCTGCTCCTGTACGACCAATAACCCCAATCTAAACGAAAACAATTTTTTAGTACATCATAAATCGACAATTTCATGACTATTCGTTTTATATCTCACCTTCTCTCCTGATCTGATATTCAAATTTATATCTTTTAAAACTAGTTCTTCATCCGAGTAGTTTAAAGATACGCGATTAAACTTAATTTGACCTTTATTCGGCCAATCTTTTGGCAATACAGTATCCACACTCGTTTTAAAAGGACCTTCCTGTTCCAAATTTGTAAACTGGAAAATTCTTTCTACACTTATCATTTGCGTCATCATTTCAGTAGTTTGGCGAAGCCCATATTGAACTGATCCATATAGCATGAGAATCTGAGTTATTGCCAGTCCTACCATCCCGGCAAAGGTATTACTATCCTTAATAAATATAAAACAAGCAACGACGAATGCTAATAGACTAACAGATAAAATGTCGATGTAAAAACCAAAAGCTGACGATGAAACTATATTAAGATATTGGGCAGAAGTGTGGACGTTTTGCAGAGAATCAAATTTGGCATTGATTTTTTCTTGAGCATCTGCTGAGCGAATTGTAGTGAGACCAGATAGAGTCGAATTGACATGAGAATATACTGGGCTTTTTGCTATAACATTAAATTGGCTCAAAAACCATATCGAAACATTAACGAGACTGATGAAAAACAGTAATAATACCTTTGCTCTCTAAACGTTTGATATTTTGAGCAGTTGGCAAGTACACATTTTTCAATTTCCAACAACTGGTACTCATTATGATCATGGGAAATATCGCCCACCAGTTTACAATTAAAACCTGAATAGCCACACCAATCATTTTAAATAGAATTTGCAATGCATCAAATGTCGTAGTCGGCAAAGTTTCATCAACCAACCCAATGTCTTTTGAAAATCTGTTTAGAATTCTCCCTGTAGTCAACAAGTTGCAATATTAACAACTATCAATATGGACAATTATTAGTTTAACAATTACTAACTTACCTGAAGGATTGATATCGTAAAAACGCATAGGGGCCTTTATAAGACGGCAGAACATTTGATTATGTAGTTTTTTACTTGCAATCATGCAGATTTTGTAAAAAAACAGGCTGCTTGCCGTCCACATGATGACACTAGCTAGTAGTAAACCCGCGAAAATGTAAAGGGCAAGATTCAGCTCAATCGAAACGCTATTACCATCATTTGTAGGAGTTTTAACTTGACTTTCCTCCTGTTGAATCCTGTAAAAAAAGTTTCGATGTATAAACTATTTTTAAAGTATATTATGACAAAGACTTACCAATACGCTAGCCAATAATCGCATCCACTAATGGAAGCTTGTGCCAGAACTAAGCTGAGTATCAAACAGAGCAACGCAAAAATTGAGCCCCCAGCTCTGAAATATTTCCAGCACATGGGACCATTAGACAAGTGTTTACTACCCACGAGTTTGTCTTTCTCATCAATCATCACCTTTGTGGATTTATTTTCAATAAAATTTAGTTTAAGTTCGTTTTCAATTGCGCCTTCATCTTTTGCCGCTGTTTTATCTGCTGCAGTGGGACTTGATGTATGTTGAGGCGGTTCAAGTAAGCGGTAATCCAGAAGATGAGAAAAAGTACCCGAATAATCTATTTTACCCTATTACAAATAAATCACCTGTAATGTTATCGTTAAAAAAAATAAAAATATAATTGATAAAGAAATTACTTACATCATTTAAGACAATAATCTGATCCGCTTTTCGAAAGAACTGAGTACTATGAGTTACTAGAATTCTGATTTTTTCTTTTAGTAATTCGTTGATACAATTTTCGAATACAAATTTGCCCACTCTACTGTCGACTGCTGCCAGCGCGTCATCAATCAAGTATATATCCGCATCTCTATATATTGCTCTAAAGAAAGAAAATTAAACAACGTCTTGTAAACAAAAAAAAAACATTTTTTTCATCAAATTTTTTAAAATTTTGCATATAATACCTTGCTAAATTGACCCTTGCGCACTGACCACCACTAAGCGTAGCCCCTCGATCACCAACGTACGTTTCATCTCCATTCAGTAACGACTCAAAGTCATTTTTCAAGGCACAAGCACTCACAACTCGGTCATATTTCTCTTTATCGTAATTCTGACCAAACAAGATGTTGTTCTTTACGGTTCCAGCAAATAGCCAGGTTTCTTGGGAAGCGTACGAGACTTTGCCGTCAACCTTTATCTTACCAGAATCTAACTGCAGTTCTCCAAGGATGGTTTTCAGAATCGTTGACTGGAAATCAAAAGTGAAAATCAAATAAAAGTTATAATTAATTTCTTTTCGTGTTATTCATGCGCGTTTCCATACTTTTCCAGAGCCTGTCGGACCAGCCAAAATGCACAGCTCACCCGCTGAGATTTTCAAATGGATATTTTGCAAAGCTCGCTCAGTCGCGCCTCTAGACCAGTAGGAAACGCTCAAATCTTCAGTGACAATGCGTGCACTGCTTTTTCCCGTCTTCGCATGCTCGAGATTCATTTTAGCATCAACCTCATCCAAAAATAAAAAATCCTAGGGAAAAAATAATATTAGATTACAACGAGAAAATTTAAAAATTTTATGTTCATTTTCAGCTATATACCTCGATACGCTTGAGGGAGACTCGAGCCTCGGCAGCAGAGGAAAGGGCTCGTGGGTAAAAAACCGTCATCATGACCTTAATCATGCTAAAGTACTGAGCCACAGAGTACACTACACTAGCCTCCAGGACATTGCCGAGAAGAACGTAAGTCATTATAATGAAGAACATACTTGTGCTTTCAGCGAAGATGGACGTCGCAGCGCTCACTCCTCGCATGTACGATTTCACGGTGATCGCATCCACTTCATATCTGAAATAATAACGACGCTAATGATTTAGCCATTCGTTTCAAAAATTCTTTCTATTACCTTCTTGCGAGGAATACTAGATTTTTAAAAGGCGTTTCCCAGGCGTACATTTTTATAACACGAATCCCACGTATTATCTCGCTCATTAAGCGAACTCTTTCGTCGGTCTTACTCGCAACTTTGGTTCGAATTTGCGCTGTTACTTTAGCCAGATGTCCTAAAATTGAGTAGTTTTAAAAATAAGCATATCCGGATGCGACCGTTCGAATTATTTGTATGTTATTATACGGGCTCTTACTTTGAATGGGAACGGTCTGGATGATCAGGAAAAATATCCCAGCCAAAGAAGACACGCCGACGTTTTTCCAAATAAAATATGCCATTACCACGCCTTGAATTGGCAAGACCCAGACATAATGCCAGAACATGCAAACGTCCTCAAATTTCGCCACATCGTTAGATAATATGTTTATAATCTTTCCAGTGTTGAACTCATTTGACGATGAAACGGAAAGGCGCAGAATCTAAAAATGAATATTCTTGTATTTTATTGAAAATTATTGCAACAACGGTGCAACAACGCGATTTACCTTTCTATAAACCAATGACGATATGGCTATCGAAATTCTCAGTCCTATTTCTTTTCGACCTGCGACCGAATGATGTCCTATTAATGCTTGAAGTACTATCATCGTTACGAGAGCAACAGCATAGAAACAAACATCTTGAATCGTCGAGTCCGAGCGAGGATCAAAGTGCCAAATTAAAAGGCCCAGAATAAAAGGCAGAAGACCTCTGAAAATATTATAATATATTATTTATTATTAAATTGATTATAACTCTTATTCAATTTTTGTATGAAAAAATGTGTTACCTTAAAATTACGCATATGATGAAAACGTGAATACCATAGTACCAAAATAGTCCACCAAAAGTATGGCACAAAGCTTGAAATATGCTAGGCTTTCGTTTTGTAGACTTTGCATTTTTTAATTCTTCGCGCCATGCACTAAAAAAAATATTAGATTATTTAACATAATTTTACCACTGTTATGAAATTTTCACTTTTTTACCTTTCCAATTTGTCACCAAGTGATTTACTAGAGAGTTCTGGTAAAACGTTGTACAGATCATCTACATCTAAACTTTTGTGTTTCTCATGAAAAAATATTGGTTTTAACCACCTGTTGAGATAAATCATTAAATAATAAAAACTGTACGGTACAACAGATGTACGTTTTAAAAAACGATACGTTATAGTAGTTTGAATCCCCCCGCGCAGAGTGGTTCTTAGAAGTTGAGAATAAGGGGGATCCCACAAGTTTATCGACGGCATAGTTATTCTATTCTAATATTAACGGCATAGAAACAGCATATATTTATAATCATTTAAACAAATATACTATTTTTTTAAGTTTTCATAATGATTATTGCAATATTTAGTAATAAAAATATATGTAACAAGTGGTAAATAAATAAAAGTAACAAACATTAATAAAAAGCCATATGTAAATCCTTACCAAAAAAATAATTTGTTCAAAATGTTCATCTTTACACAAACACAATTTTAATGATAGATATACGTATATAAACTATGTCCCAATCTTTTGAAAAATATAACAATCACTATGGGCTAACAGTGTAGATTGCAGACAGAAGGAAGATATCGAGGTACAAGTATGAGTGAGTGAGATATATATATATATATGTAGAGCGAAAAGGCCGGTAACATTATCAAGTCTGTTCGTCTGATTTTTGTTTACTCTTGTGTATAGTAACTGTTGAATTCCTGAACTGCTGCGAATAATTTAAATTACAATTGTTGTATAAAATAATGTTATAAATTACGCATAAAAAAAATAAAAATCAAGATTCCATGTTAGTGCAATATTATATTTTAATAATATAAATATTTTTTGTATAAATGTTGAAATAAATAAAATACGAAATTCTACATGTCATGTAATAACTGATCAAGACATTCTATACATATAAACGAGAAAACATTTGTACTTCATAAATTTGTATTAAATAAATACATCTCTATACTTTGTTTCTCAACAGAGATTGATGGTGTATCATCAAATACACAACACAAAAAGAACCTGTGATTAATGTATAGCTATGAACGTATTTACATTTAAATTTCATCACGTAAATGAAAATAGTACGTAATTTATGAAAACAATAGCTTAAGATCTTCAATTGTTAACCTATGGCTGATAGATCCCGACAAAACACTATTTGCAATCGCCAACTTTAAATCTTGAAGTTTTTTAATTTTTTCCTCAATTGTATCTCTGGTTATAAACCTGCGTAATATACAATTTAAAACAAATAAGAGAAAAAAGATGAAAAATATATTTTTCAATATTATTCCGCACTTTGTTATTATAAAGAAAATGACTCACTTGTAGATATGGACATTATTTTCTTGGCCAAATCTGTAAATCCTATCCATGGCTTGAGTCTCTAATTGGGGATTCCAGTGCAAATCAATGAGTAATAAATTATTTGCTCCCACTAAATTTAGTCCCACTCCGCCAGCAGTCAGAGATAATAGTAGGACATTTAGATTGTCATCATTATCGTTTAATCGATCAACGATTGCCTGCAACGATTTAAATTAATTTGTATAATATTGAATTAAAAATAAAACAAAAGTGGAAGCATTTTTCTTAAATGTAAACAGTACCTGTCTGTTTTTTACAGCAACTTTTCCAGTGAACCTTTCGAAATGTACACCTTCCATAAGGCACAGATTATTTGCAATGACATCTAAAAATCCTGTCCATTGCGAAACTACGATAACCTTCTCTCCTTTTTCTATGACGTTGTGAACAACATCTAATACTGCTCTAACCTAGAGAATAACAATTACATTTAAGTGTGTACATGCACACGCACGAATGCACGCACTTTTTAGTAGGTTGAACAAAACTTAAATTGTTTTACGGCATCACCTTTGAACTTCGTCTATCCCTATCAAAAACATGATTAGCCCTTGACATCACTTGTAGAGCCATCGTTTCATCGATTATATCTTGTTCGTCGTCATCGGAAGTTAATTTGTCCAATTCTGCCAGGATTTTTTGCCTACATCTTTGCTTTTCGGCACGATTTTCCGCTGATTCAAGATCAATCGCCTCGTTATTAATCATTGATTTAATCAAAGAAGGGTGGCAACACATTTGTCGGAGTCTCAATATCAGAACTAATATATAGTAAGTATCGATTTCTTCATGATGTTTCATCAAAATCAATAGTAACTTTGTAATTTTGTCTGGCACTTCTGCAAAAACAATTAAAAATACTTTAATGTAATACAAACTATAACAAACATACAAATGTTCTAACGGACAACAATTTTTTTTTATTTAACCTTGTTGAACAATATTTTTTCTTCTGCGCCGACAACCAAACGTCTTTTCATGCTCCCGATCTGCCCTTTGTTCTAAGAATTCGTTGAAAAATGTTCTCGAATGTAAAAGTAGTTTTTGGTAAACTACTTTTTCTTCGGGATCTAAATCTACTTGGATTAAATCAAGTTTTCTTTCTGGTAACGACTGTATAGCTCCTTTAGCCATTAGCTCAGCTTTAGTACGTCTAAGCATTAGAGTTGTTGTTATTACCAGAAGGCGCTGAGTAGCGTCCTCCGTATCTGGACGCACCCACCTTCGCCAAAGATTTATATCATCAAAAGGACGGCACTTAAGAAACTTTAATAGTGCATAAAAATCTAATTTTCGATTTTGTATCGGTGTTCCCGTAAGCGCCCACTTTATTTTTGCTGACAGTTCACAAGCAGACATACTGATTTTTCCTTGATGATTTCGGATGTAATGGGCTTCATCCAAAATCACTCGTTCCCATTTGATCTAGACATAATACAATTAATATAGTAATATAATTATATACCATTCATTCACATCTTTTACAATAAATAAATATAAAATTACCTTGAATAATTTAGAAATCTTCTTGGTTGATGGAGCTATATGCACATCTCTTTCCTGTTGAACAAGATGATATGTTGTCACAACAATGTCATACTTTGCCAACTCTTTGGCGCTTATACTTCTGCTCAGTCCATGGTAAACAAATACTCGTAGAATTCCTCTACTACATTTTGTATGGACCTCTCTTTCCCACTGCCTAAGCACAGATGCGGGACAAAGCACTAAAGTTCTGCCATCAATAACTGTAAGACCAACGTTTTTTTTAGTATTCGTAAGAATATAATTAGATAAGTATGTATAGTAAATTAAACAAAATTCTCTTACTTTCACGTGATTCATCAAGTTGCCTACATCCCCAGTCCTCATCGAGTTCATCATCTGTATCTACATTTGCATCACCATTGGCTCTAGCCTTTTCTTTTTTGTCATTTTTTGCTGCCAGAATTAACGATATCATTTGTATTGTTTTTCCTAGTCCCATGTCATCAGCTGCAAAGCATTGATTTTTTTTATATATATTCAACAAAAATAATAAAAATGTAAAAAATCTATACCCAAGATACCACCCCTGGGCTGTTGCTCCTCTCTCCATCGCATCCATTTTAAAGCATGCCTTTGATGAGGCATCAGTGGTACCATTAACCCACGAGGATTTCTTTCAATAGCATCTACAGGAATATTAATGAGAGAATGATGAAGTTTTTGTACACACTCATTCGTTAAATAACGCTCTCTTAGATAAGTTTGCATGCGTTTTTCGCCCACGTGTCCACGAAAAGTTGAATGGACATTACTGGAAATCGTACTGACATCAAAGTTAATGTCTTCTGCCAAATTTGGGAATTCGTAATCTTTTAGATCGTTTGGTATTTCTTCGTCTGTCGTAACGTCGCCTTCGGTGTTCATGTCCTTGTTTTTTAATGGACTCTGGGATTCAATATCAAAATCTTTTCCACTTTTCGGGCTCGTTTCTGCAGAGTAAACGAAGTCAACAATTTGCAAGTACAAAGATATAGTCAACAAATCTTACCCATTTTTTGTTTCTTTACATATTGGTTTTCAATATCATCATTACCAAAAGCCAAAATATCGTCTAGACGTCGTTTTGCAGTAGAACTGTTTGATCCTGTACAAAAATGTATACAACAAGTAGTATGCGATGCAAAAGTTTTCGCGAACACGGGCCGATAAAATTTAAACTTAACTCACCTTTTGAGGTGCTTGGAGAAACCATGTTACTCTGTACTAATTGAGTACTAGACGTGGCTATTGCGTATTCGGCAATCGAACGATTTTTGGCGGCAATGTTTCCTAGGCGACGTTTCGGTGGTGCTATGCTATCTATAAAAAAAAGTAAAAGTGCTGTAAGTATAGATATAAATGAAAAATTAGTAATGAAAAATTATAGACTAGGTATATATATATATATTATATATATACCTAGGTATATATATATTATAGGCACCTTTCGAAGTGCTTGGTGTAACCATATTACTTTCTACTTTAGGGATATCATTTCCAATTGCATATTCAGCAATCGAACTTTGTTTGCCTTTTGCTGGTGGCTTCTGTTTTGGTGTGGCTTTTGGTTTCTGAACTTGGTTGATCTTGTTCAAATCAACTTTTGGAAATTGATCTAAAAAGTCTTCGTCAGAGATTTCTTTACCAATGCCACTCTCACTCATTGCGGTCGTAACTTCTTCTTCATTGCTAAAAATATAAAAATATTTTTGTTAAATAACTACTGCTACTAAATTTTAGAGAAAAAGAGATTAATTTGAAATAATTTTACTTTACCCAAGAAATGCATCGATATCAAAGTCCTCGTCCATTCTAAGAGAAGATGACCTTTCTAGCGAGAAAGGAGTTTTTAAGTATGCACCACTGTCATTGTTTTTATGCTCATCAGTCGAACAAGGAGTTGAATGCTCAGCATTTGCTATCGAGGATTCTTCTGGAGGCACAATAAAAGTGGCATTGTTGCAGTCAATATTAACAGGATGTTTTTCAGAATGATCACCATTGTCACTGTCAGCATTCTGCTCTGGGGAATAATCGTCATCACTGATGTCTTTAAAATCACTCTCTGAATTGCTTACTGAACGAGCCTCTTCTTCTAGCTGCTGCAACCTGAGACATCATATTTGCAATTAGACGAATGAAATTGAAAAGAAGAGGGCAAAACAACGAGCAAATCAACAAGCAAGATACAATTCGCCTACAAATCTATCGAATAAAAATCGAAAAAAAAAATACAGCTGCCTGTAAATCTTGCGAACGAAAATATTTTCTCGTCTCAAAATTACTCGCAATTAAAAACTGTTCTTCACAAGTAAAAGTTTCAATGACGCTAATCACTACCTGTTTTGCGACGAAACCGGAAACGCAGCAAAAATCCTACTTACCTCTGCAGTGCAGAGTTCGACCTGGTGACCCTCGTGGAAGTGCTTGGCTGGCTTAACCCGGAGTTAGACCTAGTGATTCTCCTCCTGGAGGTAGATGGCTCTGGCGACTCCCTTGAGGTCGCGTTCGACCTACCGCTGCCCCTGCCTCTCCAGCCCCAACGTCTTCGAAGAAAACCCATAACGTCGCCGATACTACTTATTCGCGAACGAAAACCGAAAACTATTTAATAAATCTCGCACCGGCTAATATCCTCACTACAATAGGATATTACATTATATGTATATTACACCGACGAAGATACAGGACAAAAATCCACAATACGATGAGACACGTGAGGACGAGGAAAATACGTTACGATTACATGAGGAGCCGGGACAAGTCTGAGCTTGCAAGGATAACATCGGCGGATACTCGCTTTTACCCGCCGTTTTTGTTTCTCGGGATCTGGTGAGAATCGTTCGGGCGACAACGCAGCGGTGCAAAAAACACTAACTTCCGGAACTAGATTTGGTGATAGCGACAACTTCACGGGCAAAAGTCACTGAAACTCTTCGAAAAATTGAGTAACGATTATTGACAAGTGAATTTGAATGGTAAATTCGGATCGGGAATTTGTACACGTATTCGTGTACATATGTATGTACATACTTATGCGAACACGAAAATAAGATGCAATGAATAAACATTCTCGCTGCGAGTACTAACTTCGACGCCACATGTGTCTCGCAAAGCCAAGACAGACAGAGTAAATTATGCCATAAAACGGAAAAATAAGGTACGATTCAGTAGTGTTCCCCTATACAGCAATAAAAAGGATTATCGAAGGGCGAAATGACTTTTCTGGTACTTATGTATAACCGAGGACAAACTGGGCGAGCTACGTGTCGGTAGATCCGCACTGTTAATACCTGGGTCGAGCGCAGCGGATATACCTTATTTTGATTGCACCCAGGATAAGCTTTATTATGGGCATTGTTTCAATAGCCGAAGATAGAAGGTGAATAATAGGCTTACGACTTGCGAGCAATTGTATTGAAATATATCTATATTTATTGAGTTCATTCATTCAAATAACAAAGTCGTATCATTAAGTCGTAATGTAGTCTTAATCTTAATACACAATATAAACTATTATAGTATATTGTCAGTGAAAATGCGTGATATATAAGTAATAATCACAAGCTACAACGCGTAGTTTTATCCGCGATTATTGTAAGCTGGAGTATATAAATCGTTTTTAGAAAAATAAACGCTCAAACTATCGTATGAAAAATGCAATCACATTTGTGTTATCTTTATATAATAATTTGTAGGAAAAATAATTCGACTTATGGCTTCTCCGACGAATCTTCTACTGTAGCATCGGCGGAATCGTCGTTACTTTTCACAACTCCGTTTACGTTTGTTCGCTCATCTACTGCTACTGCATCGTCAGTCGTTGATACTTGGTTATTCAGCCTTATGTTATATGCCTGAAACAAAATTGTATTTAATTTATTATCACATGAAATACGCAATTTGATAAAATAATAAACAAAGTTTGAAATTTACCTCTTCGGAGACTTTTCGTAAATGCTCATGCATTGCATCGCCGGTCTGCCTGACCATCTTGGCAAAACAGCCGTTGTCGATCTGTAGTAGAACGTGTGGATGATCAAACTCCACGATCTCGCCGTTCTCTACGACGAGGATCTTATCGCTGTCGATCACCGATTCAAGTCTATGCGCTACCGTCAGTACTGTGCAGTCTTGAAATTTGCTGCGTATCGTCTCGCGAATCAGCGCGTCGGTAGCTGGATCGACGTTGGCCGTCGCTTCGTCGAGTACCAAAATACGCGTCTTCTTAACGATTGCCCGAGCGAGACACAGCAGCTGGCGTTGGCCGGCACTATATAGGTATTTTTATATCAAGGCTTATAATGAATATTCAAAATTTGTTTTATACACTTATAATCAGAGGAAAATTACCTAAGATTTCGACCTCCACATTCGATAGGATGGTCGAGAGGTACGAATGCTTTGTGAAGTTCGACGTCCTCAAGAGCAGCCCAGAGACTTGTGTCCTCGAATTCGTGGAACGGATCGAGATTGTCGCGGAGCGAGGTCGAAAATAGTACTGGCTCCTGGGGTATGATAGCGATTCGCTTGCGTAGCTCCTGCAAGCCTAAGTTATTGGTATCAAATTCGTCAATGAGTATTTGGCCTTCGGTACGAGCCAGGCGGAACAGTGCTGAAATCAATGACGATTTTCCTGCTCCGGTGCGACCGACAATACCAATCTGAAAAGTATAAAAAATTAATTTGGTTGATAATCACATCATAATTAATATTTGAATACAGTAGATTTATTATTATTTACCTTAGTGCCGGGTTCGATTATCAGATTTACGTTCTTCAGCACTGGCTCTTGGTCTCGTCCATAACGCAAGCAAAATTTTTTAAATTCTATTTTTCCTTGATTCGGCCATTCGCTTGGTGGTTTTATCGCCACGCTTGCTTCGGGTCTTACTTCTTCCTGTTCTAGCTGTGTAAATTGGAGTATTCTCTCGACACTCGTCATCTGGGTTATCGTTTCTGCCGTCTGTCTTATGCCCCGTTGTAGCATACCACACAACATAAGAATCTGCGAAAATAACAGGTGAAATTAAGTTTGATTATAGATTTTTTCAAAAATCAAAGTGTCTTTCTATCACCAATACCTGAGTAATGGCCAATCCGACGCTGCCAGCAAAAGTTTTGGTTTCATCGGCCAACAGACAGCCAATCGTAACGAAGGCGACAAGTATAACGGTTACGAGATCAAGCCAGAGGCCAAAAGCAGATGCTACAGCGATGTTGAGAAAGTGTGCTCGCGTATGTTCATCCTGGCGGGCATCGAAGCGTCGACATACCGTCAACTGGCTCCGGCTTGCACGTATCGTTACTAAGCCATCTAAGGAGGCTGTCACGTGCGATAATACTGGGCTTTTTGCTGTTGAATTTAGCGTTTTGATAAAGATATTGTATAATTTATTAAATACCATGAATTCTGTAATATTTACCTGCGCCTTCTAATCGTTTGATTCCGTAGGCTGTTGGTACGTAAAATGCTCTTATCTTCCAAAATAGAAAACTGGTAAAGATGATCGGTAAAATGGAATACCAATTTATGATAAGAACTTGGACGAGAACTCCCAAAATAATGGAGAAAACTTCGATCGACTCGTACATTGTGACGGGTAGAATTTCGTCCATTGCTCCTGTATCCTTCGAAAAGCGATTAAGAATTTGTCCTGAAACAAAGCTAAGCATATGTATACTAAAACGCACTTGAAGACAGTTGTTTATTTTGGCACACATATTATTTTTTTATGAAACAAAAAGAATATAAGTATTTTATTTCTATATGTAATGTAATAGACTTTCTTACCAGAAGTTTGCTTATTGAAGAATTGCATCGGAGCTCTCAAAACACAGGAGAACATTTGATTGTGAATATTTGTACTCGAGTTCATGCAAAGTTTATAGAACAATAGACTCTTGCTTACTGCAGTAATGACACATCCCAAAAGTATGCAACCATAAATTATCAATGCTGTATTTACACTCAAATAGTTTGAAAGTTCTGTACTTGTACCGGTTTCTGGTTTCGATTCTAATGTGTTATTTAACATGAAATTTGATACCAATTTTTCCGTAACGCTTAAAATTAAATTTTGTGGCATTAAACTCGACGAACTTTTTGTCGCATTCAATGATAAATAAGCTGGCGTACTTGGCGTACTGGCAATATCATTTGCAAACGTAGTTTGCGTCATTTTTAACAAAGAGTTCTCAGTTGCTTTCGGTACAGATTTTTTTGCTGTAGTCAGTAAACTTTCAGTTGTGCTCGCTATCGAACTTTGTGATGTACTGAACAATGGATTCTCTGTTATAGTTGTTGATAAATTTTCTATTGTACTAGGTAAACTTTCAGTCGTAGTTGGTATAGCATTTGTCGTTGTATTCAACAAAGAGTCTGTTGTACTAAATATAAAGTTCTGTATCGTTGTGGTAAGTGCACTTTCAGTTGTAGTTATTGCAGAACTTTCTATCGTATTTGGTACCAAAGAAGACAATGTACTTTTTGGTATATTGAGCACTGAATGATCCGTGGTCAAATTTGACGTCGTTTCATTAATAGCATTCCACCTGTACTCTTCTTGACAAGTCCTAAATTTTTTAGGTAAATTTAATTACATTTTAGTAATTATCTATTATTACATTGTATTTCATTTTAACTCACCAATATGTTAAAAAATAGTCTGAGCTACTTCTAATAGTTTGCGCCAGTATAAATAGCACAATTGTTAATGTAAGAAGAAAGCAAGAATTTCCAGATCGAAAATATCTAATAAATATTGATCTTTGCATCTTTCCTTTAGCTATGAGTTCTTCCGTTTCCTGTGGCTCTTTTTCCACGTCATCGGCATCCTTAGCATCTTTTGGTAAAATATCATGATGTTTATTGTTATGTACATTATTTATATTTTCTATTATTTCTCTCGAATTTTCATTTACTTCTTCATTCTCGCCTTCTTCTTCTGTACAAATATTTAAGAATTGCAAATCTCTTTTCGAAACATCTGCATATTTTCCTCGAAATTCTAATTTACCCTAAAATTAAAAGAATATCTATTATCACATTTGTTTTAATTTTTGTTGTTCGTTTAATTTGCAACTTACGTTATTCAAAAGAAAAATAGTATCAGCTTCTTTTAAACATTGAACCTGATGCGTCACAAATATCCTAGTTTTATCTTTTAGATAGCCGTTAATGCAGTCATTAAACAAACATTTGCAAACTTTCGCGTCGACGGCGGATAGCGGATCGTCGAGAATGTAGATGTCGGCGTCTCGATAAACGGCTCTGCAAAACATATAAAACCACTTTTAAGTCAGTGCATTGGAAAGTTTTTATATATTTTTGTGCTACTTTGTATGCATCCATTGCACAGTAAACAAACATGCATGCAATATAATCGTGGATAGTTTTTGCTCTACGAAATCGGCTATAAATTTAGTACGTAGAACAGAGAACTAATTTTTAAAAGTTAAAAAACAGTTTTAAACTCACAAAAGAAAAACAACTCACAAAAGCTAAAAGGCAAGTTTTGAACGCACAAGGTACGATACAATACCGCAACCACAAAGATACAAGACGATGCAACTCATAAAGAAAAGAGAAAATATAATAAACAATAGTAGGTGATGAGGACAGTTATCTACCTAGCCAGATTAATTCTCGCGCATTGTCCGCCACTGAGGTTCGTACCTCTCTCACCGACCTGGGTGCGGTCGGCCTGGGCCAGTTGTTGAAAGTCCTGCTCCAGCGAGCAAACTCGAATCACCTGCTGGTAGCGCTCTTCGTCGTAGGTTTGGTCGAAAAGCACGTTCTCGCGAACAGTGGCTGGGAAGAGCCATGGACGTTGTGATGCGTACGAGATCGTCCCGTTGATCTTGATGTCACCAGTGGAGGGACGTAGTTCACCCAGAATAAGTTGTAGTAGTGAAGTCTGCAAAGCAGAAAGTTGAAAAAAATATTGTGGGATAAAAAACGTGACAAATGTTATTTATGATGTTATTCTTATGAGTGTTCTTCATTCATGTGTTCACTTCTTCAAACTGTATTACGAACAGTATGATAACAAATTTGAAAAACAGTTTATACATCGCATTATATGTTACCTTACATTATTTTTGTGTTAAATATCGAAAACATGGAATAATTGAAAATAACAAGTATTTTTAAAGACTAAATCTAATGCAATAAAAATTATACAATATAAAATTTCTATACCTTTCCTGAACCAACGGGTCCAACGATGGCATGAAGTTTTTTCGGCGTTATGTACATAGTGATATCATGCAGTGTGTTTACTATTGAATTTTGTGACCAAGACGCCGTTACACTTTTCAATGATATACTGGCATTATCTTCTATTGATAACAGTGGTGCTTTTATTTTGATCTCTTGTAGCATTAGAAATTTCTATGTAAAAAAGGTGAGAATTTAGTTTCTTTCTTTCTTTTTTACAAAATCATTATCAGTGAGCCTTGTAATTTTTGTAATTCTTAAACAAGTGATATAATTTACCTCGATACGTTTAATAGAGACTCGAGCCTCTGCAGCATTAAAAATGGCTCGTGGATAATTGTAAACTAGCAAATTTTGTAAAATCGTGAAGTACTGGACCATTGAGAAGACCTTATTGGCTGATATTACGTTGCCCGCAAGAACATAAGTCATTATCGTAAAGTATAGGCAAGTTCGATCAACAAATGCATTGGAGGAAATATTTATTCCTCGAAGGTAGGACATCCAGGTAATCACGCCAATCTCGTATCTGCATAAATGAGTAAAATTAATGCACTTCTGTAAATTTATAGATAAATCATCATATTCAAACTGTTGTTTGTTCTACCGAAATGTAAAAATGTCAAATAATCAGTTATAAGAATATGGCGACACGTGAAATAAAAAACTATATATCGCGCGTACATTTTACGATATTTACCTCACCTTCTAGCGAGTGATACGAGATGTTCAAAAGGTTTCTCCCAGGTGTACATTTTGATAACATGAATCCCGTTAATTATTTCACCCATCAGCCGAACTCTTTCGTCCGTCCTCGTTGCAATTTTCCCCCGCAGCCTCGACGTTATCTTACCAATGTACACTGAAACATTACATAGAATTTCATTAGACAAAATCTGCCTGTCAACGCACAATTTATGCATATTTTAGAAAATAGTCATTCGAATTTTCAATCAATAGGAAATTTGGATTACTATGCTCAAAAGAGACTGTCAAATCGTTACTTCGACTTGTACAATGTTCATTTTTTACTATTATTATTTTTTTAAACACGATTCATAGTTGATTGAATATCCGCGAATCATGAGGAATTATAACATCACGATAAGATTATTTTTCAAGCACGATCAGACATCCGGTAGGAACAGAGCCGGCAGACGACTCGTAAAGATAAGTTTTTTCGATAAAACATTATAAATAAATTACCAGAATCAAAATCATGCGTAAATATATAACTCAGAAATTCCACGCTGCTATTTACACACTCAAGAATGAAATACAATCATTGTTACAACATCGCTTATCAGTGCTCGTTTACCCTCGTTATTTTGTATACAACGCATACAGGCTCTAATTTATGCAAATTCATGAGGAAAAAACAGCGTCGCTCTAGAAAATACGAAACGTTAATTGGACTTGCAAAAGCAGCGAGTTCGCTTGCGCTTACCTTGTATCGGGATGGTCTCGAGAGTCATGAGGAGAACTCCGGCCAGCGAAGCCAGCTGTACATTGCGCCATATGAGGTAGGCAAGAACGGCGCCCTGGAGTGGAGTAATCCAGATGTAGTGTAAGTACATGAACAGCGGGTCAAACCTTACGACGTCGTTCGACAGCAAGTTTATCAGTCGACCACCGGTGTTGGCGCTCACCGAGCTACTCGACAGACGCACCACCTGTAGCAATGTGACGCGGGTGGGAAGAATTAGAGTCTGCGCTTATTTTAAAACGTCGATTTTGTAATACCTTGCGATAGATCAGGGAGGAGCAGGCGATTCTCAGACGCATGCCGATCTCGAGTGTGGCCAGGTCTATGTGGTGTTTCAGTAAGCTGTGAAGGAACGTCAGAAGAACGAGGCTGCAGGCGAAGGCATAGGCATGACTCTTGGCCGTTTGAGAGCCAGGCTCAAAGTACTCGATCAGCAGACCCAAGATAAACGGCTGCAGTACCCTGCGATATTCAATTCGTTCATATAAACATTGCCGCAATCATTTTTAACCGGTAAATTCGCAAGCTCGTACCTCAGACAATTCAAGACGAGCATGTGGCCGGCGTAATAGAAATACGACCATCCAAAGGCTTTCCTTATCGCGTTAACCAGTTTGGGCTTCCTCTCGCTTTGACGCGCGTTCTCCACCTCGTTCTTCCAGTACCTGAAATCATCGGGACAACAGATTGATTATCATCGTTGACGATTTGAGAGAAGCTTATATTGAACTTAAATATTTTCACTTTTCCAAACGGCCTCCAAGTTGCTCGCTGACGTCGGCCGGAAGCGCATCGTGAAGATCGTCGCTGGTCAGGTCGCGAGATTTGCCTTGACAGAACAGCGGTTTGAGCCACCTGAAAAAAATATAAATGGTCAAATTCATGCTACGCTCGTTCGTGTCGGACAAACGCTTCGTGGAAAACGATCAACAGCGTTGATTCGCTTGAAAAGTAAATTCCCCACTTCCTCTGCGAGCCGCGCAGTAATTCACATCCTAAAAAGTTCCGAGATGCATCAATGGTTCTTTGATAAAAGACTGTGTGTCATAAGTTACAAACGTATTCCGCTATAATTTTTTCAAACGTTTCATACAGCTCCATATTGACCGATAGGTGTATATTTGCCTTCAAAGTGCTTTCGGGCGATTTATCTTTGCCGACTATTGTACTACACTGTTCTAGGCTGTGTAATCTATCACTTGAGAGGCATAAAACTGTTACAATTCATCGTCTATTCTTCGGTTAGATATAACTTATTGCGTTTTGTATAAGATCGCAGGTGTCTTCGCTTCGAATCGTTAGATAATCTTGAATTGAAATTCAAATATTATTAAATAATCTTTTGAGCGTCGCATTCAATATATTTTTTCTATAAAAAGAAGCCACTTACGTATACGTAACGCGGATTTTCATCGAGATAAGATATGGATTATATATTTTGCTGAGTTTCTCACATAGATGACGACGGGATCGTATCTCGGTAATTTGTACGACGACAGTAATACATTTTATCATATAGAGAGCAAGTTATGGAAAATAATTAAATTTCGTTCTTATCTGTAACGATATTTCAGAGGAGATTAAAGCTTTCTTAAGAGAAGCACATTGCTATGTGAAAAAAAACCGGCTTCGTTTCATCTCCCCGCGCTGTAACATAAATATGTCTCGTATAATCCACATCGCGTCGTGAACGTATATCCTCCGAGAAAAATTTTGCTTAACTATATGTGAAAATCGCATAAATTAATCCAAGGTATTGGCGAGTTCAAACACAAACAAAATGATGATGTTTATATTTTGGTCGCATATATACGGGGAAAAAAGAGAGATACAGTATATATTCACTGCGCAGTCCAGACAGAGTAAACACTTTACGATATTTTCTCTGTATGTATATTTACAAGTCGTATCACCGCACCCTATACCACCGTCTCAATGGCATATAAGGTCAATAACTTACATAATAATAATAATAATAATAAACGAGCTCAAGTAGCCTCTGATTCCCCCTAATCGCGGCGATAACGCGACAACGAGAGCAATTACTCGTTATAAAGCCGAAGAGAAAAAAAAACGCACTCGCGGAATGCAAATTTTCACACACGCGGCCGATAAAAACCGGCTGTACCGCGAAGAGAGTTCACTGGCTCGCACTTCAAGAGATAGAGGGAGAGAGGAGGTAAACACACTCCCGATCGCAAGGTGACTCACAAACCTCGTCGCGATTTTTGTTCCCGAAAAAAGAAACAAAATCGCGCCGCTCACCAGAAGAACAGCCCACTGAAGATGTTCGCCGAGAGTCTGGGACTGGGCTTCTTCGTCCTCTGCGCCATCCTCGAGAGCAATCGCACACTTTACACTATCAAGCACAACACATGCGTTCACCAGTGTTACAGGCACTACTATACTCGACGAAAGTCATCGCGCGACTGAGCTCGTGGGCGGCGCCGGCGATACTGAGACTAACCGCGACTATATCTACGTATATATATGTATACGCGAGAAGGCAAACGATCAACAGCGCGGCGAAAGGAGAGGCGGGGATAAAACGCGAGTAGACGAAATAAATGAGCGAAAACTATATATACTCTCGTAAACGCGAATAAGAGAAAGAGAGAGAGATGACTTCCCGGAGCGCGCGCGACGATTTTTTTTTTTTGGTAAAACCTGTAGAACCTGCGAGTGTAATCGTTACCTGGTGGATCTGAATGCGGGTATGCTGTCAGTCTGTAGGAGATACGGAATAATGCACGCAGTATCGTGAAAAACGAAGAGAGAAAGTGTCGTCTTTTCTTATAATTGCCGAGGTGACAAGCGGTGCTTAATTCATTCTATTCAATCTTGCGTCGGTCTGCAGATGCGAATCTGTATACCTATAGGTGTATGTAAATTAATACACGTTTGGGTTAAAAATAGATTCAGGAGCATTCGATGAAAAAATTACATGCAGTGCTCCGTATGAAAAAAAAAAACATTCTTTAGAATGCACCTCCACGCGCGCACTACTTTTCATTTTAAATGAACGTTTCTAACAACTCAGCAATCAAAAGCCCATAACAATTCCAGCTAAACAGGCTCCCAATCGCCAAGAAAAGTCACGATATCAAGAGAGCGAGAGCTTTTCGCATAGGTCTACCTCTTACCGGCATTGCACACCGCGCGCGCGACATCGCCGCAATCCTCCGCGCGGCTAACGTCCACAAGAGAGAAAAGAGGGTCTATAATACGGTTACACCATATATATATATTATATTTCATGCCTCGTTCTCGAGATTACATGCGTAGTTCCTACTCTGGCCCCTAGATGTCACACGTTTAGAGAGAGATAAAAAATCTACAGGCCGTGCGGCCTGCGTCCCCACTCCTGTACCCTGGATACTCTTGTCATATTCATTCTTTGTGCGCTAGAAGTAACACGTGCCGAGAGAATAATCACCGGTGTTTTGTTTGGTTTAGTTATAACGCGATAATTCCATTGTTTTTTACGTGTGATGGGGAGAAAACGAAAGCTGCAAATGCAGGCGATGGAGGAACAAATCAAAATATTTCGGGCTGAATTAGATGAGCTGCGGAAAAGTCGACCGACTACAACAGTTACCGAGACAGACCGAGAGGAAGCATCGTCTGGGGACGAGGAAAAGCCGAAAAGTTCTTCGTCGTCGAATGAGTCCGAGCAAGATTCGGAAGAAGGTAACTATAAGTATAAAGCGGGTTGCGTAAACAAAATAAATGAAAAATGAATGAACACAATCACACCTAGAGCGCTTGCACGAGATGCAAGACAAATAGGATGTAGCTTTTCTCAGAAAAGCAAAAATGAAAATATTAATAAAAATAGTTAATTAAAATATTAATAACAAATAATAATTAGTCAAAAAGTAAATGCTGAATGCAAGTGAATAAAATTAGTGTTCATTTTTATTAGATTCTCACAAGCCCGAGGAAGAATCTACTACGGCTGAAACAAAGCGGGACGCACATGACGTCATAGAAGTGGCGGGGCAGAATTCGCCCGAAACGCCAAACAAACAGTTATTAGAACTGCTGGGCGAAGACCCTGCCAAATCAAAGGCGCTTGATATACAGTTACATGAATCGATTGTCACAAGGTGGCGACATTTTGTAAAAAAGGGCTTACCAAAGGAGGAGAAGGAGGAACTCCTCGCGCAATACGCAAGGCCGGAATTCTTGGAAGCACCAATACTTAACGCTGAAGTTACGCGCTCTCTCAAAGATAGCACTACAAAGAGAGACGGCTACATGAAGGAGGTACAACATTTGGCGGGCTCAGCGTTGGTAGCGATAGGCTCCTTAAGTTCGGCAATGTTATTAGCAAAAGATAGCATTGACCAGGAATTATTTTTTGAGAGATTACGCGATGCTGGAAAACTTCTATCCGAAATTTTTGCCCGCCAAACGGAATCAAGAAAAGCTCTAATAATACCGGCTTTAAGCAAAGAATTTAAAGAAATGACAGCGGATGCAAAAACCGACAAATTTCTGTTTGGCGAGGATATGGGACAAAAATTGAAAGATTTAGAAGCTATGGAGAAAGTAACCAAGAAAATTAAAAGGCCATTGCAGGTTACTCAGAAAGAGAATTTAAACTTAAAAGGCCTGTCGGGGAGGAAGCCGAGTCCCGGACAGACAGGCCTTCAGAATATACCACGAGCAAGACCACGGCTTTATTTCAACGCAAGACCACAGTATCAACATCAAACTTATCCACGGAGCCAGTCAACAAGAGGCTTCAAGTCGCGGGGGCGCGGAAAATAAATAAGGAGGTAATTGCGGGCCGTTTAAAACATTTTATTACCGAATGGGAAAAAATTACGCACGATAAATTCATTTTAGACTGTATCATGGGATATAAAATTCAATTTTTTGAAAAACCATTTCAAGACCATCCGCCAATTGAAAAGTTTAAAGCTACAGAGAAAACAATATATCGAACAGAAATTAGTAAATTATTGGAAAAGGGCGCAATAAAAAAGTGTAAAAAAGTAAAAGAACAATTTTTATCTAGCTATTTTTTGGTCAAGAAACCTAATGGCGATTTTAGATTTATTCTAAATTTGAAAAAATTAAATCAATTTATAAACACAGACCATTTTAAAATGGAAGATTTGCGTATGGTTACAAAAATGATTTTTCAGGGAGATTACCTATTCTCGATAGATTTGAAAGATGCGTATTTCCTTATTCCCGTAAATGTAAAATCAAGGAAATATTTAAGATTTGAATTCTGTAATGAATTATACGAGTTTACTTGTTTGCCATTTGGGTTATGTACAAGCCCCTTTATATTTACTAAAATCCTAAAGCCGGCTTTAAATTTCCTACGGGCAAAAGGTTTGGCATCAGTCATGTATTTAGATGATTATTTAGCAATTGAGAATACATTTGAAAAATGTAAAATCAATGTCAGTGAAGCACTGAGTCTTTTTACGAAATTAGGATTTTTAATTAATTGGGACAAGACGTGTAACATTCCTAGAACTAAATGTACGTTTTTAGGTTTTGTATTAAATTCTAAAGATTTATCAATTGGGTTAACTCAACAAAAACGACAAAGTTTACAAAAGGAGGTAAATCATTTTATTACAAAAGATGCTTGTACAATAAAGGAGTTAGCTCAACTGATAGGAAGACTTATTGCAGCCTGCCCTGCATTAGAGTATGCATGGTTGTATACAAAAATATTGGAACGGGAAAAATTAATGGCGCTTGTATTAAGCAATTTTAATTATGAGATGAAAATAGGTATCCCAAAAACAATTTTGCCCGACTTACTATGGTGGAAAAACAATTTAAAATTATCGTTTAATTTCATCAACAAAGATAATTACTCGGAAGTTATTTATACTGATGCTTCAGGTACTGGTTGGGGAGCAATACGAAGTGACAAGAAAGAAGCTTTTGGTTTTTGGGATCATGCACAGTTAAAATATCATATTAACTACCGTGAATTGTTAGCCATAGAATTAGGATTAGTACAATTAGCTTCAAATTTAAGAAATAGCCGAATTCTTTTAAGAGTAGATAATACTACTGCCATATCCTATATAAATAAAATGGGGGGTGTAAGGTATCCAAAATATAACATATTAGCGAAAAGAATTTGGCAATGGGCAGAAGAAAGACATATTTGGTTATTTGCATCATACATTGCATCGAAGCAAAATGTAGAAGCGGATGCACTGTCACGACTAAAAAACGAAGACGCAGAATGGGAATTAAATAATTGGGCATTCGAAAAAATTGTGAAAATTTTAGGTAGACCAGAATACGATTTGTTCGCTTCAAAAATCAATGCGAAATGTAAAATGTTTTTCTCACGGTTTCCAGAACAAGGAGCCACTGAAGTGGATGCATTTACTGTTAATTGGCATAGTTTAAATTTCTACGCATTTCCACCGTTCGCATTAATATTAAAAACATTAGTAAAAATAAAAAATGAAAAAGCTACTGGTATTTTGATAGTACCAGATTGGCCCACGCAACCGTGGTACCCGATTTTTATGAATCTTTTAATTTCACAACCAGTAATATTTGAACCGAATTTAAATCTTTTATTATCTCCTTGTAGGCAGAAACAACATCCTCAAGCGAGACATCTAACCTTGTTAGCAGGGATAGTATCAGACAGGCTTTTCTAAAGAAAGGAGTTCCAGATGAGGCGTTGGAAATTGTCCTATCCTCATTAACAGAGTCGACGATTAAGCAATACTTATCATCGCTAAATTTGTGGAAAGACTTTTGTGATAAAAATCATTTAGATTTTTATAACCCAACGCGTGAAATAATGTTAAATTTTATGTCAGATTGTTTTAGGAAGGGTGCTTCTTACGGCACTCTAAATACACATAGATCGGCAATCTCGTTAATAGGGAAAGGAAAAATTGGAGAAGATCCATTGATATCCCGTTTCATGAAGGGAGCGTTTAAAATGCGACCGACAAGGCCAAAGTATAGCTACACATGGGATGTTTCTATTGTATTAAATTTTCTAGAAAAGCGTATATCCTTAAGCGAGGTATCACTGAAAGAGTTATCAGAGAAGACTGTGACCCTCCTAGCTTTAGCTACGGCCCATAGGGCTCAAACTCTTACCAGTATTAAAATTAATAATATAGAGATAGCAGAATCAGGTCTGACTATTAGAATACCTGAATTAATAAAAACATCGGGGCCGGGACGGTATCAGCCCCTATTAGTATTACCGAAATTTAATGTAAAACCAGAGCTATGTGTAGCAACAACAATTATGGCATATTTAAAGCGTACAGAAAAAATTCGCGGTAAAACTAAAGATTTATTTATTTCCACTAAAAGCCCGTATACGAAAGTGAGCACTCAGACTGTCAGTCGGTGGATAAAGACAGTGTTATGCGACAGTGGTGTAAATACAGCGATTTTTTCTGCACATTCAACTAGACATGCCGCCTCCTCTGCCGCCTTTGCGAAAGGGTTAGAGTTAACCGTGATACGAAAGACAGCAGGTTGGTCAGAAAGGTCACAGGTTTTTGCGAATTTCTATAATAAACCTATAATAGCCGACGATAGAGCATTTGCTCAGGTAGTATTAGGAGATTGATAGATTTTATGACTGTAATATCTAAGCGATTATTCTTATGAAGTTTATGAGTTAAGAAATGTTCTTTTTTGTGTTCATCTATTAACATACCATTTGTTTAAGAAATAATAAATATTATTTTTTGTTCTTGAAATTAAAAATTTATTAACTCTAAAAAACTACGCATGTAATCTCGAGAACGAGGCATGAAATATAATTGAACGATCAAACGAACTTACCTGTAAGTGAAGTTCGATCGCAATTATATGAAGAGCCTCGTTCGAAGAGATTACAACCCATCCCAAGGATAAATTTCAACGCATGAAATGTATCCTTCTCCCAGACCCTTTGAATGATATTTCAAATTTTTAATTTCTTTTTCTGCTCTAAAATATATGACAAGAGTATCCAGGGTACAGGAGTGGGGACGCAGGCCGCACGGCCTGTAGATTTTTTATCTCTCTCTAAACGTGTGACATCTAGGGGCCAGAGTAGGAACTACGCATGTAATCTCTTCGAACGAGGCTCTTCATATAATTGCGATCGAACTTCACTTACAGGTAAGTTCGTTTGATCGTTCAAATATATAGTATTATATATATACACTCGCGATCGAGCGACGGTGGCGGCGAGCGAGCGCTGCGCCGCATAGAGTAGCCAGGGAAAAATGGCCGCATTTTAGTCGACACGCGAAAGGGAAGCGCTCTCGCTCTCTCTCCTCACTCGCCGCGCCGAGCCACTCGCTCTTTTTCTTTACTGTTTGCCAATCGCCGTTCCCGGGGGAGGATTCCAGTCGCGCATCATTAGAGGGACAACGATTCTCATCAGCAGCAACTGCACTTGACGACACGACCTCGTCTATAGGTAACCCGTTGCTGCAGTATAGCCGGCTCTCTCTCTCTCGACTTCGTCGGCGTATGTACTATATATACACACGCCTATAGACGGGGAACGTACACTTGTACCCGCTCTCTTCTCTCGCACCGCTGATCCGCCGGAGAGGAGAGACCCGCCGCCGTCGTTCCAGAGACTCCTCGCGTAGAGCAGAGGAGCAAGAGAGACGTCCCTCTAGGTGAGTAATTGTAGTTTGTGTGGTGTGTATTTCTTTTCGCAGGACGTCGTCGAGGCGACATTTTTAGAGGTTAATAGTACACCCGCGGTGCGTACTCGTGAAGCGAGTATGTACGCCTACCGGCTCGCGGATGTCGACGCGGTGCAGTATTGGCCTGCTCGAGAAACGTCGGCGGGGGGATAAGGTTTTTATCGGAGCCGGGACTGATGTCACTCGCGATTATTATCGTTTCGTGGAATTTACTGACTCCTATAAACTTCTATATTACATACTGAGAACTGCAGTGGTTTTCATTTTTTTTTTTTTAACTTCTGGAAGTCTTCATTGATGGTGAGGCATTCGTGCTTTCAGAGTAAAAGGTAATGCGTCCAATGCAACAGGCTTCGATGGCCCCCACACACCAGCCTGTGCAGCATCCGCATGCGCATCCTCATCGTAGCCATCAACAGTTGTTATCCATGGCGCCACATCAACAGCAGCAGCATATGCATCATATGCAGCACCCAGCCATGTCCAACCCACGAATGTTGATGGGTATGAATTCTCCAAACCCCAACGGTAAGGTGTCTCTCCAATGATTTCATCATTCATGCTTGCACATTATATTAATTGACATTAATTAATCAGCGTATACTGCATTCTATGCATAATTTATCCTCTACTGCATGAGTTTGTCCATTTATTCAGTAATTATTGACCGCTAATGTAATGCGTTGCTTTGTTAGTTACTTTCTACAAACTACTGGTGAGTTCGAGAAAGAGGATTAAAGTAGCTGGGAAATATTTATTGGTCATACTGTACCCCTGTATACGCAGGGACAGATGATTCCTGATTCTGCTCTTTTTTATGGATTAATATACATACAATGTTTCTATTCTATTAAATTTGTATTTACCTCTAATTGGTGATTGCTATATATTAAGATATCTGGTTTCTTTTCTTACTGAGGTGTTGGAACATTAAATTCTGATTTTCATTAAGCAATAATTTACAAGAACGTTCACTTTCAGTTTACAGTTATTAGTAAGAGTTATTATTAGTTTAATTTTCTTTTGTAATAAAATCCTGCATTGTTTTTAAATACAATTAACTACTGTTGTACCATTGTAATGACATCAGCTTTCTCTTACTCCATTATATAAAGTTTTTTAGTTGTGCACTGGCTAAAAAAATGTTAGCAATATATTTTAAAAATTTGGAATAATATTTTGTTAAAAATGGAATAGAGTTATAGAGCACTCAAATTTTTATTGAATGTATTGTTATCACAAATTTAGTCATTAAACCAACTTGTGTTCATTACATGTCTGTTTTTAATCACAGTTTTTTTCATTTTTTGTTGGATAATTAAAATTTTTCATTTTAAAAGGACAAACTATGTAGTTTTAAAGGCACAGTCACCACTGTTGTGTTTATTTTTTGTTAGAGAGTCGCTACAGTTTAACTGTGATTTTTTTGGCCTGTCTTCTACTATCCTGTGATGCAAAAGTTCACCGTCCATCTCTACTAGATAGTATTGAAAACTTGGAACTTTTTTTTGGACCAAGTGGGTGCATTGAAGGTCTGTTTTTGTTGAAAAGACTATGGCGTAAATAATGACATTTATTTTTATTCTGATATGAAGCTTCCATCTGGACTTTTTATTTTATTTTATTTTATTACTTCTTGCAATCCATTATTATATCAATTAAACATTGAAGAAAAAAAGACAAATTAATCTGAAGTAAATTTTTATTCTAAAATTAATAATAATTACAATGTGTAAGGAACAAAGAGTGTGCAAACTGCATTTGTATGGCAACCTGAGAATATTGAATGTTTTGATGTTCATTATAATGATGCTTGTATTGTATGCACTTTACACTTTATATTATTTAACTCATTAAATAATTTCAACTTGGATAAATCATGGCTCAAAATGACATAACAATCATCTACATTTTACATTTTCAAAATACTTTCAAATCATTAATATTGAATATCGATTATTGCAGGCACGTTGGCATTGGTTAATGTTGGCTTAAAAGATCAAGCAAATGCTATGCCTCTGACACTACAGAATCCTAATCACCATTCTCTGCAACAGCAGCAACAGTCTATGCAACAAAACCTTGAACAAAAGAAGAATGCTACTGAGGATACTGGTGAGCTTTGAACTAGAATACAAATGACAATATGAAAAATGTATAACACATTGACGACAATTTTCTCTCAGGTGAGTCAAAGGACGATGGCTCAGGTAGCCAGCAGCAAGGCCAGGCCAACTCGACCAATGCCAACTTGGCAAACACCCGAGAAAAAACGCCGATGTGCCTGGTGAACGAGCTCGCTAGGTTTAACAAAATTCAGCACCAATACAGACTGACTAACGAGCAGGGGCCCGCGCACAAGAAGCGCTTTACTGTCACTCTTATGCTCGGCGAAGAAGAGTACGTAGCAGAGGGGCCGAGCATCAAGAAAGCCCAGCACAGCGCTGCCAGTGACGCCCTTACCAAAACCTGGTACAGGAAGCCGCCACCAAAACCCACCAGAGCTATGAGGATACCCGGCAAGTGTCCTGCTGGTTCTGGTAAACATCGATCTTTCAGATTTGAATTCTGTATAATTAAACTGTTTCAAGTAACTGATCTTTTTCTAGGAGGACACTTGCCTCCAACGGTGGAGCTAAATGCTCTGGCGATGAAGAGAGGCGAGCCAACGGTTTATACATTTAGACATGCACCCCCAGCAGCAGCTGCCGCACCGCAACAGTTCGTCGCACATGGCTATGGCAACTTCCCACGAATGTTCAATCCTCGATATCCCGCTTATAACCGTGGTTTCAATCCCGAGCCTCAAGGAATTTATCTCGTCACGTTGAAGGTACTAGACGTCGCTGATCTTGCCGTTGTGATTATGCGCACAGATATATAAGCAATATATTTGGCAATGACTTACAGGTCGGCGAGAGAGAATTCATTGGTCGAGGCGTAACTGGCCAGGCTGCGCGGCACGATGCAGCAAGCCGCGCACTTGAGCAGTTGCGTCAGTTGCCCCTGCCAGAGGAGTTGGTGAGCTCTACCATAACAACGGAGAACGGCGCGGGTAACGGCACCGGTGCCGGTATTGATGATCCCAATGCTGAGCTCAAGAGCCCCGTTTCCTTGGTGCACGAGACCGCACTGAAACGCGGCCTCTCAGTCAGCTTTGACGTCGTTTCTGAAACTGGCAAACCACACATTAGAACTTTCATGACAAGGTGTAGCGTCGGTGATACGGTCACTCTTGGTGAGGGATCCTCGAAAAAGGTGTCTAAGAAGCGTGCTGCCGAACTAATGCTGGAAGAACTGAAGCGACTGCCTCTGGTTGCCGCACCAATCCAGAACCGCACTCTGCGTTTAAAGCGAAAACCGCCTGCGACTAAGAAGAAGTCCCGCAATCTCATCAAGGTGTACCAGGAGCCGCGTACTGAAGCCGATAGTTCGGAAGAGGTGAATCCGATTTCGCGTCTTGTTCAAATTCAGCAAGCCAAGAGAGAACGCGAGCCCGTCTACAACCTCGTGGAAGAGAAGGGTGCGCCACGACGACGCGAATTCGTGATGGAAGTATCGGTTGGTCAGCATTCGGCTCAGGGCACGGGACCCAACAAAAAATTAGGTAAATAAAGGTTATTTTTTCTTCGCATATTATTTTAACAAAATAAGGCAGTTGATTTAATTTTTCATGTGATAATTTAGCAAAGAGAGCTGCAGCCGAGGCATTGCTTGCGACATTGGGATATAGTAAGCCCCAGCCTCAACCTGCCAAGCCGTCCATAAAGACCAGCAGCAGTGGTATAGGAGGTACTAATGGTGCAGAAAACAAGGAAGGTGTAGGTGAGGGCAAGCGTAAGGTCACGTTTGTCGAGGTTGACACGAGCAACGAAACGACGCACACCCATCCTCAAGGAGGTACAGTAATTTATAATCCGTGGAATTTACTGACTATGATTCTAAAAATGCGCGAATTTGTATCGATTCGTTTATGTTGCTATTGAAGGATCTATAGGGCGCCAATTAGTTCCTGGACTTCTCTTGGTGGATAACGGTAATGAATCTAAAGTTATCAGTGGACCAAGCGTTCAAGTAGTCGCTGAGGAGTTGCGAGGCCAGCAACCTCCCCAGTCCACTGGCGTCTCTCCAAAAGATCAGCTTGAATATCTCGCTCAATTGCTCAACTTTGAAGTACAATTTAGCGATTTTCCAAAGGTATGAAATGTAACTTACATTTTGCCACGCTGAAATATTTTAAATAGTATACGATATTTATAACCTAAGTTGGCATTTTATTAAATGGCGCTGCGGTATTGCCCTCGCTACTCTCAGGCGCTTATAACGCGCCGTTTAATAAAGTGCCACTTAGGTTACACGTATCGTAACAGTATTCATCGGATAACTGCAACATATTAGTTAGACTATTTAACATTTGATATCTTTTTCAAATACCGTTGAAAATAGTCCTCTTTTAACCTATACTCCTCCTATCTTAGTGAAATACCGCAATCATATGCGCTAAAGCACCAGTTCATCATAATAATTCCGCTTGTTCCGCCAGGGTACCTACAAGGAGTACCTGTCGCTCGTGTCGCTGAGCACAGATCCGCCCCAGGTGTGTCACGGACATGGACCTACCAAAAGCGCGAGCCGTGACCAGGCGGCTCTCACGGCATTGCGCACTCTCAGTAAGCTTGGCCTCGACAGCGTTACTAACTCTGGTGCCAAGAAGGATAAGTCCAGCGCAAATGTCAACGACGTCGGCAACATGCACTATGGCCAGCAGGTTAAGACAAACAACGTCATCAACGGTGCGATGGACAAGTGAAAAAGAATGGGACACCTTTCCTCTCTCTTTCTTTTTTAACTAAAGTTTCCTCGCGCGCACTGTAAAAGGTTTTTTCCTATATCATTTATTTTTAGTATCGTTTTTTTAGCTTAAAACGCATTCAGTGATGTGCAGCATAAATCGATAGTGTAGTTATGTTCTTTTGGTTTATACTTGTGCGAGTTATACTGGAATGATGTTGCTGTTATTGATAAATTTATCTGCAAGTGAAGAAACCAGTGTTTTTTATTGCAATGAGCATTTATTTAACAATTATTGTTTAAATTCGATAAGCCTTTTATTTTTACAAAACATTTGGAAGCTTAAATAATAATTGATAAATAATCTGATCTGTTTTAAATGTAATTTTGCAATGTCAACGTCTTGCTTCAGATCTTTTATTTTACTACATTGCAATATTATTCCAGTAAATTGTTGTACATTTTTTTTCGTTAAAATCTTCGATTTAATTACAATTGATTGTGTTTCACTGAACGCGTTTATTATCAATTGTTTTAGTTTGAGGGTTGATCAATGCTGCTCAATAGATGGCAGCAAATTGTTTCAAACAATATTATATTGCAGGTATTGATCAACGCTCAATCCGTTAAAGTAACTATAATTTTTCATTTCTTTTTTTAATCAAACGGACGGAAAAGTAAAAGACGTTCATTGTGCATGTATCATCGCTGTCAATATCATTGCGCTTAAATTCTTTCGCTACGTAGACACACTTTGCAGAATTTCTGGCTTGATGCGAGAAACACAAGAGAGATAAACTTTTGCATATTTTTTGTAAAGCAAGTTTGTTCAGACGCGATAAACAAGTAACGTATAAGACTTGTCTTGATCAAACTGCAAAGTGAGTCTATCAGCGAAATTTTTTTTCGACGATGATCACTCTTTAAGAATATTTTTTCTTTTGCTTGTGATCACATAATCAATTTTTGCGGATACGAAAAGTCACAAAGAAAATCGCAATTTGGATAAAATGCGGCCATATCTCAACTTCGTAAGGAATAAATTAACTGATACCTTTGCTCTGTCATTGTCATGAATGTAACATAAGCTATGTCCAATTACCTAATCGTAGAATCAGTAGTAATTATTGATTGATTTTGCTTTCTCTTGAAATTTACTTTAAGTCTCGTTCTGCGAACGAGAATCGTGAAAATTGTAAGTATTGCTGGAGCAAGCGCATATTTAAAAAAGAGAAAGAAAAAATGTATTTAAAAAAAACATAAACTTTGAAAAAATATAAAAAAAGGTAATTTGATGTACGATGATTTTTCTGTCCCAATTTGCTTTTTCTCGGGGCCTAGAAGCATTCTGGGATTATATTCATGTTAATGCCATGAAAGGTATTGGATCGTAAAGAGAGAAAAGTAACACGAAATAACAAGCCATTTGAAATTTTCTCGAGCCACTCGCGCGAAATCGTATCAAACAGAGTTGGTGACTCGATCGGTCGGAAAATTTCAAAGGGGAAGGTTTTTTCTCAGAATTATAATAATGAACCGCTTTTGGGCCAATATCTTGAAATTCTTCCCCGTTGTGTTAGGATTTAGCGCGACGCCGCGAGCGATTAAAAAGTTATATTATAACGTCGCAAGACAATTCTGAGACAACGTCAAGCGAATTTTGATCTATTGCCCGAAAAAGAGTGAAGAAGAGAAACAAAAAAAAACTTAACAAAATATGTACAATAATGAATGTAGGCGACTTCGAGCGTCGGTACACTAGTTGATGAATTTTTTGGTAGTAGTCAAATATGATTTTTCAAGCAAGTAAACGTTACAATTCGCATAAATGTCTAATAAATGTCGGATAAACATTGATGGTGTATGATTTTCATTTAATTTAGTATAGTACTTGATGATTCGCGATTTATACATTAACTTTTTATACTAGGAAACGAAATCTTAGATGTCGATGCAATTTGCTTGTTAAAAGCAAAACGAAAAGGGACATTAATCTGCATGATAAATGATTATTCGACTTTTATCAGAAAATCGTAGGTGATTTCTATTATTTTAATTTAACTGCATGAAAAAAGTTATTAAGAAAATAAAAAGTACGAATTCTACAGTCAGGAGTACTCGTAAGATTTTATGATCAATAACTTTAATTCCATGCTTACGAAAAGAAATATACCTATATAGCGCACACAACAAAAAATCGCAAAACCATTCCTAAATTGTCACAAAAATCAAACTGTTATATTTTAAGTAATTTGCGTCGTATATCTGAATAATGTGTGTTTTGTTATGTGCTTTTACTGTGAAGCATAAGGAAAAAATCGTACCGACGATATCGATTCAGTAATACTATCTTATATTCATTATTCTTATTGCATATATATAAACACACATATAACCAATCTAATTCAAACCAATCCAGTGAAATATATCTTATTCAAAGAACATGCAATTAAAACAATTCTGCTATCCCTGTATTATTTGATATTTCTAATCTTTTTTCTTTTTAAGCTAAGGTAGAGCCATACTTATATAATCTACATTTAAATCTTTTGAATGTAAACTGATCATATGATACTTAGTCTAACTATTATCACATTATTGACACTCGTAAATGACTTGTCTATTTTTTTTTTTCAAATAATCCTAATACTTAATGAATTATTTGTTTAAGTATCATATTAAGCATTTTAGTTGTATAAAAATTCTCTTAAAAATAAACCAAAAAAGAATGACAGAACTTCACAGTATAGGCCTACCTTGAAAAAAAGAACCGTTCTAACTAATAATGAGTGCTGTATTTGCTATGCATTAAATAAGAAAACTTTTCATTTGCTTCATTATATTACTTACTACCTTTCTTAGTAGTTGTTCTTGTCTCTAATAAGCTATATACAAATATTGCTATGATTTTTTTCTTTCTTTATCTTCACAAGTTTTTTATATGTAATTTTTAAGTTTTACTGCGACTAGCCATTCGATGAATATTTCTTTTCTCCAAATATCGCTTTGTGATATTACTGTAAAAGTCTCTTATATAAATACGGATACGATTTGTCACTGAGTTTGCTTAGACCTTGCATTAATATATTCCTTTTAAATAAAATAACTATTTATGGGTTGCTTGTTATAAAGGAATTATGTCATTTATGCAGGTAAAAAACATTAATTTTTGGAAATTTGTTGAAGTCATTTTTTTAAACTCAAATTGGTATTGATACCAATATTTCAGAAGTTGATTAGTGGACTATTTTTTCAATGAAATGATTGCAATAAATCGTATCCGATGAGACAAAAAAAGCCGTTATTCTGTTTTACTTTTTAAAATCGCGAGCCTGTGTGTAATTAAAAGAAAAATGTGTGAACAATATAAGTTCACACACAATATACACAAATACGTGCAGGATATTTAGAAAAAGTAATATTCACTCGAGGAGGTAAGTACGGGGCAACGTATTCCAATGAAAATTATGAGTAATTTTTTGTTGCCTCGTTAAAAGAAAAAAAACGAACGAACATGTCAGTTTGTATTACAAACAATAAACGGTTAAAAACATATATTGCAATTAATATTCTTTTATTTAATCCCACAAAAATTCCATAATTTCTGATTTTATAATATATATGTTGTGTTACATAGATCTTATTTTTCTTCGAGATCTGCTTAGAATTAGGTGGATTTTCAGCTTATAAAAAATTACAAACTCTCATAGTTGCTTTTTAATCATGGTTTCATTGGCTTTTTATTAAAAGATATCTGTTATATTCGTCATTTTCGTCAGAACGAATTCAATTAATTCTTTTTCATAACAAGCCGAGCACAATATTTACACGGTTCTTATTTTGTTTTAAATATAGGTATATGATATAAAAGATTTAGGTGAGATTGTTTTGCAATGCTTTTCACAACTTTTATATAATAAAAGCCATCTGTTCGCTTTAATAAGGATGCAAATAATCGAATCATATTAAAATTATATCAAGCAAATAAATATACACACAGCGTTAATAAAGATAAATTAATATATACAAATATCTCGTTTTAGAATTATTAACAAATAAATAAATAATTATACATAGTTTACATTATAACAAATATCTTATTAAACTTCTTTTAGAAGTGCTAACACATATAGCAATTTCAGTTTTGCTATTCAATTAAGAAGTATAAAAAAGTCTTATAATCGTCGGTAATTTTCTCTTTGTTGTTGTGCTGGAGTGGCTGATGAAGTAGATCCATAAGTTGAATACATGAATGGTAAAATTGATGCGAATGCTAAGCCCAAACCTATGACTGGTCTGTACCATACCCAAGCAAAACCAATCACAAGTAAGCTTATAGACATTGATACTGACATGGTAAGGGATTCTATTGCAATTATTCCGCACAGAACATTGGAGTTCAAAATAATGGTCTTCAAAATATTAGCTAAACAGGTAGCTGCTAAAAACATTACTAGCCAACCTAGTCCTCTGTGAAAAATAATTAATTATTGTTCTATATACTATTGAATGATTTCAATTAATATGGTTCATTATTTACCTGATGGTCCATGTTCTCCAATAGTTATCTACATGTTCAAGGTGGAACATCTGATCAACGGAAACTGCATGTTTTCTCTGCAGTAGAATCTCTTGTCCATGTGTGGTAATGTATGGTTCTACAACTCCCTTGACTAGTTTACCAACCACTGAGTAAACGTCTCCACCTTTTCCAGCATATGAAAGTTGTACACGTATATCTCCTACTTTGGGTTCCCAGAGATCAGAGCTATGATAGTAGAGACCAGAATGCATTTTGATATCCCTTCTTTCGGGTCTCTCGTCACTTGTGACTTCAACAAAATCATTGAATTTTTTCTTTAGTTCCATTCCAAGTGCAAAATTTCCTATTCTAACATCCTCAGATATTTGAGTTTGGCTTTTAACAGGCATTTCTGTGGGATTCTCATGACCAAACTTGATATAGAAATCATTGGAGTCTATAAGTTTATCCTTCCATTCAGTTGTGTAGTAATAGTGTTTGTCTTGCTCTAGTGAACCTGGATAGCTGAAATACATGGCATTGCAAAAATATTTTTATAACGAGTTTATCACTGTATTATTAAATGATTTTTAAAACAATTGATCCACACCTTCTTTCTTCTTCTATCTCTACCCATTGATACATTTGAGCTCGTCGTCTTAGTTTGACACTAGCAACCATAACTCCATAATCAGGTTCTGTTAGAGGTTCTGAAACTTTCAAAGGTCCAGACAAGTATACTAAGCGGCCTTCCAATTCAGGTACTGGTTTCAAAGAATTTTGAATAACAGCAACATTGTTCAATGCCTCATCCAGTGAGTATGCCATTTTTACAGCTCTGCCCTATAATTTTACAACACTTGACACTTAGTAATTTATTGTAACAATTGTAAAATTGTAAAATATTTCGTCTCCTACCTCATTCCATACAAAGAGACACATTCCTGTGGCGAATAATATTAGTCCAATGATTGCTGTCAGCCAAGATTCCTTAAACTGTTCCATCACGGTTGCCTGAACAGAGTTTGACTCCTGATCTTGTCGATAACGTTGATAATATCTGCTGTTGGAACGATTTCTGTACATAGCTCCTTGACCTGCAGTGTTGTTTCTATGGGGGTGTCCATTTTGCTGAAAAGCAATTGATATTTTATCTCAAAACAAATATGCAGTCGCAAGTAATTTTAATTTTCTTAAAATAAAAATGTTCACTTACGTTTGCTCTGTACATCTTGCAGATTTTAGTTAATAAATGAATTATAATAGAAACCAATCAGAAAAATTATTTATCGTATTTGTTCTCCTTCAATTTATCACTTTTAATTGTAACTAATTGACACAAACAATTTACTGGTATAAATATAACCTATAAAAAGGAACAGTTACATCAATTTTTTGCTTGTTAAATCCCTTTTTTCTTTTTCATTTTTATCTTGTCACTTGAAAATAATCATCTTTCACACAAGATATTATTTTTCAGACGTCATTTCACTTGCTAACTAAACTTTTGCTTATAATTATAAATGACATCACCCAAAACAATATATACCGCATACACTCCCCTTTTATACGTGTGGGTAACGTATGGGTTGAATAAATGCGACATTTGTGCGCAGAATTTCCGCGCATCCATGTAGTCTGCTACGGTTCATTATATATATAGATATAGTTCTAATCTATTACTCTGTTTCTGCTCCGATGTTGTGCCTATATTTTTTTAATCGTTATACTCTGCTTATTTGTTGATTTATTTTAAAATAAATCAAAAATTAAAAATAGTTCAGTGCGTAACTATCTATAGCTTAAAAGTGTCGCATTATTAGTTTTTATACACAATTATAAAAATGTTTAAAGAGTAAGCCGAAACGAAAAAATCGTCTGCTAGCGCGTAATCAGCTGTTGTTATGTAGGTACATACCTACCTATATACCTATATAAGGGTGTATCGTCTCGCGCCAAAGAGAATACTTCAACGTTTTTGGTTTATTACGTTTTTTTACGGTGTGAATAAAAAATTGTTTATTAAAAATAAATTTTTAAATCGCTCTTTCAAATTAAAAAAAATTCTTTATTTTATTATTTATTCAATTATTAGAGGAAAATGGTTAATATTTAGTATATCAATAATAATGTTGTAAAATCGGATAATAATCCATTTAAATTTTCCAGATACTATATTAATCACAAATTTAAATATAAATATTGCCTATTATACATGTATTACTATTTAAATGATAAACTAATAGAATCGATTATTGTTAATGATTAAAGTTGTATGTATTTTTATGTGATAAAGGTATAAATCTGATCGTCTAATCATCATTATTGTTAAGAAAATTGACACGTGCATATCTATTTCATATAAACATTTTGAGATAGGTGATAATCAACTGCTCAAAGATTACATATATTTACTACGATGGCAGCTATTGTTATATAAGTAATATTTTTCATTTTTTATGTATAAAATGCAGTTTTTTCATTTTTATACAGGCACCATATCGGAAAACGAATCTCCTCGATCAAGTCTCATTGAATATCGATTCTCGCAGTTGAGAGACACTATTCCGCTTTTTGTTTATAAAATACTGACATAAATAATATCATTTTGTGCATATACACTTAAGTAATTTGGAGAGCATCAATTTCCAACAATTTTTTTTAAATCGGAGCTGTTATTTTATACTACGATTCTAATTAATTGTGAACTCAAGTTAAACCTTTAGGCATATGTATACTCTGTATCAAATTTGGCAACTGGTATAATTATACAAAAGATTGTGTTGGAGGTTTTGCATCTTTTTTCAACAACTCGTTTTTAAATAGTTTCAGCCAAATCCATGGATCGAAGGGACGTGGACTCTCCTTATACTTTGTTATATTGAATGTTTAAGGCACAGTTTAAGACCACATTTATCAAACATGTATATATACATCCAGAAAAACAAAAAATGATATATCGACCTAAATTAACATCTGCAATTGGTGCTCGATAAAATTCGATAATCTTATCAATCGATCACTTTCACTGAACTGTATTGCTTTTTATGTACTTATTGATCATTTAATTCAATTCATTATTCGCTTAAGACTTAATGAGATAGCTTTAAACAAATTTATAACGTGAATACATACTAACTATCCTATATATATAAAGATGTATATATAACGATGGAATTATACTGGCATTTGTACAACTTTTTCAAAAGTATATAAACTATACTTGTTATTATAAATTGCGTTTACACCGTTGAGATATACACGTGTTAGAGTCTCTTTCTATATAATACAAATATTTGTATTTTGTAAAATCATGACTTTATTTCATGATAGCAAAGCAGCTTAATTTCATATATATCTACTTATT
The DNA here is from genome assembly GCA_020010945.3 of Muscidifurax raptorellus. Classification (NCBI taxonomy): domain Eukaryota; kingdom Metazoa; phylum Arthropoda; class Insecta; order Hymenoptera; family Pteromalidae; genus Muscidifurax; species Muscidifurax raptorellus. The sequence goes on along the minus strand of CM052080.1, from coordinate 36,512,922 downwards.
TCTTATTACTCTCCGTGATAGGACTAAATTTACGAAATTGTGATTTGAATATTCGTCTAAAAAATTTGTTGTTGAATGAATTTTTCATGCCAATTTAAAAATATGAGTAAAAGATGCTGCTTCCATTATAATCGTTTGACAATTCGGCAATATTGCTATGTAAAAATTCAAGTATAATAATAGTCTTCCCTATTAATTCCACATAACATTCAGACGTATCAGCAAAAAAAATTGCTAATCTTTTCACGTAAGAATTATTTCTGGAATTTGTTGGAATTTTGAAGATTTTGGCAAAACCAAGTCAATTGGATTAATCTATATAGACACGTGCGATACATGCAAATTATTCACTAAGTTGACGCGCAAAACATATCTAACAAATGTATATGTACTTACAGGCTTCATAAAGCATATATATTATCTCTGAATATTTAATAAGTATATAAACCGAATATTGTCAGGCATATGTTTCGCTACGTCATCAATATGTGGGCATAGATTTTCTTTCACAACTTCGTCATTGTTAAACAGAAGCTATACTTACACGTCTAGTTTGTACAGTGACGTTTCCTACGAAAGCGCCTAGCAACAATGTCTGCGGATGTTTCCATCACATAACTGAAAAATCGTCACTCTTTACTACGTATGGTTTATATCAGAATTATTCTGATCAACTGCTACTTATCTATTCATCTATGTACACTTTTTACCATCATATAAATGACCTTCGATGTATTCAGTGAACAAATCGAATAGTTATTAGCAGTAACTACCTGATGCGCTTGTTATCTCAGTAAAGCAAATAAATCGTAACTGTAACGTCAGAAAAGAAGCTTTGGGCCCCTACACTGCGATTGCACTGACTACTGTTTATAATGTGTGCGTCACTACGTCTCGCACATGTTCTGTGCCCGTAATGTTTGTGTTTTTTTTTTAATTTTTCCAAATTTCTCTGCGATGATGTAATTGCTTTCAAGTTCTAACGTATAGTCTCGTATGAATAAAAAAAGTCTATAGTTAATCTTGTAAAAACTATTAAATATACGTGCAATTTTTCAAAGAATTCGAGCGGTTTGACATTTTTTCAATATTTGCAGATATAAGAATATTTGTCATTGTCCTTGATGTACGTAGTTACAACAATGGTATATTCAACGACATAATATCACTTAGAATTTGAGACGCAGTTGGGGATTTTGCTTAAACGTCACTCGCTGTCCAACTGTGTAAATTGCTATACTTTTAAAACGTACGATTTTTTCATTCATTGAGTAAATTTTATTTGATGAAAGTAGCTGTTTGCATACATTCTTCGTCGTCTATGCGTCATGCAAATAAGAAGATTTACGTTGCAAATCGGGTATTATCTCATTCATTAAAAAAAAAATGTATATATATAGATAAAATTAACAACCCGTTTATGAAAATAATTTTGTATTATGCAAACTTTTACGATTTAAGATTAGATTTATATATTATAAATATCATGTAATTGTTTCATATAGAACTATTGAATTTCAGGATTCTTCATTTAGGGAATGCTTGCCTAAATTTTGCATCGGATATCCATAAATGGCCTTCCAATATATAGGAACATTAATTGTTATGACTGTCGAATTTGTGAATTAATAGTTATGACCATAACTTTCATAAATATACATAGAATCGAATTTCGCTCAATATATTGACACAAGATTTACTGCACATTATCGAAAAAGTATAACACAACGGCTCAGCCTCTAGGACAGCCTCCAATCGCATTTCGGCGTATCGGCTCCAGCTGTTTAAATTCGACATGTGCTTAGTTAGCAGTACTTTTTTTCTTGACATAACTAGGGAAAAACCGATATATAATGGAGCCACAAAAACAGTCATCAGATTATACGAACTTCGCCGTTCATCAGGCACGACGAATTTCACAAGGTGTGTTCACTTTCTCTTTGTTAATTATTTTTCTTCGATTAATTTAACAAATTTTCCGATCTACTTGCAGATGCGCGCAATCGGTATAGTGCTGGCAGGTCTGCTGGCCATAGCCGCAGCCTCGAGCGACAGTAAGTGGACCACAACTATGTTCTAGCTCTTCATAATTGTAAAATTCACTGGACATTTTTTTCTGCAGAAAAGGTCGTATGCTACTTCGGCAGCTGGGCGGTCTACCGCGATGGAAACGGTGGGATCGACATCTCCGACATCGATCCTACCCTCTGTACCCACTTGATCTACTCTTTCATCGGTCTCGGTGAGCAGAACGATGGAAGCGTGGTTAATCTTGATGCCTGGAACGACCTTCCCAATGGCAAGGACGGCTTCGGTCGCTTCAATGCTCTTCGGCAAAAGAGTCCAGGTACCAAGACCATGGTTGCCATCGGTGGTTGGAACGAGGGCTCGATCAAATACTCCAGGGTCATGGCTGACCCGAACCTTCGCAGGAGATTCGTCGAGAACGTTGTGGCCTTCGTGAAGAAGTACAACTTCGATGGGTTTGACGTTGACTGGGAATACCCTGCCCAAAGGGGTGGATCGCCCGCTGACAAGCAGAATTACGTCCAGCTGCTCAAGGAGCTCAGAGAGAGGTTCGACCAGGAAGGTCTGATCCTCAGTGCTGCTGTTGGAGCTGCTGAGGTCTCTGCCAGTCAGTCTTATGACATCGCTGGAATTTCCAAGTACCTGGACTTCATCAACCTCATGACCTACGATCTTCACACTCACTATGACGGCAAAACTGGTATCAATGCTCCGACCTACGGATCTTCGGCTGATGACAAGCTTAACATTGTAAGTATATAGAGTCGATGATATTGCGTGTTATCTGCTAAGTATTACGCTGATAAGTATAATTATGCGAGACATACCTGGTATATGCTGATAAATCGACACGTGGATTTTTTTTTGAGAATCTGACCTGTTTGAAATGTAATATATATCTCTTCTCTAGGACGCCATCATCAACTACTGGCTGCAGCAAGGTGCTCCAGCTGACAAGCTCGTTCTGGGAGTTCCCTTCTACGGTCAAGGCTTCACTCTGGCTAACTCACATATGAACGGAATCGGTGCCCCAACCAACGGTCCATCCCGCGCTGGACCTTACACCAAGCAGCCTGGTATGTTGGGCTACAACGAAATCTGCGAGAAGTTCCTGATCGAAAACTGGCACGTCGAGTACGACCAACAGCAGCAAGTTCCTTATGCCGTCAGCGAAAACCAGTGGGTCGGCTATGATGACGAACGGTAGGCAATACTGCGATTTCTTTTTTATTTTTGTAGATCATTTCTAAGGTTTTGGTTCTTACAGCTCCGTGACCGAGAAAGCTGGTCTGGTGAACAAGTACAACCTCGGCGGCATGATGGCCTGGTCCATCGAGACTGATGACTTCAAGGGTGTTTGCGGTGACAAGTTCCCGCTTCTGAAGACCATGAACTACGCTCTTCGTAACGGCGCCGTGTCGTCACCCAAAGAACCCACGAAACGACAACAATTACTACAGGAACCTACTTACCAGGAACCTCAACAGCCGAGTTACCAGGAACCCCAGTGGCCTAGTTACCAGGAACCCCAACAACCGAGTTACCAGGAGCCCCAGTGGCCTAGTTACCAGGAACCCCAACAACCGAGTTACCAGGAACCCCAGTGGTCCAGTTATCAGGAACCTAGTTACCAGGAACCTAGTTACCAGGAACCCAGTTACCAGGAACCCAGTTACCAGGAACCCGAACAACCAGCACAACAGCCAAACCCAACCAATGTCTGCAAGACCGAGGGCTATGCTCGTGATCCTCAGCAGTGCAACGTTTTCTACTACTGCCAGGCTGTGAATGGCGACTTTATCGCTAGTAAGTTTGTCTGCCCTGACAAGCTGGTCTTCGACCTCAAGACCAACGTCTGCAACTACAAGAAGTGGGTTGCCTGTTTCTAAGATGAAAGACGCTGAAGACTTATTTTTGATACCATATGAGAATTAATTGATTATTTTTCGATTTTAATAAAGCCTTATATTAGTTTTATCAAATGTTTCGTTTCTTATTGTCAAGACATATTTTGTGGCCTTTGTTCTATGATGAATTTTTATAATAGGAAATATTGCGATTTCGATTGAAGAGCAGAGATTTTGCAGCTGTTGGAATCTAATTACTGGTGGAACGATTTGCCAATACAGTCCATATGAATCGAGCGATTATTCTAGAATTAAATTAGGCTTATCTATTAGAGTTTTCCAAATAACACGAAATATCCAAATAACTTGACTTATTGTGCTGGAAAGATAATACATTCTGAATATTGAATTTTCTCATTAATTAAAAACTATTATCTAATCGATATTCCAAGGCGCACTGATTCACTATAGTACATCACCTAATACTGACAGATTTACAAACTATATAATGTACGTGTAATGTACTAAACAGATTTGGTTGGGTTAGCGATCCGAAAATTCCAAATTTTTCAAATGCGATTTAATTCTTTGTTCCGTGTTTTTACTTTACTACTACATTGCTCTATATCAAAAAATTAAAATGTTTTCCTCTTAATAATTCAACGATTTTTTATTAAAAAAAGTGCATTCTGCATAATGATATATATGCACAATAATGTATTCAAAGTATACTTGTATTTCCGCTTAAGCAAACCGTTTACGTAAAGATTGGCACGGTTTTTGTCGTGTATCATGCATGTATATACACTTGCTTGACATATATATTACCTAGAAGAAACCCTAGGAATAAATAAGCATTTTTAATATGACAATATTATTTATATAAAATATTAGTAAATAAAGAAATATATATAAAAATAGGTGTATGATGTACATGCACACACGAGATAAGACAACTCTTTTCCGTAATAGGGAACAAGTCAAGGTTGTAACATTTGAATCATTAACTATATTTTCCAGTATATAAAATAATTGAATGATTAAGCTATTAAAAATGCTTATTAAATATAAAAGCTACATATATAAGACAATCTCTTCATCTAAATTTCCACTTTACATCCATAAGGTGAAGTCCAAAAATATCGAATTGAAAATCTCGAGAATATATTATGTATTTTTTTATTTAGAAATTCTGTATAAGGAAAAAATGCGATCTTTTAATGTAACTTATCCGGCTGAAAATTTGCAGAGGAGTTACTTATGATACTTGAAACTTGAAATTATGTGTAATAGTTATTTTGTCTCCAAAATCCAAGAATCCAAACTTACCCTGTTGAAAATATCTGGTTAGATATCCACGTGGATATCAACATAGATTGGTATGGATTCCGCATGGATTCCATATGGATATCCGGTTGGATAATTTACATAGAAATAATATAAAAAATTCTTTAAATAATTTTTTTTTTATTTGACGACCATTAATGGAAGTACCATCCGGATGATAACACCAAAACTGGGGTTGTGAGCTCTAAAATTTTCATATTTTAATAATTTGATTAAAATTTTATTTTTGAAATAATACAGATTTTCAAGTTTACAACCCCCGTTTAGTGTTATCATCTGAGTGGTACATACAATAAATGGTCATCAAATATAAAAAAGTATTATTTAAAAAATGTTTGATATTACTTCTTTCTAAATTAACCAGCTGGATATCCATGTGGATTATCAATGTAGATATCGATGTGGAATCCATGTGTCCAAAATGCCCAGCCAGATATTTTCAAAAAAATATCTGGCTGAGCATGAAAAATGTTTGAACTTATCTTCTATTGATTACTGAGAAATAATAGCGTCTATGAAAAAATGCAGGGAATAACACATGTGAATCGATATACGATATACTCGTATTCATTTATTAAATAAATTTTTCAAACGATTGAAAGGTATTAAACTTTAACAACGCATGAGCTTTTAGGAAAAATAATTTTTTATAACGCAATAAGACAAGTTAAATGTAATTTTCACAGCTTCCATGTTATAGTATGTAAAATTTTCTATTTTAATCACTTGTTGATGTAGTAGTCAATATATAAGATAAGCTAAATAGTGTTCAGTTGAAGAATTTGTTGCTTTTATAAAACCCTGGTAGAAACGTTAAGGATTTATTGGCCAACCATAGGCTAATTTTGGAGTTAAAAATGTGACATTAACATTATTATGTTCTATTGTGAATGATTGAACATATGATTATAATTATAGTTACTTTCAATAAGGTTTTATTATTAATTTTGATCGAAAATTCTTTCATTTGATTAACACATTTACCAACGAAAATGGTTAATTTTCTATCAGGGAGATCCTATTAACAATTACACTCAATTTCAGTATAAGATACTCTCCTCTACAAAGCTTTAGATGAACTCTTTCTAAAGAAAATTTAGATTTTTCTATATCCAATGATAAAGTATGGAAAAGTGTATGAAATTTGAAATTTTGTTGAGTATCAATACGCACACAAAGTATATAACAAGAAAAATTTTGTCGCATTATTCTTTGAGAAATATAGCAATGAGTGAAAAATATAATCTTATACTTTTATGAGCAAGTTCGCTTTATGATAGAATTTTACGTTGAAAGAGCTCTTATTATTCGCGTGTAAACAATTATATATCGCCGTATAAAAAATATTGTTTAGAACCGAATTTCCAAAGTTTCATAAAAAAGTGTTAGCCGAATATCATACGGATACAACTTACCTTAAATTGTTTAATACTTTTGAGTCTAAAAAAAATATACCACACTATAGAGACGGTTACACCTATTACCGGTACGCAGTAGCTGCACAATGGATCTGAATCGCGCTAAGCTGTGAAAAACTTGCTCGATCTTCGACAAATATCATCCGGTTCAAATAATGTATTTTTTCCATGATGTATATAAGTAAATAGTATTACTCAGGTGTTTAAAACAGTCAGGCTTAATCTCTATTATTTTTCTGCATTGTCGCACGAAATTCGTGAATGAAATGAATTCAGGCATATCCGATTACTCCATTACATTGACTCCGCAGTTGTTTGTCGCGTAAATCATTCGTTCATCTCCACCAACGCAACAATGCGCGAGATCTTCTGGGCAAGCTATACGCGTCAATCGATACGGACAGCTGTTCAAATTTGACGCAAAGCTCGATGGCACCCGCGTCAAGAAAGATTTGATGATTTCTCTTGATTGATTTACAGTATCCAGATCTGTCAAGCCCGATCCCCCTTTTTTCTTCAAATTCTAACGAAAGCGAGGTATAAATAATCTCGTGGTGTCGTCGATCGTCACACACTTCATTGCAGAACGGCAAGTCGAAGGTAAGTTTCATTGATAAAGCCTTTGTTTTTTTTTCTTCACCGATATAGTCATAGAAGAAAAATGTATAGATAGTAGAGTTGATACGACTGATTACGCGATTGTATAGCTTTTAGTCGAGTTGTTACTAGCATAGTCGAAGGATCTACAGTTTTAAACAGTCATACGATTCTACTTGCAGATGCGCGCAATTACACTGGTCTTCGCTGGCCTATTGGCCCTGGCCACAGCTTCCAGCGACAGTAAGTCACCATTTCATCCATATACATACATTTCTCATCATGCAGAGATCATCCTCTAACCACAATCTCTTTCTATCGCAGAGAAAGTCGTCTGTTACTTCGGTAGCTGGGCTGTCTATCGTCCAGGAAACGGCAAATTCGACATCTCTTACATCGATCCCAGCCTCTGCACCCACTTGATCTACACTTTCGTCGGTATCAGCGAGAGCGGTGACGTGAAGATTTTGGACGCCTGGCAAGACCTTCCCGACAACTGGGGCAAGGACGGTTTCGGTCGTTTCAACGCCCTGCGTGAGATCAGCCCCGAGACCAAGACTCTGGTGGCCATTGGTGGTTGGAACGAAGGTTCGACCAGGTACTCCAACGTCGTGTCAAACCCCAGCCTTCGCAAGAGGTTCGTCGACAATGTCGTCGCCTTCGTGAAGAAGCACAACTTCGATGGATTCGATGTTGATTGGGAGTACCCCAACCAGAGGGGTGGAGTACCCGCCGACAAGCAGAACTACGTTCTTCTGCTTAAGGAACTTAGGGAGAAGTTCGACCAGGAAGGCCTGATCCTCAGTGCTGCCGTCGGTGCCGCTGAGATCTCCGCCAGCAAATCTTACATCATCTCCGAGATGTCCAAGCACCTCCACTTCATCAACCTGATGGCTTACGATTTACATGGTATTTGGGACAAGAAGACTGGTATCAACGCTCCATTGTACGCTGGATCGTGGGAGAGTGGAAACGAACTGGGTCTCAATGTCGTAAGTATTATCTATATCCGACTATTAGAGTCAATAACAGCTATCCGTGATGATGCATTATCTAGACAATGCGCGTGTATCTATGAGTGTCAGTGAGTCATTTTGGAAATAGGAAATTGCCAGTTCTCTTGAAAACAATACCAAATGGGTATAATATCTGATTAACCATTTTTTCAGAACGCATCGGTCCACTACTGGCTGGAGCAAGGTGCCCCAGCTGAGAAGCTCGTAGTGGGAGTTCCTCTCTATGGAAGAGGCTTTACCCTGGCTGACCCCAAGAACAACAAAATCGGTGCTCCAGCCAACCAACCCGCCATTGCTGGTCCTTACACTCGTGAGCCTGGTATGTTGGGCTACAACGAGATCTGCGAGAGCATCAAGAATGGAGGATGGCAGGTCAACTTCCAGGAGGAACAGCGTGTCCCCTACGCCGTCAAGGGCAACCAGTGGGTAGGCTACGATGACCAGAAGTAAGTCTTATACGATATACCCCAATTTTGACAACACTTAATACTCGATGTGTGACTAACTTTTTGATTCCTTTTCAGATCTCTCACCGAGAAGGCCGACTTCGTCAAGTCCTTGGGACTCGGCGGTATGATGATATGGTCCATCGAGACCGACGACTTCAAGGGTATCTGTGGTGAGAAGTACCCCCTTCTCAAGACCATCAACCACGTTCTCCGCAACGGTGCTGCTCCTCTGCCAACTCGTCCACCACCAAAGACCACCAAGGCTCCAGCAACTGAAGCTACCCCTAACGAACCCAGTCAACCCAGCCAACCTGAACAGACACCAGCGCCAACTGGTATCTGCAAAACCGCGGGGTACGTGCGTGATCCCAAGCATTGCAATATCTTCTACTACTGCCAGCCCAACGGTGGAGAGTATATCGTCTCTAAATTCAACTGCCCAGATACACTGGTCTTCGACCCAACCAACAACGGGTGCAACTACCCTGATAAGGTACAATGTTAGGATGGTTGCGGTTTAGCAGGCGCGTTAAGTTTTTGTTATGATGTTATATTGTGTATAGATTGATGATGTTACAGGTGACTTTCGTTTTTTAATTTTTAATAAAGTTACGTTTCTTATATCTGTTGTTTAATCATGCTGTTTGACTGCATTATTGCGTTTTATCCTTCAATATGATATATATCTGTTCTCATAAGCTCGACGCGAGGCAGTTATGAAATCAGATAAGACGCGCCGACGATTAAAAGAATGCAGGTTCGTAAAGAGGTGTGGCATGAGAAATTTGGATTATTGTATTCGACGTAAACAATAAGTTGTTGGATATCTGGAATATAGTGGCTAATCGGCTATTTTTGCAGATTGAACAATTAATTGGAACTGCAACGATCGAAACGCGCGATACGATTGAAGATCGACAACTTTATATTAGAAATAATATGTGACGATACGACGCTTACGTTATTGTTGACGCTCATTTTCACAACATTCTATAGTTTTATAGATAAAAGTATAGGTGCTTTTTTAAACTAATCATCAAATCAATCCATTATATATATATATATATATATATATATATATATATATATATATATATATATATATATATATATATATCTGAGTCATTGCAGTATAACAATCTACTTTTAAACAAATTAAAGGCTGACTTCCCAGCAATCGACTCCACAGAGCGATTGTATCCAAAAGATATACGTGTGCATCGTTATGTAATATGAAAAAAACTTCTAAGCACGTCGCTGACTATAACGATCTACAGCAGTTTTTCAAGCTCGACTCACGAATAGTTACTTTATACTCATACATAAGCCTTACTTGAATCGCAGAATCGCAATAATTAACCGAACGCTGATTCTGGAGTAGCAGCCCAATAATCACTTGGTTATAATAAATTTCAAGTTCGAAAATCAAGCAGCAACTCCGATAATTTATCAGCACTTTTCAAGCCAGGTCAAGTAGCTGATTTCGCATTAAATTCACGAGCTAATTTTTGCAGTCGTAAATTATTATTATTAACGACCTTGTTTTCATCGTACTAATCCCCAATTTCGTTTTTTTATGCATAAGCGCAAGTTTCGACTGTTCACTCGCTTACTTTCGATGAAAGGAAATGCCCAATCACGCTGCGATGAGATAATCAGACTCGACTCTTTTTTTTGTTTCTTGTCGACGACGACGACGACGACGACGTCTCGTTTAAATACAAACAGCCGGTCGTGTCTCTATTCGAGAACGACAAAATTTCCGCGTTTAATGTCTCGGCCATTGTCAATCCGAGTATGTGTTTGTTAATCTGGCAAAGGTGTACACACGGAAAACTGATAATAGTGTGTGCATATGCTTTCCTATATTTTCTTTTGGAGTATATACGCGTTATTATCTTTTCTTCTAAATAAACGAGATAATCTATTTCTATGCGGATGCATATATTGTTTAGTTTCACGTCGACTGATATAGAAGAGAACAACAATGAAAATAATCGCGCGGACGCATCCTTCGGGTAAAAGCAGACCAGTGACTCACAAAGAGATGAGAGTGAAATTTTGCCGTAAACGCGAGGATGAATAATTTATCGGAGAATATAAACGACGACACTTTTACTTGAAAGCAAGGCGACAAAGAATAAATCGCGTGTACAAAAGCGAACTTGATAATATCAATGAATAAAATTCTAACAATTTCAGTGTTTTTGCAGAACGATTAAACGTTCATATACAGCGTCGGTTATGTGAAATTCGATTAGGATAAAAAAAAATTGGAAAAGTTTATAGTGAGCATAATAATCGCAAATTTAACGAGATAAAGAAAAAGTGTCAATGAACGAAAAGCTTATGCGAGGCAGAGAGGCGACGATAAAACAGCGTACGAGAGAATCGCGAGATAATAAACAGCTGCATGGCAAATATTAATACGCACAGCAATTAAGTTTCTTACCGACGTGTTTGTAATAAGTCTTTATGCCGAGTGTATGAATGTCTCTATATCCGTCGGATCGTTTCATTGTCAAGAGTTTTTTTTGGAAACGTCACGAGCAAAAAGCTGTTTTTACTATACGATTGAATATTAGCAGTAAAACGCGTTGCCGTCTATTTCCAGTAGTTTTTTACTCGATATTATGCTTCTGCCAATGATTTATCGATATATTTTCTGAAAATGACACGTTGACGTTCTTCGCTGGCTATTTTTGTTTGACACTGTTCCGAGAAATTTCGATAACGCGAGTGTCGTATAAACTTTCGTTTTGGCTAATCTGATAATCCTTAAGCGAATACAAAGTTCATCGATATATAATCTGATAAGGAGAGAAAAATCGGTTATAACGATGGATCTAAATCACGATTGCCAATAATGACTCGCAATCGATCATTTTTATTCTGCGGTATAGTTTCGCGCGCGCGTGTGAATATCCATAAAAATAGGAGAATACGATGGACTATCTCTAGTGCCAATTATATTATCAAATTAGATTAATCGCTTTTTCGAGAGCTTGGAAAACCCATTTGTCAGAAGTGACAGCTATAGAACTTTGAATTTTAGTCATAATATACGTGTTATTTGAATAAGTGACATCAATTCTCTATATTATATACGACAAAGAAAAAGTGAGATGAAAGATTCATTTTATTCAGTATAAGCGACACTCTGTAAATGAACAATGCTAATCGTCGCATATGCACATGTGACTGCTATACATAAGGTCATTGAAAGATAAACGTTTGTGTTTCATTACTTTGTCGTAAATTTCGGATTTTTTATTTTTCGTCGTCTCTATAATTTAATTTCGATGCGCAAAAAGACGTTCCTTGTTCAAATCGAGAAAAGGCCTTCTCTTGTTCAGCGACTGTCAGGCGCGGACGTTCACTTTTTCAAGCGTCTCTTTAACGTCATCAAACGGCCAATAAGAAAATCAATCGCAAAAAGCCTTTTGAATTAATCTCGCGCGAGGTAACCATCATTCTTGTCTAATTTAGTCAACACTACATCTCAAGTGACTAACTGCCGAAAAATCTGATCGAGAGATCATTGCTAAAACTAACAAAACTGGCTCGTGTATTTTTCTTTAGATTTATTATGGTGGCCTATCCAAGGGTGATCGGAAGTTTACACGTGCTGGATATGTGTAGAGGATCTTCCAAATCTGAAACGTCATTCATCATTAGTCCGTAGATCGCGTGATCCCATAAAAAAAACATTCTTCGTTATAAGCAAATTGATACTCTTGCATTACTTGGAATTGCGCTTACTCTAAATTTAGATTCGCGACCAACTAGACGCATCGTTAACGTTTGTTGATACACATCGTTGGAACTATCGGGAAAAAATGGAAAATTTTGACGTACAATAATGGAGGGAATTGGCGGTATGTAAAGTGTACCGGTTTTCCCAAAAGCCCGAAATTAATCAAAGTAGTCTCGACCTTCCGATAAGTTTCGTGACGATATATATTTATTTAAAACCATTTCGTACAAGTGAGCGAACTTTTCTATTAAAAAAATTAATTAACGATATATTACCGGTCATACCGATTTCCGTAACAGAGTATATATTTCAGAAATAACCCCAACACACACACATACGTGGACAGGTGATGCAAGTGTTTCGAAACTATAGGAGCAAAGGTGCTCGACATCACCGAAACACGCGCATTTGAATAATTTTATTCGCTGGTAGCCTATAAAGCCGGACGATTTCGCGTTCGCAGCCGAGGAAAACTTCATTAGCCGCGCTGCTCGCACTGCGCATATACAAAGCTCGAAAAGCTCGAGAAAAACACATACCGATCGTCCCTCGAACGCATTGTCCGCCCGTATAAACAGAAAAGATCGGCAGCGAAGTGTATAAAATCGTTATCGCGCTGCGCGTACCCGGCCTTTATCTGTCACGGCTGGATAAAAAAAAGTGACTCGTTCGAGTGTGTGCTACACGCGAGCGACGATTGGACTTTGGAATCGGAGTAAGAGAGAGAGAGAGAGAAGAAGAAGGAGATTACGGATCGGTAGCTCGTCGAAGATGACGAGTAAGTTGGAGAGGAGGAGGAGGACGAAGGAAGAGTCGAGGAGTCGTGCCGCAGACACCAGAAGCACTGGCGACTCTCGAGCTGCGAGGATCGTCGAGGAGATACTTTGCTGAGTTGGTTGAGCTGGTCCAGTGTTGAGTTGGGATTTGGATTTTTTTTTTGAGTGAAGCTTGCGGAGATGGCTGATTTTCAGCTGAACGAAGGGCCCCTCGATGCTGAGAGCAAGGCTCTTGCTGTTAAGGAACTCAGGGAGACTGAGGAGAACGTGAAGAATGGTATCGAGAGGCTGAGGAAGTTGCTTGAAGGTGTGTATTTTTTTTTAGTTGATATTTATTTTTTAAGTCTAGAAATTCATTGCGTTGGCCGTTTTGAGCTTTGTGGATAACCGTGATATTGACATTTGGATTTGATGTCAATCGGGAGGATAAAGTGTGTTTGTTGTAAAAGCACACAATGAGCGATAACGTCCGCAGCGAGATGATCAATATATATGTATTTTTAATTAATCGTTGCGGGTCGATGTCGATGAGGTTTTTTTATCGACGTCCTCAGAGCCTCAAGAGAAACGTGATAATTAGCGAATTTCAGAAAAAATATCGTAATCCATGCGTGATATATGTGTGAGGACATTTTTTTTAAATTTTTAAATGCGAGCATACCCTTCTGGGCTGGTTTTTTTTCGTTCGGTCTGTCATGCAGTGTACAAAAAAGTGATTTGTTACTCCGTTTTCTGAGGGGGTGAACGAAAGATGCAGGAGAGCTTTGATTTGAAGGAAAATCGTAAAAAGACTATTTTCAATCGTAAATCACTTTTGTAAAAAATCGGGTTAGAAAGTGCTTTCATTTAGAAAATTTGCCATTTGATATGAAGTCATATTGCAAATGGTCCAATCGCGACTGCATACAAGAAATTTATAATTTCGAATTTCCGTATAATTTAGGTTAAATTTTAAAACGTTACGTCACTCGTATTTTTCGGACTTATCTCAATACAAGAGTGCTCTTTTTTTATCGATATTCGTTATTGATAACCGAATACATGTAAGAGCCGATATTATCGCCGACTCGACCATAATTCGTCCATAATCATTTGGCACATTTCACTACATTTTGAGCCATCACCGGGCCGTATCGATTCGAAATAATCGTCCGAAAATGAAGAAACTCGCTAAAAAAACGTCCTCGCGAGATAACGTTAATTAATCAACTTCGATACATTATCGAACCGATCGAAATGTTAAATTAAACATCCACAAGTGCACTGCACTGGAGAAACGAAAGGCCACATGACTAACCGCGAATGAAACAAAGAAGAAAAAGAAAAAAAATACACGACAACAAGCTCGAAGATTTTCCACTGTATGAGCGAGAAATTATGTATATGTTTGCTTTCGCGCGGACAACTACATAATAATCTCCGGGTAGATTTCGAAATCGTCGTGTGCACACGAAGGCCGAGATGCCAGAGCTTGGGGTCAGGGAATTGATAATCGGAAATCTCAGGCCCGCGTTATCTGCTCCGTCGATTTTCCCTGCCTGTCATGTATGTATAGATGTGCTCAAAAGGCGAACGTTACGTTCGACTGATAAGCGGGAAAAATAGACGAGATTTTGGCTTTGATGCAGCGCGAGAGAAAATAGACGCTTTTGTTTTATCGATAAGAGGAATTTTTCAATGTATATATATAGTTTCATTTTTATCGTGTTTTATCTCGCGTCTAAGAGAGGCGAAAAAATTTGTTTTTAGAAGCTTGTTTACACGTTAATACTATAGCTCAATTAAAAGACGAGATTGCAAATCCCTCGCAAACACGTACCGAGAGGTGAAAACGTGCAAGTTTTTTTCAGCAAAATGATGGAGGAGCTAAAAATTAACGTTTTTTTCGTCCGAAATTCGCATTGAAAGAGAATCCAAGGCTGAAAAGTACCGAGTGTACATACACCTGCAATTAAACGTCGTGATGGCTAATTAGTATTGGTGTCACTTGGTCGTTCGATGGTTTTTGTTGCTCACGAGGGACTAAAAACATTACGGGCGACAATATCATGATTTTTCAAGACACTTTATATCTGCGATCGTTATGGTATTCTACCGATTTTTCAATGGAAATATATATACAGCGTGGAATTAATCAGCCACTACAACTCAAAAATCGCCTCGTCATGCGTCTATGCTAAAATCGAAGCGTGTCTCTTCCGCAAAATTCTCCGATGATTCGCGTGATGCGCTCTTTTTTTCTCGATCGACCTATACCGACGGTCCCGTCGAGGTCGTGACTTTGCAGTCGATACAAAAACACTCGTCACGTACTTGCTTTTATTTTTTCTCCTAAATTTCTTCATCTTAACGCATTGAATTTTTCATCACAGAGGACAAAACCCTGTACTTCCGAACGGACGACGATTTCCTGATGATCTTCCTGAGGCCGTGCAAGTTTTACCCGGAATCGGCTCACGCCCTGATGCAGCGCATCGCCGAATTCAAGCAGAAAAACGCCTCGTTACTGGACAATTTGATGCCCGAGGACGAGAAGGCCGCCTTCCTCGAGAACAACGTTGTCAATGTCCTGAAAAATCGCGACCACAAGAGGAGGCGCGTGCTGATCGTTAACGCCGGCAAATCGTGGGATCCCGCGCGAGTCAGTGCCGATCAGATGTTCCGCATCTTCTATCTCATCCACGAGGCCGCCATACTCGAACCCGAGACCCAGGTGCGTTCGATTTTTCGTATTTACGCGAAAATCGGCTTACCGATCTAGTGTCAACCGATTTTTCATTTCGCAGGTGCACGGCGTTGTGGTGATCATGGACTTTGACGGTCTCTCGATGAAACAAGTTTTAGGTCTGACTCCGTCCTTCAGCATGAGACTTCTTAGTTTTATTCAAGACGCGATGCCGCTTCGTCTCAAGGAGGTAACATTCTAATTTCCGTATACAGCGATAATATATGATCGGCAGTAGATTTCCACAAATGCGTCCGAATGGAATAACACGTCGTTTATTTCCACAGGTACACATGGTGAAAGAGCCGTTCCTCTTCAACATGGTGTGGCAGATGTTCAAGCCGTTCGTGAGGGAGAAGCTGAAGAAGCGCATGTACTTCCACGGCTCGAAGATGTCCTCGCTGCACAAGCACATGGCGCCGTCTCACTTGCCCAAGAATTACGGCGGTCAGTTGCCCGAAATCGATTACACGGGCGCCGATTGGTATCCGGTCATCACCAAGTACGACGATCACATTAGACGTGAGTTTGCAGATTTCTACCTTACCGATTTTTACTCGGTTTTTTTTATTTCGAGAATTTATTGTTCTTTTTTGCGAAAGTGGGTCAGTAGCGAACGATTTACCGGCGACAGTTAAAGGTGAAGCTGGATGATTCGAATCTCAGTCTTAGAATGACCGATCGATGCAACAGTGCGTAGTAAGGAAAAGAAAATCGGTTAGAAAAATGGCCGTGAAGACGACGCTTACTCGGCTTTGTAAAACACATTTGAATGTCACACACGTCGTCGTATTTATTTATTATATACCGATATATTTCGCCTTCACTGAAGAAAGCGCTATACACAATCGCGAAAGTTAGACGCGTGCAGCACTTGCAATCCGAGGCAGCGTTACTTAATTAATACAGTACGATTATCCACGATAAATCACAAGCTTCGCTGACTGTAATTGTTCTGCAACATAATAGCTCGAATTTTCGGCAGCGCATACACGCACACACACATTCACACACATATATATATGCAGAAGTTCCGTGGTTTTTTTCGAGGCCTCCTTAAATATGAATGAGAATTACGTAGTCGAGTCGTTCAACTTTAGTTTATTTATAAAACTTCGTAACCCACACACATACACGGAGATCGTTAACCCACGGTTAAATCGTTATACAGAGCGGCTTTGTGTGTCATGTACAGTCGAGTATTCTTAATTAGGTTCAATTTGCGCGGTCGAGCGTATAAGCGTCTCGTACTTATACACATAAGTGAATAAAAGCTATTTTATACGCAACGATGATGAAAATTTCAAAACGCATCTCTGGAAAATCGCTTCATTCATAACCGGCCGTGTATAGAATACGTGAAAGCGATTCGAGGAGATGCGGAGTAAAATGGAAAGTCTTTATATGCGGCTCTAAACTGAGACGAGTTTCTCGCTTGCGTCAAGTGCCAAAGAAAGAAAGGAACTCCGTAATACTAACACTCGCTCAAAGGTCGCCGCTGGACACCGCGGAAGTTGTAAATCTCGAGCTATCTCTCTCTATAAAAAGTATTTAAAAGCGATGAGTATTGGGAAATACCAAATAATCTATGTGATTTCGAGAAAAATCCGATATGCATATAAACACTAGCCTAATTAATAGTCGCCGCGCGAAAAATCGGTTATACTCGCTCTTGGCATTTTCTGCGCCGCATTGAGCCTTTCGTCAGCGGCTACTCTCTTGGGCAACTGTATATATATACATATATGTATATATACACGTCCGCGGGCTTTCGTCATCGCATTCTACCGGTCATGTGGACTGCGTCGTCGCGATATCATAGGCGGACTCTATGCTAATTTTTTTTTTCACGTATCGAGGCTTGCATTACTTTATATTGTATAATACTGTGTTTTGGAAATTTCTGGGTTTGACTTTTCGTCTGTTTTCTTGTTGCAGAGATGAATTCGTACGGATTCAGGAAGGACGAATAGACTGACTGAGCTGCAATCATGATTCCATCCATCCACGACAGAGTATAAAATTGATATGAGCTGTTGTTCGCAAATTTTTTTTATTAAGTGTGTACGAAGATAACAATAATATATAGTTTTATAGTTAAGTCGATTACGTGACGCTCGGTCGAGGCGTCGTGTTTTTTTCTGTTTTATCTCTCTTTGTTATAATGTATTAATAAAAAATAAACATTTTAATTGATAAGACGACGTACAATTATTGATTTTTTATACAAGACACACGTATATATATATAGCAGTGTGTAACGCAAAGCCTCGTTTCTGCGCATCTAAGGACGAAGTTTGCATTTATCGGCCCGATCGCGATTGTAATTTCAAATAAGCATAGCAGAGCAAGTATAAGAGACTATATAACCGCTTGTTGTTGACTCTAGACCTCACTTAAAATTCTCCCTGCACAAACGTGCGCGCGGTCCGAAAACAAACGTGTCCGATGCTTGTTTCCGCTTGTAAGTCGATCGTAAAGTACATGGGAAAAACCGAGGGAATGTGTGAGTATATGGTCGTGTCGGTTTGACTCTGGATTGGAAGTTTCGACGAGAGCGGAAGGCGGAAAACACGGTATAAAAATGATATCAGTCCGGTACTTCCTCGTTAATTGCCTATCTCTGCAGAGGCGTCAGCTTCAGATTCGAAGAGTATATCGTTATGAATTTCATATGATAAATTATGTGTAAAGTATGTGAAAGATTTTATATAAAATATAGTACAACGGTGTCAAACAGTTAGGCGAGAAATCAAGTGAGTTTTACTGAAAATTGAAAGTTTAATTATAAATAGTCGTTTAAAACGAAGCAGCTTTCGACACTGACTTGGCTTTCGACGTGTCTCTGACCAGCAAAACTAGATGGCGCATAAGCATTTTTGTGTTTCCCTCATCGCTATATCTAGTATATAGCGATATGTCACTTATGTCAAAACTGTCTTCTAACGGGACATAATTGAGTTATTAAAAGATTTTTTTTTCCTTTATTATAGTCATTTTTAAGAGACTGCAACGAATATAATATATTATTTGCGCCTGTAAATCTACACGTGTGCAAGTATTGTATATTTATAAAAAAAATCATTGGCACTTAGCTTTTTCCAACTTAATTTATAGTTCCAATAAATAAAATATTGTTTTAATATATATAGTATATGTTAATACTTTTTTTAAATGTTTAAATACATTTTCTATATATGCTAACTATGAAAAATACGTACCTTAAGTGTAAGATCTATGTAATATTCAAATATTATATTTTTGTTACATTTTGTGCTTCATTTGAGCCCTAACTTTTTTTAAATATGCTTGAAATGTGCGATTTTTTATCCCATTCATTAAGAGGGGCTTTGACGACCTGCAACGACACCTCTATAAGAAGAAGCAAAAGTGAAAAAAATCTTTTTTACATTTCAGGTTTTTATTTGAAAATTGCTCAACGAAATCGTTTAAAATTTTAACAGCAAATAGCTTTTTTATGGTGAATCATCAAATAAAATTTTGAAGCATTTTACTACATTGTTTCAGAGATGTGAGAAATCAAATAATTTTCAAAAAAATTCAAACCTTGATAGCTTAAATCCGTAGGGATTTGAATGCTGCGCAATGAACTTAGTCAAAACACATAAAATATCTACCTTTACCTAAAATCTTAAGTACATTAAGACCTTTTTACGTCTATAGTCGAGGAAAAAAAAAAATTCCTTTTTTCAGTTTTCGATTTATTACTCAAAAATATGTGCTTAAATAATAAATGTTTAGTTTGAGAGATATGAATTTTTCGAAAAAAATCACCTTTTGTCATTATATCTGTCGAACAGAGCAGTCGATCCCGAGGACCAAATGCGGGAAAGTAGGTAATTTTATTCTCTTCTAAATGCATTATAGCTGAATTGTTTGTGGCACTTGAATGATTGAAAAAAACGCAAAATAGTGTTTTTCAAAAATCAAAAAATGGACATAAAACAAAGACTAGTTGAGAAAATAAAAATAACTGTTTTCCGGAATTCAGAATCCAAAAATAGATATACATTTTACATTTTATTGATATTGACGGAGTAGTTCCAGATATATTATGGTACATATATACACATCCACAGACACACACACACACATCCATACGGATATCCATGCGGACATTCTCTAAAAACACTTTATTCGAACTTCTAACACACCAAAACGTATTTTTCAGAAGTATTGCTGAAACTCAAAATTTTATTATTACAAAGCTTCCTCTGGGAGCAAGCAAAAAGATACTCGAGCTCAATTCTCCGATACCTTCATTGACTGTCTACATGTTGCCTACTAGGAGATATATACATACGCGTGATAAGAAAAGTGATTACGATCCTCTCTTAATTAAACAATCGATTTTTAATTATATAATTGTTTTGCAGTTGGTATAAATAATCTTTGACTCTTAAAACTGAATGTAATAATCTGTTGTGTTAGTGTGTGATGAGTATATTTTTATTTTATTCATTTTTTTAGATTTAACGCATATTTTTAATTAGTTGCAAGTCTTCTCTCTGTTAATGTATCCCAATTTCCTCTTCGATTAGCAGCTTAAAATGTTCCTCATCTATTTATAATTACTGAAAGTAATTATTAGTTAGGCTTTGATAATTTACCTTTTACTTCTGTAAAAAGGCTGCATATATATCTTGTTAATATAATTTTAATGTTTCATTTAAATGTAAACTATAAAGACGAAGGTGCGACAAGTACGAGATGAATCAATGAAAATAATACAAAGTATGGATTAGAACCAACATTTAAAATATGATAAGAAATAAGTTGTAAATTTATTTCACTCCAGGATGTTTTGAATTCCATCAATATACAAATTTCGATTTACGCGCCAGCGTTGTTTTTCTCATATATAACATTTTCAGTAGCAGTAATTTTCTGTATTATATTGTATTATCAATTTCAAAAATTCGAAAATTGCGAGTATAAAAAGACTTAGAAAAATTATACCAGTATTCTATTACTGCAACAAATAGCTCTACATAGTCTCCACTTGAATCAAAGAAAATGCACAATCATATCTCGAGAAAAACAGTATCTATACACCTCATTCTGGAAAAGTACGTATGACATAATTTATGAACATAACGCATCCGTATAAATAATATTATTGTGAAATTGGTTTGTTTTTTCATACAATCTCACGAGATCATATTTAAAATTTATCAGGCAGACCGTAAACATTTTCAATTCAGATATGGTAAGAATAATTTTCTGATTTTTCTTCTCTCAAACATTATCTCCAAAAAATCGTTTGTCTCCAACGAATCAATTCTCTACTACTATAAACTTGAAAATAAAATCCGACAAACTCTCCAGTACACCAACCGGCGCATCGTTGCATCGGAGAGTCGTTGCGCTCACCACATATATATATATAAAATACAGTCGTCTCTATAGCGAACGGCGACGATGGCAAAAAAAAGGTGGGGAACTGATGCCTCTCGGCGATCGCTCGCCCGGAATATCCGCAGCGGCGCGCAGTCTTCCACGCGAGGTCCGCGGCACCGGTTTCTCTCTCTTTATATATACTCACTGCTGCGGAGTATATATACACATACATATATCGGTCCGTTCTTTCTCCTGGAGAACCTTCATATTATATATATACAGTACATGCATGTAGCGCATGAGCTGCTTTTTTGTGTCGTGGTGTTTTTTTTTTATTGCGTGTGATTATTGGTTTTATTTTTATTATTTTGTTTAGGGATATGTAGATCGTTTATGGTGATGTAGTGTGATATAGATATTGTGATTGTAGTGCGTTGCTGAAGTAGTGGTATATAGATCGGAAGGTCTATTTTTAATTAGATTTTTGTTAGCTGGAAAATTGTATTCTTGGACCGGTTGGTCGAATATATATTTATATATATATACGTGGTTACGGAAGCAGGATCTGTTTTAAGTACTTCTCTCGTGCAGCGTCGTCTTATCGCTGAATCGTGCTGTGAATTTTGTACAGTTATTTCCATGGGTCGACCTGTTGCTTTGTGTCGTTTTTTGTTCAGTTCTTGGTATATTCCGTGAAAGAATTTTAGTTTTTGTCTCACAAATAAATTCCGCAGTGTAAAATTATGTATTTATACGTGTAACGATTATTCATGTAATCGCGGTTAAAAAATCGATGGTAATGTATTCAAAGCTCCGAAAGCTTTACATTTAGCGATAAGTGTTGAAAACGAATACATCGAAGCTTTAATGCTGTTCTTCCTAGAAGCAGAATTAGAATCTCAATTATTCACAATTTCGCACAAACTAGATTGAAAAGATATCGAAGGGCATTTAATCATTGGTTAATCGAACTCTCGGTACTGGTGAAAGTGTCGCTCGCAGATCTTTATATTCGTGACGAAATCTGTCATCGGTATAATAACAATTTCTTTTCTAACGTATGACTTCATTTCCTTCGGAATATATGTGTAACGCTTTCATCATTTATAAATGCTAAAACAGTCCCCACACACACAACATACACATGAATATAAATGCAGCGGTCGCACGCTCGCTCGACTTTCCAAGTTAAATGTCGTAGTTTTGTTTTTCGATTTCACGAGAATTTCAATTCCACTCTAATGTATCTATATACCATTTTTTTGTCTTCTTCGAGAACCGACTCTACCGATGTCTCTCTTGACTATTATTCGAATCAATACATATTGAAAAAATCTCAATCTTGCCCTATCTTATCAAAAGTTCTACATTTTTTCTATTATACTTACATAGATTACAGGATAAGGGCACACACTTCGTAAATAACGACACGATAAGGCAGTTCTACATGCAACCAGTCGTACCACAATAATAAAATCCTTTCACGTCTGCCACAGGAGCTCAGTCAGAAAAAAAGGACACATCAGACCATGAGCCAGGACACGTTGATCGAGGCGACGCAGAAGCTGACGCTGGCGGATAAGCTGAAGTCAGCTCCGAAGTTGATGATCGGCAAGTCGGAGTTCACCTTCGATCCGAACCCTTTGGACGAGGAATGGCAGGCCAGGGCAGCCAAGGATTTGAGGGAATCCCCGGAGAATGTCGAGGAGGCCCTTAACGTTCTTCGGGAGCTGCTGAAAGGTTGGTAATTTTTTTTTTTTAACGATTACGCGATTCGCTCTCAATATCGCGGATTTTTGTATGTCTCATGCGATCGGTTAGCTATGACACGGATAATTTGCGGCTGACGTGGCGGGAGAATTTGAAAACCTGTTCTGCACAGAAATGTAAAACGAAAATCCGCTGTCGTGGAAAACGCTGCCGAGCGATTGTTGCGCAAATTAAAAGAAAATCTCCGCAGCGCAGAATCACGATTTCTCTCCGGCGTTCTTTATAATCATCGCTGCCGATCTCGGCGAATTTCTCTTTCTTCGGCCAATAATGTTGTACCAAACAACGCGAAAACTCGCACCCACTGACCCACTATCGAGGTACACACACACACACATACGTATACGAAAGTGAAAATGTATATATATATATATATATATATATGTATCTGTATATTATGTATGTTCCTTTTCAATGCGATCACGTGCCGTTTGCACACACACACACACATATACGTCTGGTGTTTATGCTGACGCCACTTTATTGTGTGTGTATATATATGTATATATTTGTTACATAACGATACCTTTTCATCGGGTACTTTTACTTTTTCTTTTTTACAGCCGACGCAGCGAGTTTTTATTTTTGGTCTCGCGACTTTTCGAAACAATGTGTCCCGCGCATTTTTCTACGGAAAATCAATATTGAGATTATGATAAATCTTGTGTGTGTGTGACGCAGATGGAAAATCCAAACATTCAAATTGCTGAATCCTATATGCGCTGTGTCAATTCGCAGTGTTCGACTTACCGAATTCGCATTTTTTTTTTGCTCGTAATATAGTATACATATCGAAACTTGTATACAGTCCAGTGCAAAAAAAGACTACGCAGGCTCGGAAAAATCGCGAATTTTCTCGACATTTTTCCGCGAGCAGTCGCGGAAATTCAAATGCGATCTTAACATTTTGGCCTTAATCGCGAAGCGCGCATTGATTTCTGCTAAAATAGTCGCAGAGAAAGATAGAAAGAGACTAGACAACAGTGGGGCGGAAGCAAACGTCGTTCCGTCGCGAAAGAAGACACAAAAAATAATAATAATGTGGGAACGAAATCGATGATTACATAAAAGTATTTTCAAATTCGAATGTAACACTCGGAAAATGCGCGCTGGCGATCGAATTGTCGCTTGTTTTTGCATTCTCTCGTGGTGGTAATTGGATTACGAAATGCATAAATATAGGTGCCTTTATCCAATGTTAGTTATTGCTCGCGAAAATCCGCAAGTCACCGGAATTCAGAGTATTATTACGTGGCTGCTTTCGAGTGGATGATTTTTTTTTTGTGAGGGTCTGAATCTATCATATGTATTTCAAAATGCTTTTTGTAGTATAAAATAATATTTGTATTATATATTAACTCTACGTAAAAAGGGGTTTCACTCCGTATAATTTAAATAAATAAAATGAATTGTATGAAAATGCATTAATTTCGTTCAAAAATGTAAACAACATTTTTAGAGGAATCACCTACCAACCACGTTGTTTCGGTTCTTTTCAAGGTTCTGAATATGGAAAAAATGGACAATAAATATTATTTCAGTGGAATACATTTTTGCCTTTGATAATTTAACATTAAAATTAATACTACTCAAATTTCATGAAAGGATATTAAATTGAAAAAAAATCGTTAAAGAATGATCAATATTCATGAAAAGATTAAATTGGAAAAAATATCGTTATAAAGTTTGCTTAGGTAAAAAGTTGCCTTCGTTTAGCTATTACAAAAAATGCTGTAATGCTCAATTTTTATGCAATATCAAGGTGATTTTCCTTTTTTTTTTACAAAACTTCTTAACTTTTCACCAAGCAGCCGTTTTACGATGCATTCAAACGTATAGATGACTTTTTAACGATTTTTTTTTTCAAATTTAATACCTTTTCATGAATAGTGATTCCAGTAATAACAATTTTTTATCCGCCACAGTAATGGTCAATATGGCTACTTGTCATTGACTTCCCTGTATCAATTTCCCATAAAAAAACTTAAGGTGGTTGATGGCAAAAAATGTGTGTCAATGAAATAATATTTTTTTCGCATTCAGAATCACTTAGAGAATTGATAACATTTTTTTTTAATTTACGAACAAAGTTAGTGCATTTTTTGATAGAAATTCTTCATGTATACATATATAGGAATTGTTCGAGAACAAGTTTGAATGCCAATGCGGGAAGATTCACGCGTAATATTTATGAACTATTCAACAGGTTTTCGTACAATGGGAGTCCAAAAAATAGAAATGAAAATTTCAGTCACTCGTTGTCGTCGTCTCGCCAATTTAAATTTATAATTCTCTTAATAGCCCTGTATACTTTCTCTTCGAGCATTAGATGTCTTTAAGTACATCATTGTCTGGACTTTTATGGCGGACGTTTCTTTTTTTCGGCAATATAAAATTTCGAAAATCTCGCAACGACATCCACACCACACGAAGAGAATAACGTTATTTTTTTTTTAATTTCAGGTGAGCCAGACCTCAACGTGCCCCTCGAAAAGGAGTACCTCCAGAAATTCCTGCGGCCGTGCAAGTGGTACGCGGACAGCACCTTTGAATTGGTGAGCATTAGAAACTCGGCTTGTATTGCGAAAGAGATGATGATTTTTCGGTTTTATCTTGTGTCTCGGTGATGTACGCAGAGGATCATTATCATCTTCTCGTCATTATATACATTCATATAATCGAGGGATTGTAACGAGATTATATCGTTTGATGCTTTCGAGTCGGAGAGAAAAGGCTGTTATGTAAACTCGTATAATACGACTACGTATATGCGCTTAGTTGGAATAATAGGAGTATAAGAAATTTAGTATGATTTCGAAATGGAATAATTGCCATACTTTAAGAACTGCGTATTTAAATTCATTTTATCGATGCAGCCTTGATCATTTAACCAAATTAGATTGACAATGTCACATCAATCGAAGTCGATTATACGTCAAATCGTAAATACAACCTCTAATTTTCTAATCTATTACATCTATCAACGCAGATGAAGCGCTTCTACAGATTCCGGCAAACGCATCCGAAGTACTGCGACAACCTGATCCCCAGCAATGAGAGAACTATACTGATGTCGGGTGTTCTCACGCCCCTGCCGAAACGTACCAAAGATGGAGTTCGCGTTATCCTCTTGGAAGGCGGCAAGAAGTGGAAGCCCAAGGAGGTATCCCTTGATCAGATATTCCGCGGCGTTATTCTCTTCCTCGAAGCTGCCATTGCCGAGCCTAAATCGCAGGTAATTTATCGTCAATAATATCGCGGTTCAAGTTAAAATATTTAAAGTGGACGGAAAACCAAAAAATGGGTAAGAGATATGGTGTAAAGTAGATAAAATATTCAGTGATGAAACGGTTTTTGTTACATCTCTTAAGCATTTATTAGAATAGACCTAACCTCAAAACCGTTATTAACTTTACCTTTGATTACAAAGGAACCTGCGAATTGTCATTGGGTTTTAAGTTATTTATACAATTCACAGTCAATAATAGTCATATAAAAGACTTTACAATAAGATGTTCATGATTTTCTCATTTTGTCACTATTGTGACCGAGTATACATTTTACATGGCCAGGTTCAATCCATTTTCTAGCTATCATTTGTATTTTCCTTTATGAGCTTGTAAATGCCTTCTACAATGCTGTAATTAATATTTTGCGCCATATTTACTCTAAAAAATGCTTAAGAACGGTTCAAAAAACCGTTCCATCTCTGGGCAAAAAATAACCAATTTATCGCCTATTTCTAGTAGAACAAGATATTTACTAGACTTACATTTATTTTGCAGGTCGCCGGTGTCCGAGTTATAATAGACATGGATGGCCTGTCTCTGAGTCAAGTGACGTACTTCACGCCGAGTTTTGCGGCTGCAGTCGTCGAATTCGTGCAGAGGTGTTTGCCGTGTCGTCTCAAGGGTGTCCACATAATCAACCAACCCTTCATCTTCAACATGGTCTTTGCTTTCTTCAAGCCTTTCCTGCAGGTCTGACACATTTAGAGAAAAAGGATATTTTTTGCATCCAATATAGGTGTGTTCGGATTGAGACGATATTCTTGTTACAGGAAAAATTGAGAAAGAGGATACACTTCCACGGAACTGACAGAAACTCGCTGATGAAGTACATAGACGCCACGGCTTTGTCGAAACGGTACGGTGGCGAATGTGATTTCACCGATGAACCGATTGGCGAACCATTCGTCAAGTACTTGAACATTTTTGAAGACGAATTTAATGGTGAATTGAGTATACATAAATTTCGAATTACAATAAGCCGAGCTTGTGGAGAGTGTAAAAGTATAATTTAATTTTGCATTTCAGAATCCAGCAAACACGGTTACCCCAGTAAAGCGCAAAAGCAATAATTATATGCTAGAAGCGTTTCGATCCAGAGAAGATCTCGAGCTGAACAGATGGTGCCGTTGTATAGGTCATGCTGACTATATGCAATTTTTAAATGAAGATGAAAAACAGGGTGAATGTGACTGAATCAAGAAGATAGCTTGTGAATGACGAGTGCATGTATTTTATGGAGAAATGATAGATATGAAGAAGTAGATGGTTCTTTTTCTGATTATATATATAATAGCTGTGTGGCTGTTTGTCAAGCGCATAGCTTTTTTTTAACATTCCATATTTTAGCGGATAAAGTACAATTAGAATATAAAGAAATGAAGCGTTTGTATAATTTTTAAAGTCTAGAGAAAAATGTATATTTGTTCAAAAGTTATATATTTTGTATTACTGTTACTTTGAGACAGCTAAATAAATATTGTATTTTGTAAGTGTTACGCGTCTTGGATTTGTTTAATGCTACCTGATGCTTTATCGGCTCTATATAATGTGACGGTATCAGTGTACACAAAAAATAGTGAAGATTCTGTTGCAAAAATTAATTTTCATAAACTAAAAATTCAAAATGTATTATTGGAGTTGGAGTAAAGTCAGTAGCAAACAGATATTGAAATATTATTATAAAAATGTAGGGCCAAGTAAAATCAGGTATTTGATGAAACATTAAAAACAAATTACGATAATACGTGTTGCTTTTTAAGAATTAGTGAAATAATGAAGGGTTACTATTGTTCAACTTCCGGTGCACCCGACTTTTAGAAGGGGTAATTTGGAGGTAGTATATCAAATGTTAATAAAAAATATAATAATATAATAGAAGATTTGAACAATTTCTTTATAAAGTTTTTTTTTCAATAAAAACATTTTTTTAAAAGGCAATGTAAAAGAAATAATGCAATACAGTCAATAAACAAAAAATGATCTCTTCTTAAAAACCGCTTCTGGAAAAGTGAAATTTCATCTGATTGGCTGTCTTTGAAATTGCACTGAATTTGAAAATGCTAACCTTATAATATAAATTGTAACATAAACATATCTATGATTCATATTTGAAAGAAAAACTTAATTTGCAAGCAAAGTCATCCGAAATGATGTTAAGTCTTTATTCATAGAATGTATACATTGATTCATTTTTAAAATAAATATTTGGATCGATGGAGTAGTTTCATTAACTTATACGCGAAGAATTTTATGTTCAACGATGCGATAATCGTTGAACATAAGAAGATGTATTTTTTCAGTTTACGTTATACCGTCATTCTCCACGAAGAGTAGCATAGTTCATATTTTCCAATGATTTGCCGCGAAGACGAGCACAATTCGCGACTTTGTTATTACTAAAAATGTGAATATTTCATGTTTAATTGAGTTATTGGCTTGGTTAACTGGAAGAGAAACTTAGACACATACAGACAAATCACTTTTCCTTTAAAAAGTTTTAAAAATTAAAGATATAAGAAATAATTTTCACACATTTAAACAAAATTATGAAAAAAACTACTTGATTTGAATTTTTTTTTAAATTTTCGTAAGGAACTGAAAGTTGTAAGTATTTACAAACGTCCATTAAAATCTGAATTTTGCTAGCTTAGTAGAAATTTTGAACAATGCTACTCTTCGCGTGGACCTAAGATACAATATGACGTAAAGATACAAAACGATCCCTGAGCAATGGCAACCCGACGTACAATGGTGCAGCGATGAAAGTTTACAGCTCGATCTAGAAAGTTGGTAATGTAGAGAACATCGATATTGGCTGAATTAATAGCTTATTTTTTACTGCTGCAACACAAAGAAAATTTTGTATCCATTCTGTCATGTTTCACTATTTTGTTTTTATGCTCGCGTCTGAATATTCAATGCTAATTCAAAATTTGAATGATTGACTGATACTTCACTCAACCACTAAAAAAAATTTTTAGCATGTAATTAATTTTTTTACAATAAAAGATAAAAAAAAATTTGTGGTTCCGAAAAGCCAGTATAAAAATTCAAAAATGTCAAAAATACATACGAATATTCCCATTGCGATTCCATCATATAATTAACATTAATTTTAAATGTATATAGTATACATATTCCACTGAAGATTGTTGCTGGAAGATATATCGTCTGGTCGTAACTTCGCGCGACTCACGTTTTATTAACGCTTTATAACAAATTTCAACTTTTTTTACGGGCTGAGCACATGTAGAATTTTGCATTTATATTCTTGCATTTTCATAACTCACTTACCGCACACCGTTTGTAACACCAAGCATAGGCATACTTAAAACTTTAAATGAATATGCTAAACGATATCACGTAGATGACCTTCAAAAAAAAAAAAAAAATTAACCTCTGAATCAGAACGTTATCTCAGAAAATAGTAAATTTCCTCTAATAATAAATTCACGCTAAAAAGAAGCCGCCAATTAAGTTCCTCGCGACGGCAATGACCTCACTCCACATTATAACCGCTCCTGAATAAATTATACACAGGCCTGTCGCCGCGGACATCATCGAAATTCGACGTGCCTTAACGGAACCATACGCGAACGATTTTATAGCCTATACTGTTTAGATGCCATACACACGCGGTTAGTCCTGTCCCGACCCTTAGATGGCTCGGTTCGCCGTGGCTCATCGTCAATTTATATCACAATAACAGCAGCAGCTGCGTAAGTTTTAAAATCAAATCGCGCAAAGCTTCTATTCTCCTATTGTGCACACATCTCTTCATTAAGGGGGTCCGAGAGTTCATTAAAAATTCAAATTTCGTGCCAGTATATATGTATATATATATAGCAGACGAAAAAACAACTAATTTGCTTATAACAGATAATAAAAACAAAAATACGAAAAAGTAGAATATCGCTGCCCTCCGTTATATAATTATCTATCATTTTACAAAGTTTGACGCTTATACATAAATATCTCGTCGAATGGCGTTTGAATAATGTTTAAAAATCACGTAATTCGAATGCCAGTCAACGATATATATATATATATATATATATATATATATATATATATATATATATATATATATATATATATATATATAAGCGCCAAACTGTATAAAATGGTAGATAATTATATAAAGGAGGGCAGTGATATCTTAGTTTTTCGTAATTTTCTTTTTATCATTTGTTATAAGCAATTAATTGTTTTTTTCGTCTGCTATATGGTGGCGCGAGATTTGAATTTTTAATTGACTTTCAGACCCCCTTAAAGAGTACACAAAGAGTCGTTCGACGAACGATCTCCTCGAGAACAGAAAGAAGAACAACAACAGTCTATAAACGGTACCTGCCTCCTCTCTCCAAAAATCCAAGGCTATATAGCTATATCGACCATCGCAGCGCAGAAAACCAAAACCCCACTAAAGCACAGCTCTCGCGCGCGCGTTTACTATAACACAAGGCATCGGCTTCGTTCGATCCTCACAACCGCCAAGGCGACGTTCCCGCTTGCGCGATGGCTATACCCAGTCCTCCGCGGCGCGTCATTTGAATTTCTTCATTGCCGAGACACTATACTATACACTCCGTTTATTGTATAATTGCTGGCTGTACGCTCTCGTGCGCGCGCGCGCGCGTCTATCTCTCCGCACGTAACGCTCGAGAAAAAGTGGGAAAAACGCTTGCAAGCTGCAGCGCTTAATCGCCTTTGACACTTTGCAGCGCAGTCTTCTCGGCGCAAGAGAGTCGCCGAGATCTCGACACCTACTGGCGGGATATTGTTCTAGTGCTCGAGGCGGAGGAGATACGCCGTCGCTGGAATCGAGGTTTTAAAGGCTGTGAGTGATTTTTTGAGTGTGTATGGATTTTTAGACCGATTTTTTGCCGAGAGAAAGAGAGAGAGAGAGAGTTGCTCGGTACAGTTGCTCGTCGACTGTGACACATGTGTACACGCGGTGTAAAATTACACTTTGCCGTTTGAATTGCAGTTTTCTTGGAAACACTTGGAAAATAACGTATATAGTTAATTGCCTCTTATGCTTGACTTGTTAATGGGACTTTTAGAGGTTTGATTAGGTGCTTTCTGACTTATGTTACGATGTCGGCTATTCGGCTATTCTATTTTGTTATGTTGTTGTACGACGAGGATTGTGTATATATACACGAAATATATTATTTTTAGCGGAAAAATGAAGGTTTCATAGTTGATGAGCATTTGCCAATCGGAATTTCTAAGGCAATCGCGCGTTGTGCACTGCTGGAAAAAGTGATCTCGTAACGGAAATATTTGTATTATATATTATTTTTCGGGCTAAAGACGGAGATATAACGCTGTTTATGCATTTTATAAGCGTTATCGAGACGTTGATAGCCTCAGTCTGAAATTGCGAAACATCTCGAGATCTAGAACGAAAATTTTAATCTTGGGGATAATGATTTTTAGGGGTTTTAAATTTTAATCTAGATTATTCGAGAAAATTGAAACAAAAATACTCGAATTAACAGCTACATCGATAAGATAACGCGGAAGCGACGATAAGAGCAGGTTAAATATATTGTATACCGGTATTCTTATTTTGGAAAATAATCAACAGTATAAATTAGAAGTCGAAATCCCCATTTAAGTTTTTAATGCGGATTCCGGATGATTAACGCTGAAATTAGCCGAAATACTGGTTATGATAATGGAGAGGGAGTGCAGGGTTTTGTACTAATAAACAAATCTGCTATACATTTTTACTGCTTATGGAATATTTAAATTTATACACATCAGACCCGTCGACGTCAACCGCGTATTTTCTTCTGGTTTCGTATTCCTAATCACAAGTAATCGGAATTCCCTCAACTTTTTTTATTCCGGTGATTTTTATTTTAGTCGAAAAAAAAGTAGTAGTCCATATTATAATCATAAACCAGTCCAACCGGTTTATTTCACGCATATGCAATATACTATAAAAATAAATACGTTCTAATTTTTTTTACATCATTACAGGAATCAAACAATAAACAGCCAAAATGTCGGAGTTCGACAAAAGTGGCACACAACTGCTGGTGGAAAAATTGGCCCACAAGCTCAACTCCGGGCCAAAGTTGATGATCGGCGACTGTGAGATGACATTGGATATTAATCCTCTGGACGACTTCCACATGAAAAAAGCCGAGCGGGAACTTCGAGAAACGCCTGAAGTAGTTCAGGAATCTATTAAAATCCTATGTGATATGCTTGGAGGTCAGTTTTTTTTTTCACCCGTGAATTTTTCCGATTCTTTTTATGTATCGGATCTATATCCGTTAATGTGTTGTATATAGGCTCTGGAATGTTCATTATGAATCAGGTATACTTGAATTTACAAGAAAAAAAATCTTTACCTATTGGCAAATAAGTCAACGATTTTCCTTGTCGAGTCTATGGACAAAAATGAGAGACTTTTTTTTATAACTCTTATGTCGTATTCATTATTCACATGTATGCCATGACTCAGAACATGCAAATGTCAGTTATTAAAAAAAAGCTCTTGTTTTGTTCCACGTGAGCGAAGACAACTACATTTTAAAAAATCTGTCAATGTTATTATCGCGCGTTCGACGCGCCTTGGAAAAAAGTGAAAATCAATCTTCTGATTATCATCTTTCCATGATTAAATCGCGCAAACAGTCTACTTGTGTAATTAAATTGAACGAAAAAAATTTACAAGTGTTTCAATAATTCTTTTTTTTACAGAAGAGGAAGGTTTATACGTGCCATTGGATGAAGAGTTCCTAAAGAGGTTTCTGCGGCCATGCAAATTTTATCCGAGAAGCGCTTACAAGTTGGTACGTCAAAAACAATGTTTAGTTTAACAACGATGAATCTTGCGGTATTGATTAGTTTTAATAGCGTAGGATAATGATAATTTTAATCATTCTTACGTAATAGCGCGGCGTATGCAAAGTTAAAAGGTCAGCACAAAAACATAAATTTTTTTGTCTCGCGGACACGTCAGCTCAGATACGTACAATCTCGCGGTAACTATGTAATATTAGTTGTTGCACAGTGTATAATAATGTTGTTACAGTCGAATCGCGTGATTCTGAAATCTGTAGCCATTATAAAAATGAAATTAGTGCTCTAAACATGTTATGTAGACTATTTCGTAAATTATAACAAATAGATTTTTAGACACATTTTTAAATCGATTTTCGGTCTAAAAATCTTTTTATTTATCAAAAATTATTGAAAAATTTGTGTCATCTTGGATTAATAAGGACATACAAATTTTTTGGTTAGTTTTAGTCGAAACCTTTTGTGCAGGTAAGCTCAATTTTTTAATATTTATTTGCAATATTTCAGCTAATACATTATAAAAATTGCTCAAAATTTGCAAATCTTCCTCTGTGTCCTACCGAAATATGAGTGCAAAATTTGAGAAAGTATTACTGTTGAATAAAAAAGTTGAAAAAGTTTGGCACAACTCCACCAAAGGATTATTTCCAGTTTATAAATATTAAAGTCACACTCGAAGAAAAAACTTTACACGCGTGGTAAAAAAACAGACCTCTCTAATTATCAGTAATTCATCAAGTTACAGGATAAACTTCGCATATAGTAAATTTATTTAAAGTTTCGTAATCACATCGCAAGTTCAAAATCATCATCCCAATATAAATCACTCGATTTCAGATAAAGCGTTTCTACGAGTACCGACTAAAACATCCCGAATTTTTCGAGGGTCTGCTTCCAAGCAACGAACGTGCCATCTTCACATCGGGTATCCTGACGCCTTTACCAAGACGCTGCAACGACGGCGTCAGGGTCATCGTGATCGAGGCCGGACGCAAATGGAATCCCAAGCAGGTGTCGCTCAACCAGATATTCCGGGGGGTCATCCTCAATCTTGAGGTCGCCATTACCGAGCCGAAAACGCAGGTATGTATTATGACGATTTGGACTTTTTTGGCAAGCAATCGCATAATTTATTCGGTATGTATGTGAGCATTTCTACGGGAAATGACAAACAAATCTAGTTTCTTTAAGGGTATGCTTACAGAGTGGTAAACATTATAGGCAGACAGTTTCCGTTTAACAAAATTAATAAACGTAGTTATGTTGTAAAAAGAAATGAAAAAAATTGGTGTTTTAGAGAATTTTGATTTTTTACAAACAGTTGACTGGCCCGGGCAAAGACTAGCACAACTCGGATTTCTCCTGAAGATGAGCATAACTCCGATTTTTCCATAAGAAAATATTTATTATTTTTCAAAGAAAAATACATATTATAAAACTGTAACAATCATTAAATTACCAAAAAATTTTGTAAATTTTAAAATTCCGATAAAAATTTGCAATTTTATTAATATTGTCTTAATAATATTTGTTTTTCTTTAAAAAATAATGTCTTTTTTTATGGAGTAGCACATTATATTTCACTGTTTTCAAATGTATGCACAACATTTTTACTCGAATATCAATTTTAACTGAAGCTCTTTTCATTTTTTCTTTTTACACCTCCTAGAAATCGAGTTCAACTGTTTGCTTAATTATCACAACTCAAATTTCCTAAAAGTGCATCCGAAAAAGACAACACTGAGAGAAGTATTTCTTTACTATAAAGAAATCGATTTCTTAATAATACGCGAACTTAATACACTATTATTTAACTTTAATTGCAATTTCCAGTATGCACAACTAACTAAAAATGTAAGCAAAAGTATTGTTAACATTATTACATAATTTGAATGCAGCCGTGAAGTTTATACATGAAAAATAGTTATGTGTAAACAAGAGAAGTTAGAAACGGAATTTTTCAATTTATCAACTGCATTTAAACTATATATTAATATGAAGAATACATTTGTTTATATTTTTAGTTAGTTGCGCATACTGGATATTGCAATAAAGTACAATAATAGTGTTCGCGTATTAACTATTAAGAAATCGATTTCTTCATAGTAAAGAAATACTTGTCTCAGTGAACATTTCCCGTAGAAATGCTCGTGTACTAGCAACATTTCACGAGAGTTGTGCAGAACAACTTTTCAACCTGCGAACGTTCAAGGTTTCCGGCGTTCGAGTAATCATCGACATGGAAGGTCTGTCTCTGAGTCAAGTAACTTACTTCACTCCGAGCTTCGCCTCTGCTATCATCGATTTCGTCCAGAGGAGTCTACCCTGTCGTCTCAAGGGTGTCCACATAGTCAACCAGTCGTTCATCTTCGACATGGTCTTCGCGTTCTTCAAACCGTTCCTACACGTGAGTCGATCTAACTATTCACTGAGAGAACTATTTCTTTACTATAGAGAAATCATTCGTTAATAATTAATACCCATATTGAAAAATCTCACGTAAGATCTCACGCCAAAATCTCATCTAACCAAGATTTTCTTCTTTAGGCATTAATTTAAACCATTCTTAGTCGATTGGTGTCTTTTTTTAAAAATTCTAACCAATTTTCCAAAAATTTTCTAAGTTTGAATTTTTCAAAAAAAAGCCATCAATCGACTAAAAATGGTTTTGGCGTGAGATCTCACCTGAGATCTCACGTGAGATTTCTCGATAGGTACGCGAACTCAAAACACTATTATTGAAGTCTAATTACAATTTCCAGTATGTACAACTAATTAAAAATGTAAACAAAAGTATTCTTCATATTAATATATAGGTTAAATGCAGCTCTAAAGTTAATAAATTAAAAATGCCGATTCTAACCTCTTTCGTTCACAAATAACTATTTCTCAAATATATACTTCACGGCTGCATTCAAATTATGTAATGATGTTAACAATACTCTTGTTTACATTTTTAGTTAGTGGCGCGTATTGGAAATTGTAATTAAAGGTCAAAAATATTGCATCAACGAATAATTTCTTTATATAGTAAAGAATTACTTCTCTCAGTGTTCGCACTCGCACTCCAAAAGTCTGTGCTCATCGAAGACAATGACTATTTTTATTCTAGGGTAAACTGAAGGACAGAATATTCTTCCACGGCGGCGACAGACCCTCGATGTTGAATTATATGGACGCCAAAATGTTGCCGACAAAGTACGGCGGCGAATTCGATTATCCTGACACGCCGATCGGCGATTCCATATACGAATATTCTTGCGGATACGAGGAGTACTTCGATGGTAACGAACATCCTTTATTACCTCGAGAACATTCGATATGTGCATATAGACTAATAACGTGTGAATATACTTTGCAGAATGCAATCGGTACGGTTACATGAACGAGGACTAATTAATAGGTATGGAAAATAGTACAAACTGGCTCGTGATAAATCAAGCTCTGCGTCACGCTTACACATAGTCAATCTCATCCGGGAGGTGGATGAAGCTCTGTATACCAAGATTTTAGCTTTAAGAGAGATTTTTACCATTAATTATAGATTGATTAATGTTTACCGTGGGGTTTCACAGCTATTATACATATATATGTATATATACTAGTATAGAGTATTTCAAGTTGAAACTGATTTTATACTGCATTTACTGTATAGCTTGTAGTTCTAGTGGGATTATGTAAACCTGCAGTTGCCGATGGTTTTCAACGAGACATGCGTGTTGTAATATTTACGTACACGCATGCTAGATATATAAGGATGAAATAATAAAAGTGTTTCAATTGTTTGAGAAAACTTTGTTCTTTTTTATATGTATATTTTGATACCATAACTTTGAGAGCTAAAAAAAGTATGTATAAATATGTCGATAAAAAATTTCCTATACAACGCGCGTTTTAATTGACATCAAGGGCGCTGCGTTCCGAACCTTCACGCAAGATCATATTATATATTATTGCACACTCCATACCTCATACATCGAACTTCAACGTATACGGTTTCATCATCTCCAGCGACAACAATGCGGTTTCTTTCATTTTTTTATCGCAGATAGAGAGAATAGAATATAAAATATCAAGAAAAATACTCGCGTACAGTTCGCTCGATAACCATAATTTTTTGTTGTTTTCACTATACAATTCACGCGAAGGTGCTTATAAAAACGTGGATATACATCACTTCGGAATATAATATATATAATTATACTTACAGTATACAACCTTACCTATAATTTACAGTAATTAAAATTAGACAATAATTCATTAACAATAATAATAACCGCTCCTTTACAACGCGTCGATAAAAGTACTCGTACGAAATTGTCCAAGTCGAGCTTTCGTACATCAAACGTATGTATATAATCATTAAAAAAAGCTAATTTCTCTCTCTACATATCGAAAACAACGTTGGATCACTTTTATGCGTACAATCTTCTTCCATTTTCCTTCGAGTTGTTTTTTACATTTTTATTAAGTAAACGCGGCCGATCAACGGCGATACGTCTGCGTGGAAAAACGCTTTGGAATACTTTCGCGTATATATATGTAGCGTCGACGACGAGATGGCCCAGCGTTTCGTTCGACGATCGGATTCTACTTCTTGTAGCCGTAAGAGTTGATCGCTGCAAGTGAGAAGAAAACTCGGAATTAGCGCGATCGAGATGATAATGGAGGAAAATTCGATGAAATCGTGTATACTAACCGTCGTATTCCTTATCGCACATCATGAGGAGCTCCAGCCATTGGTTACCCGTTACCCATGGGATTTGCAAGTTGCCTCCGTAACAGTCTGGCAGAGACTTGGGCGAGATGTGCTTGTGAAGCGATTTGCGGTCCTTTCCGTGGAAAATGATCTGGAAGAAGTTTTCGATTGTAATTTTTTTTTTCTGCTTATCAGTGCTAGTGTGACGAAGAGCAGATCATAAGCGAGTTGACAGTTTATCAATTCGGTGTATTCACCTCGATGATAATAAATAAAGCATTAGTCACTCGTAATCGAGAATGAATGACTCTTTGTTGATTACTCAGAAAAATGAAATAACAAAAAAAGCTCACTCTGCTCTTGAGCTTCTCCCTGAGGAACGGCTTGAACAGCGCGAAGACCATGTTGAAGATGTAGGGCTGGTTGATGATGTGGATGTTCTTGATCCTGAGAGGAACAGCGTCTTGGAGCCAGTCGACTATCCTCTTGGCGAACGGAGGGGTGAACTGCATCGTCTGCTGAAGCGACAAACCGTCCATATCGAAGATGACAATGGCACCGGCTATCTGGGACGTAGGCTCGAGCATCGCTGCCTCGAGGTACAGCACGCAGCCCTTTAAACAGTTACCGATTTATACCGATCATGTTCGAAGAATCATGCCGATCGAAGGGTTTCGTTATGGTACCTTGAAGACCTCATCGAGGGTGACCTCGTTGTGCTTCCATTTCTTTCCGAGCTCGATTATGAGAATCCGCCGGCCGTACTGGTCGCGGTTCGGTAAGACCGTGAGGATATTGTGCGCGAATATATTGCCCTCGTTGCTGGGCTTCAGACCGTCGTAGACGTTCGCGTGCTTCCTCTTGAAGCTATAGTAGTTCCTCACGAGCTTCAGCGCTGAGTCAGGATAGTACTTGCAGGGCCGGAGGAACCTCACGAGCCAGGCATCGTTGTCCAGGGGACACTTGAGATCGGGTTCGGCTGAAATCGGCGGAGATCGATTAGATCAACGATCTTCCGATTTGTGTATAAGGGAAATTTTACCTTCGAGAAGGGCTCTGAGTTCGGTGACACCCCGTTTCACGACGTCGGGGCTCTCGCGAAGCTCCTTCTTCGCGACTTCCTGGATCTCGGCGCTCGGGTTACCGAGCTCGAACTCCAGGGTGAAGTCGCCCAGCTTGATCGACGGCAGTTGGTCCATGTCGGTCAACATTGTTTCTGAAAGTGAAAAGTCATCTCGTAAATCAGTTGGAATTAATATATCGGTATGAGCTTATCGGTACGTATAACGATCGGTTGGAACGTATATCGAGCGATCGGCGGATAACGGAGTAATTAAACATGTTGTCGAATACTTTGGATTATGGACGCTATCGGCTCACGATAAAATCGATCATAATCATGTTTTTTGAACTAAAACAAAAAAAGACACATTAATCGATCGAAGATTTCTCGTGCGTACAATTTAACCTCGATCCATCTTCCGATTTACCAAAGAAATCGGTATCTTTTCAACCAAAAAACATCGAACTGCCTTCAACCCAAACAGAACCTTTCATCCAACAAAAAGGTTGTTATCCACGAGGTCACACACACCGACTATAGTATATATATACCTACACACAGGCGTCACGTGACTCCGCCGATAACACGAGCAGGGCAACACACATACAGTCGCGAATATACACACGACAACAAGTGGCTGCCGAGGCTTGCGTCAGATCGTTGGGATATTTTAATAGCCGTCATTAAGGAATCCTCGTCTCGGCAAGTGCGCGTATAATATTAGCCGGACGCGATCGTCTTTCAAATCTACACGCGGATGTCGAAGGTCTTTTCCTGAGCATCTCTTTCGCCGCTCAAGACTCGTTTTTTTGCTTCTTTCTTTTTTTTCGTGTGTACAGCGTTTACTGCCGGGTCTGTATCGCCCTTTCGGACGACGACATGAGCAGCTCTAATGACGTAAGTTGACTCTCTATACTTGTTGCTTTTGGAAAAAAAGGAATAATCGGTGAATTATTGGAATGACCGGGTTTGAAGTTCGCCGATGTGTATAATGGATTCACAATTAGCATTAATTATTCATCCTGGGAAATTCAAATTGGCGAAAAATATATATATATGTACACGCATCACGCGATGATAAAATTCAAGGTACACTGCAGCGAAATTCCTGAATATTTCACACATCGCAGTGGTCGTGTGTCGGGAATATTTTATTGAACATTTGACATTCGACGAAGATCCCGCGACGCTGCGTATATAATGCATCGGTGGGTCCGTGACGCAAGTTCAAAAATTTTTTTTTCAAACTCGCACAATACCGACCTTGATTCGCCTTGAAAGCTTCTAAAACCTCTATTGATATACGCGCGTATGTAAATTCTCGTTAAAAGCGCGCGAAATTCAAAAAAAATCCTTAATAATTCAAAGGCATTATGCAACGCTAATTTACCTGCGTGTTATCGCTCGACGAATATATAAAAGACACTCACGTGTTTATTTTTTTTTCGCGTCCAGACACCCTCGAATCCGGAGGCAAACTAGTACGAGTCGAGCAGTGAGAGGACGTTTTTATCGTATTCTATTTTCTCTCCTCTTCGAGCGATGCACTGGCCACACGATAAAACGAAAGCGCGGCTATTCTCGACACCGGGTTTGATAACGAAATTTTATACGTAGACCTTCGGCTCTGTTACTGTGCGTTTGGCTGTAAAAAATCTGGTCCGCGTAAATTTTCCGAAAGATAAGGAGTTTTCGTGCGCGACGAAGACGATGAATCTTTTGTAGGTCTGCGGCTATTGTTGGGTTTGGTGCTATTGTGTCGAATGCAGATAAGCGACGTTGATCTTGTCAAATATTTTGATCGAGTGTTTGTACGTTCGTGAGACGGTTGATGAAAATGGAGAATTGATATTTTGTCGAGAAATTGTTATTGCAAGTAGTGCACTGCATTAGTTGGTCAATAACTAATAAAGATTATTTACTGGCTAAAGTCGCATGAGATTAGATCACATGTTTGTGGAATATGAATCATTTCGATACTTGTTATTGCAGACACATTTCGATAGTCGAGACAATAAAAAGCTTCTATGAATAAGCAGTATTATTGCAAAATTTCGAATGATTATATGGGAATAATGTAGAAAGCAACTACTGACGATCCATCGAATAGGTTCTGACCTTTAACGTCAATTATAAACATCCAACTATAGCAAGTAAATAAACAAATGCAAATAAGTCGTAGGATCAAGGCCACTTTTTTGCTACACCTTCTTCTAGAATATAATCCCGTTCTACTGCTTTATATATACCTGACTTACGCTAATGCAGCAAATTGAACAGGTTCATGTAAATAACTCTTATACAAATAACATATTATGTGCCGGATTGAAAGCGTCTCGTTAAACATTGTAAATTGTAAGTTAGCAAACTTGTTTCTTCTCTCCAACGAGTGTCAAACGGACTAATTATTTTTCAAAATGTTTACTCTAGAAATGTACTTGAAAAAATAAATCACGATGTAAAGATCAGCTGCCGTTCGTGTATGTGTATAGTAAAAAATATAAACGTCTTCAAAATGGGCCGCTTATAATGTCACACACGTGATTGGCTTACCAACGGCTTTTAAACACGATGCGCCACGTGTGCTATACGTTCGGAATATAAATCGCGGAGACTACATATACATTTTATATAAAGTCGAGTCGATGAGAGAATTTCGCCGTAGCATGTTATGTCCGCGTATTACACGCACGATTGATCAATAATTTTTTGTTAAAAATTTGTATTCCCGCGAGGACTCGATAATTCGCTTTTTTTTTGCAAAATATTCAAATCAGTATATCAGCGTTTCCTTGTATCTCGAACAAAACAGACTCGCGAAGAGACCAAATCGTTGAACCTTGAATCAATTACTCACTCGACCGTAGTCGAAAGCAATAATAAGAGGGAAAAAAAGAGCTATATATAGATATAGGCGTCCGTCAAAAAATATCGAAATTTCCATTAATCAGCCGACGAGTCGGCTATATTTTATAATTCGAAGTGAGCGTGAAATTCTCGGATAAAAATCGTTATTATAACATACAGTGTACGCCAGTTTTGAAATTCCCGCGCAAGTTTCACAACGACTATATATATACAGACGACATACACAATACCATAGACCTTTGGAAATTGGATTTACGTACACAGGCTCGTTTAGTATATAGAAAATAACTGCGAAATTCAAATTTTCGCGCGCAACCTGACGCAGACCTGCGTCTGAGGGTTGCGGTATAATAGAGTTAGTCTGTGTGGTCAAAATTTAATCGTGGCTGTACTGCATCTGCTGACAGCGTAAATTAACCCGAGAGCTTTAGGTATACACGCAGAGTTGATTTGATCGGAAACTTATATTGTTATTTAATAACGAATTAAAAATCGATCGCACTTTCAATCGTCGGCCTGAGTATGCGATTGGAGCGATTGAACAAAATTGAGATAAAATTCGGAAAAAATAGCCCACTGGATATACGTATAAAGCTATTAACGAACGAACAGGATATTTTTATCGTAAAAAAGTGTTCGATCGATTAGACGCGAGCAAAAACGTCAAATTCAAGGCAAGCGTGCACGCGCATTCGCAGCATCGTTTATATATATATATTTTTTGTCATCGTTCCGCATCTAATCCATTTTAATTTATGCCTTATATAATATACGGTAATGCGCTAACGCTGCGAATTTATGGGATATTCAAGACTTTTTGCGTTGAGAGCAGTGGAATAATTTCACGTGATATACTGGTTTGTTTCTCTTCTGAAGATTCTCCAGCTGGAGTTTTTTTTGCGTTCTTATTAATACTTTAAATATTTTTACGTGTGTTATTATTCCATTATATAATCTGACCCATAAAAATACAGTCTTGGATAAAGATCAAGTGTATATTACGAAAATACTGATTAGGACAAGTGTTATCAGGAGTTCGATAGTAGGAAAATAAAAATCAGGAATCTTTAAATGCTTCTATTGTACGCGATATGCATCATAAGATTAAGTAATTCTTAAGTATAATGACGATCTAATAATTCCAGCCAATATATAGGTCAAACTTCGTAGAGAAAGAAAAATTGTGTCAAAGTGTAAGACGAAGCTATTCCACGTAATTATGCGAAACAGATACGTTGGACTTTATGCTCACGATTGCATATCGCAAATAAGATATAACTCCGGTGTGTATAGCATTTTCGATTTATCTTACTTCGCTATATCTCGTATTATAACCGCGGGCTATACAATATTGGAATTGTCTGCTTCAGGTATTCCTAGAGTGCAAATAAAAGATATTTACATCGGAATTCAAAACAATACTTAGTTTTCTCATTGCATTTCGAATAATACACTCTGGAGATCACGACGTCGCTCTCTACGAAGACTATATATAGCCGAGCTCGTATATTTATTTATAATAATGGTTTGATTGACACAGATATGACGAGCAGAAAAATCATAGATTTTTCTTTTACGAATATACATGTGTACACGAGGAAAATGCTTGCATTTTTTACACTATAAATATAAATATGCATTTCGAGTATTTGTTAGCGTGTAAACTGTGCTTATGTAGTCTTTGCAGAGAACGACGACCTTTCATCAATACATAATTTTAATCAACATCGAAGGAGCCAAATGTCAATATTGAAAAAGCTACTTTATTATTTGTCCGGACGTTTACTCATCTCTGTGCCGCCTTTAAGAAACAGAAATAGAAAGAAGAAGAGAAGCTGTAGAAATTGGCCGGAGACGAAGCCGCAGATCGGGAAAGTTTTCCGCGATGGATTTCCCGGCGGGGCCAACGTTTTTCCTCGTATACTTTTCTATTTGCCATCCACTCCGCTCTTTTCACCGGCGTATTTTCCCTTCTTCCAGCGAATATAACGAAAATCAAATGCAACAAGTCGTCCGCGAGATTGAAAATACTGAGTAGATTGAACGATTGAAATGCTTATTAAATATTTCTTCGACGATTCAGTAGCTGATTCTACGATGATTTTCCTTGTAAAATATCGATCGTCTTGTTTTATGGTCGTGCGCGAGAAACTTGACTTATGCAAAATTACGTCGTCGTTTTTTTTTAAGCTTCGCAGTAAAATATTTTGGCTCGAATAACGTCATTTCGAAGTTGACTTTCTTCTATAATGTATGTCACTTTTGCTGGAAGCGTTTACTAGTCAGCTGAGCAATAATTTAACTAGTGCAATTATTATGTCGCGGAGACTGTCTGATAACAAAGCAGAACACAATAGTTGCGATGACTAATATACGTGTGTCAGAGACGACAATTTCCTTTTGAATATATACGCGCCACGCAAAAGTCATCCTGATGGGCGTTTATTAAAAATATAATGGGATCGATTAAAATTCTCACAGGCTAATTTTCAGTCTTCTTCCTGTCGATCATTTTAATTTTTACACCTGCTAATCAATCAATACTCTCGATATAAACGAAAAATTAAGGATTCGTTGTAAAGTCTAGTTCCGCATTTTCAAAACGAAAGCGCGCCTGGGTTTCAAATATTGTGTTAAAACAAACGTTTAGAGACTCTGAATAGTTCAAACAGACTC
Source organism: Muscidifurax raptorellus (assembly GCA_020010945.3). Taxonomy (NCBI): domain Eukaryota; kingdom Metazoa; phylum Arthropoda; class Insecta; order Hymenoptera; family Pteromalidae; genus Muscidifurax; species Muscidifurax raptorellus. The sequence continues at coordinate 36,468,410 of CM052080.1, read as the reverse complement.
TTCAATCGAAAGCACATAAACTACCTGCCGTGTGTTGACTTACGAAAGAATGAATGGCTCTTCGGAGTAGTAGACACTTTACCGAGATTTTGTCATTCTAATCCTGCGCTGTGTGTATTAATAATAAACGAAAGCCAATTGTGTCTAATACGTACTCGAAGAAAAAAAAAAATTTTTTTATAGCATAAGGTATATATGCCTAAGAGTATATAATAATAGCAGTTACGGATTAATCGATGAATCACCGCGAACTAGAACTTCAAAGTGAAATCGAGTCAATGAAACGTGTGTCAGTTATACGATCGATTGTTTGTATACACACCCACATCGACGCATCTTTCGTTCAATTCGCAACTTGAATATAATATACACGTACATCCTCACGTACACACACACACGCGCGCCTACGAACGACATTTAAAACGACGTCATGATGTCACGCCAACTTGTTTTCCTCGTGTATTATACACGATTCGCCGAAAAATTTCAAGAAAGTGCATCGGGAACACGCGCAGCGAGAGAGAAAAAAAATTTACTCACTCATGTCTTTGGTATCCATGGTCACGACGCCGTTTGTACCAGAGTCGAGAAGAGCAGAACCGCTACTGACGCCGAGGAATAAAGGAAGACACGATGTGCAGCCAACCGATGCGTCTATACACTGCACGTGGCTCTTGTGTGTGTAGGTGCTGTATATATATATATATATATATATATATATATATATACTGCGCTCTGGGTAAAACGTCGAGAGGATTTTATGCGTTATTGTAGAGCGCGAGGACGTGAGTTATTTGGATTTCGGATGTTTAGTTGTTGTGAAACTTGAATTTTTTTTTCTAGTTTAAAACGTTCTCAATTTATCAGCGGACGTTGAGTGCGTCGGAAAGTTATTATTGTCTAGGAAAAAATTCAAATTTCACTTTCGAGCAGTAAAAGTTTTCGCACATTCGACACAATTATAGTTCCTTGACCCACAAAGACTCGTAGCGAAAAATCCTCTCGTAATTTTCTCAAATAAAATACCATCAATCCAAAAACACGTATATACATATATATATTTATATCACAGAGCAACACAAAAAACTTTTACTTCTATACAACTCCGAAATCCAAAAAAAAAATAACACACGTGCACTGGTATACATAGACAATCAACTCGTCGCACTTACTTCTCTCAATAATTCACAAACGCGACGCTATACTATACGTGACAGGTAAAACCGAGGAAGACGAGCGAATGCACTGCGGGAGACGTCGCCGAAATGCTGAGTTGGGTCCGCGTGGGACTTGGCTTTTATATGGGCATTTGGTGGGAGCTGCGCGCGCGCAATGTGATTTTTATACCTGAAATCTCCCCCGGCAGCTGCTCACCGAGAGCCTCTCAGCTGTTCGCTGCGGAAAAGCCAAGGATGCCGGAGAGGCTGCTCGACGAGTTTTGTGCACGCGTGTGGGTATACTGTGGCGAGGAAAAATACCGGCGAGGATTTGGATTCGATATTGGGTTGGAATTTTTTTTCGCGATGATGTATCCTCGTTTTTTTTCCTCTCTCGAACGCATTTTAGCGCAGAGAACCCTTAGCGTTTCGTAAAAAGCGTTGGGTCAAAGAACCAGCGAGAGAAGGCCTGCATACATTTGTTGTTTTTTCTTTCAAACCTGTTCTCTCCGGCGTATCCGCATTTTGGCATTCACTGCAGCATCGCTTGGAAGATTCAGAATCGCGTATTATAAGCTGACTTGTTCTGCTTGACCTTTTTAAAGCAGTGATTAGAGAAGCTATTATGCGATTATGATCTATCAGGCAAATTTGGTTAGATAGACTGTGTCGTGGAATATTTTCGGACTGGAATAATCATTTTTGAAAGTTGATGAAATATATATGACTGGATAGATGAAATATTTCTAGGCTTCGTTATTCTAGTTGAAAGTTTTCGAAGCTTCGTTCTAACGCGTGTCGAAAGGCATGAGTGTATAGGGTTCCATTACGTGCATAAGAATGTGGAATTTGTGAAAGTGAGAATCACCGCAATTACGATCTTATGATAATGCATGTATTGTAATTTTGAACCAGTATTGTAAAATGTTTTTTACTAATAACTTATATGCATGAAACTTTTTTCTAAAGCACTTTTGAAATGGTCTTGTTAAACGAGTTTTAATACGTCCACTTCAAACCGCTTTAATTTAATGAAGTCCTTAGTATGCGTCGCGCAAAAAGTTTTCGTAAACTGTTATCATTGTATTGTTTAGTCTGCTTAATGTTAGTTTCCCCAATAGTTGTTTCGTTTTATTTTTACTAGAAAAAAAACCGGGCACGAACTGCAAAGTGAAAATTTTCTTGGACAAAGTTGAGAGAGGAAAATACTTTTTTTCGTAACAGCCTCCTGGGAATCCGCAATCAGTTCGTGCACAAGCATAAAATACGACTCGCTGTCTTTTGCGGATACGTTTTCATTGTCATCCGTCTTCATCCTGGCATACGTGACTCAACCGCTGGTATAGAGATAGTAAACAAAATAGTGTTGGCTGTACATGTATGTGTATGTATGAGGAGTTTTTTTTTTAAATTTGATAGTTTTAGGGGGCATTTAATGGCAAATTTTGAATATGGGAGCACATCTTTCTATAAATCAGTAGAAGCCAATAGCACATGAAAAACGTTCATTGTCAAGTAAAAAGTGCTCGCTTAGAGTGTCAAGTTGTCTACGATTGAAAATAGCGAAAAATCATGAAAAGAAAGAAATTATTTGACTTGAGAACTTTTCAAATTGACTTCAAACATTATTACATGCCATTGAACTATACTACTTTTTTTTTATTGCAAAAGATGGCCTTCCAACACTGGTAGATATTCAAATATTCAAATATCTTTATAGTCCAGAAAACTAGAAAATGGCTATGAAAAAAATGATTTCATTATGCATAACACTTTTATAGTCATGCATTAAACATAGATTTCTATTTAATTAAACGATACAAAATTAGATCTAAAAGTTAAAAAATGGCTTGTAATATGTTATGAGGAATAGCTTACGTCGTTTCATTCCAATAAATGTTCGCAAAAACGTTTAATCCATGCTCAAGCCTTCGTTAATATCAAAATAATGCGTGAAATTATCAAAATAAATTTCTACGGGAAAAACCAATTAAAAAATTTACCACATTATCTCTGACTCCTAAAACTGGCGAATTTGAAAAGATTTTTTCATATAATAAAATCGACACCTTCGCAAAAACTTTATGAACCATAATTGCCACTGTCAGTTGAAATATTACAACAACTTGTCGAATATCATCAGTGATGATCGAACTTGTTAATGCCTCATTAAATATTCATATCCCAGGAACGACTGAATTTTCAGATGAACCATAAAACTCATCAGAATGAGACGCGCGCTTTCCAGTTTTTCTCTGCAAAGCCGTAAAATATACCACATGTAGATTACATGCACAATTTTTTCAAAACTATCATCTTTTTGCAACATTAAACCTTGGCCTCTCCTATATATAACAATACTCGACTCGAATTTTCCTGCCCGTCGTTTATCGAACAAAATACACCACATGTATTTTACATTTTTCATTTTCTTTTATTCATCGATACATCACACCTATAAACAGCTGTTGCGAAAACAGTTATTTACCTTGTCGTTCTTTCTCTCCACTCAACATTTTGACGTGCTTTTGTCGCTCGTTCGTGACTTTATGCGAAAACGCTCCTGAGACGGACGTAACAAGCGCACGTTCCGGTATTAAAACAATGTTAACAACAATAATCGAGACTCAAGCTCTTCGACGAGAAAAAAAAGGAAACTATGAAACGAGATATTGCTTATGTAAGCTTGTATATCAAATCTTAAAGCCCGATTAATAATCGACAACGAGTAGTTATACCGATGATGCTATAATCTCTGCAACTACGTGCTTAGAAGTCCTCTGCAATTTTTTTTTCTCGATTTTTTTTGCCAACCTGTTTGTTGTTATTTGCAAGGATTAGTGGACACTTTTTTTTTACAGTCGGGGACGCGACACTGAAAATTAAGACAAGCGCGCGTTTGTAAAGCCAGTTTAGAGTATATTTTGCGCGTTGAAAAAGATTTTTTTGAAAAGCAGCCTCTGTGTTTATTTTAATTAAGCGTCATATATTGTGACTTTTAACAAAATTTTCTGCGCTTCGCGCAATTAATTAAATGCGAGACTATACTACTTTGTGCCCTTTGACGGACTTTTCTGCGATTATAATAAATGCTTGATAGGAGAGAGTGAAAATTATTTTCTCGCATATGTACGGCTAATTAAATGCGTCGTATATATTTTGAAAATTTGATGAAAATGAGCCTATTTCCATTATGCGAATCTTGTACATATTATGGATGAAAAGAGTAAATCTGTCGGAACGTTGAAAATTTGGAAAATAAAGCGTGACTCGCGGACTTCGGGAAAGTAATTATGACGTGAATGACGCATATACGATATATACACGTTTCATAAAACACGGCACGTATTATGTACGAGAGGCTCATCCACTCAATCAGTGGGTTATACGTGGATCATATATGAAAACGAGACTTTGTGCGTACATATGACTTTTTCCAGCCGAGACTTTAAAACGAAAATTTAAATCACTCGACCGATATAATTCAGCGCGAGCTGCAAACCAGTGGCTCGTATTTTTCCATATTTTTTGGAATTTACGAGCGGTATGAAAACAAAAAGGTTTTCGTCAAATAAAGAAAAACAAACAATAGAGATTTGCGTTGAGTAATAACATAAGACTCGAATGCAAAAGATGACGCTGCTGTCGATCGACGGGCGAAATTGATACTTTGGACTAATTACAGTCATTCTAGAAAACTCATTGTTCTCGTCATTTTGAGGCTTCGAAAATGAGGTACTGCTATTATGCGATTCGAAGGTATTTTTAAAAGTGTATCAGAGTTTATACGTGTCACTCTAAAAGCTAAAAAGGTAAAAATCGACGCGAGAAGTGTGTAAAATTTTATATTAGTTTACTCTTCTAAAGAGTGTAAATATTACACTTTTGAAAAGTGTACATTTTCAACCATTAATTCTAAAACTCTATTGGATACACTTTAAAGATTAACGATCGGTCATTAACACTATTCAAAAGTGTAATTTAATCAGACTATACTTTTCACAAAGTTTATAAACGATAATTTACACTTTTTAAATACTCTACACAAACTGCTGTAATAGTAACAGTTTTCCACATAAGCTTTAGGATCTTTACACTTTTCTAAAGTATAAATTAAGCGTTCTACACATTCTCGTATCGATTTTCACTCTTTGATGCTTAAATTGAATACGTAACCAGAAAATAAGCCAACAAATTCACATAATTTTTCTACGTATTATTACGATAACAAACCCCTCTATACATACTCCAAAGAGATATCAATGCGTCGCCGTTAATTGATTAAAAACATAAACGAAATACATCACGTATATAACATATACCGTCCAGCTCTGACGTCTCACATACGTGACTCCTGGGGCGCGTGCACGAGCAGTCAAATTTTAATTAATCGAGGCCGGAAAGAAATCGGTCATTTGCGATGTAAATCCGTCGGCGTGTGTATGTGTGACTTAAGGCTTATGCAAGGCCGTCTACTCGATCGTCGAGTTGACCATTGAAGAAGATGCCTCGTATAGAGAAAAAGGAGAAGAGAAGCGACTCCGTCGCGCGTATGTACTTCTTTGGGCATCTCGGCCTTTTGGTGACTTGGAAAAAAAAACGAGTCTGGACTCGGCAGTTGATTAATGGCCGGTGAGCTTTGTTTATTCCTCTTTTGCGCGGGTCCCTTTTTTCACCGGTAGACCGGTCGTGACGTTCTAATTAATTTTTGTCGGGATTTATTTTCTGATTATGTGCGGCTACGCGAGTGTGTACTTGATGGTGTAATTGCCATGGTCATAGATGGGTATAATACTTGATGTAGGTTACGAAAGTTTATGATTACTATTTTTTTGTATATATACTATGGTCTCTCGAAATTTTCGTATTAGACTGCGTAATGCGATGTATGACCTGAGTTCATCGTTGTAACGTTCTTGTCATCGTTATTACATGCAAGGCTAAGTCGTATATAGGTACTATCTATAAATTAGGTAATAAACGTGACTGAAATAAAATTTTTTTCTGCGATATATAACGAAAGAAACATCATACATCTTAATATACCTGTCAGCATAGAATTGTTTTAAAAATTATGGTACATAAATCCAATATTGCCGACCATTTCTCATTTAAATTATGGTTTTCATTTTAACAACGTTTTATAAACATAAGTATTATACGAACGTTTTGAAAACCATCACAAAACGTCATGTAAACGTTCTAAAGCGATTATTTGTTTCGTGTAAAACGTTTTTCAAACCAAAATTCACAAAAATATATTAAGAAAAACGGTTCTGTGCTATTAGCGATTGTGGAGCAATAAAAAACGATCAGCATCAGAGGATAAAAACGGGCAATAATTCCACACACATATATTCACCTTTTCGAGTATTAGTATCATTCTCGTTCAATCCCGCCGAATGGAATAATTCAAGTTGGCAATCACGCGCACAAAACTCCATATTGAGGCCGTGAATCAAACACAAGCTTCTGCACAAGAGGTATTATCCTAACGAGCCTCTACATAACGATCGTCAGTCATTTATCATACATACGCCGCGAACAAAACGGTATAAACAAACCGAGAAGCATCGCTAATTGCCATCACGATGGTCGAGCTGCTGCTGTATTATTGTTCTTCTGTATACCGCGAGTGTCGGTCTATACTGTTTACAAGCGCGGGATAACATAACCTCACTTTCTCGTTTCTGCGTCTATATATAGCACTATACTGTCTTCTGCTTCTTCGACATCTTCGCGTCATCCGTACGTTCTTCTAACGAAATGCACGAATCGAGTAAGTGGATATTCTAGCAGACTATGACGTGGAAACGGACGGTATAATAACAGGTGACGCGTGGGTGCAGCTGATCTAAAACGTGCCAGTGTCATATATACATATATATACGCTATAAAGGCGAAGGCGTCTTGCGCGCGCGCCGATCGAAGTGACTTGCACTATATGTATATAACAGAGATTCCGTGTACATGTGTATGTTTGCGCTTGTGCCAGAAATCGAAAGCGTCGAATGGGGATGTGTATGTAAGCGTGTATATATAGTTGCAGTCGGTGCACCGCTGAATCTTTGATGTTTAATTTTTCCTGATAATTTATTCATCGAGAGTAATGTGTACATATTTTATCGTATCTCAACGTATATATACGGTCTCAAGAATCTAAACGATATTCGACTATTTTGTTATTTAAAATACTCGACAGCGTCATCGTAAGTATAAATTCTTGCGAGCAGTGCCAACGTTTAATTCGATTAAGCCTACGTTATTTTCTAGAATGAAGACGAACCTTTTGATGAATTCACAATACATCCAATTATTCCCGTTACAGCATTTACAAAACGATCCTTAAACCGGCGTGTTCTCGCCCATTGAAACCTCAATTTAAACCAGCAGCCATATAAAATTGCCGCTTCATTCAGTCTATAGTGTATTCTAGCGCACGATATCGTGCATTCACATTATCTACGTGTTGCGTGAGTCGCGTATGTAAAATACGAAAACTACCGCTTACCGATTTTTTACCGATATATCTACATCTCACGCTAACGCGCTGACATTACGGCCGATTTATATACTTCCTAAAGAAAAACGCCGATAAAAAAGAATTAATAATCCTCGTACGATAATTGAATACATTACGGCCTACCAGACGATCGCAAAAACCGATCACTATACATACATATACGATATACGTACGATCAATATCTATCTGCGTCATTGGCAGGATCTCCTCTAAAAGTCAGACTCACCGAATCTCCAGCTTTCCGGCAGACGATTCTATTATATACACACTGTAATATAGCCTCGAAAACACGCGACCTCACAACACTCACTCTCTGATGTTCCGTCCGATCGACGAAAGTAACGCGGCGACACTGACGCTCGATTGTATCGATGTCGTTCGATTCGGCATTACAAAGGCTCTGCACGCGCCGCTCGCCCCGTATACGTCTGCGTGTGTATATATATGTCTCGTTCTCTCGAACGATTTCAAGCCGTATAAACAGATGGAACTGTTATTGCGCCCTTTGGTGCACTATTATTTTTTTTTTAGGGGGACAATTGCGTGGCGGGTTTGAATTTTTCTTTCAAGCGATGACGCGATGGTGGCAGAGACGTGGGTTACCGCGAATCGCGGTGATCTAGGCGCGTTTAGTAGTGACGTGTATGTAGTCGGCCGTTGAGTATTGTCGAGTAGGGTTATAATATATTTCGACTGTTTCTTGAGACATTCGCACGGCAAACAATTTTAAAGAAGCTTTTAACGCTGTTTGCTTAATTCTCGCGAAATTTCGTAGAATATCTCTCCGAGCCTCTCGCTAATTCTTCTTGGTAAGAGGAAAAACAAAGTGTAAAAAAGCGTCATTACCTCGATAATTGCGCAAACGACGCGTGAGAAAAAGCTTCGCGGCGCATAGTTCGCTTTCCGTCTATGTCTCTTCGGTTGTAGTGTGTTTACAAACGGACTTGCGAACTGGGAGGTTTGATGCAATTGCGGCGCAAAGTTTCATTGGAGAGAGCTTCGTCGCTGCTGTTGAATTGGACTGATGAGGAGATAGTATCCGCTTTTTGGAACAAAAGCTTCGATGCGAGATACGCACTTTTGTATATGAGTGAGGAGTTTTGTGTAAAATTTGAAGGAAAAATTAGCATTTGTAAAGCTTGCGTTGAAAAAGACAATGATTCTTAGCTCTGAGACGCGAAGTTGTGTTAAGCGTCAAGGTTGACGAACCTTAGCGTCAAGGGTACGTTTCAGTCTCGTTACTTTCACCGAATAGCTGCTCAGGCGTATATATGGACGGTCATGAATAAAAAGCCGTAATGTCAATTTGAAGTTAATTATGCTAATTCGCTCTATTTTTATTTTTATCGTAGGAATTTAATTTTTACGTTCACTGTTTAAAATATATCGTATTCGTAACTTATTCTATTTTTTAAAAGCGTATAGGTATTAGCTTGTAGATCAATAATAGATTTTCTTATAATCGTTTTCAATGATCTTTTAGGAGTAACTTATTAATTTTTAAATAATCATCGAGAACGATTTTGCATAATATTTGTCAATTTTTCTACCGCTTGCGGGTAAGCTATATTCAAAGCCTCTATATAATACATCAAGTTTTGCTAAAACCGGTTTTCATCAAATGTTGTACATAATCCATTAGATCTCGGCAATCATTTATTCAATGTTGAATTTTGATAATTTAATATTCAACAATACAATTAGTGTTTACGGATATATTGTTTCAATTTCATGGAACTTATATTAATTCTATAAATATTTTACTATAGTTTTTATAAATTAATAACAAACATCATAAACTATCAAAAATTTTACTTAATAAACGCCATTTTGAATTACCAAAGGCCTATAAATAATACATTATTAAAATTTAGTGGTGCTCTTATGACTATGAATAATTTTATTATTTTCTTACTGACTTCTATCATTTTTTTCCAATTCTACATCCATTATTGGCAGAAGAATTATCCACAAAATTTTTTATAAAATTTCCATACGCGAACTCAAAAAAGTTCTGCTTCCTAACTTATTAAATATTTTTATATTCTTTAATGCCATATCTATAAATATAATAACCTTCATTACGGTAGCCAGAAAATTATTATATTGCACTTTTCATTTGTAAAAAAAAAGAGAAAGGTAACTGAATGGAATCAGTGGCCGATCTTGAGTAGAGCATTCCCGATGTCCCGTGTAGAGCCGGCCACGGACGACGGGTTTTTCGATCCGGATCGAAGTATACGTCTTTTCTCAAAACGCCTTTGACGACAAAATTGCGTCAGACGACGTCGTTGATGCAAAACCGCTGAGGTTGTATGGTAATGTCGTTTTTTGGAAACAAATCCCTCGTGGTTTGCGGTTTTTTTTTCACTATACTATATAATGGAGTTATTTTAAAATCGCAAGTTTTTTTCCAAAGCCGATGAAAATAAATTAGTCACTCGCGTCGAGAGTTCGCTATAACCGATGCAAAAGACTCGACCGAATGAAGACTTGTTATGCGTACGAAATTTCTATTTTCTGGAATACTTTTATTGCGTCGATATAAAAAGTGAAAGATTAATCATCTTAATAAATTTTATTGAGGCGATTCACTTCCGCGCAATACTCGTGTATGGATAGAGTATTTTATGCGCTTACAATAAGAAAACCGGTTTTTATACTTCCTCGTGTTAAAGGACATTGCCAAATGTCACGACGGTAAATACACAAAAAAGGATATAAACTGGCGAAGGTAATGCTTATTACCAAACCTCTATTACACAGAACTTTCAGATACATTAAACGACTGTAAACTCGTATACGTATATAATAAATTAAATGTGGTTACAATTGTTAACCTCAGTGAAAGGAACTTCCTCCTTATAGGAGAGCCTGACGACGCAATCGAAGCCCAAAATGGGCTAATTTACGTAAGCGTAAATCGCGTGATATCATAAATCCGTACATAAAGCGTTCATTCTTCCTCAGAGTTTTTTAAATTCCATAATTTAATTACCGTTACACACTGCTTTCTTTTCCCGTCTTACACACGCCCGACTGACTGCACATCGTGGGCAAAAGGGAGGGATGTTTCATTCCACCTCAAACCCTCGGAAATAAAGAGCCAGAGTAGACGCACAAAGCGAGTAATCTTACGCGAATAAACGAGAGAAATGAATTTCCTCCTTTTTTCTACTCTCGTCCGGCAGAAACTTTTTTAATCCGTTGCTCGAGGGGATGAGAAAATTCGCAGAAGCGCTACTCCTAATTCCTCGAACGCGTGACATTAATTAAAACTAGATCAGTTATATATAAGAGCTTGTGAATCGCTTCCCGAAAATGATGTAAATCGAATCTCTTCTAAAGCCTCGTGATTTTTTGCGGGTAACAAATCGATCTTCGACCAAAACTTTCCTTCAAAAGTGAGATAATATTATACTGAGATATGACGTAGGCATATAATATAGGCACTAAATCAAAATCTACGCTACAGTCAGCCTTCAGATGAAAATTATACGACTGTCAAAAATCATCCACCAATGACGCGAGGACTATTCTCTTAGTTATATTTTTCCATTCGATCAGTTTCTTACACGCACATATATCGGGAGAGATTAATGATCAGCGATATATATATATATATATCCAATGGATTCGCGCATAATAACAACGTTGAGAGAAAGAGGGAGAGACAAGGTGAATGGAAACTTTGTGGCTTTCGACGATTTTTTTTAATGCGATGATATGCCAGAAAGGCGTAAAAAGGGTCGTTATGACGTTTGATTGTTTTTCGGAAAAAAGACATAACTGACGTCGGTATTGTTCACGGATCGTTACGCAAGGAGTTTGATAATGATTGTAAAGTCGTCGGTTTTACAAAAAGTTTGGACGAAGGTGCGGTTTTTGTTGGTTGAATAACGCTTCGATTCCTGCGAGTTTATCGTTATTTATATAAATTTGTGGAGATTGAAAAAACGAGCAAACGTGGATTTAGAAAGTGTAGCAATACTTGCAAACAAAAAAATTTGCAAAACGAATTGGGCATTAAAATCGATTATAGCAAACGTTGATGAAGTTTACGATTTCCGTTTCACTTAGGAACTTGTTTTCGAGGTACAGGACAAAACGTTGACAGACTTACTTTTTTCCGAGAATTTCACCTCGCGATTCATTCGCTTCCCGTAATTCTTGTCGTTTATGCAGAGAATTAGGTGAAACGTGTTTTAATTAATATATAATAGCGTCATGCGTACAATTTAGGCCATGGTTGAAAAAATTGAAGAAAAAACGTGTTCAACCTTTACGTTTATTTACATCTTGAGATAAAATCGTATGTATTATTTTTCCCGCGAACACATTATAAGAAGTGAAACAAAACTTTTTTGCCGGTCACTCTCATTGAGATTCTTACTTTTTCTCAATTTTTATAAATTATACTTTTTTCTAGTGTGTTTTGCTTACTCTTAAGCAAAACTTTGTAATTTGTAAAATTTTCAAATTTGTGTTTTTAATAAAATATTTGTATGTGGTATGTATATCGTAATGTTTCCGTAAATATTCTGTCAGTATCAATTAATGAAATTTTTCTTTTCTCATTCGCAATTGCAGGAAAGCATCCTTTTTGGAGTTTGTGCATTATTATCATTTATCAATAAATTGTTTCTTTTTGCTCTTGGTCACTTTATTTGTTTTTAAACAATTGAACATTTAAATACTATTAGCATAAATAATTTGATTTTGTAATTTAAAAACAGAATTTTAACAAATTGCTTTTTAAAATATGAGACTTATTCGTTAAACAATATACAAAATGCATTAACATTTTTTAAATTTAATCAATACGTTGCTTATAAAAAGGATAACTTAGTCGAAGGAAGCGACGTGGCACTGAATTGGCAGTAGTTTATTTTTTCGTCCTCTTTCGTGCCCCTGAAGTGAGACAACCATGTGTACAGTAATGTATATAGTGTAAAAGTCTTTCAGGAGTTGTTGTTTCAAGTGTTATTTACTCAAAAAAGTGGTATTGAACCTTATTAGATCTATTTTTGAACTTGGACTACTAAAAAATTGTATTAAATGAATTGCTGTGTAACCCTGACCTTAAATTCATTTTGATATATATTATAAAGATCTGACATCTATACCAAAACTACTTTTTATTGTGTCCGCTTGGGTTGCTGATGAGATAACTGCCTGAATTGTTTATTTTTATATCGAAATGTTGGCGTATGTCACAACAAACTAAAGATTTTTTTTCTAATATTTATAAATATTACAGGCACACGCTTCATCTAACAATTATCAAATGCAGAACATTTTCTTATAAAATTATTTTTACCAAAACAAAAAGAAGCACAAAATATCCGTCAACCAATTTATGTTCAATTATTATGATTGCATAAACACAATCACGTATATGTAGAATTAGTAGCAAGTTTTATAACTATAGTTTTTATTCAACCAAAGGTAATTGACGATTCGTCGACAGCCAAAAAATGCAAACGTCATAAGTATATTTTTATCAAAAACCACTTTTGTAAATATTCTCCTCAAACAACCAAAATTAAAAACCCGACACTCCAGTCACGCGAATGATATAACGGCGCGAGTGTAAGCGGCGACTACTGCGCGGAATTAAACGCTTAAAGGGACACGACGAAATTGACGTCTACGAGAACATACTTATCTTACAGACAATATGGACTCTTGGATGCATGACAGCTCAGCATGGAAGCTTGATGAAATGTTGTATATACCCGTTAACAATTAGAAAATTTGCTCGGCAATGGCAGTGATGTGTAAAATTTATAAAATTTGTATTTTTAATGTGCGATCTTTTCTATATAAATAGTCAGAAATTCGAGCATTTCACCGTGTGCACTTTACGTGTGACTTAGATAATGCGTATCATTATAAAATACCACTTTGTTTTACAGCACAATATTAATTGATCAGGTTGTCGAAACTATGGCGTAACTTTCCCTTGACGCCATATATACGTATAAAACTCACATTGAATAACGTGTTAAAGTTAAACTTTCATATCATAAACGAAGCGGTAAAGAATTGCAATTAATCGAAGGAGGAAGTGCATCGCGATCTGCATAGTTTGTTTTTTGTATATAAAGTAAAAGTTGAATCTAACATTTTTCGCGTTATTACTATTCTTTGTATACAATAAAATGTACTGGAATTTTCTTTGAAGTATATAAACCAGTTTAAACAAACGTTTAACCGAGAGTTTGACATTAATCGAGAGCAACCGATTGCCAGAACTTTCCAAAATCGTTATTCACGTCCGGTCACTAGAACATTTATTTTACGTAACGCCGATCGAGGAGTGAAAAGATGTTTGATCGGCCAGTATAAAAGCAAGATTCGAAGGTGTCAGATGGCTCGAATTATGCAAAACATTAACGAATTAAAGGATAACCGGTCCTGCGCTCTGTTGATATTGAAAAATCGGTAAGGTAAACCTTGAATGTATATATGGTTCAATATATAATGCGTCTTTGAGTTTTGTAAGTAATTTTCAAGTGACTCATATATACATTTAAAACAAGACGTTGAAAACCAGTTCGCCTGTATATCATCGAACACACGGTAACCAGTAAACGCCGACACTAAAGTGCATTACATGAATCAACAGGCGTCTAATAAATCTCAAACGTATGTCTAATGTATGGCGTCAAAGAAAAAGAAGCAAATCCGCGAAAGTGTTCTTCTGAGCCCGGGAAGTTATAACACGAATCGAAGTTAGATCGGTAATCGGTGTTTTTCCTATATACAACCGCACAGAATAGCACCAGCTATTTATAAAATGGGCAGTCAGCGTGCGATCACGATAGCCATTAAATAATCACGAGCTCTCGCAGATGTGTTATATAAGTTACATTAACCCCATGGCAAACGAGCATTAAGTAACGCGTGAACTTTCGTCCTGCAACCGTATAGGTTATGTACCCGACAACCCACACAGAGAATCATACCGATCAAAGGTATACACACGTATATCGAGTTCTGTAGTCATCATCATCATAATCGGAGAACACAAAGATCGCGGAAGTCTCGGGTACTCGCACACATGCCGCTACCGAGGAAATCGGCAAGCGGCCTTTATTGCGCAAGCGCGAAACGAGACTCGACGCGAGAATGTTATTACAAAGAGACTGGCTTCACCCGCGGCGTTATGTGTGCATGAGATCGACGCGGTCTAACACTTTCGAGTCTGATGAGGATTAAAGATGTGTCGTGTGTGGATGCTATAGTCATTCCCTTGATGAGCTGTAATTTTAGGGTACTAAATCTGCTTTTGCTTTCACCTGGAGCCGAATAATTTTATAGTAGTAAAATGTTTTGCAGCTTGAATTAAAAATGAAAAAAAATAATAAAAATCGATTAGATGGACATGTTAGGAAAAGGTATATTTGCATCGACTGATTTCCGCGATTGATTGGGAACGGCTTGTTATTGTATCGTTACATGATTTACTTTGAAATTTGATCCATTATATTGGAGAAACTATGTTTTAAAAATAACTAAATCGAATATAAAACAAAAATTCATCTATGAACAATATACTTAAGAGGATCTATCATTATCCCTTGCATTTCGAGAATGTTCTACTAGTTACTAATTAGAAATTATAAATTATTATGCAGGAAGCTATATAATATATCAACGAATAGGAAAGAGTACAACATTTATGTTTTGATCGGCTTTAGCGTTTTATACTTCCTGGAAAAATATCTCGATTTCGAATAGTCATAAAGATTACATTCTCACAATGTTGCCTCTTACAATAAATGAAAATTCCAAAAGTTTTAAAAGAAACTATTCTTCTCCATTAACAGGTTCTTTCTTCAAACGATGAAGCTCTGCAAATATATTTTAATATTCATCTCGAGTAGCCGTTTTCTATTCCTGGATAAAGAACTGCGTTGACAGCTGGTGAAACCATACAGCCAGAAGAAATCACGAAGTAACGGTGAAGTAGGAAGTGATTTTCTCGGTTTACCTGGGACAATTTTATAGGCAATCTTTGATTTTCATCAGCTACACAACTACTAGGTGACGACGTAAGGTAATGGGCTGTATAGACGCGCGTCGATCGCGATTTCACTCTTACTCTCGCTCGACTTCGTATATATAGATGTAGGAAGATGTGTTTTTGCTGGTGCATATACGTGTGAGGCTTTTCTACTTACCAAAATTTATTGTGGTGCATCGATCAGTATCAGCGTAAACAACGTGGCGATCATATAATGTCTTCTGTGCATGTTTCCAAGATGATGTAGTATATGAGTAAAACGAGATTTTACATCAGATTTTGAGACTTTGCAAAATTACGAGACAACCTGTCGACGTGTAGCTTCACGTCGATCTTCTTTAAATAAATGATCGTAGAAGTTTAAGCAGTAAACAAATAATTATACTGGAAAGTGGACGGTCTCCGAATGTTACGTAATCGTGACTATATCGATCACAGTTATTTCACGAGTAAGAATTAGCTTAACCGTTAATTTCTTTCCAATCCGAAATTCGTTGAAACATCTCGACTAACCTACCGCTAGGTGGCGAACCAGTACAACTTCATTTCCACATCAACCTCATTAAAAACCCAAAGACCGAGAAAAATCCAATCCTCATCTCTCCATCGTAAAATGGCCCTCTCGTTGTCGAAACGTCTCTTCAAGAATTATCGTCGAAAGGGAATTTCTCAACTGCTGCTTATCCCTGCAGCGGAGCGACGATGCGGTAACACCGTCATACACACACACACACACACACACACACAATCTACCAGTACAAGACCGCGCGGAAAAAAGCCGGCCGCGCGGATGTAGGAGGGCCGAGCGGCTCTGGAGAGGTGATTGTACGCCGCTGCAACTTTCCCAGCAGCGTGGCGCGGATTACGAATGCAGAAGAGTAGCAACGCGTTTCGCCGTGCAGTGTGTGCCAGTGTTTCCGCGCTAGCTCGACCGACAGCATCGGGCCTCTTTCTCTGATCTCTCTGGCACTGCCGTGAAGGATTGTAATAACGTGTGGTGTGTTGCTTTTTTTCGAGGAGGAAAACTACTCTGCTGGCTGTTGTTCGAAGGAGAGAATAACGCAGGAGGTGAGTCCTGAGATGGCTTTGTTTTCGGGATAACGAGATTATGTGTGTGAGATTATGTGGTGGCGAGTGTGTTTGGCGATGTTCGGAAGTAATTGTTTTTTAGTTATTCAATTGATGTATAGTTGTGAGGGAATTTCAAGGATTAATTTTCAACCGATTGTAAAAGGATGAACTAGACTGCTGAGGTGACGTGTACGCGTGTATGTATACACTCGAATACCCGGTTTGTCCAGTTTATAACCAGATTTTTAACAAGCTGAGAGAAGCTGATAAAAATGAAATTGCATTAATTTATTTCCTCAATATATCCTCTTTGATGATTCTATAAATAACGTTTATAAAAACACCAATAACCAGTATACTATTATTGAGAGTATTACAAAAGTCAAAATTCACATCCCATCTTCGAGTATTAGAGTCTCGTTCTTCTTTTCAAACTTTTCTGAAGTTTCATCGCGCCTTTAGTAGCAAACAATTTAACGGACGTAAAATTGTCGAGCGGAACAGCTTATATATACGAGAGTCCCGTTCTAAAGATCGCCGTAAAAACGTTACTTCTCGGCTGCTTTATGGCTTCATCTCTCTCTCTCTCTCTCTCTCTGCAGAAACATATTATATTAGCATACAAAAGCGCAATTGTAAAACGGTTCGCTGATTTCGACCATTGAATTTTTGTTTGTCACGTAGATATATACATATAGTTTGCGAATTGGATCACGATGAAACATAACAGATAACAATAAGAATTGAATAAAGAAGTTGATTTCATCAAAACAGCGCCAAGCTATATACACAAGTAGTAGAGAAAAAACAAAACAGACTTGCGGTCTCCAATTAGCGCCGATAGGTGGCGCAGAGGCGTTTTCTGATTTCCCTTATCCTGATCTGCGCGCCGAATTGAATATATAGCGGTATGTTATCCTATGCCAAAATGCATTGATAATTGCTGGAGCCGCTCATGCTATAACTGTCTCAGTCCTATTTATCTCGTGCGTTATTGATTTCCCAATGCATCGCGATAACAATATTTCAAAATCACACTCTTCGAATTTCCTTCCTTGTCACACTTTTTCGATCTCGTGGTGATTTCAAATCATAAGAGTGATAATAACAGCGAGCATGGTCCCGCGAGGCAAATAAGTGAGTTTCGGCTTTTGTTTATTTACACATAATCGCACACTTATTACGTAACCACAACGCCCGTATAGTAATAGAATCTTGAAAAAATTGTTAATAATTAAAGGACCATATGAATGCTAAAAAAGAGAAAAATTATAGACAATCTAGTTTCGATGAATTTTCTCATACGATCAACTAAAAATCACATCACGGATACTACTTACGAGATTTTCGAAAGATTCCTTTGTTTTGATACTCTCCTCGAGTCAACTACGCGGCGACATTGTATATATACGTGTAAGGTGAACGGCCTGAGTGCAAGCAGTTATAATAAGTTTATAGTGTCGCCATCTAGTTATGAAATATAGCCATCCCGCTGCAGCAGACTTGAGAAAGAGGCATTTATTCAAGGAGCTTCTAAGTAAATCACGTCAATTTTGAGTTAATTCCTCCGTCTCGCTTATTAAAAAAATATTTTCTACGAAAGACAATTTTTTTAATCTCTTCGCGTCGGGAACCTGTTGAAAAAATCAGCGCATATTTACAATGCAAATACGACGAAAACTAGCTTTTTCCATCGGCACGTGCATCGGGTCCCATTAAGATCGTCTGCATGTCTCGAAACTCGCCGTAATAAATTTGGATATTCGTCGCGTTTTTCGACGATAGACAAAAAAAAAAAAAAAAACAACGTATCCGCGCCAAAAATAAATGACAAAAGCATCACGTACGTCAATGCGCAGTATCGGCAACCTTCGGAATCGAAAGTGCGAAGTATACACGCGCGTATATAAAGAAACCAGTTCCACGTGACTCGAGAAGCAAAAATGAGAACCTTCCAAATCAACAAACTCACACGCTTCCTTCTGCTCATCGTCCATCATAAAAGCGTCATTCCAAAGAAGGTCTCAATCAACAAGCATCGACTTCCCTCGCAAAATAAACCCGCAGAATTTTCCTCTCACTCACTCTCTCTGTTTATGTATCTACTCTTCGGTTTTCGGCTCTCCACATCAAGTTCGCTGCCAAGGCCAGCGAGACCTTATATACACTACTGCATCGGAGGAGAACCCAACAACCGGTTCTCCGCGATAAAATTCGTCGTTAGTCTCTCTTTTCGCGCTCTCCGTGGAGAGTCGGAGCGTAGGGCGAGGGAAAAACAAAACGACGCTTGGGAGCAGGCTCTGGAAATTCCCTCCGCTACTCAGTTGTTTTCCAGTGCTTTGTACGCGCGGAGTAAGAGGATACGGAGGCTCGTCTGTGATTGCGAGGCTGTTTTAGACAGTTGTTTTATCGATGGCGAGGTGGTATTTTGTAAATAAACGCTTTTGCTGAAATATTGGCGCAGAGTGACAGAGTTGGACGACGCAAGTGAACGAAAAGAATAATGTTGGCTTATATTTCCACGTTCGCGAGAGCACCGGTGAGTCTTTGTTGTGATGGTTATGGGATAAAGCCAGCTGCGCGACCTGTAGTTCAGTCGAGAAAATTACTGCTATCGAAGAGGTGTATCGATAAGGATCAGCAGTTTGCTGCTTTATTGAAACATTTTGTAGTTTCAGGAGAGCCTGTATCGAAGCTTCTGTGTAATATGTGTTCAAGGAAATAATTGAATTGGTAGAAGAAATATGTAATATTGTTTAGATTTTTAAATGAAGAGCAGACTATAGAGCATCGATGATATGAATGAACATTAATTCAGACAGATTTCAAATACATAATTAATTATTCAAATCGTTACATCCACATATACATTGCTCTAATTTGCGCTTAAAGTCCATAAAATACACGTTTTTAATAAAATGAAATTATCTTTTTTCTCGGTACAAAAACGGACGTTGCACTTTTACAAAGTTCAAAATCAATAATTTGAACCATGACTAAAGTATAAAATTACTCTTTTCAACTGTTAAAATGGCAATGTGAAAAAATGAGCAATTTGTACTTTAATAAAGACGTTACTATTACTATCTACAGATATTTGATTTTTAATTTTTTATTTAGTCTTTATTAAAGTACAATTACCTATTTCGCATACGTTCGCCAAATATCAAAATATTATGATTTTAAACATTATAAAACTACAAATCGCGCTATTTCAACTTCAGGCTCTAGAGCATAGCATTTCTAAATCCCCTCGCCGAATTATAACAATCCAACGTTTCGAAAATTCGAGCAGCTCAAAGGGGTGGTTGCGGCCGCGGTGGAATCGCCGAGCGATGCAACAGCTGCCGCCACCGCAGCCCGACCCTGACCACCTTTCGCAATTATAATAGGCGACTCGTCGCCGCACATCCGCGCCGTATCTTCGATCATACCGTGAACTCGTCCTCTTTTTTTCTCGCTCGACTATATGCACATTCTTATGCCGATAAAGCGACGATTACTCGTTTGAATTTTAACAAGAGGAAGTAACGCCGACTGTGTCAAGATCGAAAAATCACTTTCACTGCCGTCGCGTCTCCCCAGCGACGACTGTAATAATGAATTGACTAAACAGCACGTTTATAAATTTTTTTTCTCGGAGCCTATCGCAATCTCATCTGAATATAATTACGTCGTATATTACAATGAAATTATCCATGACGAAAAAAACTTTTTTTTTTCTTTGCTCGATGATGACAACGATACCTAATTACATGAATGTGGATGACGATGTGCCGTTGTATCCAGCTTGCTCAATCGCTCTTGTATTTCGTTATAATTACACGCGAGCAGAGCCTATACAATACATATATATATTTCGCAATTATACATGTATGTGAAAATTGTCGTTCTTTGTATAAATTTCCCGCGTTTGTTGAGTCTTCTCGTTCATCCGACGCAGCTGACTTTACACGATTATAACTCGCTTCTTTTTGCTCAATAATAATTGAGTGATGAAACGTTTTCTACTTTTTTACAATCGCGTTGAATATGGGTCGATCGTTTTTTTTCCCTCCTAATGACATCAACTATTACATTCGAATACACACAAACGATTCTATCCCCGCCTATCCATACCATCAAGCGTTTATTACACTCCACAAAAAAATAGCCTCTCATTATTTCCTGCTCCTCCACCGCAGATTATAAAAAAAAAAAAAGAAAAAAAAACGATCTTCGCATACTCGGTGTCGAAGCTCCTTAATCCCCTGACTAACTAACTAGCCTCGACTGCTGCATTCGAGGCCTCGCAGTCCTCTCTCTCACTACGTCGGCCTTTATACCAGTAAGAGGCAGCTGCAGCAGCTCTAGGCGCGAGAGATATTTCGTAGCAACTCAGTTGCATCACCGACTCCCGGCTCGCTGCATTCGCGTGTGTGTCTGCCGTATACTTGATCGCGATACATGTATTTTTAATCCTTCCTGCTTCCTTGGGAAGAGCGAGAGAGTGAAATTCTGGCTTCTCCTTTTCTCTCCGGCTGCGTGGATAGTCGCTCGATTTTCTGCTTTATTGGATTCGCGCTGCGATTAGTGCGCTGTCTTTTTTTTTCGTCGGTGTATCCACTGTTGCTCGAAGGAATTCTTGTGCTTTTTTGCGGCTGTGCAGTGCCGTTGACTTGATTTTTTGCTCGTCTCGACGATTCTTTTTTCTTGAGATATTCAGTGTTTTGATTGATTGACGAAAGAAGCACAAGAATTTCAATCGAAATAATATGTACGATTAAAATAGCATAAAAATATATACAACTGTCCCGTAGTTGGTGAAAAGAGCATATGAATTCGTGACAAAGAAATAGAGAGAGAGAGAGAGAGAGAAGGAAAAACTGTATTAAATTTTGTAAGAGAAAAAGAGTTGCGTGAAAGTGAAGAAATTACCGGCGTGAATGCGAATGTCCTAACGCAATATCCTATAACCCATGTCCAAGCTCGAGAATGGAGTTTTTCACGGAGCGGTCGAGATCAACTACTGGGTATATCTATACATTGAATAACTCTCCTTTTTTTGACTGTTTAAAAAAAATGATCGAGCGCGATTTGGCTTGTCACAGCAGCGTACAATAATTAAAGTGACTTTTACTTTTGACCCGCGAGCGTAAAAAACGCAGGATTTTTTTCCCTCTACATACTTATGGATATAGTTACATTGCGCATAAACGTTGAAAAAAATATCTGGTGCACATTAATAAAAGCTGTATTCATTAACGTCGTGCTGCAATAATCCGAATTGCAATTAGGTTTGATTGAAAAATCTACGCACTAATGAGTGCAAATTGCCTTATATATCGGCACTAGAATTTATCAATCTCGTGGTATAAAAAATGTCAATTACACTGTACTAAAGCTTCACGTCTAATCCTTGAATTACATTTCTTGAAATGTTTTCTCCGCCGTAAAGGTGACTGGTGAACTTGAAACTTGAACTGAATTTTAATTACGATAATGGAGATTGTTTGCTTCTCTCCACGGAGTGTCAACTTTAACATTAGTCTCTAGTAGTACGAATTAGCATAATTTAGTGTCCCTCGTGATTAACGAATAAAATTCCAGGACACAATTATTTCCGGAAAAACACACATCCCCAGAGATACAACCGATCACCGGTTTTCTTACCCAAGCGCTCAAATTAATTCTCAGCTAGCATTGTCCCCAAAGTAGAAAATTTCCTATTTCCGCTCAAAATTTGTCAAAACTAAGTATTAATAAACATACGTAATTTTAATCCGCACCGCTCAATCATCTAGCACGTAAAAAATCCTCAAAATAAAACCCATCATTTCCAGCAGGAGAAATCTCTCGAGGGCAAGGATGCGCCAGGATCGGTCGACGATCGGTTAAGCAGTTCGGCAACACCAGCGAGCACCGAGAGCAAATCAAGGGAACGTGCCGACAGCGGCTGCTGCGAGGACGTAGGCGCCGTCCAAGCCAACGATATGCCCGAGCCGAAGGAGCTGTTGTCGGCTCAACCCGACGACGAGGAGCTAACCCTCGACCTCGACTTCATCCCCGACGAAGCCCTCGAGTATGCCAGGCGCGAACTCGGCGAGACCGACGAAGTCAAGTGCCAGACTATCCACGAGCTTCGCGAAATGATATACGGTAATTTATTTATACTATATGTACTGTTAATTGGCTGGATTTTTTTCGTGTAATTAACGAGGCATAGAAGTAGAATGTCGGATGAAAAAGGCGGTGAGATTCAGGTAGAGGCTTGTCTCGGTATTTGTAGGAGAAGTATAGGATATATAGGTACACATCGCATATGACTCATTATAGCCACACGCGCAGTCGAGCGAGTTGATTAAAACTCGTAATTTTCGAGCGGAGCCTCATATACCTTCCGTTCGCTTTGTTATGACAAATAAAAGGAGATGATTATCCGGATGAAAAAACCTGATATTTAACCTTGACATAGCTCAGCTGTGCGTAAAAATATAGACACAAGCGTAAAGGCTGGACTTCACTATTCGAATAAATTTGTTGTATTGGTTGATTGAAAATTGCATATTATTTGCGCAAGGAGAAATGAGCTTGTCGGTAAAAAAATTTCTTACTGCGTATTGGAATTATGTAAGAATTGAATAAACACGAGCGACTTTGTATATATATATATGCGCAGTTATTTATTACTCCATCAATTCATGAGCCCGGAGTGTAAATGGTCGTATCGTAAAATTCATGATGCTGTGAGTGATGGCCAAGCTGTGACTGACAGGGATTCAGTCATAACGCGAGAGAATTATTTCCGCTCGGATGGAAATATTATTCGCAGTTGGCAAAGAGCTCGTGCCGTGTAAAGGAGCTTATATTTTAGCACGTTTTTCCGTTGAAGCTTTTGGAGGAAAAATGTATTGTTTTTTTTGTTGGTATATCTGCAGGAGAATTTGCACGTGTTTTGCGTCAAATGATTTTTTTGTTGTGAAATTAGTATCGCTATTTTTTCTGTTTATGATCTGTCCTGTTTTTAAATTACCGTTCCGAAAATTTTCAAAAGTTTCCCTGTCATAATGATAAAGTATGGTGAAGGTCGAAATTAAGATCAGGACAAATAAAAACGGAAACCAAAATTATGACAAAATTCATAGTAACACGAGATAAATATATGATAATATAAAAAAACCAAGGCTATGACAAGACTAAATGGAAGACACCATAAATATAGGATAGATAGATAACTAAAAAAAAGTAGACAAGAACAAGATTAAAATTAATTTCAGACTGATATATCAAGAAAGCATTCGCTAGCTCGTAATCCTGTTTTCTGATTGTTTCATTTTCTGTTTGTATGCCACCCCTCCTTTCACGAAACACCCCTCCTTTCATATGACACCCCTCCTTTGATGTGACACCCCATCCATACTACAGGGGGTATATAAGTTCGCCATTTTTTTCTCACAATCAATCCAAGGTTAACTTTCGAAGAGTGCTGAGCATTCTGAGAAAGCTTCCAAAATGGACTCCTTCAAGCAACTTCTGACCGCCATGGGCGTCCACCACCAAGGCATCGACTTCATTCGTGAACTACCCGTTGAACTATCCCAAATCATTCTCTCCCAATTGGACACCAAATCCTTGCTCAATGCTGCTCAAGTCTCCCGAAAATGGCTGTCCATTTCCAAATCCACGTCCTCCTTGAGACAACGTGTTCGCCGCCACATTCGTCGACAAAACCGAAAACTTGCCCAAGTTCTTCCTCCGCCACCCAGCAAACAATCTACTATCAGAATTCTTTCTAAACCCATGATGTCCATGCCCCAAACTAAACTTCCATATCCTATTAATACTAACAGCTCCAAACCTAAACAATCGAAATCTACGCAGCCTAGAAAAACAATTAGATTATAAGGACAAAATAAAAATTGACGATCAGTGATGTTGGCTATCGCTTGAAATATCAACTATATAGCTCTAAGCATTATTTATTTAATTTGTTAATTTAAATATATTCATATTTCATAAATGTTTCTCCCTAACAATATGCATAAATCTACATATTATGAAATAATATGTGGATTCGCTGGTATAATAGATATACTGAGTATAACATCATGACTCCTCCACTCTAACTAACACCAATCTCTTATTAGTTTTCCTACGTTTGTAAGCAAATTACACTTGCGTTCGTAAGGAAAAAGACGTAAGAAATGACGATCAGGTGACATTGAGTATTGCCTGGAAATATCCGCTGTACATTTCTGAGTATTATTTATTTAATTGCACAATTTGAATATACTACCCATTGACAACACTCTTAATAAGGGTATATAAATATATATTCCCGTTCCAGATATATGATTCCACATTTCATTTAGTTCTGCTAATTAGATTCCCAAAATCAATTTTTATGTTTGATACTTTGTAATGGAAGGTATGACTAAGTCTAATTGCAGGCAATTTAACGTTGATGTAATGGTCATCTGAAACTAAGTATCATGCTTTGCTAAGAACAGCTGAGTATCGATGAGGCGGCGAAAAATGAAACATAAATAATAGGATGCGTTTTACGATTTTCTTCTCAGCGTTTCAGAGAGACAAACAGTCGTGAATCAAAGCGTTTTTTTAAAAGAATATTATTCAGATAAAGTTATGACTACCTAGTAAAATGTAAATTATGCTCTTTTCTTAATCAATGACGCAATAGTTATCATACTTTCTGACTCGAAAATGCCCCTGATAACGCGAAATACACTGTGCTTGTCAAAATCGCATATATTTCAACATGAGCTGAAAATAGCAACCTCTTCTCCCATTACCTACACTCCAGCAATAAAAAACCAACAAACCGAAACATTCTCATTCGGTGGCGCCAAGGGTCATCGGTAAAGTCAATCCTTTCAAACCCGGCAAAATCTCGTTTCCAATATGCATCCTGGTTATCGACACCTATACAAAAAAAGAAACATCCAGATAAACACGTCGCGTCGGTCCAAGGACTCTCTCACCACGGTGAACCGGGCGTTCATTTTTTCCTCCAATTTAAACATATCTCTCCCCTTTTCTGACGTCGAATGGAAAATTGCAGCCGACGCTTTTCGGGGACAAGAACGACGGCTATTCATTTCGCTCGAGACGCAATCCTTTTTCGAGACGGGCAAGGACATTGACATTTCGCTCCCCGTCGAGAGACTCTCAGCCTAGAAAACCACTTGTTTCGCAATCCGAGCTTGACTCGTTTAGCCGCGACTGATTCTGCCTTGCCGTTCAGGAGCCAATTGAATCGTGTCGCTCGAGTGACGTATACGAGCTTTCGCAAAAAATTGACGGCTTTGTTTTCGATGGAGCTTGCTTTTTTCGTCGTAAATTTTTAACGAAGCAAAAAATAACACTCGAACGAGTCCTTGAAAGCTTTGACATCGCGAGTCTTCAATGATTCAATAAGCCCCCGGGTTTTCGATAAATGCATATCTGTATATTATAATTTGTGTACACTTATAAAAAAAGCTCGATGATACAGCTATAAAATTGATTCTTTCATTCCAGAGCGAGGAGAATGCATGCCGCATCGAATGGACGACGATTTCCTTCTGCGATTCCTTCGTGCTCGTAATTTCAATGTCAATCGCGCCCATCGATTGGTAAGTTATGCCACTTTACGTAAAAAAAAAAAATTTAATCGTATACCTCTCGTCATCACTGTAAGCAAAAGTATATGTACCTCAAAGAAAAACCTGCCGATCACCCGCTTATAAATCAGAGTCACGCGCGCGTTTAAAACTATATAACGCCGCGCGAATGCAGTAAAGCGTGCGCATAAGAAAAATCCGCCGTTGCGGCATCGTGTCAAGGTGAGCACCGATCGTTCCACCGCGCGGCTGACTAACCGCGACGAGAATTGGTTATATGTATATACATCTATAGTATGGCTCTCTCTCTCTCTCTCTCTCTCTCTCTCTCTATATATATATATATATATATATATATATATATATATGTATATATATATATATATATGATCGTGTGCGTATGTAATCGGATATAGCGATCGTGATTGTGATGCTCCGGTAATGGCATACTGAGTATATATATGCTCTTTTCTGCTGATGCGGTACACATGAGAAATGAATGATTATAAGAGCGTATGTATAGTGCTGCGTGATTATTGAAAGGTGCGCGGAGTGGAACTCGTGTTTTATTGAAAAATAAAATTCACATGTACGCTGCAAAATTTTACAATTTTTCCTCTAGAAGCTCAAGCGATTTCCGCTCGATCATTAATTCAGCCTGAAAAATTGCCCAATTTCGTCGTCGCAAAAAAAAATCTCGTCAAACTTACCATTACTCACTTTTCAATTTGGCGTATATGCATATATGACACAGCGATCGGTTCGCGGTTATTGTACGTACAACGTGAAAACGGCGAGCGTTGATCCCGAATATGATTCGTCTATCGATGATTTCGATATCTATATATATGTGTGGTGTGTGTGTGAGTGTGTGCGGTGGTCGTCGCGCTTCATCGGAATTAATTAGAATCGTCCGGTGCATCGCGTTTTATCTTCCATTTTCTCGGTGTGGACTGTTGCGTGTCGATCCAATTGGCTGTTATAGCGATTTTCTGCTTGGTATTCGTTTCGTTTTTTGATTAAAAATATGTATAGAGTATCGCTCGAAATTTTAGCTTGCGTTTTAGTTCACATTTTTTGCTTATGATATACACCATCAAAAGTCAGATTGATGATTGTTATTATTGTTTGTGATATACCGCGTGACATAGTTTTGATGATTTATTTTATACTGAAAACTTTTATTTTATTACATATTGATAATATATTTATTATTTTTCGTAATCTAAAATATTTTTGAGATTGGGTAGCTAGAACTTCTGAACCAATCAATGACGTAGCTTTATCATTCAGTCAATTAGTAGTCGAGGGCTGAATTAGGCCGGAAGTGAAATTGTAGCGCGAGGATTAAGCAGGTTTTCCATAAATTAATAATTCAAGCAATTTGGGGTTTTATAAGAGACCTTCATTACTTAGGGACTATACCTGATGAGTTATATATACGAGAGCCAGGATCGTCGTGCAATGCATGTCGGTTTAATGGAATTCGAGTTGCTTTATGAGATAGACGCTAGTATAGATGACCGAATTTCGAAATACACGACCGGTCGAGCTGCTGATCGCGAATTAACGAGCAGACGTCGCATATTATAACAATGTTGCCGATGAAGAAATGAATAATAACAGTAACTTCGATGATTATAGATTATGCATCATTTTGATAGAAGCGAGATTCGCGAGGAATTTCCCGACGAACGCGACGGTATCAGGAAATATATGAACGCGTTCGCGATTAGACAGCGGCGACAGGTGCGCCTTGCGTCACGTTATGACAGCGGCTATTAAAGGCAATTAGCGGTTAGAGGATATGTCGTCGTTGATGTAAATACGCATCTCTCGATGCGAAGAGTTTTTTTAATCAATTACACGCCGGTTGCTTTATGAAATTTCGCAAAATCTCAGGGGAAAAGTTAACATTTTCACCTTTCCCGTATGCACCACAGCTTCGAAGAACGGTCCATCATCGTAATCACTCGGAACTTGATAAAAGTCATATGTTTGATAAATCGCAGAGTCTCGCGTTGCTTATTCGGGAAGCTGGTACAGCGTGAAACGATCGGCTGATCCGATAATTTATTCGAGGAGAAAGAGCGGAGGGAAAGAGATGTGTCTAAAGGGCTGCGACCTACTTCCAGACTATACTCGGAGCGGCGTGTATATACAGCGGTTTGGCCGCATGTGTGCAGAGAGAGTCTATGCAAATGGGCAGTAGTAACGCTTGCATTTTTTGCGTGTCTAGATCAACGTCACTGTTTTTTATGGATCAATTTCGGACGTTGCTTTGGTTTACGATGATGTGGCCTCGTTACTCGCTCGATGTAATTTTGGATATTTCGTATACAGAAGAGCTGAACTCAGGGGGATGGAGATATATCTCCTCTTAAAGCCGAGCTTTCGGTATATAGTCCGGTTGAAGTGAAGCGTATGTCGGTACTTTCTCCCCTTTCGATCTGATTTTCGAGAGAGATTTATGTCTCAGTGGCCGCATAAAATGCTCTGGGTATTCTCGTTGGATGGATTCTCGAGGACGTAATTAGTGATTTTACGTTCTCTATTTTTGCGGAAATACGATGGTTTTTATAACGGTGAAATAGGCTTTTGCTGTAAAGAATTAAAGAACAGAGTTAGGACAGGGGAACGCGAGGGGTTTCAATTATTTTGAAACGGAAGGAACAACCCACGCGAGATGTTTTATGTTTAAGGGCGAATATAAGAACGTCGGTTGAAAAATTCACGAGGCTTTTTTTATGCAGGATATCAAGCCTCACCCCTTAAAAATTTCCGAGTCTGTATGTTCCACGAGAAAAGATCTACATTCGCTGAATGTTTCACACGGGTGGCCCTTAAATAAACAAGGCAAGATATACAGGGGTTAAAGAGTTGACCTTTCACTCCCGGCTCCATAAATTTCCGATAACGCGAACGAAGGAAAGAAAGTGAAAACATGATCAATTTACAGATCGTGCGCTACTACACCTTCAAAGAAGAGCACCCGGAAATTCACCAGGATGTCAACCCCGTGGAGATGAGGCACATCGGCGACGATGACATAATGACGGTGCCGGCTTACCGGACACCTTGCGGCCGTCGCATGATGATCTATCGGATGGGAAATTGGGATCCTCGCAAGTACTCCGTTGAGGAAATTTTCAAGGCGACGGTCATCATACTCGAGTTGGGCCTTTTGGAACCTCGGGCCCAAATACTCGGTGGCATCGTCATTTTTGACCTCGAGGGAATCACCATGACCCATGCCTGGACGATAACACCCCAGGTAAAGATTACGTTTGGATATATAAAATACTGTTAGAAGTCGAAGCAGTATCAAAATTTGATATAATACTATCAAAATTTGATCTTATAATAGTATAAAAATTGCCTATAATATCGTCAAAATTTGATCTTGGAATACAATCGAATCGAACTAGGTGGCAAGTATGGTGTTATCCCTGATGGTGGCAGCCTTCCCGATGACAACCCACGCGATCCACATCCTGCACCAATCGTGGATCTTCGACACGATGTTCGCGGTGTTCAAGCCGCTGATCGACGCCAAGATGAACGCCAAGATCTTCTTCCACGGCTCGGACATGGAGAGCCTTCACAGGCACGTACCACCCGAGTACCTGCCCAAGAAGTACGGCGGCACGCGCGAGGAGCTTCCCTACTACAGGTGGATCGACTCGCTTGGCAAGGATCCCCGTGTCGTCAAGGAGATGAAGGGTCTCGGCTACGTCATTCCCGATGAGATCTGCAAGAACGACAAGGACGACTGATGATCCAACGGAGCCACCCTCCTTCTATATAGTTTGCCGATTGTCTCTCACTGTTTTACTTCCTTATCTCGTCTCGTTGTCTACTCGTGCGCGGGATGATGCTGAGCTTTCTGTCTGATAAGTGGACGCGTTTCTTTTTTCTTTCTGATGTTCTGTTGGGAGGGCTGGAAATTGAAATCCGAGTGGGCTGATTGTTCGCAGCGAATTATGCTCGGAGACTCGAGACGGTCTTGCTGTATACAGTCAGCCTGAAACAATCGGATTGTAACGAAATTACGACGATGTTGATATACACTCTGTGTCGATTTTCATTATGTTTGATCAAGTTTTTCTCTCTCTTCGTTTTCACCTGTAATCCTTAGCTTTTCTCTCGTCGGGAGTGTGATATACCGAAATGTTTAGTAATTTTATTTAGATTTTAAAATTCGATCGTGTTCATCTTGTAATATGATGCTAATTTTAGAATGCTACTATGCCGTTTTGTATATTATACTCTTCTAACCCGGATGAACACCCTATAGTGTAATTGAGATAAACCACTAATCATATGCGCGAGTAAATAATATACATAAATACACGTTTGTATTTTCAACTTTACTGTAGAGCAGCATTTGATAAATAGCCTTGTGAACATATAGAAATTTAAGCGATTCAATATATGATGTGACGGAACTAAAATTTGCATATTTTTATATATAACGATATATCGATCAGCTATTTTGATAGAATCATGTACTAATTATACATTGTTATTGTTATACTAATAAGCTCAAGTTTTGATACGCATATACATTTGAAATTCTAGTCCAAAGCTCACAGAAATTGTACAACTAACATGTATATTTCAAGGGTTATTCGAAACATACTAAATTACGCC
Organism: Muscidifurax raptorellus; assembly: GCA_020010945.3. NCBI lineage: Eukaryota > Metazoa > Arthropoda > Insecta > Hymenoptera > Pteromalidae > Muscidifurax > Muscidifurax raptorellus. The sequence continues at coordinate 36,437,372 of CM052080.1, read as the reverse complement.
TAACGAATAATAACGCGACATTTTTTCATAATAAATAAATCACACATAACTACATCTACATTAGCTTTAGACTACTGGAAGATATATGTTTTTAATAATTTTGTATATCCAGAAAAATAAACGACAAAATTTTTAAAACAACTGCAACTTGCGTTATTTCACTCCAACAATCGCAGAAAATAATCGAGAGCTACGGAATGATATTGTTTCATTCCTCCATTTGCTCAATAGGTCATTAGTTTTTAGTGCCTCTCTCTACAACATGAAAAACCTAATATACCTGATAGCATGCGTTTGATTTACGCTCTTTCTCTCTCTAAGCCCCGGGAATCAATAAAATACACCGCAGTGTGTTATACGCATCTAAAATTGACTATTTCATCTAAAATTAGGGTGCGTCTAGTGACCTTCTACCCCTCGTCGCGGCTGACTGAATAATCAAGTAAAAGAACTCTCGCCTATATATATGGAATCAGATTTCCCGAGCAAATATTAATATATTTTCATCGATCTTATTCAACCTCTCTAAAAATAAAGCACACAATAATGATGCAACAAAATTCTCTCAAAATATTATTATTATTATTATTACAATGTAAACGCAACAACTCACTGCAACATCTCTCCAAGCGCAGACACACACACATAGATATATATATACCCAGAATTGCGACAGTCACGCACAAGCAAGTCATTCTCTCCTCTTATTCCACAGACTCTCTCGTCGCCTAGACACGAAGCAATTTATCGCGGCCGATAATTGACTATCGGAAAACGTTCCGTCACCGATCGTCGAAACGGACACACACATAGACACACGCACACGTGGAAATTTGCATTGAAAGTGTATCGCCCTCTTTTTCCATCAGGTCCAATTTTCGTCGGTGAGTCGATTGTTTCGGCAATTTTCAGAGGATACGAAATCTACGATCGAGATCTTCGATAATAAAGGGCTGCTGTACTATTTTTATACATACGTTTTATCGAGGCTGTAACTCTTTCCAAGTACATAAATTACGCTCATCGAAGCATAAGTCAAGCCCTCGACGTGTGCATATCGACGATGTTGCTCTTTGTTGCTGTTTATGCAATGTACGGTAGATTTTAGTAATTTGTTTATCAACCTTTGCTGTATGATAAATTAAAAATATCTGGCTGATGGATATAAAATTACTTCGGTTTACTGCGGTAGCCGGAAACCCATAAATAACCATATATATATATATATATACTGCAACCCTCCCCTAAATAGTTACTTTTTCAGCAAGAAACTCGATATACTTCCTTTATCTCCCTTGTTTTCCCAGCATTTTTCTCTCCTTCCCGAAAGCTTGTTTCGCGGAATTTTATCGGTTTCCCCGTGTGCTGAAAGGCTTTTTTTTATATATCAAAAAGGTGATAGAATGTCAGGAACGAGTTTATTCCTCAGCATAAAAACTACATATCCGCGCAAGATTCTAATCAAGACTCAATGAAACTCGAATAGCACCAGAAGCTTACATAGATCAAAGGAGCCGACGTTTTTTACACAATGAGATTTCGAAAATGTTACATAATACACTAGACCAAAACACATTTTTTCTGCACTCTCTCGAGAGAAGAAGTCTTTCTCTTCAAATAACACGGCGGCACTTCAAAGCGCCGTAACATTTTTCACCCCCACCCCAATGAAGGAAACTCAAGAGGAGAGCAATTAGTCAGCCGCGCGTTTAAAGCGTATATAGTCGGGGGTTATTTCTTTCTGTAAACAAGCCGATGGCGAAACTGTTCTTTCCCTCTGTACACTCGATCGATCGACACGCGCGTACGCGATTCTCATCAAAACTCGGCGACATCGAGAAAAAAAGTCAAGTTTGTACACTGATAATCCGACATATGGTGCTTTTGCGGGAAACGCGAGGGAGATACGCGATTTTTTTTATCTTTAAGTGTGTACGTTGTCTAAGGGTTTGGAATATTTACTATATACAGATGAAAAAATATATAACGTAAAAAAATTACAGCTGATCATCCGGAGCCATCGTCACCTACAATAAATAAGTGCAAAATAAAACTCGAGGGCATACAACGGGCGAAGCTCGCGCGCGAAGTAGCGCGGATCCTCGCACGGTCAGGCTAAAGAGTCAAAAGCCCGGGATGTAAAAAATTTTTTTTTCAAAAAATTTATCGATTTTTCCCTTAATTAATTCTTTTCCTCAATCGAGCTCGAAGATGATCGTATCGATCGAGAACACTCTCCGCACAAACTATAGCCAGTCCTTTCAAAAACTAATCCTACACCGATAATGTACGATAAGAAAAAACTCCAAAAAAAATACTAAAAACCCCTTAAGGAAGCATCAGCAGCAGGACTCCACGTCTCAAAGCCTGCGCGCGCAGTTCGGTACATCCACGCACAGGAGGGGGGGTCTAGCGCGTCTATCGACCGACGATGTAGGAAGTCATCGCGCAGGTCCGCAGCAGCGCTCGCCGCTCAGAGAACAGTTACCCGGCCAGTCCCCCGCGCGCGGGCGGTGTGCTTGCTTCGTGTATTTTTCTCTCTTTTCTTAATCCAGTCTCTCGTCCCTCAGCCACACACACACACATATACAGCGAATCCTCCTCCACACGTGCTCGCATACATCCAGTGTCTCCGAATCAAGGATGAAAGCTCCGATAGCCGAGTGACCCGCAGCCCGAGAAGAAAAAAAGAAGAAGCCACGATGCGGAGGAGGAGTAGCCCCTGGCGAACGTAGTATACACCCACACGGACAGCTGCACACATCGGCATCAAGATGTCCCACCGGGGCGAGACATCGAACGAGGAGTCGTACCTGAACAGCGGACGTCCCTCGAACCTCCTGAAGACGAGCTTTTCGAGCAGCAAGCTCGAGCGTCTCTACCGCTCGTCGTCGCTGCAGCAGCGCCGAGGTGGCCTCCAGTGTTTCCTCATCTCCGCGGTGCTCTACGACTTCTACAGTCTCGCGCTGCCGGACGCCGAGCTGCCCGCGCGCGGTTTAACGGCCGTCTTCCTCGGGCTGAATCTCGGCTTGTTGGCCTGGGCGGAAAGGGGGACAAGGGCGAGGGACGCGCTTTGGTCGGTGGTACCACACGTGGCCTGGCAGATATCCATAGCGCAGCTACTCGCCCAGCTGTTCCTCAAGTCCGCCGAGGTCACACCCCGAGACAGTCTTGGTTGGCTGCTGTTGCTGCTTTATCTGCATTTTGCCACTTTGCCGCTGAGGTTCTCACTGTGCGCGCTTCTGGCCGTTGGTACCGCGGCTACTTACATGGTCTCGGTTTACGGACTGTCCAAGGCTCCGGTACCGCTCGAGGTTCTTGTGAGTATTTTATCAGCAAATTTCATCGCGATTTCAGAACAGGGGCTTTTTCGAGCAGAAGCGAGTCCGTAATTCTGATCTAATTTCGATTCGAAGTTAAGTTTGTACACTTGCGAGAGTTTACGTGCGAAGAACACACTAGCGCGCCTTGCAATCGAGAGCACAGAGAGTCGTTTCAAACTAAGCGCAAACAAATTTCAAGTCGTCGGCACGTGCTGCTCGGCTGTGTATATAAAAGTCCAGTCGACGCGGTTAAAATACGGAAAAAGAGGCTGCCCACGTGCTCTGGCGTTTCGAATTCGATCTTTTGAGCTGTCGCTTCGGGTTTTGCATCGTTGAAGTAGCAGCTTCTCCGACGAGATCCGCCGATGCGCAGACCTGTGGCTTTTATTTATATACCCGCGATTGGAATCGATTAATTCAAAAGTTCGGTACGACCGACATTGTTACTAATGAGCTTTAGACTCTCTGTCTCCATTAACGTTTAACTTTTTAATAAGAGCTTTTTACAAAGACTGTATACAGGAGCTAGAGTCGGCCGGTGTTTTGGAACAATCGATTCGAAAGTCATTTTTTTACGACTGACCCAGTTCCTTGTACTCTCTCTCTCTCTCTTTCGTGTCACACTTTGATAATGTTCATCTTGCCAGTGTGTGCAAACACGCTATATTTTTCATGCGGCGATAAAAATTATGTATATATATACCCACACGCCTATATATCGGGAACTAAACTTTTCTATTTCGCGCTGTGAAATTTTAATCCCTCCCCACCTCCTCTCAATGACACACTTTTTTCGAGTACTACCTACGAGAAATTCCTTTCTCCGCGCTCGCGGGGAAATATTTTTAGACTTTCAAATATCTCATTTAATTTTCAAATTTCCCGCGCAGAGAGAGAGAGAGAGAGAGAGAGAGAGCTTTATACGCGTATGTATATATCTGTGTGTGTGACCGATAAAAGCTTTAAAGTTTGATTGCGAATTGTTTGTGAATGAAAAGAGGGTTTGAGAGAAGAAGTTTATTCGCAACGATTCTCCCTTTGAAAAAAAGAAGGCATATTCGAAAATTCAAAAATGCGCCTCTCGCAAAAGATAACGACTATCTATCTCTCGATGACACGGGTGACGTCATGCCTCCGGCTCTTGTATTTTTACCCCGTCGGCTCTAATTATACCGCGACAAATACGTAATTATAAACCCACGCTGCAGCTCACTCTCGAAAAGAGAGAGAGAGAGAAAAAACTTGTTCCCGCACACAACAATCGCACGCGCCGATCGATATACTCCCGTGAGAGCTTGCGCGACGACAAAAAAAGCTCGAGATAAGCTTCCGGCGCGCGATAAGGCGGTGATAAGGGGATATTGCGGAGAGAGAGAGAGAGAGAGAGAAAGCGCACTTAATTATGCAAGCGATCTCGCGCTAATTGTTCGATAGACGCACTTCTCGGCGAGGGGGTCCCGCAATTATCCGCACTCGATGTTGCAGTGCCGCCGGCCGCCCGGAGAACGACCTACATACGCGAATTCAGCGATTAATTTTACGAGCGAAGCTTTTTCTTTTGTAATTAAATTTCTTCTCTCGGTCCCGACGTACACGCGCGCGGCAATTTTGTTTGCCTTGTTGAAATTGAATTTTCCTTTTTCAAAACTTGATAATACAATCGTAAGCTCTGAATATATTCGCTAATTTGCCTCCCTCCGTCAATTCGATCTAATCAGCCTGTCCATCTGAGCGAATCCCTCTCGAAAAATTACAGATCCTGACGGTAACGCTGTCGCTATGCGCCGCGGCATTAGGCGCCTCGAGCTACTCCCTGGCCGAGTTCCAGCAGCGACGAGCTTTCCTCGAGACGAAGCAGAGCCTCGAGGTACAGCTGATAATCGAGGAACAGTCGGCCGAACAGGAGCGACTACTCCTCAGCGTATTACCCGAACACGTGGCTGTGAAGATGCGACAGGATCTCGGAGCTTCGCTCGATACGCAGTTCAAGAAGATCTACATGTCGAGGCACGAAAACGTGTCGATACTCTACGCGGATATCGTCGGATTCACCGCTATATCGTCGACCTACTCGGCCAGTGATCTCGTCAAGATACTCAACGAGCTTTTCGCCAGGTTCGACCAGCTTAGCGAGAGGTGAGCTTTTTTTAATTCGATTTCAAAGTTTATTCTGTAATCAATCTTGTTATGATGGATTCCAAGTCGTTACGCTCGAGTTAATCTTTACGAGGGGTAGATATACGCGAGTAGAGCTTTCGGTTTGAAAGAAATTCGATAGTGCGTATATACGTGCCTTTTTTAGAATAGAAAAACACGGGTAAAGGACGTGTGTCCTTAGAATCGAAAACCTCCGTTGTTTGAAGAGCGTTTGCAAATGTCACCTAATTCCCGAGCGCTTATATTTTCCCGTCGAGAAAAAGATAAAGACGAACGAACCTCGCGGATACTTATACCAGACCTCCGTTTTGTGCTTCGTCGGCGATTCTCTTTCACTACCAATATGTGTATAGAGCCGAGAGTTCCACAAAGGTGTCGTTACTTCGTATTTTCCTGAAAATTAATTAACGCGAACACGATTGAATATATCTACGTGACCAACAGCGCGCGGCTATTTACAATCGACCGCAAACATCCGCTGGAAGTTCAGAGCCTCCGCAGACTATATAACACACACACACACACACACACACACGCGCGCGCGACTGAAGACTAAAAGAGAGATGATAGTCTCTTCGGGTCTACACAATATATACAGTCTACCGGCGCGCTTATATGACGCATGAAATGCGCGGCTAACGATCGATGAACCGGTGGTCGTCGTTGCACATCGTCGCCGCGAATAATAAAGACCGGAGAGCGGAAGAGAGAGGCGAAAAATAGATCTCGACGGCTTTACTCAATGGCCGAGCTCTCAATGATACTCGTACACGAGTATACATCCGCGCTAATCAATTCGCGCAAGAGTATATATTTTTAGATGCGTGTCCTGTTATTTCGCGGTGATTGAGCTTTTTTTATTTACACAGTGTATCGTCGCAGCTTTTTTCCGGCTTTCATCGATTTTAATTATTTTCGGTGCAGACAGCCCTTATACGTGTGCACAAAGTAATTAAATTGAAAAATGGATACAATACACATCGAGTGGCCGACAAAAATAGCCGGTGAAAAGGAAATAAAGCCGGCGAAGCTCAGCCACTAATCAAAACGGAAAAAGCTTCCACAGAGACAGAGAGAAGAAATTTGTCCCATTCACCGGGGCATTTCAAAGAGCGAATCACGCGCGGAAATAAAAGAGGCCCATCCGCGCGCTCTTCCGCTTCGGAGTACAATCATAAAAAAAAAGCTCGTCGCGTAATATCAAGTTTCTTTGCCGTCCCCCTACGCATCGATCGATACACTCTCAGAGACGCGGTACGCATGAGAAGCAGAGGTAAGGGGGAAAAGCACACCCTAACAAGTGCTGTGACCAATGGCCCTAGACCAGGACTATGGCACGTTTACCGATGGCCGGGAAACTTTTCAGAAGCGTCGTTTGTCATCCCCCGCCGCTGTGCGTGCGATTCTTTCAGGACGAGTGATAAATTAAGTCGAGTATTTTCTTTTTTTTTTTATATTGATATTAAGTTTTTCCGCGCCGGAAGAGACGCGTGAACGCGGAAAATCATTGCGTTTGGTGGAATTTATGTTTGCGCTTTGCGGGTTTGCATACCACTGCGGTTCCAAGGTGTAATACAGTCAGCCGCTGCTGCTGCTGCGGAGGAAAGTTGTTATCGGTTGTGCTCAGAGTTTTTTTAGAGTACGCAATAACGCTTGGCGATTATATCGAATATCGTCAGAATTTGGTAATATAGTAAATAAAACACGACGTCACCGTTATTGACGAAATTCATCGTTTCCGTTGTGATTACGAAGCATGATTGTGACGAAGGAATGTATATTATAGGTGATACGCCGCTGCGATAATTAGGAAATACGAGAGCGCGTGTACGTCACTTAGCCGACGAGACATGATATCAAATTAGTCGTGATCCCGGGGCCGGGAGGCACATTGAAAATGACAGTATCTCACGAGATACACTTGTCGTTGGCGGCTCGTCGCCCAGTTAATGTAGACGTTGAATATTAGATGCTATATATATATAGGTGTATGGCTGGAATCGAGAGATAACGGAATCTATAATACGATGCGCTGCGATCAAGCTGATATCGTTGCTTTTATACGCGACACACGCGCCAGCGTCGCGTAATTAACGGAAGAAATTGATCGAACCCACGGATAAAGGAAATCGATGTGCCCGTTTATAAAAATTTTACGTTGCGTGCTTTCGATCGTTATGTTTAGTTTTATCATTGTGTCTTTTTCTTGAATTTATATACAGTTGTATCAATGTATCAAATAATCCAGGATATATACCCTCTGATTCGACAACTAATGTATGAAAGCCTGACACTGGACACGAGGTTCGACATGCGCGTTTCTTCCTTTATAGGAAAATAATATTTGACTTGAATTATTGATGCTCTTTTAATTTTCATACGGACAACCGTGTGCACATTTTAGCGATGATGATAGCAATCACATGACCTGAGATGAATTAAACCTCAAATATATTGTTCCACTATAATTTTTGGTCAAACTTTGATAATTAAATCACTCGTACTTGTTCGTTTTTCTCGAAACATACCGCATTAAAGTTAATACAAAAATGTTCACCTGAAATTACAGGTACGAGCAGCTGCGCATAAAGATCCTGGGCGATTGTTACTACTGCATAAGCGGAGCACCAAAGGAACGTCCGGATCACGCGGTGCTCTGTATCCACATGGGCCTGTCTATGGTCGAGGCTATCAAGTACGTCCAGCAGACGACTAATAGTCCGGTCGACATGCGCGTCGGTATACACACCGGCGCCGTCCTTGCAGGTGTACTCGGACAGCGACAGTGGCAGTTTGACGTCTACAGCAAGGATGTCGAGCTGGCTAATAAGATGGAGAGCAGTGGTAGAGCTGGGTGAGTTGGACGAGATATTCGTTTATTCAAATTGGAAAGAATGTTTGAATATCATCGATTTACTTTCTTATGGTATATATCAAATTTTGATCTTACGCCATTTTTATCAAATTTTGATATTACAATGTCAAATCTTGATCTTACAGTATAGAAAACACTCTTTACTTTCGTAAAAATGAAGAATAACAAATTCCAGGGATAGCTGACGACTCTTCGAGTTTCTCGAAAATTAGTCTTCGCGCACGAGCAATTTTATATGCAAAAAATGTCTGCGCTTGCAAACTTTATAAAACTCAATCTATACACGAGTTTTTCTCTCAAACTCGCTGAAAGGCCTTCAAACTCCTCGCTCGCAATAATTAAGAAATAAAACCCGAGCGAAGCACTGGCTATACCCCCAACATCGGCAGTATGAATGAACACAACGAGCCGGAAAAAGCCCTTATCATCACGAGCGAAAATTATACGATCCATCCAATATCACTCGACCTCAACCGTCGCCCCTCGACCACGCGGTTCCCCTCAATTTACCCACAGCATCCCACCGACAAAGTAAACAAAACTGGCCGAGAGAGAGAGAGAGAGAATCGGACTCTCGAGCGCGTATATATCACGCGACAAAACGACGAGGAACAACGCGATATACGTGTCATCACGGGAGGAGGGCAGCGGCACAAGTGGCCGGGAGATAAGGCAGTGCGCGCGGTCGCCGTGGACAAGTGGACGGTAGCTGCTGAACTCGAGGGTTATATCTATATATTTAGGTGCCACTGGTCTTCCTCTTTATTTTTCGGGAATTTCTCGGGCTGCTCTCTGGTATTCCGTCGTTTATACTCTGCTCTCTTCGTATTTTGTTTAAAAATTGTGGTTTTACGTTTTTAATCTACGTTGCGTATAGTCTCTGCGAAATTATTATTTTTCGTTTTCCGGGATTGGGTTGCTACGATACGAGGTAGAGCTACGCGACTACGTGTGTATTATATAAGCCACTCGACTTGCAAAGTTGTAATTTAAAATTATAATAAACGCATTTCGCGCGGAATATTAAATCTCCGCGCGCCCGAAGGTGTGTACGCAACGAACTGGAGAGAGACGCGAGTTGATGCTTTTATAAATAAGTAGCTATAAACTCATCATGAATTTCCATCGCGTATATATGTATATACATAGAAGCCGTTAATCCGTTGATTCTTTTGTCGTTGATTTTTGGCGGTTCCGCCGATGCGGAAACGATTTGTTTCACGTTATTGTCATACACTACACGAACCGATCGATATACACACTCTCGTATAAGCTTTTATCAAGCCAAGTACTGTTTGCCCTTTTTTTCACACGGGGCGTGTATTTTTTTTCACGCTTTTTTGCGCCTGTTAATTTCTATGCATATAATGACTTTTCTTTTACACACAAAGCTTATGCGCGTATAGCGTTTACTTTGGACGAGAGAATAAAATAGATCTCACTGTGTCTCTTCTTGGTTTGCTGGAAAAATTCGAGCTGAGAGGCAAAGTGCATATTACGGGAAAAGTAGATAACCCCTGGGGGTGACTGAGTGGATTTCACACCGTCACGCTCGGGAATTTTCACGAGGGAGAGAGAGAGAGAGAGAGAGAGAGAGAGAGAGAGAGAGAGAGAGAGAGAGAGAGAGAGAGGAAGAAAAGCGACTGGTCGACTAAACGACGTTAAAAGTCGGCCTCGCGGCAAGCTGCCAAATCTCCAGGCGCTTTTTATATATATTTCAACTGGAAAAACTTGTTCGTTACGTTGAATTTTATTTCTGAAAACTGTATGTAATAACGTATATCACACAGTTCAATTTCACGATTTTTATATATATATATATATATATATATATATATATATATCTTGATAATAGTAATAATAATAATCACAATAGTACGAAGAAAGACGAATGAAGAAGGGAATCGACTATAACCTGCACTTGGTGTCGCGGCGAAATTGCCTGATTTATATATACGCCTCTGCGCAAAAGTTTCGCGATGGCCCTTATTTATCGCTGTAGTTCTCTTCGTCGCCGATTGTTATATGCATACGGCGTCTATGTCGACGACGTCGTTACACACACACACACGGAGGGTTATAAGCTCGGGATATTAAAAGAAGCTATAAATGGGCTTTATTGTAACTGGACAATACGCGGCATTGTTTACGTCGATCATTCGTATATAAATAGCTGCTCCGAAGGAGAATTATATTCTTAGAAGACTAATAACAATGTTCCTCTCGTACCAAAAAAAGCCTCCACCCCATCATTAATTTCTCGCTTCACATCTGGGTTATCCGCCCCTTTTTACTCCCATAAACATTGCAATCGCGGCAATGAAATTTTCCCAAACTCGCAATCCATTATCCGCCTCTCTATATACATACAAACTAAAAGGGATTCCGCACACAGGCGAGTTCACATCTCGAACGTGACGCTGAGCTTCCTGAGCGGTGAATTCGAGGTCGAGCCTGCGTATGGCGAGCAAAGGGAGGAGGCGCTGCAGAAAGCTGGCATCACGACGTACTTCATTGTGAAAGCTCTGAAGCCGTTCAAGCCCGCGCTGACCAAGAGCTTGGCGTCGCTGGCCGATGCTGAGTTCTCGCAAAGGGCTATCAATAATAGCGACGCCCAGACCAAGGAGGACTCTGAGGACTTTAGGCAACGACTTCGCAAGGAACTCGATAGCCGAGGTTGGTGCTTGTGTCTGGAGATGTTGGAATAATTAAGGGGACACACCGCCTTTAAAACTCGAAAAAATAAGTTGGATTGATTTGAAATTTGGTATACATACGTAACACAAATGTATCTTTATTTGAGAATTTTTTTGGCCTATTTAGTCCTAATGTACCCTACCGAAAAATCAAACACCGTAAAGCACTGCACGCACGATTCCAGAACGTACGGCCCAATCGGGCTGAACATTTTTTGACATACTCATAAAAGTACTATTTTGGTATGAATGGAGGAAATTTAATTTAAATGAATAGAAAACTTAAAAAAAAACAACTAAAAAATTTAGTTGTTTTAGCTTATTTTTGACTTGTTTTATTTTTAAAAAGTTTTCTTGTCATTGTCCTGGAATCGTGTGTACAGTGCTTTACGGTGTTTGATTTTTCATTAGGGTACATTTGGACTAAATAGGCCAAAGAATTCTCAAATAAAGATACATTTGTGTTACGTATGTACACAAAATTTCAAATCAATCCAGCTTATCTGTGTGAAACTAAAAATAATTATTTTTTCAAATTTTAAAGGTGGTGTGTCCCCTTAAAGTTTTTATAGTTAAGCATTATTAAGACCTATAAGTTGAAATACTATTCTGGGAATAATCAGACAAAGGTTTAAGTTTGTAAAACAATCGTAAATGATATCTTTTTATAAAGCACAATAATTTCATGCACTTAGATTATGTCACAACTCTTCCCTAATTTGTTGTTTACCTGTCTGGATGCCATCCCACCCTTCATACGACACCCCATCATTAATGTGGCACCCCATCCATACTACATGGGGTACATAAGGTCGCCATTTTTTACTCATAATCAATCCAAGGTTAACTTTCGAAGAGTGCTAAGCAATCTGAGAAAGCTGCCACTATGGACTCCTTTAAGCAACTTCTGACCGCCATGGGCGTCCACCACCAAGGCATCGACTTCATTCGTGAACTACCCGTTGAACTATCTCAAATCATTCTCTCCCAACTGGACACCAAATCCTTGCTCAATGCTGCTCAAGTCTCCCGAAAATGGCTATCCATTTCCAAATCCACGTCCTCCTTGAGACAACGTGTTCGCCGCCACATCCGTCGACAAAACCGAAAACTTGCACAAGTTCTTCCTCCACCACCCAGCAAACAATCCACTATCAGAATACTTTCTAAACCCATGCTCTCCATCCCCCAAACTAAACTCCCGTATCCTATTAATGCCAACAGTTCCAAACCTAAATCATCGGCATTGAAACCTACACAACCTAGAAAAACAATTAGAATATAAGGCATAAATTCGCATCAGGTGATGTTGATTATCGCCTGAAATATTAACTATGTAGCTCTAAGCATTATTTATTTAATTCGATAATCTGAATGTGTTCATAAGTGTTTCCTCCTAATCATGTACACATAAATCCAGATATTATGAAATACTATCTGGATTTTACCCTTAAATTTTAATAGTTTAGCATTATTGAGAGACGTAAAACTTAATTGAATATTAAGTTTTTAAAAACAATCCGATATTATGAAATACTATCTTAATTTTAGCTGGTAAATTACTGAAAATAAAACAGTTACGGGAAAGCTAGTTTCATAATCAATACAAACATTTTATTTTCTTGACTGCTACATTACATTGAATAATTTAGCCATTACTTTTAAATTTTAGGAAATGTGGGAAGTGACCGATATTCACTAGTTTTACTGGTAAAAAAATGCACTAAATATACTTATTAAAATCATCCATAATTTATCATTAAAAAATATAATATATATATATATATATATATATATATATATATATATAAATTAAATAGCTTATTCGGTATATGTAAAATTTCCATTAATATTAAATACAAATTCATTTAGGATCATCTGATTCTATTTCATGTTACGCATTATTTATGTTCCTTTTACTTGCCTGCTCAAGAATCAACTTGGGGATGGAACTGTCAGGATCATGAGAATATTTACAATTTTTATTGCGATTAAAGGGGAGACCTTAAGGTGAAATTTCTGCACATAAAGTAATGTTGGCAAACATGGAATATGTTGGTTTAAGGGGACACACCACCTTTAAAACTCGAAAAAATGATTATTTTTAATTTCACTCAGATAAGTTAGATTGATATTAAATTTTGTATACATACGTAACACAAATGTATCTTTATTTGAGAATTCTTTGGCCTATTTAGTCCTAATGTACCCTAATGAAAAGTCGAACGCCGTAAAGCACTGTCCACACGATTCCAGGACAATGACAAGAAAACTTTTTAAAAATAAAACAAGTCAAAAGATAAGCTAATACAACTAAATTTTTTAGTTGTTTTTTTTAAGTTTTCTATTCATTTAAATTAAATTTCCTCCATTCATACCAAAATAGTACTTTTATGAGTATGTCAAAGAATGTTCAGCCCGATTGGGCCGTACGTCCTGGAATCGTGCGTGCAGTGCTTTACGGTGTTTGATTTTTCGTTAGGGTACGAAATTTTTGACTAAATAGGCCAAAAAAATTCTAAAATAAAGATAAACTTGTGTTACGTATGTATACAAAATTTCAAATCAATCCAACTTATTTTTCCGAGTTTTAAAGGTGGTGTGTCCCTTCAATGGTGGAAAAAAATGTTTGAATATCGGAGGAATCGTGTTACAACGAACAACTTCGTATAGGACTAGAAAAGTTGGAAAGTATAAATGATAAGTGTAGGTCGTCGTAAATAGTAACTCGTGACTAAAGTTTTATCGTTTTTTTTGTTTCGTAACATTAATATAATGCATTATATATGTAACAGTATAGAATTAATGTAGTATATCTACGAACGTTTATTTTTATTCTCGAATTTATCGCCTCAAGCACTGTTCAACCCTGGGATCGTATTCGGTTGTTTCTTATATAAAAGAGAGATTTAAAACACATAAAAAGTCGAACAAGTACAAGAAATTTTTCAATCTAGTTTCATATTTACCATCGGAAAGAGAAGACGCCACTATGGTGGAAAACTTAAAAAGCATTAGCAGAAAAGTAATAAAGAAGAGCTTCATATTGGCGGTGTTTGCTATGCGACTCTTTTGCCGAGACTCGACTGCACCACTTTAATATGTACTATATTAAAGAACATAAAATACTACTTCGACAGACACTATTCTTAACTAATTTTATTACAGTTTATACACTTCTGCGACTTTTTATAACTTATCCAAAAAAAATCAACTTGTTATTATCCTTATAAACATACACGTTCAAACTCACCAAAAAAAAAAAAAAAAAAAAATCAACAGTAGGCGGCGGCGCAGAGCTAAAGGGTCACGCGTCCTGGATAACGCTGGCCTTCAAAGACGCCCAGTTGGAGAAGGGCTTCCACAGCGCCGAAGAGGCCTTCTCCCCTTTATCCCTCTTGGGAGGTCCTCTGGTCATGCTGTGCGCGTCTCCGGTTTGGCGACTACAACCCTGGGGTCCGTTCACCTGGGGCGGCGCCGGTGTCGTCACGCTCTTTGGAATCGTACTTGCAGGGGCCACCTGTCTCGGCAGCGCTGTTCGCGCCCGTTGGCTCAGGCGCACGCTTGCGCTGCTCATGATTTTCTCCATGAGCGTGTTTCTTCTTCTGGATATGGTAAGATATTTTTTTTGGAAAAGGAATTTCAGTTTTTAAGTTTCGGCTAAATATTAGAAGTACATTGTTTACTGTGTGAAAAAATAATAAATTGATTAATGAATTGGAATATTAAATACTTTTTTTAACTTAAACTGTAAGGAAAAAATTAGCTTCTAGCTCATGCTATAGACATGTTAACGATGTATTGGCTAATTTTTCGTTTGGCCAATATTTCCACATTCCAGTAGACAAACAGTCAGGGTTGGCCACCCCTACCTCAACCCCTCAAAACTCATACAAAATCACCTTGCGTCCACAGGGTAACTGCGGCATAATCGACCTGGAACCAGCAACGAATGTCTCGTCAACTTGGTCTTCCCGGTGTCCTTACCCGTCTTACTACTCCTACATCGGTGTCCTGGCCCTCGTGGTGATCTCGATGCCAGCCTACATCTGCTACCTCGGCAAGGCCTTCCTCATGTTCATGCTGGCCGGAGCTCAGTGTACCATAAACGTGATTTTCCTCGGAGCAACCCTAGACCGCGAGGACATGGCCACCACGTCGCCCGGGCAAAGCGTCTTTCCTCTCAAGTACTCGCTCTCGGCGACGCTTCTCACCATCGCAGTCGCCCTCGTCGTCGTTGCTCGATACGTAAGTTACTTCTTTGTGTATTATACGTCGTCGAGTTTTTGATCGTATCATCGGATGACGATTTTGCAATGAATTACCGCGCGGATACGGAGAGGTGGAGGAAGAAAAACGCAACGATAAATATCGAAAACGCGTTACTCGCGCGCGAGCGGATATCGAAGGTAAAAATACACCGGCTATTTACGACTCGCCAGCACTTTTAATATACTTCGTGCCATACGCGTCTGGCCGTTTACCTTCAACTCGAAATTTTTATTTCTCTCTCGCTCTCTTCTCGTTCCATTATATATATACTCGTCGATTTTACGCGGTAATGAACTTCGACGCACCGGTGTGTGATCGACAACAATGTAACGCTCGAATTTACCTTATGCATATATATACTGACCTACTTAATTACGTAATATGCGCGAGGCGAGAGCAACAAGTAGCGTATACAGACGTATTTGTCTCGGTGAAAAGGGAAAAATAATTATAAGAGTAATCGAACGATGGCGAAGCTTCGATAACGCGATAAGCCGCAAGAGCGAAGGAAAGAATCGAGCTGCTCTCGACTCGACCCGATTCCGAATGTGACCGAGGCAGAGAGAGAGAGAGAGAGAGAGAGAGGATTCGCGAGATTGGGTCCTGATTAATTTAACGGATAAATGGCATCCATGCTAGCTGGAGAGTGAAAATATATAGTCGTCATTTCTCACGGTAAACAACTCATTTCCCTGCGCGTAATCTTTTACGTATATACATGGGTGTGGTCGGTGAAAATTGCAATACGATCCCGGTAAATTTTCTTTTCTAAACTTTTTTAAAAAAATACAAAATAAAACATTCCAGACGGAGAAGGCGAGGCGAGTGCTGTACCTCCGGGGTCGGGAGGTCGAGGCACAGCGCGAACGAGCCGCGGACATGAAGAGACGCAACGGCGCCCTGATCTACAACATCCTACCGCCACACGTGGCGGCCTACTTCCTCTCGAACACCCGACATCACGACGACCTCTACAGCCAGAGCTACGCCGAAGTCGGTGTCCTGTTCGCCAGTATGCCGAACTTTGCCGATTTCTACAGCGAGGAGAGCATCAACAATCAGGGCCTCGAGTGTCTCAGGTTCCTCAACGAGGTCATCTCCGATTTCGACGCGGTAAGTTGGCTACACTGTCGTAAAAACCCTCGCAGCACTAAGCACTCATCCCTTCCCGCAGATCCTCGATCAGGACAAGTACAAGGACATCATAAAGATCAAGACCATAGGCTCGACGTACATGGCTGCGTCCGGTATAACCGAGTCGGAGCAGAACGCGAACGAGCCCCAGTGGCAGCATCTCTCGAGGCTCGTCGAGTTCTCCCTCGACATGAAAAACGCGTTGTCCATCATCAACGAGCAAAGCTTCAACCACTTTGTTCTGAAAATGGGCATAAATCACGGGCCCGTCACCGCCGGAGTCATCGGGGCCAGGAAACCCCATTACGATATCTGGGGTAATACCGTCAATGTGGCCTCGAGGATGGAGAGCACCGGGAAAGTGGGATGTTTACAGGTATTATATTATTGAGTTACGTAAGCTCGTCGTTGGGACTGAAAAATTCTGGCGAGTCTGCGTTTGGCATGTTTCCTTAAGAAAATTAAGATATCGATTTCGGTGTATAGGCTGACGCTTAACAAGAGCAGTGTACTGCGAGACGAGCTTTATCGGCGTGTGTATACAAGAGCGTATCCTATATGCTATTGTATTCACTGGTCATATTTAAACTTGAGAAGCAATTTTTGTTACGATTTTACTATCGACAGTCTTCGTACCCAGGGCGCAAAGTTGTATTTCACGCCCGAGGTGTACCTAAAAGTTCGCCGTTTGGTTTATACGTAATCGAGGGCGTGAAGCTTCATTTCACGCCCACTGTGCGTAAAATTGAACTTTACACCCGGAAAACGTGAAAACGAAGATAATGACTTTACTATAGCTTCTATATAACGAATGAAATTCCTCTCAGGTAACCGACGAAACGCGAAAGATCCTGGAACCCTTCGGCTACGGTTTCGAGCAACGGGGCATGGTCTTCGTCAAGGGCAAAGGTCAACTGCTCACTCACTACCTGATCAAGAAAGACGGCGTCCCGCTGAACCTCGACAGCGACCTGCCGATCGAACCGACCCATCCGATCATCTATCAGTAAGAAGAATCATCCGCATCGACGACAGATGCACCAACCGAAGATAGGAAAAACAAAGTAACTCTCCACGATGTCCTCCGCAAAGGGCGCTAAGATGAACGAGAAGCATTAGAAATCTCGAGGACAAAATGATAGCGAGCGCGCGATTAAAGTCTCCGGGCGGTTCTTTTAAAAAGTGAGAAAAGCCCGATATGCGCGAGAACGACACACGGGACGCACACACACACAGCGGCCGGCAACGAACTGAAAAAAAGGAGCTTCGATCGCGCGGCCACATTGTCGTCGGCTAAAAATAACGAAAACTGCTGCACACACAGGCGCGCGAACGAGCTGTTTCTTCCGAGAGTCTCGCGTGAGGTGGTTTATTATAGCGACACGACGGTCTAAAAAAGCTCGCACACACGTGCACACACACACACACACACAACCACACAGGTGGTGAGGAAAAAACGAGAGGATAACGATGAAAACCTCGTGGATATGATACGCGTGTGTGTAGGCGATACCTTCTGTCTCTTTTTTCGAGGAAGGAAAGGGACTGCGAGGGATATTTTAACGACGAAAACTCTATTGTGCGGGAGAGGTTGTAATGCTGCTGCAAGCAAGGTTTAACGTCGTCTTTTACTATTATAAGGATATAAATATGAAGGGGAGAAAATACATACATATATATATACGTACTTTGAGCGATGAGGTGAACGCAAGGGTTTATTAAAATACGCTATTCTATACTGTCGAAAATGATAATATACTTCTGATGCTGTTTGGGCTGCGGAATGATTCTACATTGTTCACTTTTTTCAAACTATTATATAATGTAATAGAGCTTAAATGTTTTGGTCGATATACTTTAGGTAATACAACGAGTCGCATACACACGCGGACTTTGCCTATCCATGATGTCTTTCGAATACTTAAAAGTGAGTGTGACTAAAAATAAACGTGTAAAACAGATAATCAAATTATTTTTCAATATACATAGGTATATATAGAAAAAACGTATACGATCTCGTGTCGTTGATTAAATTCGATCTCGTATAATACCCATAGAAAATTACGTAGAAAATTCGTGTATATCAGTGTGTATTCCCGAAAGTTCTTCGAAATAAACATCAAACGTTTTATATAAATATGTAATATCGTCTCTCTCGATATAGGATAAACCAAAAACTACACATACACCTCAAGCAATATACAGCTTTCATTCGCGTTTCATTTTTCCTTTCTCTATAAGTGTATGTTAAAGTATAACATCGTCTAAATTTTCAAATTATTCGGCAACGAGAGAAATACTACGCTGACTTCCGTAGCCCAAAGCCTTGCTGTCGATCATTGTGTTCACTTGTATTGAGAGTAAAATCCGCGTCTGCGTCCGAGGCCGAAGAAAAATCCAATCTTTTGCCGGGAAAAACGTAGAGGCAGAAAAGAAAACTATATATATATATATATATATATATATAGTCCTCGGATGTTGGAACGCACACGTGCGACGTTAGCGTCAATACATATATATATATATATATATATATATATATATATATATATATATATATATATATATATATATATATATATATATATATAATAAAGAGGTCACGAGACATTTCTTAAGTCTGTGATAACTTCGTCGCGAGTAGCGTATATATAACGACTTTGATGTACAACACGTGTTTAATCTAGAGCATAGTGTAAGAATAAGTAAGAACGAGTCTTTTTGAAAAAACAGGGACGAGGTTTGCCATGAGCGTTTGAACTGCTGCTTCGTATCAATGTTTTCCAATGAGTTTCACAAAATTGATCGCTTATTCAGCTCGATAATAGTGTTATACATCCGTCCATAAAATAGCAATAGTAAAGTATAATAATTTTTTTAATCATTTATATCACAAAGATAAGGCCATAATTTAAAAACCGCCTCTGTTACGCACAACCGTCGAATCGGCAGTTCAAACACTTTAGAAAACATCATCGATTGCGTATAACGCGAGATACCATTACAAAAAGGTCATTCAGAATTGCCAGTTATACACCCGGAGAAAGTCTAGACATAAGAAAAGCTACGAAAGTGTTAGTAGGTCGTGCATCAAGATGATAATAATCGTCGCCAGCGAATTCTAGTGTTGATGAGAATTTCCAGCGGTTAACCCAATTTCAAGAAGCACCGCAACTTTATATACACGAGCGAGTCTCTAAAAGGCAACAGCCTTAGCTCACTTTCAGACTTAATGGATTGTTGGAAATTCAAATTATACACCAGATGGAAATTTATTAAGAAAATTTCGATCAGTACCATCCAATGGTTCTTCGATTACAGCTATATATGTACACGTGAGGCAATGAAAATTGACTTCTGGATGTAAAGAAGACGCGATACAAAGAGAGCTGAGACAGCACAATGGAAATTAAGGTTAAGTACGCGAAGCAGAGAGAGAAAGAGACAGAATGTTTGTAGCTTGTAAAAAGTTAGGATGTGAAAGTGTAGCAGACGAATGGGGTCAAATTTTAGCTCAAAGTAAGAGTAGCGTTTGTGAAAATCGGGCATATGCGATGAAAAGAACGACGACAAAAAAAATGGGGAGAGAAGGAAAAACGTTGAGAGACAAAAGAAAGAATGTTTAGTCACGTTCGTGTTATTATAATAGACTCTCTGATTTAATTGAAGCACGTGATTTTTTTTTAACTGCAAACTTCGATCAGTTTTGATTTGGAAAGATATATTTTTGTAAGATAATAATTTTGATTGATTTCAGCATTGAATAAGGTATGATTTTATTTACTACTGCATTTGTAGTAGCGGAAAGTTTAAGAAAATTGAAGGAAAGTTACACAACCTATTTTGAGAATTATATTGAGTTTTATTCGTGAAAAGCCTCTAGTCTTAGACATATGCAGCACAAATATATTGTATAAATATATTTTACGAGTGAAATTCGTCTATCGAAAATCGACGACGTATATTAGTGTTATACTAACAAGTTAAAAAAAAAGTATTCTAAACACTTTTTTTATATTCCAGCAACCAAATGTACTGGTATGCAAGTGTTCCTGTATAAACGAAAAAAGTTCCAGCAGCAATACGATTAAAACAAGAATAATTTCACTTCATTTTTCATAAATTTTTCAAATCTTAGACCATAATATACGCATAACATTCTTGCATACGAAACTTCAGTAAAATTTGAAGTAAATAAATAACTTCTTATTTACATACCAAACAAATTTTAGATGAATTCGTCGATTGTTATAAAAAAAAACTGGAACGAACAATAACAAAACCCGAAACACGGTAGTAGTAAAAATTAAGGATTCAAACAAAAAGCAGAAGAAACTCTTAGCACACGAGGATACAAAGACTAAAACGCGTACAAAGAGACCAAAACAAGGTGTAGCGAACAAAAGAAAGTCGAGGGAAAGAGTCATGTAGCCTTTTTATGGATGAGTGAAAAGGAGGAAAAAAAATAGTTCAAACGAAAGAAAAACACGCTAAGATGGCAAACTGTAGCGTAGCACACGAAAACTCGATTAAGCGAAGAAGTAAATAATGAAAAGAGACGGGGGATAATACGGGGAACAAAGAAAGTGATGATGAGTAGTAGACAAAATAAAATTCGATGAAAGGTGAAAATGTAGTGGAAATTAAGAAAACAGAAAAAAAATCACTCTTAGCACTCAAGTAAAGTGTATAGCGAAACAGGATAAAGAGATACACACTAAAGATGCACAAAAGGACTATAACTGAGTATATATTACTGTGAATGTGTTATACGCTAAGGATAATACGTAGCACAAAGCAAGAAAGAAATGCGTATAGACGGATATTCATGAATTCCATATATGAATAAAAAAATACAATGTGGCACGATATCAATAGACCAGAGCACAAATACATAAACGCCATGGAAAATTATTATAAAATTATTATAAATTTGCAGTTAACTTGAAAAAGTTGAGATATATGTGTGTGCGTAAAGAAAAGCCATTTTTCAAATCAGTCCCAATCTACTATCTAGACACTGTCACACTATAATACCATCTCTTTTGGATGTAACATGATGATTAAATAGTACTTTTCCGTGGAGCCGATTTTCTTCATAATTTACTATTATGGCAAAGAAAGACTTGAAAAGGCATAGCGATAAATACACAATTGAGAGAAAGTCCGGGCTATACCTTTATGACTTGATGGTCACCGACAACATAAGTTATTTTTTTACGTAGGTAAATCTGAGCAAAGTTATCACAGACATTCTTCGTCAGGTGTACTATATATCGACATTTCGAGGAAGGGAAGAGAAACATTGTCATATACCAAAGAATCGTGTGGTAAGGAAGTAATTCACGTATATGTATAGTGTACGGCCTAATCAAGAAGCGCAAACGAAAGCGAAACATGTGCGACAAGGGGCAGAGAGAAGGAGAGAGAGTATGTATAAATTATCCCTCCTTGAAAATGGTATAACATAACTCGCACTCTTCCACTATCGTGATTAGCTTTGTCGAAAATTCTTGCGTTTCTGAGCATAATATAGTCGTTTTCTTTTCGCCATGATACTGCGCGGTTTATTGGTTTTCTTGCGTTTACTTTGTAGTATAAATATTTTATACAGTACATGATTTTTTCGTGTAAAACAACAACAAAAGAAAAAAACTGTGATAGTTTTGTATTTAAATTGTCGAAAGTGTATGTGTGTGGGTGTGCTATTGGTAATTGTTAATAGTACAAAAGCATGCGTTTAGTGTTTTACCGAGAGGTAAAGATTATTACATTTCAAAATTAAATGTATATTTGGACATATATTATCGTTTCAAATATTCGTTTCTATAGTAGGATGTAGTTTGAATTGAAAAAAATACAAATTCTATCTTTAAAGCAAAATGTATCTTTTTAGGACTATCTTATATAGAAAGTATAAAAATTAAAGACGTAAATATCAAAAACTATACATATATGGACTTAGGTAGTTAGTTTGAAATTTTACACTAGAATTTCAAGGAAATTCAATGAAATGTATATGTACCTAGCTTAAGTAGGTATACTTATAAGTATTATGTTATACTAATATAATTTACTATACAGTACCAATATCTCCATAATTTTGAAGAATGAATGCATATATATATTCAATATTCTCAGGAGTGAGTTGGAATCAAACTCTTCGTACTTATATCCCTGATTTCTATATATATATATAGAATATTGGAATTTAGAAACATTCCAATCATAACCTATTCTTTTTTCATTGTTTGAATATATAATTATATGCATCGTATGATTTGATCACTCGACAAAGCTAGTCACGACATTTTCGGATCTTTGTAAATTAGCAATAAACAGAGACGTTATACATGTAAATATAACTAAGGCTAAACGAGTATAATGATAATTATATCACTTCGACGAAAGATGAGGGTAAACAGAATACCAAATAAAATTTAAAATTATAAAGTAATAACGCAGTATAAATAACATATACGCAGGCTTCGAGTTTCCAAACTGGAGTTTAAATATGTGTGGTATACGCGATAAGAGATGGATAAAAATGTAGAAGCGCGCGAAAGTTTGAGGAAAAAAAATAATAAAAAACAAAAAATAAATCTTAAAAAATTAAACTGAAAAAAACACATGAATAATTATGTGACAAAACTGGCAAATGTCGCGCGCGCTGCGAAGGGAAATATCACTGTAGATATCTTAGCACTTATAAAAAATGTATGTAAATGTATAGGTATATTATATATATACATGGTCTTGAGAGGGAACACGTTGTAACTTAATTTATTGCTGAGGATGAAAGGAATGATAGTGTGAAAATACGCAAAGCGAGCGAGAAGTGAAATATTTGAAAGATACATAGACGGGGGATGAAATACAAGAAACCCCAAACAATTGCACGTCGAACGAATATATAATTAATTAAAAATATATAAATATATAAATATATAATGATGACGAGCGACGTACATACGTGCAAGAATTTGTTGGTGATTCCTTAAGAACGTCCTTTTTTCCTGATCTCTGCAACTTCTTCGAACAATCAATTGAATTTGTGCAAATTGATTTTTTATTCATTGTTAATTTTGAAATATTAGTTAATAAAACCAATTTTCAATGGCACTCACTATGTGTTTTGTATTTTTCACGACTATTCGATGTCACCTCAAGCGTACCAAGACATGCGGGATTAATTGAAAGCCAGTTTTTTTTAAAGATTTATTATTTATTATGATCTTTTAAAATATCTTTTTTTTTCGTAAAAGTGCAACTTTGAAAGTGCATGTTTACAAAAATATCGGGGCCGATGGGAAACAAATGGCTAAGTTTGCACATTTTTTTACATATTTTATGTTATGAAACTTTTTTACTTTTATTTTTATTAAGTTTATAATATGTTTCGTTAAAAAAAATTATACAGGCGATTATACTCACATACTATATAATAATGTATCGCTTTGCGCATGCGCCATGAGCTTAATTATAAGCAATACGTTTACATATTTTGCTCAAATATTTTGCAGAGGTACACGATATTTCATTTTGAATCGTACTTTAAAAGAGATATTTTCTTTATACTTTTGGATATATTTCTTCTATATTTTATTTTATCATATACAATCGATTATAGAATAAACGGTGTTTTAGTTTGGGAAAAGTTAACTTGATTTATTTACAGCGTTGTCTTTCCATGATATCGAACCGGTCAATACATTTCTGAGAAAAAAGATATAATAATTTGAAGAATATATTTTATTTATTTTTGTAGATTGTATTTTCCTCTTTATCGACACGTGAGAAAGAATTTGAATTGATTTTCGAAGATTTCGGTTATTGTATTATATTTTCCTATATATTTCCTTTAAATTCTATACAAATGTAAACGCATAAATTAAATCAGTAAGAAAGCAATATTTCTATAGATAAAATCATATATTATTGGTTTAACCCCTGGTAGAAATCTAAATATTTAAAATGCTCAGAAACCTAGGAATTGGCTATGAAAACACTGAGAAATAAAGAAACACTTTTCTCACATCTAAAAACTTTCAGAATGATTTTACTCTTTGTATCGTATAGTAAATACAAGAAATAAAATATAGACATGCACATTTCAATTGATTTTCAAACAAACAAGTCCTAAAAAGATATTAACTATTTTCTCATTTTTCTACCTTTGCGACAAGTCCATTTTTTAAAATTTCACATAGTACTTTTCTAGCCATTTACTAGTTATCGTTTCTACTTTGATTTACTTAATTAAAAGTAATAAAATAGCTTAGAAAAGGTTTTAGAGAGCGTTACATCGGAAGTCGAAAACTGGAATATTTTTCGTATATTTCCAGTGGTACATATGGTATGTACTAGCTTTTAAATAGAATAGATTTTTACCAGGGATAGTATTTTAAAACTTAATAATTAACAAATATTTTTCGTTTCTTGTACAATTTTTATTCATTTTCATCGGAAAATAAGCAGTAGAAAACGTTGCTTCTAACGAGCACTGAAATATTCTTATACGGAAAATGTTCACTCTTGCATAGATTATTGACTCAATGGTTTTTTTTTGACAAACAATTTGTTTGACGACGTCATCTCGATTAAAAACTAATTATCTCTTCTGAATTTTTAATTCAAGTTTCTCATACCAACATATGCTTGATATACTACATTTATAGTTTATATTTTCAATTATATATAATTTTCATAATTAGCTCGAATACGTTAGTTTTAGATTTGTACGCAACGTGCGGCTGGTAATATTATCAATATAGTATTATAAATAACGAGAAATTGATCTGCTTGAAATACGAGGTCAGATTGTTAGCAGAAAAGTAGATGAGGTTTCGTGCAGTCAGACAGAACGCGCAAAGAGACTTTTCGCGCGGCAAAAGGCACAAGGCAAGGTAAAGAGAATTAGCCTGGCAGAACTTCTAGCCTCGTTTTTTACTACTTCTGTGTATTAGTGTATCATACCGCGTGTCACTTTTGTGAGTTACTATATTCGTTCGTATCGCATTTAGTGACGTCGTCGACGTCGTACGTTTTCTTTAAAAAAACTACATGCAGTATACAAAGAAACGTCACGGTATTCACGATTTCGTTTCTATTTTTTTCGTATGTTTGCACTTGGCTCGTGTATCGTTTCTAAGGAATCTGAGTATTTTTTTGAGGGTACATTTAATGGGACAGCATTGGATTTCTGCTTATCATTCTGTAAATTTTGTTAAATAAAAAAGTATGGACAGTATTTTAAGACCACTTAATGAGACTAGAATTTTTCTACTGAGAGTCGTGTAACTGTTTTGCCAAAAACTGTGGACATATTATTTTTAAGTAATTGTAACAAAATAATTATTTGCAGACGTTTCGCCACTCTGACGATATTAGAAAATAATTAGTTGCATAATAGGGCTGTGTGCTCCGAACATTTTTTAGATTGTTATTTTCTAATGTGTATATATATGTACCTTTATCATATATGGCATATGTCATTATTCATTATACTAATGCCCTTAGTTTTTGTCGATAATAATATTTATTCAAGTTACTTTATATTTTATAAAATACAATAGTATAGCGATATCAGTTTAATGCAGACGTTTTTTAAGCAAACGAAAAACAACATCCACCATCCAATCTTCTAATGGACTCTGTCATTTAATAATTTCAAGTTCTCCTATAGAAACAATCATCTTTAGCAAATTAACAATTTTCAAATTGTTTTCTTTGATATAAAAACAAATTACTATACCATCCAAGCAAATTAGTTTACAAGCACTAAACATTTTTCACTGAGCAGCTTACTCTTTTGTTTTGTTTAATGACTTAATAAAAATTTGTTATTTACTAGTATTAAAAATATCCAACTGTTAAAACAGCATTTTTAAAATCTTTACCATTCTTTGGAAAAATCATTTTACATTGACGATTTTGTATATGTATTACTCAATATGGATTATAGTGGGTATATTTGTATTAACTTGATCTTATAGACTAACGTTTATATTGTATATAATCACAATTTAAATTTAGCAACGCAAAACATCGCCGTCATGGTAATTAATCGCACGACATTTTTACATTCGCCGTGTATTGGTAACTTACAAAAAAGGATCATTTTCGTGTAGATTAAAAAATTATACGCATCCTTTTTGTGTGAATAAAATATTAATCAGTATTTGACACTGTAAAATGTTTTCATCTTTCTAACAGATGTATGATTGTATTAATTTTTCCAAGAGACCTATATATTTTCGCTTGCTTAATTGAAATGAGACGATTGACTCTTCGACATATGGTTAATTTTTAAAGATTATATACAGATCCCATGTTTATATTGTTTAATAAATTGTCGAGTAACGTATCTCATGATTTGGAACAGTTTTACGGTACAAAAATGTTTTCACTCTTTTAAAAATTAGTCTACTACAAATAATTGTCGATTCTACGAGAAATAATAAATACGATTGTTGTTACAACTTAAGACGTGTTTAAAAATTGCTTCTTCTTATAGTAAAAGGTCCATCAGGCGAAAAAACCTCCGAAATAACAAACCATACTACTCTTATCTAACAGAACATGAAAAAGCTGTTTCTTAACGATTTTAATTTTCACCTCCTTTCACTAAGACAAAGTATATCTAACGAACCCTCTAAATACCAGTTTACACAAAGTCTGCACACATCACAAGCCACATCGATCAAAATAAAAATCGAACATAACCAGTCGATCATCAACTCAGGAATTAGGATCATCGAAGACTCCATGATCGCCGGCGCCCGGGATGTCACCGCCGACCTCCTGCTGAAGTCGTCCAGTCGCGGTGACACCCGTAGGCGCCAGCAGCCATCCTCACGTCCTCACGAACTTGTACACCACACCGAAGACCAGAACACTGACCAGCACCAGGACCAGAGCCGTAACCACTTTGGCGAACGCGTTCATACCGCTCTCGCCGTGTTGCTGTGGTCTTCTGGTCCCCGACTGGACGCCGGACTGTTTCGAGGCCAGGCCTCGAGCCAAAGCTGGGAAAGCCAAGCTCTGGGTGAAGGTCAGCTTGTGCAGCGACTCCGACAGGGAGTATGGACCCACCGAACCACGAGCTGCCGCTCGGAGAAGAGCGTATTCTAGATCCAGTGCGTCGAACATGCTGTACCTGGTGGACAGAGGAGAGAATTTTCAATCGACGATGCAGTTAAAGTTACCTTTTATTAACGACGTGCCGCGTATTCTGTCGCGGCACGTCGTGTGTGCGGTCGTATGTAAGGTCACTTTCAACTATAAATAGCGAATGTCGTGCAAGCTCGCTTCATAACCGTGTATACACTGCATTATTATGTCTAATCATTGATTAATCTATAACCCTCCCCCTGGAAAATGCTTACTTTATTTAGACGTTAACGCGCGTTATGGGCATAGGTGTAGGGGGAAATCCGCATGAAAATGTTCGGTTAGCGAGTTCATCTGCTTAAAAATAGATATTTAGAACACTAGAAATATCAATAGTGATCCCGCTCTTTTATCCGATACTTATGATTTCGATGGATCGTTTTTTTCTAGTGCTCTAAAATAGTAATAATTTTTTTTATAAGATAAACTTATTTTTCTGGATTTACCCATATACTCGCTTAATTTACCTTGGTAGAAAGCTAATTTCTCGGCAGAATTTCTAGTCAAAACATTGTAAAACGAGATATTCGTTTCAGAGCATTTCCAAAATTTAATATAAATTAACTAATAAATTCTATGCATACAGGAATATCAATTATAACGATATATATCCGCAGCTTTTGTTCCATACAAGTAACCCCCGAGAAACGTGTCGATTCGAATAAAATAGGCGAATCCTTTGTTCCAAAAACACAAAGCCGCGGATGCGGACTTAAGACGCGCAGCTCTCGTTGGGGAGAGCCGAGGAAAAAAAATCAAGCCGCGCGACTTTGAAAAACTTTCATTCAAGTCTCCGCTGAGATATATAGAGAGAATACCGATAATGGAAAATTCACAGACTGATGAGCCTGAAATGACGTCATTGTGTGCCTATAGCGCACTACACGCACGAGCTTCCATTGTTACGTCACACACACACATACACGGACGAGATATTTATTAATCAACGGAATACACCGGCCGAGCCGTTAATTAACTGTGTAATCTATAACGAGAAAATTCGAAAGAGCGTTTAATTAGAAGATATACAGACGTGATTGAAGCTCAACGTGGATCTTGAATAAATCCAGCGCCTCATCCCGCTGCTATTTGAACAAAGCTTTATATAGGCTCTAGGAATCGCGAAGATATTTGTGATTATCGCACTCAAGTTTGATTACTAACATTTTTATTAGCATTGAATAATTTTTTCATTAATTAATTATTAACTAAATATCGGTACGATTTTATCCGTTTCCTATTCTATATCGGTATGTAATATAATAATAGATTTCCCCTTGACATTCAGCCTATATACACACACAGATACACGACCGTCCGTGTCCATTTGGGCATTTACAGCTGCAACGAATATCGCTACTATAGCTTCGTATAACGACCGACATATCCCTCGAAGATATTATTCCCCGGTAGCCCAACGCCCACGTAACATATACCCATCCAGCGTCAATAAACACTCGGCCATACGGGCAGTCGAGCAACAACACACCTATATATACTTATACAATACCTGCTGCTACGTCTACGCTCGTGCGAGTGCATGGATGTAACGGCTGAGCTGGGCATACTCCGAAGGCTGCTGGTCGTCGAGCTGGACGGGCTGGGCGGTTGTTGCTGTTGTCTGCCATTGTTGCTGACAGTCAACTCCTGGTCCTCATCTATGGAGGTACGATCTGGTGAGCTGCAGCCTTTGCTGGATTTCTCGTGGTGGTGGTGATGGTGGTGGTGGAGGTGGAGGCGCGCGTGATCCGGATGCAGGAGACTCGGTCGACGAGATTGCTGGGGTGTCGTGGCTGGACTGCTGCTCGAGTTTGCTGGGCAGGTCGGCGATGGCGAGGCCTTCACGAGATCGGAACCGAGGCGCTGATGGTCAGTTTTGTTTTTTTGCGCGCGTTGCGGGGGAGGAGGTGGGCGATAGAGGAGATAAGAGAGAAAGAGAGAAAATACAGATAAACATGCCGTTATGGATGGTGTTACGTTGGTACGGCTGGATGTCGATGTTTTTTGAGTAAATGGGATTTGCCCTCGACATTCGGCCGTTTTGATTATGCAAAAATAGGATTTAATAATTTTACAAATTTGTTGATTTCAGACAGTTTTGTGAGACTATTTATAGAGAGTATAGAAAGTCCGAAAACACAATAAAACTCAATCACATAAATATCTATATGTACAGACAAATATTCAGATAATATATAATACGTAAAATATAAGGATATTATATTATGCGAAACTATTTGTGTTGATATTGCGCCTTTAACTTTTTATATCAGAGTATTGAATTGATCGATAAGACATTCCTAAAGTCCTAAAACAGTAGAAATGATGGAAATTTATAATAAATATTTTTCCCCGAAAAAGATATAGTAAAACGCACCTTTTGAGCAGCGATACATTCGATACAAAACGATGTAGAGAATAATAATTCTTATGAACACTATTATATGCAGATAACTGATAATTGACAATCCATAGGACCACGCATGTTACTAACAAAAAGTTAAAAAAGCTCCAAAAAAGCTCCAAAACTCGAGCTCGATAATATCTTGAGTAGCACATAAATTGTTAACTTTTTAAGAAATAATATAAACGACAAAATTACAGTATCGTTATCTGAAGATTAAATTTTCTATAATAAATCTTGATAATATAATGATATCATCAATGCAAGCTTTAAATACCTTTTTTCTCATTTTCTTTTTATTTCAAATGCTATAAGAAAAAAATATATAAAAAAGTTCACATACAAATTATACTTTGATCTTTTCAGATAATAGCGTTGTACACTTTGCTCATAAGATTATAAAGATCATGGTTCTTCCGCATGTGCCAACATGAACTCGATAGACTTTGTCTTCAACTTATCCTTGCGGTGTACGTCAGAGAGTATGGCACATTCAATGATATCATCAACGTTCCAATTCTTGCTGCAATTTCTCCTCAAAAATCCACCAGTTGAAGTGACGCGATATTTTTCACTTTCCTACGTGGATAAAGTGAACCATTTCCACGAGTACGTCCTATCCGATATCTTCGATTTCGAAGACCGAATATCAAGCTGCTATTTGTGAGTAAGAATTAATTAATTCCAGTGTTCCATTTCTTCGTTTAGTTCTGTGACTCACTATCGCTTCACCTTCATTATTGAGAATTTGAAGAATAACCGTACCCTCGATCTTTGCGTCATCTTTTAACTCATCATTTTTGCTTTTTGCAAAAATTTTAAAAGTACATCGAATTTCATTCTTTTTCCATAAATGGTGAAAAATGAAGAGTCTCCAACGTTCCTACAAATTGTTCTGAAGTTGTTAATGACCCACTTGTATTTGTACGAAACAATACTGATGTTCCCGTTAACATTGAAAGTCATACTTTGGAGTACGATTTACGAGTCCCTTGGAAATGATCATATTTTC
Organism: Muscidifurax raptorellus; assembly: GCA_020010945.3. NCBI lineage: Eukaryota > Metazoa > Arthropoda > Insecta > Hymenoptera > Pteromalidae > Muscidifurax > Muscidifurax raptorellus. The sequence goes on along the minus strand of CM052080.1, from coordinate 36,406,327 downwards.
AGTCACGTGAGTGAAACCTGAAGATTACTGGGAACCTACTGCCCGGATAAACGTTGCTTGTCCAAAAAACTTCTCGGTAAAACTTGTACAAATGGTACATAGTGAGCAAATATAACGATTATCTGATACACCGGACAAGGAGCAATTATGCAATGAATGGACATAGCATCATTTACTAAATATATCTTTCCTTTTTATGTAAAACGGAAATAGAAAGTAAATTATCAACACTAATCATAGATTGATCATTTTAGACATAGCCCTACATATTTCACATAAAAGGTCAGAAGGCAAGGACTTGAATTCCGGTTTGTTGCTGACTTCAACCGCGTGTGCAACGATGAACTCGATTGACTTCTCCTTCAACTCATCCATACGGTGTGTGTCGGCTAATTTGACAGTTTCGATGACGCTCTCGACGCTTAAATGTCTGCATATCACATCCTTGCAAATGTTCATCAGCTCAACCACAGCGTATTTATCAGCTGCAGTGTAAAGTTCGTTGGCGAGTGAGTAGATCCTGTTGACCTTTCCTATATAAACAAAGCGAATCAACTCCACGAGTACTTCATATTTAATATCTTCGATTTCCAGGCTTATCTGCTTCTTCTCTGCTCTGAACATATCCGCAAACACTGAACTGCTCTTTGCGAGTATGCATTTGTGTGCTTTCAAGGTTTTTCCTTCCGAGATAAGTGATACGTCGCTGAATTCACCGTCGTTGATAAGATCCTCGTACTTATTGATCTCTTTGAATAGCTGTAGACTACCTTCATCCTTGATTCGGTCAATTACTCCCGTATGCCCAGTTATGGAACACATGATTACCATTTTGTTACCAGTTAGAACATTGTTTCCTGGATCTATGATTAAACCTCGTAGTGTCAATTTATCAGTTCCAAAATCACTCTGATTAGCGAACGATTGCATAGTACAAGTCGTATAATGTACCAGCACTTTACCACTTGTATCGAGAATTTGAAAACTAACCTGAGCACTGATGTATTCGCCAATATGTAGATAGAGCGACAGGTAGTCTTTCGAAGCTTTGTTTCTGCCAGTAGGGTAGAGTTTTAAGTAAATCGGTCTATCGAGGCCTATCTTTAAGTCTGGTGAACGAAGGTAGTCCGCTACCGGGACATTCTTGCAGGTTGTTTGAAAATTATTGATCTTCCACACGAATTTCAATAAATCAAAGGTCAATTCGCCAGTAACAATCGAAGGCATGATTTATGCAGAGAACTGGTAACAATTGTTTACAAATCACAATGCCTCGCGAAATATCGCTTTGTTCACTCTGTATAACTGTGGCGGTTTATCTTGAAGTCTCATGCAGAAGAAATAAAAACGGCTGGTCAGTGCAGATTTTCGTTGACGGTGAAGGAGAACGGAGATAACGGTTATCTGATAACCCGAGTAAAACAGCAATCTTTACTTTGTTATTGGCAGTAACTTCAACGACAGATTGGTTTGATAAGATCTATTTCAGGCAAAAATATACGTATACGTGTAATATTAACATACCATAAGAGAAGAAACTAAAGAAAACGTATCCGTCAAAATGACTGCAATTTTTATCGAAAAGATAAATAAAGGTTTGCCGAAAACTAGAATTAAAACGAGTCGATCTCAGCAGAAAATAAAAAACCAAGTTAAAAAGAAGAAGTTGAAGAGGGGGATGAAAAGAGCATCGACGCCGCAGCGTCACCTCGATCTTTTCGCGAGAAAAGCGTGTCAAGGTCACACGCATGCCTGTCGATGCGCTATGCGTGATAAATAGCGTCGCAGAAAGGTATACCGGAAAAGTAGAAAAAAAAAAACGTGAGAGAGATTCGTACGAAAAGTTGAGTAACGAGTGGATTTACGGCTTTGGCGGAAATTTCGTTCAGAGTTTCGCAATAGTTTTGCAACTTATTTGGTGAGTTTTGTGAAGCTACCGCTGTTTTTGATTTTTGTTTTGTTCGCGTAGGTTAGAGCTTGTGATTTATGACTCCGTAACCTTGCGGTAAATATTTTGTAATTGTAAATACAAAACGCAGTTGAAAACTTAATTTATTCAAGCAGGAGTTAGCGGGGCTTGCTTTTCCCTCGGCTTTTCCGTCTGATCAATGTATATATAATACTTTCATGTATTCAGCGAGTCCAGCTTTCATACGTCCAAATGTTATAATCAATTCGATAAAATATCCCAGTGCTATTATGAAGTAGTACAGTTGGTGGTCATTCCCGTGTATATATATAAGGCCGAATCACATAATCGGCTTATGGAAATCTCTACTTATCCTCATAATTCATATATATAGCCGACCATGTGCAATATCATTCGAGAAACGTTGGGATGTTTTCCCCATCGTCGGCATGACGCGAAAACCCTTCGAAGCTTTCTTGGCCTCGATGAGAATGGATTAGCATCCCGTGGGAGTAGGGGAGAGAAAAGACATGAGTATGCAATTTTGGAACAATGCTTCGAGAAACAAAAATTTTTTTATTTTTTTTTCTTATTGCAAGTGTTTAATTTTAGTTTTACGTAATAGTTTTTGAGATACTACCAACGAGCGCTATTTAACGAGCCTTGGCTATCTATACTGCTCGTGGCGGCGTCGAGGGTGGTCGTATGCATCGCGTCATAATCTTTGTGGTTTGATGCTTTTGTTAGCGAGGAAAATTGTATGAACGCTTAAAATGATTGTAAAAAATTATTTGCCTTTTTTAATAGTGCTAATGACTGCACGAGAACATTAGTTACTATCATCGCTATATCCAAATATAATTGGAGGTTTCTCATATATACATAAGGTCGGAGATAACGTTTGAATACTAGTCACGATTAAAAACCACTCATTATTTTATAGGTGACAATATATTGCTCATATATCTAAATAATGTATATTCAGATATTGAATAGGATTTTATTCATTTTTTAAAAGCTTTGATCGTTTTACGAACTACGTAATGATTTTCATTCAGATTCCGAATCAATTTCATTTCATTATAATTATTACAGGCAACAATTCTGTGTTTATTTTATAAAATTAAATTATTGAATAAATCTACAATTTACATTTGAAATCAAATGAGTTTAAGACGACCACAGATACTTATATAACTAGTATTTTTTCAGATTCCTTGTAAATACAGACGTTTTTCCAAAAGTTGAGAGCAAAGAAGACTAAAAGATGTGGCGGCCTTTTGCTACTTTTATTCTAAACTTTGTCTACTGTCTACCAGCACAAAGTTGCAGCACAACATCTTAATTTTTTATATGATTTTTTAATCGACATTTTGTTATTGCGGCCGTTTATGTATACAGTTTTCTAAATGTTCATACAATTATTTTACTTACTGAAAGTTTTTCTAAAAACATCAGTATTTAAAATATAAGAGAAAATCAACTTCCACAAAAGATACATTATGCGTTAGAAAGGTATTTTTCTTTATTTAGTTAAAACTTTTATTACATGCTGTGCGCATTAGGATGTGCTTGACCTGAACCATGTTTATGTAAACAATGGCATGAATGTCCCTCAACACAAACCCCATAATTAGTAGGGTCTTCGTTTGAGCAGATATCGGTACACGTCTCGTCATTGCATTCACTAGAGTCGACTTCTAGAATCAAAAATCATAATTATAGTATCAATATTGTTACAACTTAAGTGATCTTGTAGGAAATTCTTACCCATATCAGCGATTCCGTAGGCAACGAAGAACAACAAAAAACAAAGAAGGACCCGCATGTTTGCAGATTAATGAGAATTTAAATTTGCAGCTTTTGTGACACGTAAAAATTGTGACTGTCGAGCAAGCAATGCGAGGCACTTTATAAAATTTATGAGTAGCTATAACTACTCTTATCTAATCGTGTAGGTAATATAGGATACACACTTTAATTGTATTAAGTATTGACGGTGTTGGGTTGACTTTTTAAAAATGGGTGTCATAATAGACTAAATACTGACAACTTCTGCAGAAAACTATTTAAAGAAAAATTTTTTTTACTTAAATTAATTAATACGTGAGACTGCTACAAAAAGAGAGTATAATTATAATTCAGTATTTTCTCTGAAGCTTAGTACCTATTAACATAGATTTCAGGAGGTTGCATAGTGATGTAAAAATAATAACATCGAGTTGAAAAATTTACTACAATATTCTTTGTAATGTATAAGATAATCAGTGAAATTTCAAAACGTTTTATTACGTGGTAAAAACACATACAGAAAAACATATTTTAAGAATATTTAAAGAAATAAGAGATGATCAAAAAATATACGACCGGAAACCTGATTTAATTTTAAGGAGATTAAAGTCACGCTCCATAGAGCGCACCAGACTGTACGCCACAGCGAAAGGCCGGCCCATGCGCGTTTGGTCGTAAAAAGAAAAATACTCTGACAAATTTTGTTTTATTTACTTTTCTAACTTCTAACTTTGCAAGGATCTTTGTTAGTTATTACTGACGGCCACTGATGACAAAATAATCAATATTCAGAAATTGATAACAGAATTGTATCGTTTCAACGTAAAAAACGTAGCTTTTATATTTGTATTTTTTAACACCGTTTTAAGCTGTTCAAAAAACATTATAGGTTTCAAGCATGCCATGTCATCACAATTTGAAACATAAGGATAAAACAACGTGGTAGGAAAGATGCTTCAGTTTTGGATATTACAAACAATGCAATTGTATACATTGTTGAGAAAGGGATGTTCTTGTATTAAGTTAGAAACTTTCAATATACATGATTTATATTAAAGTTATCTCCCGTCATTATTGTGTATGATGATGATGATGATGATTCCCGGTATGCTTGCCGGTATGTATGCCGGTATGGTCATCGTTATGGGCATTTATGGTATGTGCATCGTGTAAGCAACCACATAAGTGGTTTCCAATACAAATTCCACTTGAATTAGGGTCTAGGTTTCTGCACCTATCGGTACATCCGGTATCGTTACACTCACTAGGATCGACAGCTAAAAATAACAATTATAATTTTAATTTTGGTTTAAAGCTTGACTGATTTCGTTAATTGTATCCTTACTTATATCAGCAATTACGTAGGCAATGAAGAACAATAAAAAACAAAGAAGGACCCTCATGGTTGCAGATTAGTGAGAATTTAAGTTTTCAGCCTTTGTAACACGTAAAAATTCTGACTACCGAGCAAACAATGCGAGGCTTTTTATAAAATTTATGAGTAGTTATAACTACTCTTATCTAATCGTGTAAGTAATAAGTACTCAAAATACATACTTTAATTAAGTAACGGCGAATCAACTTTTTTAACACGGGTAGACAAATTTTCTTAATAGCAAATGAACAGAACAGTCAATCTGCAAAATTTTGCGAAAGAAATAGGCAATCGGCCATGTAGTTCTATAATTATGACGGTATACATAGATACACACACAGTCAACACAACGGACAATTTCTAAAAACGCATGATTCGAACTCCAAACACCTCAAAATACGTTTCTATGAAGTTTTAACGAAACTGAATATTTTACTATTTCAAATCATTCTCTACTAAGAGGAGGCGATAATAATTCCCTTATATTAAGTAACGATATTATACAGAAAAGTAACTGTTACTAAATGTAGGACGGTGTGTACTAGCTTGAAGTGACCATGACCTTCTTGCATGAATGTTCTGTTATGAATGATATTTCAATATATAAATCTACAAGTCAGTATCTGGTTTGTATATGATATTTTCATCAATAATTAGAAAAGATTTCGAAAAGATGCTTCAATTTTGGACATTATAAACAAATGAATAGTATTCGTTATTGAGAAGGATATTTTCTTTTATTAAGTTAGAAACTTTCAATATACATGATTTATATAAAAGTTAGTAGCTGTCATTAATGGGATGAATCATGGCCGTTCGAACCATGTGAGCAATGGCATTTGTGGTCTCCAACACAACTTCCATACGAATTAGGGTCTAAATTTCTGCACCGATCGGTACATCCGGTGTCATTGCACTCACTAGGATCGACAGCTAAAAATAACAATTATAATTAGAATTTGATATGTTTTTTTTTAAGCTTAACTGATTTCGTACTTATATCTGCAATCGCGTAGGCAACGAAGAGCAACAAAATAAAAAGGAGCACTCTCATGATTAGAGTTTACTGGAACTTCCTTTTGCAGCTCTTGTGATACGTTCAAATTCTAACTGACGAGGAAAGAATGCGAAGCTCTTTATTTCACGCCGTTATAACTACTTTTATCTTAATTGTGTAGATGATACTCAAAATACCTACTTTAATTAAGATAAGTATTAATAACTATGAGTTAACATTTTTAACAAAGGCAGAAAAATGGGTGACATAATAAACCAAGCGCTGACAACTTCTCTAAGTAACTATGTTTTTTATTTCATAGAAATGAAAATCTTTTAATTTTTGTGTACGTATGGGCCCTTGGGAGCAACAACAGTAAACGAGTACAATAGGAGTACCTTGCATCCAAAATTTAGATTCACCGATGACGCCGAAAAGTTTTACAGTATTATCTGACATATCATTTTTCGGAAAAGGAAACTTAAAAGCTTCCGTAAGCTTACTAATTGAAAAATAATTATTCAAGTTAGTCGTTTTTGAAGCTGCTAGAACGAAGCGCATAAACAACGCATCTTTCCTTTTTTGCATACTGACCCGGAAACGTTGACAAACTAAATAAATATTTTCTAATTTATATAGAGCCCCTAGAGGCTTACATGCTCGCTTCCTCTCAAAAAAGATATATTAGATAATACTATACACATTTTTCCCGCATCACCAGTTCAACGATTAATTCAAAAGTCGGGATGCAAGCTATTGTACTTCTTTACTGTATACCTAGATTTATGCTCCCGAGGGCCCTTAAGGGGTTATTCTACTCCTGTTTTATCGACCCTAAATTATTTCCCACCTTTTTTTAAAACGGCGTATAAGAATGAGTTATCATTTTGGAAATTACATTCTGAGGGCCTGATAAAGCGTGCTCGACCACAGCTTTTTTGTAATTTTTCGCCAAAACGTTAAATCCGTACTAAATGAAAATCGATAAATTTATTACGAGTAACGTATAAAGCGCCGCTTGTCATGTTGCTTGCTATAGGAACGATCAACCAGTTGCGATCAGCGGGTAATATATATACCTTATTCATCACATTACACTACATAAATCAATGATTCTAGTCACTTGAAACGGTTTTTTGAAAAACCTGGACTATTTTCTTTTCTTAACCTAGACTTAAAATGTTCCTTAAATGTGTCCTTCAGCGAAAGACTAAGCGAAAAACATTTCTAAAAATATTTATCAAATATTGGCCATACATTTTATGTGTAGCTAATCATTTTAATTGGTATGTGTCATATATTTATTTATGTTTAGCTTAAACTGAATTGGACATTCTATTAAATATGAACATTTGAAGCTTAAGTAGAGGAAAGAAAATGGTATGGGAGTTTCAGAAAGCTGTGTCCATTAAAAAACAAAATTTAGTCAAATTTTTTGTTTTGCGGATTTTAACTTAGGTTATTGATCCCTTAAATTCATGGGTAGAAGGCTACTAAAAAAGGCAATACAATTCAGTATTTCCTATACTTTTTTCTAATAAATACGTAACTAGAAACTGGTAGATACTTTATATTGGTAAACCATTCTATCGCGTTGCCTCAACATGTCGTTTTGATTGAGTGTTTGCATGAATACATTCTTGTATAAAGTTAGAAACTTTCAATACACATGATTTATATTAAAGTTATTTGCCGTTAATCATGGTGATGATGATGATGATGATGCTCTTGTAAGCCGTGTACACCGTGCAAGCACCGACAAAAGTTGTTTCTAGCAAAAATTCCACTTGAATTAGGGTCTACGTTTGAGCACACAACGGTGCATCCAACATCGTTGCACTCACTAGGATCGACCGCTAAAAATAACAATATTAATTTTTTTAAAATTCTTTTTACAGTTTGACTGATCTTGACTTATAACCTGTTATATTCTCACCTATATTAGCAACCGCGTAGACAACGAAGAACAACAAAAATGGCAGATACTGAGAACCACGTTTTGTAGCTGTTGTGAGACGTAAAAATTCTGACTGGCAGAATACAAATTTACGCGCCGTTATAACTACTGTTATCTTAATTTTGTAGATAATACTCAAGATATGTACTTTAAGTTCGTTAAGTATTGATTAAGTATTAATAACTATGCGTTGACTCTTTACCAATGGTGGATAAAAGCGAGATAGAATATAGACAAAACTACTTAAATAAGGCTAGATATAGCTGTACACTATTTTTTAAGCTAACGCATGCGAGAACAATGATCTAAAGGAATTTACTTCAGAAATATTCTAAGACGGAAATACGCCTCCCGGGAAGCACATCACAATCCTGTGTTTTCTCGGTGTTTTTCCGACTAGTACCATGTTTTCTCTGAGCTCTTACTATTACCGATACAGCATCTAAATTGAGCGATCTGTCAATCTAAAACGTACACTCATTCAATAGCCACATGAACAAAAGTTGGGAAAACTACAATTAATAGAAATAGAAAAATGTATAGTATTTAATAAATAATATTCGCAAGCAAGGATTTTTTTTACAAAATAATGAGCTCCGTTGAAGAGTATACCAAAATCAAGCTGTCAAGGATCTTGGTCTGGACTTATATATTATAATGAGCCCCTCTGACGACGATTTCTATCTTGCAGAACAAACTGTACGATATATAGTAAAAACTATTATATACGTAGCAAAAATTACTATGCTATATAGTAAAATTTGTCACAAATCAAAGTATATCACACTTTTATCATAGAAAATAGTAATTTTTATTAAAAATTTTTCTCAGTGTACAAATTAGTCATAAGATACTGGTATTATGCTACAAATGTTTTCAAAAAATATGTAGCCTATACATATGTGCATGTAGACAACGAAAATTCATAACAGATAAAATAAGAGTCTTATAGTAAGTAAAAAGTTAGTCAGTAAACTAAATGCTATTATACGTAAACATGGGAAAACGTGTAGTAGCATACAAAGTAACCATGGCCTTGTTACACAAATGTTGCGTCGTCAATACTATTATCGCTATAATTGGCAAATTATTAGATTTTGTTAAGCAGTTAAAAATATATAATTAATTAAATTTCATTATCAAAAAGAAATACGTTTATTTGACAGAAAAAATATATAATTAATTAAACTTCATTATCTTTATATTTTTTCAAAGTTATTTGCCTATTCCAGTAGCGCTAATATTTGTACAAAAACATTGGTTACCGTCAACGCATAAACCAAACAAAATTGGACTTTTCTCCTTACATAATGTGGAACACGTTCGAATAGTGCATTCACCTTGGATGGGATATAAGTCTAAAAATAATATTAACGATTGAGAAATCTCGAATCAGAGGTTGTCATGCTTAACTTTTAGAATAAAGTAATGCAGTTATGGATGTTACCCTGAACCAAAGAGTAAGTAAGGAAGAGCAGCAGAAGACAGAGTAAAACCCTCATATTTTTTAGAGGAGTTCCACTTTGTGTGATGAATGTGTACTAGCGTAAAACTGCGACACAAGTTTAGTCTTTACGTGATAGCTGCATCGACTATTTATTATCGCAACCATTACCAATGCTGAATGTTCGTATAATTTTTTTATTCATCCACAGTGTTATTGAAAATATCTCGATTCAAAACATAAAGATTAACTTCCAGGAAACATACTTGTCTAAAAATATTATAATTTAATCAATCTATGAGGGCATCTTTTTAAATTTGCCAGTTTTAGGAGCCTACAAACATCAAATTTTCAAAATAAGAGTGTACTTTTCTAATTTGATTTGTTTTCATTCTGTATGTTATACACAAACGCGAGAAAAGTGCCTTCTAATGACACTGTTTTCTCGGTTATTCAAATTATACAAAAATAGTCATTGCTCATACTCAATGACATGACCTATCTCAAGCGTTTCTCTCACTTAATAGTATATTTTGTACTAATGGCGTCAAAATGGGCTTTTTGAACCGAGTCTGTGGAGTTTGGAGTACGACTCAACCACACTCTTGTTCAAACATTATATAAAGGTGAAATCATTTTGTAAATAAATAATTTCCATGTAATTATTACAAATGGATTTTATTAAACAAATACATAAAAAAAAACGATTTTTTGCTGTTCAAAAAAGAGTCACTTTAGCCCCCATTAATAGGTATGAAAAACACGAAAATCGTTCGCGTGTTCAAAAAAGGCATTTTAAATAGTCACAAAATATGTGCTCTTCCCACCGATATCCCCATACAACCGTTATGTGTTTCTGTATTGTTTATGCATAATTTATTTACTGAAATGTGTAATAATTAGTTGAATCCATAAAAATTGATGAATATCCCATGCGAAAAATATAACGTTTCTTATTGCGATTTTATTTATTTTAAAACTTGTATATATAATTTAATATCAAGCTTATTTTCCATCATCAATATGATAAACGTGGTTAACCAAGCAAAAACATTCGTTGTTTCCAACACACCTGCCAAACAGTGAAGGATCCTTTTCTAAACATAGATCAGTACATGTGCCCTGGTTGCATTCACCAGTAATAGGATAAAAATCTAAAAACAATTATTACAATTATGTCATCGATTTATTTTCCTTAACTCACTGACCCTTCAGGTTAATTCTTACCAATATCAGCTATCGCATAAGCAACAAAAAACAACATAAAACAGAAAAGGACTCTCATGATTGCAGAATATCTGGAAACTAGATTTGCAACTGTTGTCATAGGTTTAAAACTTCTGACTAGCTAGTAAGTAATACGAGGCTTTTTATACGAATCTTCATTGAGTAGATAATATTCAAGATGCATGTTTTAAGTTGATTTAGTATGGATGACTTCTAGTTAGCTTGTTTAATATAAGAGGAAATAAATCGAGTCATAAGCGCGAAAAGATTCTACAAACAACTGTGTGCTTTTTTTAAATAAATAAAATGTCTTTATTCTTATTTTTCATTCAAATTAATGGTATAAACCCTTTTAAAAATCTAGCAAGTCATACTACGACTTTAGAGATAATGTGTAAGAGAAACAACAATGCAAAACAGTTTTTGGAATACATATTCTCCATTGATTTAAAAATATATTACATTTAGACGTGACGCATTGATTTGTACTGAACTTTTATAACTAATGGTACTAATATTTGCTAAATGTAATTAAAAAGTACTTATACTTTTTCGAGAAATAAACATTTATCACGAGCATATTTTGTTTATTAATTATATGGTTATTCTTTTTTAAATTAAATTTTATGATGTATTTCATGAATTTATTTATTTAATATTTATGATAGTATATAATGAAATTTATTGAATATCTATATTATCATCAACTATGTAATATATTCATCCTCCAACGCATACCTGGCCGAAAACAGAAGAATCCAATTTTTTTTGCCGAGAGGTGCACTTTCATCATTACGTTCTACTTCAAGTGGTAGGAAATTTACAAACTAATGAAGGCAAATTGAAATTTATCGATTATATTGAACAAAATTAATCTACTTTTGCGAAGAACAGTTTATTAGGATTTTTTAGCTGTGATGCAAGCTAAACGAGGATAAATTGATCACATTTTCAGATATTATTTGTTATTCAAAGATACACTTAATCGCAATAAGAGCATTAAATAATTTGTTTGAAAAAGCGTTAGGAGAAAAATTAGCTGAATTGTTTGTAACAACGAAATGATTGCAAAAAAGGAAAATAATGTTTTTCAAAAATCAAAAAATGGCCATAAAAAAAAAGTAATTGAAAAAATTAGATAATAAATGTTTTTCCCGAATTCAGAATCCAAAAATAGATATGCATTTCAAATTTGATTGATATTGACCGAGTATAGTTTCAGAAATATCACGGCATACACACACACACACATCCATACGGAAATTTCCTAAAGACACGTAATTCGAACTTCTAACATCTAAAAACTTGTTTCTATAAAGTTTTAGCGAAACTGAAAATTTTACTATTATAAAGCTTCCTCTAGGAGGAAGCAAAAATGCTGTTAGGTAATACAAATAAGGAAAATAAATTCTTTATCACGTAGTAAAATAGAGATGTATTTATTAGATCAATAAACGTTTGAAAATAATTCAAAATGATCTTGAATAATTTGATTTTATCTTCTCGGTAGCATCCATACAATGGCACTTATTATCTCCAACGCAGATTCCATACCTTTTAATGTAATCTACTTTTGTTTTACAGAATTCCGTACAGGTCACCCTATCGCAATCGCCTCTTGTACCGGTCATGTCTAGAAATAAAAATATGTATAACAATATTGACGATATGATGATCGAAGTAAAAAATAACCAACTGAACATACCGTGATGAGCAACGGCGTATACTACGAAAAGTAAGAAGAGAATAGGCAGAAGGAACTTCATTTTCGTTGTAATGCTACGGAATGGACGAGTGCAACTGAGGAACTATCAAATGCTTCTTGTTAAAACAAACGTAGATACTGGGCTATTTATGTCATTGATAAATCGATGCATGTATCTTCTGATACGAGGTCACGGATTATCTAAAAGCGAGTGAAAAATGTACTTTTCTCTTATGCAGCGTTTTCGCTGGTGAAGACCTAATTATTCAATTTTTCCTTTCTTACGGGGCAAACATCGCTTTCCATTACGCAAACATGTGCAGTACGTCTCTTCAATAAAAATGCGCAAGTTATCAACACAAATAGTTTCACAATTGTTGACGAAATATTTAAAGATATATGTACATAAATTATAATGCACACGAAGTTTCAAACTTTATCAATTCACCAAATTACATTAATATACACAAAGATATATTATGCCTGAAAAACTATTACGAGGATCAAGTACCTGGATGGATTCGATGCCGCTGTCGTTGACGTTGTCCTGGACGTCGGGGAATACGAAGGCCTGGCCATCGGCTTCCCCCCTGGGAGAGTCGCTGGGCCATACCTGGAGCAGTGGTAGTCCACCGCGAGGTTCGGTGCAAACCTCCGTCACTATCACGGGGTGATTCGCTTGGCCCGTCGCACCGAGGCACAGACGGCCCAGCTCTCTCAATGGTTTCTAAAAATATTCGTTTTGTGCTGGATTAAACTGAATTTTTCAAAGAGATTTTGAAAAAATGGAAAATGAATGCGGAAAATTTATTCTATTTGTGGCTGTGTTTTAAATTCGCGGAAAACAAGAGAATGAAATTTTCATGATATGTACGTTTCAGTTTATTCTATAATAATGCATTTTTTATTTTACGTCCTTCTCGTATAGCTTTTGCTTCGAATTGAGGTTTTAAAGTAATTTTTTATCGATACTTCTTTCTATTTATGCTTTTATCCATACTATTTTATTCATACCTTATCAGCATATTTTTGGATTATTTTTATATACTTTTTATTATTTTACACTGTATCCCTTTACACTAGTTTCAAAATCTAACGAAAGACGATAACAGAAAACGATAGTGAAATATTTTCATGAATAAAATTTCCTCGTAGAAAGATAAAGAAAAAATCTTGTTAAAAGTCTATAATCATGATTATATGTTCAATTATTGACAACAAAATATGTTCTAATTATAAAAATATTGAATTTTTACTTTTAATAATGTAATAATTTAAATGTAATATTTTCAGTTAAAAAATCAGCGAATAATTAGCTAATATTAGCTAAAAATCGTTAATTTTCTGCCAAGAATATATAAGTCCATCAAGGTCAAGCTAAATGTACTATTCTAAGAAGGATCGGGGAGTAAATCTGCGGCATGAAAACGAGGGATATCGCGTATATGCTTTTCCTCGAATAACAAAAAGCTATTCGAGGTTAACCCTGACATTTCGGTGGCACATATAAGCTCTTCCAGAATTTGATGTTCACCCTCTGAATAAAGCACAAACCCGCGCAAATTTCATTAATTTTTTTCATCATTTCTTGCTAAGCATAAAACACTCTTTATCAAATTCTACATATTCATGTATATTTGACGGCTGATAACGAAAAAATCCCAGTAGTAGCACAAGCATAAATATCTCTTTCTGCAAATGCTACTGTAATCAACTCGCACTAAATCTCGAGGAGATATCAAATGAGCTTTCTCAGCGTATACATACGCGCGGCTTTAAAATTAGATACACTATTTTTCCACCTCGTAAATTCCGACGTTTAAAACAAAAACCGCAGTCCTCCCAAAACGTTGATAAACCTACATTCTCGAATAGAGTCCTCTAAAAAAAGTGAAGTGAAATAAAAATAGAATTTATCATCCACGAACACGACTCGAACAATACACATCACCTGTTGGTCTGTCACACGCACACGTGCGACCTCGCGAGCTTTCGAAGCGGCGACTTTGAACCTTATATCCTATATCGATCGACGGCATCAGGGATGAGACGCTTTCATCTGAGCTTATATATATATATATATATATATATATATATATATATATATAGATACACATGGCCTGTGTTGAAAGTATATAAGCCGCGATGAAACCGACGGCGCACTCGGCCAAGCGCGTGACCGGAAAACCGATTTTAAATGCGCGGCTAGAGCTACTTGTCTCTTTCGATGATGCTTTTTGCGAGAAAGGAGAAAAGAAGAGACGCTGCTATTTTTTCCTTTTTCTGAAGCCATCGGGGCGTTTGTTGCGCCGAGGACAAAGGCTGTTTTCCTTTGATACAGCCGACGAAGATTTTTCACGTTTGCACTATATACGGGAAGGATTTCGGTGTTGTCGAGAACACCTGTTGGCTTATCGGGATACTCGATATATAACTTTCTAAAAAGTTCCTCGACGTATACTACGTCGGTGTATCCTGAAAATTTTCCAAAACTTTAGACGCGTGAGGAGAAATCCAATCCCAAAGAATTAAAGTATCCGGACACGTTGATTCGACGTCTCGTTATTTCTCTCGAGGCTTCAGTCGTCCCTGACAATGTCTCGCTATTCACTGCACCTCCATTTCATCGGCTCTTTATGGCTTTTATTCCACGACTCTTTCGCGCTCTTCCGGTCATGCAAATTTCACTCGATCGATTCGGCTCTATATGCTGTATTTTATTCCAGCGAATGGCTGCTCTGAAAAATGGATATCTCGTTTTGTCGCTGTACACACACGGTTATTTTTCCAAGCTCGACATTCGAGTGTTGCAGGCATTCGATCTCGATGATAACGTTCGCAAGCACGATTTTGCAATAACGAAACCCGATTCCCAAATGAAATCATATAGCCGAATAATAAAGTCCTCGCGAGACAGCTGCGTTGTTAATTACGCCGAAAGCTGCGATCGTAACCATCACGCGCAAGCTCGACGTTGATAACGACTTTCACCCAGCCGAGAAAATTGCAGCTTTGAAATCGATATATGTGGTCGGACCTGTTTTGCGTGTGTACTGTAAAAGGAAAATGTGTGCATTGGTGAGATATTTGCTGATTAACGTATCGTCGAGAGAAATATTAATTCAATGTTACTAGACTTATTAACTATATTTGCCTAAATTTTTGGTTTTTTAAAAATATATTTTTACCGCAATATTAAGTATACTACGTCAGTAACAATAGAAATCGACAAATATATTTATTTTTTCATTCCGAATTTGGAAAGAGAATCGTTTTTATTTTGTGCTGGTTGTTTAAAATGCACTTTTCATTTGGAGTATAATTCAAATGACCGGGAAAATGTATCATTTTCGAATTAGCGTAATTATAATTATTTCGTGTTTTATAAAAATATTTTACCTCAAAAAAAAAATAATAACTCCAATGATTATTTTTTTTAATAAAAAAATCAAAATCCAAAACAAATAATGTAATTTCTACGTTGAAAAATTACAAGATTCTAACGCAGACTTTTATTTCCTTTGCGTTACTGGATTCAAACGGAAATTTAATTTGAAGAAAGCCGAATTGGCAGTAGTTCTTACTCCTCCACCCTACAGTATATATAAGTATTCGAAACGCCTCTAACGTACGATATTCGATCTCTCAGACCCTCGAAATTACTCCCCGATAAGAAATTCGTTATTGCCGAATGTTTTTTTTTTCAGAACAAAGAAACACGCGCGACTGCGAGTAATAAAGTCAAACGAATATTTATCCTAATGTCTCAGGTGGTCGAATAGCTTGACGCGTTAAAAATAAATCTACGTTAAATTTACGACAACTAAATCCGAAATTCGACAAAAGAGCTTTCGTAATATATATCTCCGGAATTTGTCATTCGAGTACATATATATATATATAAGCTTCTCCCGTTATAATAGCCCGCAAGATTCGAAGCAAGCGCATAAAAGACGCAACGTCGAAACTTTGCATTTTCATACTTTTTGCCTATATACCAATTGCAATGAAAAACTTTTCCAGCATTCAGAATTTATATCCGCAAGCTCGCGAGAAGAGATAATGTCCGTCATAAATTAATTCCCCGACCGCTTTATATTATTCCCATTGAAGAAGCGACTTACGCAAAAATGTAACGCGTATAACACACCAATGCTTTAATCTCGTCGTCTAATGCAGCTCATACACACTCATTGATTTTCCTCTCTCCCTCGTCGGAGGAAATGCTCAAAATTGCTTTCGCGTATAATATATATACGTAAAGGACGACGATAATATCCAAGAGAGTATATCAAAGGCTATATGCTTCATCGTGCAAGATCATGCCATTGGCTAGTACTACTTCTAGGGGGTATAAATCAGATCTCGGGGGTTTATTGAAGGACATGGAGAAGCGCCGCTACTCAAGGAAATCAGTATCTTTTTGCGGTGAGAGTATAGAGCCAATCCGGAGAGCTTCTTTTCTCGGATATAGATTCAGAGAAATTGCTGGTATCGACGCTCAGGATTGATAATGTGATGGATATTGTGGGTGTGTATTGTGTGTGTATATACATATGGAAGTTCGTTCGGCAGTACTCCAAGTTTCTTCGTGTACATGCAAATTCGAAACTGTTTCCTCAATATTTACGGGTATAATAATGATGCGCCGGAAAAACGTTTGTCTTTTCAAAACGAACATTATCAATTCCTGGAAAGAATTTTACTCGGCTAACTATTTACATATACAACAAAAGCCTGGGAAAAGGGGTGAGAAACGTCCGCTTGCATTCTCGGAACTTCTTCTGCTTGTACATCGGAAGAAATGGAACTAGTCGCGAAGAGGAGACAAGGCGAAGGTAAATTGAAAATGCCAGAATGAGAGGGAATAATAAAAATGTAAATATAGCCGCGAGAGTTATATATAAAGTTGTGTGAGAAATGCGAGACGCGAATGAAAAGTTTGTCTCCTGGAATCTGTATAGGGAAGCTGTGCGGTTTCCTGCGGTGTAATTGAACATTTTTATGCGTCTTGCGATTCTGAAAGTGCTTTGATTATTTATAGGAATTTCCAAGGCGATGTCCAAAGTGAGATGTTTAATATTTTCTGAAATATACTTGAAAGCTATCGCGGAAAGTGTGCGAGAGGTATAAGGATTAATTAATTAAACAGACTTTAAAAGGTCGGTTGAAACAGAAATGAAATTCATAAATGACTGCTACTTTTAGAGCTTTTGCGTATACTAAAAACACGATTTAAATCTGTTTTTGAATGGCGTGGAGGTCTTTCCGGAATAAAAAGCGAGCTTTTAAGATTGATAACTTTGCCTACTCTACTCTTAAATGTATATACGTGTCTTATGTCTTGAATTTGTGCTCGAGAAAATTAATTGTTTGCATACATATTCATAAATCACTTTTGGAGTCAACTAGTATAAGTAAGAGATTAACTTTCAATAAATTCTCAACAGAATCCAAATCAATTTCGTCGACTACTTTCTTTCCGCAGTAAAAATCAAGTCGTTTTTACAACGCGTCGATCAAATGATTCTCGAAAATTCTACGCGTGCCCATACATACCAAAGTTTTTATCAGACAAGTCAAAAAAAGAGAAATTTAACGATCTCCACTACTGCCAGTTGGCACAGCCTTCATCTGATAACATTCTTCGAAATTTACATACGAAAATAAAGAATCTCTGCAGATCTATAAAAATTTGAATAAAAAGCAACTTTCCTTCTCTCCCCAAGTGTAACACTTTTATTTCAATCTACACACAGCGAGCTTTACAATATCAGATCAACCGCGCAAACGCCAAAAAAAAATCCAAGTGAGCTTTCGGCCAATCAAGAACACGATATCACCGTTATAAAGCCCTCGAAACATTGACCTCGGCCCTATCCAAGGCGCGATATTCCTTTTCTCCTTCGCCCTGAGAAATCCCGCGATATTGACTCCGAGTCACGCGACGATAAGTCCGTCGAGATTAAAGCCATCGTCGCGTGCGTTAAAAATTCGATTCGTCGCGTTGATCCGCGAAAAAGTTGGAGATTCGATTAGGCGAGTGTGGTGAGAAGTTTGGACGATCGAGCTTTCGATAGAACGCACGAGGTGTAATTGATTTCGTGGGGGCGTTTGACGTATTATACGCCCGGGGATGGTGGTCTTGATCAACGCGGAAATGTGATGTTTTTAGGTGGGTATTAATAGTGCAATTAGTATTCTGAATCAATTATGATTATAATTATAATTACCCGTTGTAATTGTGCAGTATAAACATTGAATTATTCAAACTGTATTGCATAATAATGTACGAATTAGAATTTACGATATTCGAATTAATCCATCGCTCCGAAAATAGCCATCGGAGCTTTCATTAATATTTTTCGAATAAAGTTCAAGGCTCGATCCTAAAAGTAGATTCCGAATCTTAATCGGCAACGCGATTTCGCTTCGAGTGTACAAAAGAACGATTGAAGCACGATAAAAAGTAGATCAGAATTTATCAGCTTTATCGGATGCGATAAAAAAAACAGCACCGGAACTCGAAACAAACACAGAAATATAAAAAAAACAACAAATTTCATTAATTCAGTCTCCGAACGATCGACGCGTCCGACCCTACAACGAAATCACACTTCCGCTCGACGAAAAGATATTGAATTCTTGAAAAATTCCCACACGCTCCTCAATTTCCCCGGCGATCTTGTCGTTCATCATTTTGAAAAGGGAAATTTTCGTGTCCCCGCGACGTCTATTTATCAATTTATCGCGCGGGGAAATTGATGCTTTCGATACATTTTGTAAGATGCACACGTCGATATACATAAGATAACGAGGCAGTAGAAACCGTCGGGACTAGTCAGACGCGAGTCTCCTACGACCTTGTCTTATATACGCCTGAACTTGAACCTTAAGTAAGTGTGTGTGTATAAGCGAGCCTCTTAATCATGTTTTCACAGCGAATTATAATTACGCACATCAGGTACGATGCTACGAGTAAGTGGGTAATTTACATTATACAATTTTATGGAATATATTGTTTAATTAGAAAATCGAACATTTCTCGATTTCGAACTACAATTTTTTAAAACTAATCAAGCACTGAAGCATATAATCGCGAATCAATCCGCACGAAGAAACAACCAAAAAGCACCTGTTCCACCACAAAGCTTCAGCAGTCAAAGCTCACAACATCGCACATACGGAATCAAACGTCGCCCGGATCAATTTCACCAGCAGCGTGTCGGCAGAGAGCTTTTTAACGAGCGACTGCACACGTGCACTTCGCCCTTGTTTTTTTTCTCTCTAATCCGAGACCTGCGAGAGTCGTGGTGTTTTTCTTGGCTCAGTTTGGAAGCAAATACGCAAAAAAATACTGAAACTCGCATTGAAGTAATTAAAATATTCGGTGCGCGAGAACCGCTTGAAAGCTCGCGCTCTTTCTCTCTAAATTCAGTCGTTAAAGAGCAGTTCAGCAAAGCGTAGCTATAATGATTACTCGAGCGGCCCCGACGTTTTACGGGTCAAACGACCTATCGCTAGCAATTATTCTATAGCATTTTTGTGACTATGAATTTCTCTTCGCCGCTATGTATACTTGGAACATTAAATTTGATAAAAGCTCTGCTTATGCCGTATATACACCACCTCCCACAGCTTTTTTCCACACTTTTCCACCACGAATACCGTCACTTTTCACACACTGATGTCACACAGAAGAAAAAGAGAAAAAAAAGAAGAATACCGCACACCGACACCTGTTACTTATATTTAGCTGATGTATATACCTGCATGCTTTCGCAGGCCTGGGCCGCATGGCAGAGACGCTATACTCGCTCCGCGGTTGTGTGTGTATGGCTGCAGATATGCTATATATATATACGTGTGTGTGTAAATGTATATCCTCTTTGGCACGGGGTTACAAGAGGGAGAGACTCGCGCGCGCGCTTGCGACCCGCGATGAACTGCCGCGAGTGAGCTTGCAAGCTCGCAAGCTCGCGCGCGCACCATGAGGCGCAGCCCCTACTCTCCCTCTATACTCCACACCGCTAGATGCGCTGCTTGCGGCAGCTTCACCTCGGATGAGCGGATTCTCTTTTGTGTCTCTTCATTCTTTTTCTTCTGCGCACAGGTGACAGTTCTTCTCGATTGACGATGCGTGTGTACAAATTTTTTTTAAAACTTTCAATTCCTTTCGATTCTCCCAACGCGTCTTCTACAGTCAATTAGAACGGATTACAAGAGAAAGAAAAAGCTCCAAGAAACGATACACATTTTATTTGCTAAAGACACGCACACGTGTATATATATATATCCTTAAGCCTCCGCACAGATGTGTGAGGGTAGACGCGGTGATCCCTCGTCGAAACACGCAATAATCCCCGAAAAAGAGCTACCCTATACGTAGTGCCTCTCTCTCGAGCGTTGATGACAGTGTTTATTCCCTCGCGCGACTCGAAGGGGATTACATATAGTCCGGCACGAGACTGTACACACACATTTACAGGGGCTGATTGACCGTGAACGAGCCGGCTTGTTTTGACGCCGCTTTGTGTTATGACAGCTGAGGGAGTGAGAGGCCAAGGTGATGAGGTAATTTTGCCATTTGCTTCGGGGGAGAGTTTTTTTTTCGGAAGTAACAGAGCGGAACGGGATGATGATGAGGAGGAGGTTGTAAAAGCTCGAGCTTGCAGCGATAATTGGGCTGTGAAATCGTACTGGTTCTCTTTTTCTCAGCTAGTGCACTGTATTTTTTTATGTAGAATGAATTTTCGTGGAAATGATTTTTTTTATTACACGGCTAATTTTACGGTGTGTGATTCGATTACGAGCTTCTTACAGAGCTTGCAGTGGGTTTGAAAATTAAGTTTTTTTTTATCCTCCGGATAAATATCGATGCACAGATTGCGCTAACTAAAATCCCCGATTCAATAGACAAAACAGAACAAATTAAAATTGCTCTGAGGATGTGGAGTAGGAACATTGTTCCACACGATATAAACACCGGAATATCCGCGGAAGAAAAAGAGCTTTTGCTAAGGCTCTTATACGACGCGGTTTATGTGTGTATATTTGTATTATAAAGTGGAAAAAGGACATATCCACGGCTGAGATAAGGAACAAGCACGAGAGAAATGAAAAATATTATCGTCGAGCGCAAAAGAAAGAATGAAGGACAAATCCGGATGCGGAACGATGAGGAACGAGATAAGGAGCTGTGATACGGTAAACTGGCTGTGGAATTGTTCCTGGATTATTAAAACGTGGATTTTTAATGATACTTCTCCACCTTTTATTTTTTTTTCTTTTTCTATTATTTTTCTCGAATTATGATATTATATTTTTATAATTCCAAGCTGCATTTCAGGCAGATATAGGTCGGCACCGGCACCACAATCAATTATACAACGAACTTTATTTATACGCACAGATGTTTTTTGCAGATAAGCGGATTTCGCATATTGTGTACACAAATATAATTCGAGAGCACATATCTATATATGGACTGTCGCTAACGATCATCATTATTCACAAGAAAATCGCTATGCTTCATGGAGATTAAGATCGAATAAAATTCACGACCATTAGGCCAAATGCCTTGGAATATATACATAAGTACAGCCTTTATTCGAAAACCTTCAAGCGGGAAATTGTCATTATACTATACGCCTAAAGGTCAACTCGACATACTCCCATGTGGACTTTCTCAAGTACGTAATATTCAAAATTACACAGAGATAGAGGAACTTTTGAGAAAATTCTAGTTATACATATATACGTACACCAGGTCTGACTGGATTATTTAAAAGCTACTAACTCTTCGTGAATATTCAAGAGTCGCCAGTGTAGAACATGATCGAAATTATACTGGCGTGTTTTGTCATGGTGACGCAGGCGATTTCGCTGCTCCATTTCCGCAGTGAAATATATGCGTCGTACAGTACACGTGGCTTTGACATCCGCACTTAAAATACCTTTGACATATATACACTCCGAGAGATGATATTACGATCTAGTTGTTATATCCCGGAACAACAGTGGAAAAATCGATCGCTCGAATATTTTCGGAGAAACATGTCGATTTTCAAATTTTCCCTCTCCAAGACCCACAGTCGCTAGCCTGCACATCTCAAAATCATCATCGGGTCGAAGAAATGTGCAGCAAAGATCGAATGAAATAAAGAACAGGCTCGTCGAGGGCGCGACGCCGGCGCGAGAACAGCCCCGTAGGTCAAGGTCGTCGTGTCGGCCTCCCTGGTGGCCCTGAGCTGCAGCAAGTATACTCGACGCGAGCTTTAGTCCACGGACGAAGCTGCCGCGAGATCCCCACACCTGACCGATCGATATATATGTGTATGTGTGTGTGTATATATACTGGGCGCTATAAATGCCTACGGCTTTTCACCTGATGCGCCTCCGGGGCAGCTGATGCGTCTGGAGTGAATTAGTTTAATGTTTGGGTAGTTATACTGTGTTTTTAAAAGTCTTATGCACGACAATAAGGTGATTCAGGAAAGTTGCTAATCTAGGCATATATCGATGCAGGAAATGCAGGCAGAAAGTGATTGAAAATTATCGTTAAAAATCTCCCATATACAGTTCTGTTATCGCGAATACAAATTACGATTGATTAACGAACCCCGAAAGTTTCCGCAGAAGCAGAAAATTTAATTCTGGATAACTGTCGAAACTAAAATACACGGCTTTAAAAAACGCTTCGTAATTAGAAATTTTACTTTTCTCGTAACAAAATACGGTGTATCTTGTAACACACATCTATATGCCAAGTACAAGATTCGGATATTGGTGTAATACTGCTACTATAACTCGTCTAGAGGATATTATACAGATATGCAACACTTTGGGGATAAAGTCGGAAATTTCGGTTGGATAAAATATTCGATGTGAAGTTTGTCGGCATTTTGTCCAGTTTAATATACGACACGAGGATGTAATATAAATAAAATTGAATGTTTTTTAAAAATTATAGTCCACATGCCAAGAATGATGTATAGCAACGAAAATGCAAAACGCAACAAATTAAATTAGATCCATCCGCGTAGAAACAGAAGATGAGAATAGATGAGACATTTATTGTTTTACCTTAAGATAAATAATTATATAGACGGTAATTTGAGTAAACCGAAATTTCCGACGTAAATAAATCAAGGATACCCTAAATCCATACCCTCATCATATAGATCACAAAGACAGGTGGCGTTTAGTAGTGAAAAAGATTAGAAAATTGGAGATTGTGAGTGTATAAAGTTTAGTATAATTAAGAAATATAAATTTATCCAACATGATTTTTAGAACAATTTTTATAGTTATAGCATTATTAAGAACTATAAGTTAAGAAATACTATTCTTTGAACGATCAAACAAAGGTTTAAGTTTGTAAAACAATCGTATATGTAATATTTTTATAAAATACAAAAATTTTGTTCATTTCGATTATCTCATAACTCTTTCTCGATTTGTTGCTTACCTGTCTGTATGCCATCCCACCCCTCAGACGACACCCCGCCATTAATGTGACACCCCATTCATTCTACATGGGGTATATAAAGTGGCCATTTTTCACTCACAATCAATCCAAGGTTAACTTTCGAAGATTGCTGAGCAATCTGAGAAAGCTGACACTATGCACTCCTTCAAGCATCTTCTGACCGCCATGGGCGTCCACCACCAAGGCATCGACTTCATTCGTGAACTACCCGTTGAACTATCTCAAATTGTTCTCTCCCAACTGGACACCAAATCCTTGCTCAATGCTGCTCAAGTCTCCCGAAAATGGCTGTCCATTTCCAAATCCACGTCCTCCTTGAGACAACGTGTTCGCCGCCACATTCGTCGACAAAACCGAAAACTTGCACAAGTTCTTCCTCCACCACCCAGCAAACAATCCACTATCAGAATACTTTCTAAACCCATGCTCTCCATCCCCCAAACTAAACTCCCATATCCTATTAATGCCCACAGTTCCAAACCTAAATCATCGGCATTGAAACCTACGCATCCTAGAAAAACAATTAGAATATAATGAATAAATCCGCATCAGGTGATGTTGATTATCGCCTGAAATATTAGTTATATAGCTCTAAGTATTGTTTATTGAATTCCATAATCTGAATTTGTTCATAAGTGTTTCCTCTTAATCTTTTAGACATAAATCCAGATATTATGAAATACTGTCTGGATTTTAGCCTCAAATTTTAATAGTTTAACATTATCGAGAAAAATAAGTTATTTGAATATTAAGTTTTTAAGAACAATCCGATATTATGAAATTCTATCTTGATTTTAGCTTGAAATTACTGGAAATAAAAGAGTTTAAGGCAAAGGTAGTTTCATAATCAATGCAAACATTTTATTTTCTTTACCACGACATTAAATTGATTAATTTAGGCATTATTTTCAAATGTCAGGAAATGTGGGCACTGACTCATGTTCAGTAGAAGATATCAAGTAATATCCCAATTTTACTTTCCTGCTCAAGAATCATACTTTGGGAGCGGGACTGTCAGGATCACGAGAACATTTGCAATTTTTCTTGCGGTTAAAGGGGAGACCACAAAGTCAAATTTCTGCACATAAAGCAATGTTGGCAATCAAGGAATATGTTTGGCTTAAAGATAATATAGTTATAGCATTATTAAGAACTATAAGCTAAGAAATACTATTCTTTGAACGATCAAACAAAGGTTTAAGTTTGTAAAACAATCGTAAATGTAATATTTTTATAAAGTACAAAAATTTTGTGCATTTCGATTATCTCATAACTCTTTCCCGATTTGTTGCTTACCTGTCTGTATGCCATCCCACCCCTCAGACGACACCCCGCCATTAATGTGACACCCCATTCATTCTACATGGGGTATATAAAGTGGTTATTTTTCACTCACAATCAATCCAAGGTTAACTTTCGAAGATTGCTGAGCAATCTGAGAAAGCTGACACTATGCACTCCTTCAAGCAACTTCTGACCGCCATGGGCGTCCACCACCAAGGCGTCGACTTCATTCGTGAACTACCCGTTGAACTATCTCAAATTGTTCTCTCCCAACTGGACACCAAATCCTTGCTCAATGCTGCTCAAGTCTCCCGAAAATGGCTGTCCATTTCCAAATCCACGTCCTCCTTGAGACAACGTGTTCGCCGCCACATTCGTCGACAAAACCGAAAACTTGCACAAGTTCTTCCTCCACCACCCAGCAAACAATCCACTATCAGAATACTTTCTAAACCCATGCTCTCCATCCCCCAAACTAAACTCCCATATCCTATTAATGCCCACAGTTCCAAACCTAAATCATCGGCATTGAAACCTACGCATCCTAGAAAAACAATTAGAATATAATGAATAAATCCGCATCAGGTGATGTTGATTATCGCCTGAAATATTAGTTATATAGCTCTAAGTATTGTTTATTCAATTCCATAATCTGAATTTGTTCATAAGTGTTTCCTCTTAATCTTTTAGACATAAATCCAGATATTATGAAATACTGTCTGGATTTTAGCCTCAAATTTTAATAGTTTAGCATTTTGACAAAATACTTTTTTCAAAATTGATAAATTTTGAAAAACGACAAAACCGAAAACTTGCACAAGTTCTTCCTCCGCCACCCAGCAAACAATCCACTATCAGAATACTTTCTAAACCCATGCTCTCAATATGTTGGCTTAAAGTTTTTATAGTTATAGCATTATTAAGAACTATAATCAGTACATTATATTGTATATATATATTTTTTTTCATAATAAATACAAACATTTTATTTTCTTTACCACGACATTAAATTGATTAATTTAGGCATTATTTTCAAATGTCAGGAAATGTGGGCAGTGACTCATATTCACCAGAAGATATGAAGTAATTTGCCAATTTTACTTTCCTGCTCAAGAATCATACTTGGGGAGCGGGACTGTCAGGATCACGAGAACATTTGCAATTTTTCTTGCGGTTAAAGGGGAGACTACAAAGTCAAATTTCTGCACATAAAGCAATGTTGGCAATCAAGGAATATGTTTGGCTTAAAGATAATATAGTTATAGCATTATTAAGAACTATAAGCTAAGAAATACTATTCTTTGAACGATCAAACAAAGGTTTAAGTTTGTAAAACAATCGTAAATGTAATATTTTTATAAAGTACAAAAATTTTGTGCATTTCGATTATCTCATAACTCTTTCCCGATTTGTTGCTTACCTGTCTGTATGCCATCCCACCCCTCAGACGACACCCCGCCATTAATGTGACACCCCATTCATTCTACATGGGGTATATAAAGTGGTTATTTTTCACTCACAATCAATCCAAGGTTAACTTTCGAAGATTGCTGAGCAATCTGAGAAAGCTGACACTATGCACTCCTTCAAGCAACTTCTGACCGCCATGGGCGTCCACCACCAAGGCGTCGACTTCATTCGTGAACTACCCGTTGAACTATCTCAAATTGTTCTCTCCCAACTGGACACCAAATCCTTGCTCAATGCTGCTCAAGTCTCCCGAAAATGGCTGTCCATTTCCAAATCCACGTCCTCCTTGAGACAACGTGTTCGCCGCCACATTCGTCGACAAAACCGAAAACTTGCACAAGTTCTTCCTCCACCACCCAGCAAACAATCCACTATCAGAATACTTTCTAAACCCATGCTCTCCATCCCCCAAACTAAACTCCCATATCCTATTAATGCCCACAGTTCCAAACCTAAATCATCGGCATTGAAACCTACGCATCCTAGAAAAACAATTAGAATATAATGAATAAATCCGCATCAGGTGATGTTGATTATCGCCTGAAATATTAGTTATATAGCTCTAAGTATTGTTTATTCAATTCCATAATCTGAATTTGTTCATAAGTGTTTCCTCTTAATCTTTTAGACATAAATCCAGATATTATGAAATACTGTCTGGATTTTAGCCTCAAATTTTAATAGTTTAGCATTTTGACAAAATACTTTTTTCAAAATTGATAAATTTTGAAAAACGACAAAACCGAAAACTTGCACAAGTTCTTCCTCCGCCACCCAGCAAACAATCCACTATCAGAATACTTTCTAAACCCATGCTCTCAATATGTTGGCTTAAAGTTTTTATAGTTATAGCATTATTAAGAACTATAATCAGTACATTATATTGTATATATATATTTTTTTTCATAATAAATACAAACATTTTATTTTCTTTACCACGACATTAAATTGATTAATTTAGGCATTATTTTCAAATGTCAGGAAATGTGGGCAGTGACTCATATTCACCAGAAGATATGAAGTAATTTGCCAATTTTACTTTCCTGCTCAAGAATCATACTTGGGGAGCGGGACTGTCAGGATCACGAGAACATTTGCAATTTTTCTTGCGGTTAAAGGGGAGACTACAAAGTCAAATTTCTGCACATAAAGCAATGTTGGCAATCAAGGAATATGTTTGGCTTAAAGATAATATAGTTATAGCATTATTAAGAACTATAAGCTAAGAAATACTATTCTTTGAACGATCAAACAAAGGTTTAAGTTTGTAAAACAATCGTAAATGTAATATTTTTATAAAGTACAAAAATTTTGTGCATTTCGATTATCTCATAACTCTTTCCCGATTTGTTGCTTACCTGTCTGTATGCCATCCCACCCCTCAGACGACACCCCGCCATTAATGTGACACCCCATTCATTCTACATGGGGTATATAAAGTGGTTATTTTTCACTCACAATCAATCCAAGGTTAACTTTCGAAGATTGCTGAGCAATCTGAGAAAGCTGACACTATGCACTCCTTCAAGCAACTTCTGACCGCCATGGGCGTCCACCACCAAGGCGTCGACTTCATTCGTGAACTACCCGTTGAACTATCTCAAATTGTTCTCTCCCAACTGGACACCAAATCCTTGCTCAATGCTGCTCAAGTCTCCCGAAAATGGCTGTCCATTTCCAAATCCACGTCCTCCTTGAGACAACGTGTTCGCCGCCACATTCGTCGACAAAACCGAAAACTTGCACAAGTTCTTCCTCCACCACCCAGCAAACAATCCACTATCAGAATACTTTCTAAACCCATGCTCTCCATCCCCCAAACTAAACTCCCATATCCTATTAATGCCCACAGTTCCAAACCTAAATCATCGGCATTGAAACCTACGCATCCTAGAAAAACAATTAGAATATAATGAATAAATCCGCATCAGGTGATGTTGATTATCGCCTGAAATATTAGTTATATAGCTCTAAGTATTGTTTATTCAATTCCATAATCTGAATTTGTTCATAAGTGTTTCCTCTTAATCTTTTAGACATAAATCCAGATATTATGAAATACTGTCTGGATTTTAGCCTCAAATTTTAATAGTTTAGCATTTTGACAAAATACTTTTTTCAAAATTGATAAATTTTGAAAAACGACAAAACCGAAAACTTGCACAAGTTCTTCCTCCGCCACCCAGCAAACAATCCACTATCAGAATACTTTCTAAACCCATGCTCTCAATATGTTGGCTTAAAGTTTTTATAGTTATAGCATTATTAAGAACTATAATCAGTACATTATATTGTATATATATATTTTTTTTCATAATAAATACAAACATTTTATTTTCTTTACCACGACATTAAATTGATTAATTTAGGCATTATTTTCAAATGTCAGGAAATGTGGGCAGTGACTCATATTCACCAGAAGATATGAAGTAATTTGCCAATTTTACTTTCCTGCTCAAGAATCATACTTGGGGAGCGGGACTGTCAGGATCACGAGAACATTTGCAATTTTTCTTGCGGTTAAAGGGGAGACTACAAAGTCAAATTTCTGCACATAAAGCAATGTTGGCAATCAAGGAATATGTTTGGCTTAAAGATAATATAGTTATAGCATTATTAAGAACTATAAGCTAAGAAATACTATTCTTTGAACGATCAAACAAAGGTTTAAGTTTGTAAAACAATCGTAAATGTAATATTTTTATAAAGTACAAAAATTTTGTGCATTTCGATTATCTCATAACTCTTTCCCGATTTGTTGCTTACCTGTCTGTATGCCATCCCACCCCTCAGACGACACCCCGCCATTAATGTGACACCCCATTCATTCTACATGGGGTATATAAAGTGGTTATTTTTCACTCACAATCAATCCAAGGTTAACTTTCGAAGATTGCTGAGCAATCTGAGAAAGCTGACACTATGCACTCCTTCAAGCAACTTCTGACCGCCATGGGCGTCCACCACCAAGGCATCGACTTCATTCGTGAACTACCCGTTGAACTATCTCAAATTGTTCTCTCCCAACTGGACACCAAATCCTTGCTCAATGCTGCTCAAGTCTCCCGAAAATGGCTGTCCATTTCCAAATCCACGTCCTCCTTGAGACAACGTGTTCGCCGCCACATTCGTCGACAAAACCGAAAACTTGCACAAGTTCTTCCTCCACCACCCAGCAAACAATCCACTATCAGAATACTTTCTAAACCCATGCTCTCCATCCCCCAAACTAAACTCCCATATCCTATTAATGCCCACAGTTCCAAACCTAAATCATCGGCATTGAAACCTACGCATCCTAGAAAAACAATTAGAATATAATGAATAAATCCGCATCAGGTGATGTTGATTATCGCCTGAAATATTAGTTATATAGCTCTAAGTATTATTTATTGAATTCCATAATCTGAATTTGTTCATAAGTGTTTCCTCTTAATCTTTTAGACATAAATCCAGATATTATGAAATACTGTCTGGATTTTAGCCTCAAATTTTAATAGTTTAGCATTATCGAGAAAAATAAGTTATTTGAATATTAAGTTTTTAAGAACAATCCGATATTATGAAATTCTATCTTGATTTTAGCTTGAAATTACTGGAAATAAAAGAGTTTAAGGCAAAGGTAGTTTCATAATCAATGCAAACATTTTATTTTCTTTACCACGACATTAAATTGATTAAGTTAGGCATTACTTTTAAATGTTAGGAAACGTGGTAACTGACTCATGTTCACCAAAAGATATCAAGTAATATCCCAATTTTACTTTCGTGCTCAAGAAGCAAGTTGGGGCGCGGTTCTGTCAGTATCACGAGAACATTTGCAATTTTTCTTGCGGTTAAAGGGGAGACCACAAAGTCAAATTTCTGCACATAAAGCAATGTTGGCAATCAAGGAATATGTTTGGCTTAAAGATAATATAGTTATAGCATTATTAAGAACTATAAGCTAAGAAATACTATTCTTTGAACGATCAAACAAAGGTTTAAGTTTGTAAAACAATCGTAAATGTAATATTTTTATAAAGTACAAAAATTTTGTGCATTTCGATTATCTCATAACTCTTTCCCGATTTGTTGCTTACCTGTCTGTATGCCATCCCACCCCTCAGACGACACCCCGCCATTAATGTGACACCCCATTCATTCTACATGGGGTATATAAAGTGGTTATTTTTCACTCACAATCAATCCAAGGTTAACTTTCGAAGATTGCTGAGCAATCTGAGAAAGCTGACACTATGCACTCCTTCAAGCAACTTCTGACCGCCATGGGCGTCCACCACCAAGGCGTCGACTTCATTCGTGAACTACCCGTTGAACTATCTCAAATTGTTCTCTCCCAACTGGACACCAAATCCTTGCTCAATGCTGCTCAAGTCTCCCGAAAATGGCTGTCCATTTCCAAATCCACGTCCTCCTTGAGACAACGTGTTCGCCGCCACATTCGTCGACAAAACCGAAAACTTGCACAAGTTCTTCCTCCGCCACCCAGCAAACAATCCACTATCAGAATACTTTCTAAACCCATGCTCTCCATCCCCCAAACTAAACTCCCATATCCTATTAATGCCCACAGTTCCAAACCTAAATCATCGGCATTGAAACCTACGCATCCTAGAAAAACAATTAGAATATAATGAATAAATCCGCATCAGGTGATGTTGATTATCGCCTGAAATATTAGTTATATAGCTCTAAGTATTGTTTATTGAATTCCATAATCTGAATTTGTTCATAAGTGTTTCCTCTTAATCTTTTAGACATAAATCCAGATATTATGAAATACTGTCTGGATTTTAGCCTCAAATTTTAATAGTTTAGCATTATCGAGAAAAATAAGTTATTTGAATATTAAGTTTTTAAGAACAATCCGATATTATGAAATTCTATCTTGATTTTAGCTTGAAATTACTGGAAATAAAAGAGTTTAAGGCAAAGGTAGTTTCATAATCAATGCAAACATTTTATTTTCTTTACCACGACATTAAATTGATTAATTTAGGCATTATTTTCAAATGTCAGGAAATGTGGGCACTGACTCATGTTCAGTAGAAGATATCAAGTATTATCCCAATTTTACTTTCCTGCTCAAGAATCATACTTGGGGAGCGGGACTGTCAGGATCACGAGAACATTTGCAATTTTTCTTGCGGTTAAAGGGGAGACCACAAAGTCAAATTTCTGCACATAAAGCAATGTTGGCAATCAAGGAATATGTTTGGCTTAAAGATAATATAGTTATAGCATTATTAAGAACTATAAGCTAAGAAATACTATTCTTTGAACGATCGAACAAAGGTTTAAGTTTGTAAAACAATCGTAACTGTAATATTTTTATAAAGTACAAAAATTTTGTGCATTTCGATTATCTCATAACTCTTTCCCGATTTGTTGCTTACCTGTCTGTATGCCATCCCACCCCTCAGACGACACCCCGCCATTAATGTGACACCCCATTCATTCTACATGGGGTATATAAAGTGGTTATTTTTCACTCACAATCAATCCAAGGTTAACTTTCGAAGATTGCTGAGCAATCTGAGAAAGCTGACACTATGCACTCCTTCAAGCAACTTCTGACCGCCATGGGCGTCCACCACCAAGGCGTCGACT
The DNA here is from genome assembly GCA_020010945.3 of Muscidifurax raptorellus. Taxonomy (NCBI): domain Eukaryota; kingdom Metazoa; phylum Arthropoda; class Insecta; order Hymenoptera; family Pteromalidae; genus Muscidifurax; species Muscidifurax raptorellus. The sequence continues at coordinate 36,374,064 of CM052080.1, read as the reverse complement.
TCATTCGTGAACTACCCGTTGAACTATCTCAAATTGTTCTCTCCCAACTGGACACCAAATCCTTGCTCAATGCTGCTCAAGTCTCCCGAAAATGGCTGTCCATTTCCAAATCCACGTCCTCCTTGAGACAACGTGTTCGCCGCCACATTCGTCGACAAAACCGAAAACTTGCACAAGTTCTTCCTCCGCCACCCAGCAAACAATCCACTATCAGAATACTTTCTAAACCCATGCTCTCTATCCCCCAAACTAAACTCCCATATCCTATTAATGCCCACAGTTCCAAACCTAAATCATCGGCATTGAAACCTACGCATCCTAGAAAAACAATTAGAATATAATGAATAAATCCGCATCAGGTGATGTTGATTATCGCCTGAAATATTAGTTATATAGCTCTAAGTATTGTTTATTCAATTCCATAATCTGAATTTGTTCATAAGTGTTTCCTCTTAATCTTTTAGACATAAATCCAGATATTATGAAATACTGTCTGGATTTTAGCCTCAAATTTTAATAGTTTAGCATTTTGACAAAATACTTTTTTCAAAATTGATAAATTTTGAAAAACGACAAAACCGAAAACTTGCACAAGTTCTTCCTCCGCCACCCAGCAAACAATCCACTATCAGAATACTTTCTAAACCCATGCTCTCAATATGTTGGCTTAAAGTTTTTATAGTTATAGCATTATTAAGAACTATAATCAGTACATTATATTGTATATATATATTTTTTTTCATAATAAATACAAACATTTTATTTTCTTTACCACGACATTAAATTGATTAATTTAGGCATTATTTTCAAATGTCAGGAAATGTGGGCAGTGACTCATATTCACCAGAAGATATGAAGTAATTTGCCAATTTTACTTTCCTGCTCAAGAATCATACTTGGGGAGCGGGACTGTCAGGATCACGAGAACATTTGCAATTTTTCTTGCGGTTAAAGGGGAGACTACAAAGTCAAATTTCTGCACATAAAGCAATGTTGGCAATCAAGGAATATGTTTGGCTTAAAGATAATATAGTTATAGCATTATTAAGAACTATAAGCTAAGAAATACTATTCTTTGAACGATCAAACAAAGGTTTAAGTTTGTAAAACAATCGTAAATGTAATATTTTTATAAAGTACAAAAATTTTGTGCATTTCGATTATCTCATAACTCTTTCCCGATTTGTTGCTTACCTGTCTGTATGCCATCCCACCCCTCAGACGACACCCCGCCATTAATGTGACACCCCATTCATTCTACATGGGGTATATAAAGTGGTTATTTTTCACTCACAATCAATCCAAGGTTAACTTTCGAAGATTGCTGAGCAATCTGAGAAAGCTGACACTATGCACTCCTTCAAGCAACTTCTGACCGCCATGGGCGTCCACCACCAAGGCGTCGACTTCATTCGTGAACTACCCGTTGAACTATCTCAAATTGTTCTCTCCCAACTGGACACCAAATCCTTGCTCAATGCTGCTCAAGTCTCCCGAAAATGGCTGTCCATTTCCAAATCCACGTCCTCCTTGAGACAACGTGTTCGCCGCCACATTCGTCGACAAAACCGAAAACTTGCACAAGTTCTTCCTCCACCACCCAGCAAACAATCCACTATCAGAATACTTTCTAAACCCATGCTCTCCATCCCCCAAACTAAACTCCCATATCCTATTAATGCCCACAGTTCCAAACCTAAATCATCGGCATTGAAACCTACGCATCCTAGAAAAACAATTAGAATATAATGAATAAATCCGCATCAGGTGATGTTGATTATCGCCTGAAATATTAGTTATATAGCTCTAAGTATTGTTTATTCAATTCCATAATCTGAATTTGTTCATAAGTGTTTCCTCTTAATCTTTTAGACATAAATCCAGATATTATGAAATACTGTCTGGATTTTAGCCTCAAATTTTAATAGTTTAGCATTTTGACAAAATACTTTTTTCAAAATTGATAAATTTTGAAAAACGACAAAACCGAAAACTTGCACAAGTTCTTCCTCCGCCACCCAGCAAACAATCCACTATCAGAATACTTTCTAAACCCATGCTCTCAATATGTTGGCTTAAAGTTTTTATAGTTATAGCATTATTAAGAACTATAATCAGTACATTATATTGTATATATATATTTTTTTTCATAATAAATACAAACATTTTATTTTCTTTACCACGACATTAAATTGATTAATTTAGGCATTATTTTCAAATGTCAGGAAATGTGGGCAGTGACTCATATTCACCAGAAGATATGAAGTAATTTGCCAATTTTACTTTCCTGCTCAAGAATCATACTTGGGGAGCGGGACTGTCAGGATCACGAGAACATTTGCAATTTTTCTTGCGGTTAAAGGGGAGACTACAAAGTCAAATTTCTGCACATAAAGCAATGTTGGCAATCAAGGAATATGTTTGGCTTAAAGATAATATAGTTATAGCATTATTAAGAACTATAAGCTAAGAAATACTATTCTTTGAACGATCAAACAAAGGTTTAAGTTTGTAAAACAATCGTAAATGTAATATTTTTATAAAGTACAAAAATTTTGTGCATTTCGATTATCTCATAACTCTTTCCCGATTTGTTGCTTACCTGTCTGTATGCCATCCCACCCCTCAGACGACACCCCGCCATTAATGTGACACCCCATTCATTCTACATGGGGTATATAAAGTGGTTATTTTTCACTCACAATCAATCCAAGGTTAACTTTCGAAGATTGCTGAGCAATCTGAGAAAGCTGACACTATGCACTCCTTCAAGCAACTTCTGACCGCCATGGGCGTCCACCACCAAGGCATCGACTTCATTCGTGAACTACCCGTTGAACTATCTCAAATTGTTCTCTCCCAACTGGACACCAAATCCTTGCTCAATGCTGCTCAAGTCTCCCGAAAATGGCTGTCCATTTCCAAATCCACGTCCTCCTTGAGACAACGTGTTCGCCGCCACATTCGTCGACAAAACCGAAAACTTGCACAAGTTCTTCCTCCACCACCCAGCAAACAATCCACTATCAGAATACTTTCTAAACCCATGCTCTCCATCCCCCAAACTAAACTCCCATATCCTATTAATGCCCACAGTTCCAAACCTAAATCATCGGCATTGAAACCTACGCATCCTAGAAAAACAATTAGAATATAATGAATAAATCCGCATCAGGTGATGTTGATTATCGCCTGAAATATTAGTTATATAGCTCTAAGTATTATTTATTGAATTCCATAATCTGAATTTGTTCATAAGTGTTTCCTCTTAATCTTTTAGACATAAATCCAGATATTATGAAATACTGTCTGGATTTTAGCCTCAAATTTTAATAGTTTAGCATTATCGAGAAAAATAAGTTATTTGAATATTAAGTTTTTAAGAACAATCCGATATTATGAAATTCTATCTTGATTTTAGCTTGAAATTACTGGAAATAAAAGAGTTTAAGGCAAAGGTAGTTTCATAATCAATGCAAACATTTTATTTTCTTTACCACGACATTAAATTGATTAAGTTAGGCATTACTTTTAAATGTTAGGAAACGTGGTAACTGACTCATGTTCACCAAAAGATATCAAGTAATATCCCAATTTTACTTTCGTGCTCAAGAAGCAAGTTGGGGCGCGGTTCTGTCAGTATCACGAGAACATTTGCAATTTTTCTTGCGGTTAAAGGGGAGACCACAAAGTCAAATTTCTGCACATAAAGCAATGTTGGCAATCAAGGAATATGTTTGGCTTAAAGATAATATAGTTATAGCATTATTAAGAACTATAAGCTAAGAAATACTATTCTTTGAACGATCAAACAAAGGTTTAAGTTTGTAAAACAATCGTAAATGTAATATTTTTATAAAGTACAAAAATTTTGTGCATTTCGATTATCTCATAACTCTTTCCCGATTTGTTGCTTACCTGTCTGTATGCCATCCCACCCCTCAGACGACACCCCGCCATTAATGTGACACCCCATTCATTCTACATGGGGTATATAAAGTGGTTATTTTTCACTCACAATCAATCCAAGGTTAACTTTCGAAGATTGCTGAGCAATCTGAGAAAGCTGACACTATGCACTCCTTCAAGCAACTTCTGACCGCCATGGGCGTCCACCACCAAGGCGTCGACTTCATTCGTGAACTACCCGTTGAACTATCTCAAATTGTTCTCTCCCAACTGGACACCAAATCCTTGCTCAATGCTGCTCAAGTCTCCCGAAAATGGCTGTCCATTTCCAAATCCACGTCCTCCTTGAGACAACGTGTTCGCCGCCACATTCGTCGACAAAACCGAAAACTTGCACAAGTTCTTCCTCCGCCACCCAGCAAACAATCCACTATCAGAATACTTTCTAAACCCATGCTCTCCATCCCCCAAACTAAACTCCCATATCCTATTAATGCCCACAGTTCCAAACCTAAATCATCGGCATTGAAACCTACGCATCCTAGAAAAACAATTAGAATATAATGAATAAATCCGCATCAGGTGATGTTGATTATCGCCTGAAATATTAGTTATATAGCTCTAAGTATTGTTTATTGAATTCCATAATCTGAATTTGTTCATAAGTGTTTCCTCTTAATCTTTTAGACATAAATCCAGATATTATGAAATACTGTCTGGATTTTAGCCTCAAATTTTAATAGTTTAGCATTATCGAGAAAAATAAGTTATTTGAATATTAAGTTTTTAAGAACAATCCGATATTATGAAATTCTATCTTGATTTTAGCTTGAAATTACTGGAAATAAAAGAGTTTAAGGCAAAGGTAGTTTCATAATCAATGCAAACATTTTATTTTCTTTACCACGACATTAAATTGATTAATTTAGGCATTATTTTCAAATGTCAGGAAATGTGGGCACTGACTCATGTTCAGTAGAAGATATCAAGTATTATCCCAATTTTACTTTCCTGCTCAAGAATCATACTTGGGGAGCGGGACTGTCAGGATCACGAGAACATTTGCAATTTTTCTTGCGGTTAAAGGGGAGACCACAAAGTCAAATTTCTGCACATAAAGCAATGTTGGCAATCAAGGAATATGTTTGGCTTAAAGATAATATAGTTATAGCATTATTAAGAACTATAAGCTAAGAAATACTATTCTTTGAACGATCGAACAAAGGTTTAAGTTTGTAAAACAATCGTAACTGTAATATTTTTATAAAGTACAAAAATTTTGTGCATTTCGATTATCTCATAACTCTTTCCCGATTTGTTGCTTACCTGTCTGTATGCCATCCCACCCCTCAGACGACACCCCGCCATTAATGTGACACCCCATTCATTCTACATGGGGTATATAAAGTGGTTATTTTTCACTCACAATCAATCCAAGGTTAACTTTCGAAGATTGCTGAGCAATCTGAGAAAGCTGACACTATGCACTCCTTCAAGCAACTTCTGACCGCCATGGGCGTCCACCACCAAGGCGTCGACTTCATTCGTGAACTACCCGTTGAACTATCTCAAATTGTTCTCTCCCAACTGGACACCAAATCCTTGCTCAATGCTGCTCAAGTCTCCCGAAAATGGCTGTCCATTTCCAAATCCACGTCCTCCTTGAGACAACGTGTTCGCCGCCACATTCGTCGACAAAACCGAAAACTTGCACAAGTTCTTCCTCCGCCACCCAGCAAACAATCCACTATCAGAATACTTTCTAAACCCATGCTCTCTATCCCCCAAACTAAACTCCCATATCCTATTAATGCCCACAGTTCCAAACCTAAATCATCGGCATTGAAACCTACGCATCCTAGAAAAACAATTAGAATATAATGAATAAATCCGCATCAGGTGATGTTGATTATCGCCTGAAATATTAGTTATATAGCTCTAAGTATTGTTTATTCAATTCCATAATCTGAATTTGTTCATAAGTGTTTCCTCTTAATCTTTTAGACATAAATCCAGATATTATGAAATACTGTCTGGATTTTAGCCTCAAATTTTAATAGTTTAGCATTTTGACAAAATACTTTTTTCAAAATTGATAAATTTTGAAAAACGACAAAACCGAAAACTTGCACAAGTTCTTCCTCCGCCACCCAGCAAACAATCCACTATCAGAATACTTTCTAAACCCATGCTCTCAATATGTTGGCTTAAAGTTTTTATAGTTATAGCATTATTAAGAACTATAATCAGTACATTATATTGTATATATATATTTTTTTTCATAATAAATACAAACATTTTATTTTCTTTACCACGACATTAAATTGATTAATTTAGGCATTATTTTCAAATGTCAGGAAATGTGGGCAGTGACTCATATTCACCAGAAGATATGAAGTAATTTGCCAATTTTACTTTCCTGCTCAAGAATCATACTTGGGGAGCGGGACTGTCAGGATCACGAGAACATTCGCAATTTTTCTCACGATTAAAGGGGAGACCATAAGGTGAGCTTTCAGCACATAAAGCAAGATCTGAGCCGCAAAATTTACGGCAGACCTCATCCTTTGGTGCAGTCGGTGGATCGCAGCCCGTGCCGAGGTCTGGTTCAGGTTGGGGAGTCGGCTTGGAGATTTTATGGTATTCCGGATCTTCACATCTGCAGTGGTGCTTTCTGAACATACCATAAGTCGTGCAAATGCCGATGCATTGGCGACATCTGTCATCGCATTCTGCCTGCCACCAATCATCGCATTCGGCCTGCGTTACTGCAATAGCATGTATTTATCTTTTTGTTTTAGACGTGAATGATATATTGATTAATTATTGTCTTATTTGACTCATATTAATGATTAAACGTGGGCTTGAGTTACTAGTAGTCGGACAAGTGAGTTTAGTGATGAGCGATACAACAATCCAAGAAATAATTAACCCGTACTTCTTCTCGGTACGATAACATTACTCGATTCTTGGTAAGTCTTTTATTTAAAAGATACTTTAGATAGACTACCGCGGTGTCCGGCTATATTAAGTGCCTCTACCCTATGACCATAATTATAGAAGCTGTTAATAATGTTTTATTATCATTTTAGGCCGAAAATGCTTGTATTTGATTTATGCGTTAACCAAAAAAAAAGATTAATTTTCTACTACGACTTGATCTGATTTCTGCTGCTTCCGTACGGAAAAAATCTATGAATAGGAAATATATAATAATCAAATACAATTACTGACTCTGCACGATGGCCAAGACAACGGTAAAGGTGAAAAATATGTAGAACCTCATGTTCCTCTGATGTTACTAGAAAGAGGTGCTGGCTCAATTCAAACTGAATTCGGCACTCTTCTCTTATATAGCACATTCGAGCACAAAAATAAACGGGCCACTTGTAAAAAGAGCTCCGAATTATCATTCGGATATGAAAAAGTTAAATAATATGAAATAATAATTGTACATCGTCTTGTGTGACTAATGCCGTCATTAAGAATTTTAAGACTTCTGTATTTATAAAAAGATTATACAAATGTTATCACAGCGCTTGATCTTATTCGAGTCGATTAGTTTTAAACGCTTCCTAATTACTGATTCAAAATTTTGCAAAAAAATATGTTACTTCTAAATTTGTATTCGTTTATATTTGAGAAGTACTTGAAAACTAAGCATATAAAAAGATACTATGAGTTTTTAGCCTGACTACGATGAGTATATATGCTAAGTTTGATTACTTAAATTTTGAATTTATATATAGGTATGGTGCTTTTGTCTCAATATTTGCCATTTGTATATATTGATATGAATTCTATTACAATATATAGAAAATGTATTAATTTATAGGGGTTGCTTAATCTTGTACTTGACAATAAAAATAATTGAATCTTATACTACATTATAACAAAAAAATGTCGCTACAGCTATCACTATGCGCGGCAGAAAAATAATGACGATAAAGGTAAATAATGAGCGACGGAGACGTATAACAATATAAATAAGACAACTATATTTGCGATGACTGTTTCGAGACTTCAGTTCTTTCATTTCTGGCATAACAAACACTGTAGAATGGAATCCTATAGAAAAATACTCTGATTGTAAGAAAATAAAAAAAACCGCTGCACGTAGCTTACTTTAATTAAATGGACCGCACCAATAAAAATTATTTTTTAAATATTTTAATACATGGAGTATACACGCAGACTATACAGGATTTATGCCAGGGTGGTTCCCTTAAAACAATATTTTATTTTTTGGACGATCCATTTCCTTGATTCAGAACCAAAAAATAAGCTGAAATTAAAAATCAAGACCGGTTTGCCCAAAGAAACGGAGAAATTGTTGTGATTTAACTTCATTTTAATAAAGGATTATGAGTTACCTTATGGAACCAATATTTCAAATTCAGATAGAAAAACAATTTTTTTTTTCAATATTTAAATTTTTCTCCGGATACATTTGAGGAATTAAATTGAGATTTAAACGACAAATTTTACTGATAAATAAATACACTAAATGTACTTAATGTTATCATCCATAATTTATCATTAAAAAATATAAAATAATATATAAAAATTAAATAGCTCATTCGGCATATGTAAAATCTCCATTAATATTAAATACAAATTCATTTATTATGATCTAATTCTATTCCATGTTATACATTATGTGTGTTCCTTTCTTTCTATTTGGTAAATTATTGTAAATACTTACCACTAAGTCCTTACATCCAGATTGAAAAGATCAATAGATTCTCATCATTCATCACTTTGATGTAACTATACGGCAAATACACAAATAAAAAGATTCGATAGGTTTTGGCCTCCCTGTCAGGCATGTATGTGATAAGTAACTTATGTAAATTTTAATTTTACATGATATATACAATATGTTTACTTTTTATGCATCCTCTTAATCTTGTACTGAACAAGAATAATAAAAATAATTCAAGTACGAGCATATAGTACGGACAAATATAAAAAAGAAATTTCGCTGAGACTATTACTCTCTATGGCAGGAAAAAGACAATTTGAGAAGATCGATCAATTCTGATTACTCATCACTTTGATGTAACTAGATGTATCAATTTCATATAAGTAAGAAAAAATTATTACAAATAACTGTACAAAAAAAGCTCACCGGTATACATATTTTCTGCGGGCAGATTCTGATGAACGAAATGAAAAAGTGGATATGCGCTACATATAACACAATCGTCACTTCTTTTAAAATCAACCTACTGATTTGGTTTATTTAAATTTAGAAAACGGAATAACTGATCTCTAGAATATATTATATATTTTTCTATCATAATAATAAGCTTTAGATCTTTTAGATTTTAGAATTTCTTCTGCAACTCAGCAAACAATCTACCACTGCAGAATTCTTTCTAAACCTATGCTGCACATCCCCAAAACTTAACTCCCATATCCTATTAATATACAACAGTTAAACGTAAACCTCTTAAACGTAAACTTTCATCGTTACAACTAGATTATAAGGAAAAAATAAATAAAATCTGACCATCAGACAATGTTGAATATTGCTTGAAATATTCGCTACATAGCTCAAAGCATTATTTATTTGATTTAATGATTTGAATGTATTCGAATTACCGCAGACGTTCCTCCCAATTAGAGACATAAATCTGCAATATTATTAAATAATATATGGATTTGCTGGTAAACAAATATACTGAATGCACTTCATTCCTTCTCCCTCTCTCCATCTTTATACATTTTCTCAGCTGTCCTTTTTGTTAAAGCGTAAGAGAATATATTACATTTTAACATTTTACGCTTCAACAATTTGCGCTATTGTTAATAAATACTTTATTTTATATAGTAAAAATGGTTTGAGTGAATTTGATCAAAACTATCATTTTTAGTAGTTCAAGTTTGTTTATAGAAAATGTTGCGCTGCAATTGCTACCAAACTCTTGAATTCTTAAGTATTTTCAAACTCTTGAATTTTGAAAGATCAGGAAGTGTACGATACAGGCTTATTTATTTTTGCTTGACAGCAGTTTATTTTGAAGTTACATCAAGCATTTTCTCAATTTTATTTACTTGGTTGTTTCGAAATTAACGTAAGTATGGGTGGAGAGGAGAAGACTGAGCTCCTCTAAAATCTGGCTCAGGTGGTTTGTTCAAATATTTCGGAAATTGGCATTCGCATTTATAGTCTCCGGCGAATATACCGTATGCCGTGCAAACAGGGACTAAGTCACTTCCGCATTGCTTATTACATTGTGATTGCCACCAATCTATGCATTCAGCTCCATGCGTCACTGCAATGAAAAGTATTTATCGTTTTTTTAATGGACATAGGTTATGACTTAATTAAATTTGGTATGCTTTGTTGTTGCTTACGAATACGAAAAGTATCAACGAATAAAAAATATATATAATTACAGTTATACTTACTCTGCACGATGGCCAAGGCAACGATAAAGATGTAAAATATGTAGAACTTCATGTTCCTCTACTGTTACTATGAAGGATGTAGCTCAATTGAAACTTCTTATATAGTACATTCGAGCACAGAAATAAACGAGAAATAACACTTGAAAAAACAGCTCTGAATTATTATTCATATATGAAAAAGTTATTATTTTTTAAATGTAAGTATGAGATAAGAGCTTCATTTTAAGTCCTGATGGTCGAAAATGACCATTCGGATTAAAAGTTATAAGGATGTTGAAGAAAAATCGTTGGTTCTCGTAAAAAATCGTATTTTTTATGATTTTGTATAGTTATTAAAAGTAGACAACTTTTGAGCTAAGCAAACAAAATGCTAATAAAATCGGAAAATGGCATTTTTGTTTAAAATATGGAAATTTTTTACTTTTTTTATCTATGTATTTCAAACAAATGGATGAAAAACAATCGAGTTAATCCAATTACGGTGTGTATGTGTTAGTGTGTGTATATGTATGTTTGTGTAACTTAAAAAAACAAAGGAAGGCTATTTTAAAGTTTATCTGTTTCTTTATTATTCAAAATACATTATTTATGATTCATATATAAATATTTATACATATAAAATATTATTTATACATACGAAACTTATATAATCAATTTTAACAATAATATTATTTGTATATATACTGAGAAGAAAAGGTAACTACTGCTTCTTTTAAACGGCTCGAATAAGACGGATCATCTATAAAATTTATTTTGAATCTTTCCCAAAATTTCGATAATTTTTTGTGAACAAATTCACCGGTCCGTTCCGATCATAAGCCCAAATCATCATTATTCAATAATGAAATTCCTTCTTGTAGGTGATGAGCTATAATATGAATTTTTAAAGTTTGAGATATTCCAGTACTTTCTAGTGCTTTGTGAAGTATTATCAAGTTTTCATTTAAATTGGTAATATCGACAAGTGCGTGCAGAAACGTTCCAACTAAAATTTCACCCTGATAATTTTCGAGGATAATGCCTGACAATTTTTGAAAGAATCTGATAAATTGCATGATGATTCTGAAATCTATGAGCATTTGTTGGTCCCTTGAAGTAACAGCCATACACCGCTGCTTTTAAGGCGACGAATGAAATTGTAAGTGATTAGTCTTTGGACTGGACGTTTACCGTGCCGATATTATAAATTTGAATGAAAACTTGAACAATTTCGCAGAGTACTAGAAAGTACCGGAATGTCTCAAACTTAAAAAATTCATATTATACTTGATCACCTAAAAGAGGAAATTTCTCATTATTGAACAATGATGATTTGGGTCTCGGTCACCACTAAATAAATATAAATACATATAACGCATATCACATGTGTTGTAAGCCAGAGTTGGGAAAAATCCAGCTTAAAATCAACTGAATACCTAATATGAAAAATCCCGTTAACCAAATATTCGCAATTTGTACGCTAAATCGACGGAACTTGGCCAACAGTTTTACCAATAATTGGCGAAAATAAATTCTTATTTGTCACATTAATTCTATCATCGTTAACCAAATAATTCTTTATTTTCAAAATTCAAACAAATTTTATGCTTATATAATACATATACGTTGTAAACAGTTGATGTCGGTGTCTAAGAGAATCACCTTCCGTCGAGGGTATATACTTTTTACACATCGGCGACCTTGCGAAAAATAATTTATTTTATATAGTAAAAATGGTTTGAGTCAATTTCATAAAAGCCATAATGATGTTTAAAATCTGAAATTTGTTTATCAAGATTGCTTCGCTGTAATTGCTGCCAGACTATTGAATTTTCAAGGATCTTTAAACTCTTGAATTTTGAAAGAACATGAAGTTAGCGATATAGACTTATTTATAGAGAAGAAAAGATAGAACTTCATGTTCTTCTGATACAGTAAAGGAGCTGGCTCTATTCATACTACTGATGAATTCGAGATTTGTATAAAAGTTTCGTTATACCTGTCCGCTTCTTAGATAGTACATTCGAGCACTGAAATAAACGGAACACTTGAAAAAATAGCTCTGAATTGTAATTCAGATATGAAAAAAGTAAATAAAATAAAATAAGAATAATATTATAATCTACTGAAATATATCATCTTGTGTAGCTGCCGTGACTCAAAATCTACGACTTCTATACGTATAAAAATAATAAGCATAGTTATCAAATAAGTACTTGATTTTACACGAGTGAGCTAGTATAATTACTTAGTAAACATTTTACAGAAAAATATGTGACCTTTAAATCTATATTGCTCTGTATATTTGTGATGTACTTAGCAAATACACAAATAAAAAGATTCGATAGGTTTTGGCCTCACTACCAGGCATGTATGTAATACGTAACTTACTTAAATTTTAATTTTGCATGATATATACAATATATTTACTTGTTTATGCATCCTCTTAATCTTGTACTGAACAAGAATAATAAAAATAATTCAAGTACGAGCATATAGTACGGACAAATATAAAAAAGAAATTTCGCTGAGACTATTACTCTCTAAAAAATGACGATTCGAGAAGATCGATAAATTCTCATTACTCATCACTTTGATGTAACTAGATATAGTAGATATGATAACCCTCAGTTTCATATAAGTATGAAAAAATTATTACAAATAACTGAACAAAAAAAGCTCACCGTTATACATATTTTCTGTGCGCAGATTGTGATGAAGGAAATGAAAAAGTGCCTACGCGCCACCTATCTTCGCCCTAGGTACTATAATATAAAACCAGAAAGTTCGAAATCCTTCACTTTTTTTAAAACAAACTTACTGATTTGGTTTGTTTAAATTTAGAAAACGGAATAACCGACATGTAGAAAATTTTGCACATTTGCAGATTTACAGCTTGTATCTTATTACAATAAATATTGTAACTTGTTCCTTACAAACCTCGATTTAATTTTCCACCCCCAGCGACATCCATTAAAAAAATTCCAACCTTCTTAATTAAAAGCTCAACGAGTGCAAATATTATTCTTCAATCAACCCCTTGATTATTATACTCAAGTCTTTCTCCAACACCAACACATCGTCTAAACAACCCGGACTTTACTTCCCCGAATAAAAATCGTCCCGCATCTCTCCTCTCTACTGCATACATGCACATATACATCTCCCTCTGGTATTTATCCATCTCACTTTCTCGGACGGTCTCGCGGTTGCCGGGAAAGTTATGGACCGCAAGAGTCTTGTAAAATATGGAGGCGCATCAGCCCTGTTTACTTAGACGCCAAGCGTATATAATCAAGTTTAGTCGAGCTTTATGGAAGCCAGTCTCTGATGCGGTTTAACAATTGTGGGGGTGGCCGTAAGAATGTCTGCATTCTTTCGTAATTCCTCTAATGAGGTTATTCAATTTCGAGGATGGATATAGTGGATTTGATGGTGATGAAGCGGAGGCTGTATAGCGTCGCGTTAACCCTGGTGGAAAGTTAATGAAAACATTTCGTTAAGAGGTTAAATTTAATTGACCATTTTTACCTAATTTTAATGTAAAAATTAAAGTCAAACTTGGCTAAGCCTTCACTAAGGCATCGCTATTTTATATTTCTTAAATAAAAAAACTGTATTTTTCTCTCTTGTGTGGCTTGAATACCTACGTATGTTTTTAAATTACAACAATTATATGACGAACTTTAAGGTAATATCTCGCATGTTTTTCAACATCGATTTAATACAGTTAAAACTTACCTAAATTGTTTAAAATTAGCTTATTCTTAGTTAATACTTCGTTAAATTTTCAACCAGGGAAATAGCGCTATTTTTTGTTTATTTTTAGCGCGGATGATTTAATTTGTATTAATGAGTGTTGGAAATGCATATTTGTATTCATGAAATGCTGCGAAGAAAAGAAAAACAAATCGAGATTACATCTCGGTCGCATTTTTTAAGGTTTTCATGATCGTGTCACAATGCGTTGCATGATCGGCGTATCGTGTGACGTTCAGTCATTAGTCGCAACCAAAGTACAGAAAAGCTATATTTAGAATCATTGATAAAAAGAAACGAACGGTTAGAACACTCGAAGCGACGCATTAGCATCGATTGAGCGAGAAATTGATTTGCACTTGAAGTCATTCTATTTTTAGTAGAAAATCACGCTATAAAAAAGGTCTCACCTCGAGTCGCTCTTTATCTATGACAACGAAAATCGATAGCTTTTTATAATATACATATATATAACCATCTTTCTCCGTACGTGAACGGACGAGCGGTGACGTAACGAAGGTGACTTACGCAAAAGAACATCGAGGAGCCGAATATCGCGAGGGACGTTATATTATGTGCCGCCGAGAAATTGATCGAGTACCGGTAATCCCAAGACGGATCGTTAAGTAGTTCAAGTTGTGGCGAGGGCACAAAATTATGTATATTTAAGATAAGATGTTTCATCAAACGAATTTTGAAATTAGTTTAGATCGAAGAGTATTTATAATATAAAAAGATTGTTGCAGCAACAGGTTACGCGATTGTTCAGAATTTTATCGTGTAGTAAAGTACATCGGGTGTATATAGTTTATTCAGCGTTAATCGAGTGAGGTGATGAGAATTCGAACGTAAATATAGATTTATTTATTTATACATATATGGGAGGTCACACCGCAAGTATTACCGTTACCAATACCAAAATGATCTGTTTTAAGCTTAATTAAGCCGCTTAAGAAAATGTCTTGATTTTCTTTATATTTTCATCAATATATTCCCGGATACATAGCTTACCATAATTTAATAAAATAAAATACGATACAAATTACAAAATGACCTCCTCACCCATAAACGATCGATAAACGAAGCAACGACTCGT
This sequence comes from Muscidifurax raptorellus, assembly GCA_020010945.3. NCBI lineage: Eukaryota > Metazoa > Arthropoda > Insecta > Hymenoptera > Pteromalidae > Muscidifurax > Muscidifurax raptorellus. Next base: position 36,358,904 of record CM052080.1, on the reverse strand, counting down.
CTATACATTCAATAGATTCGCAGAGAAAAAAAAATCCATCGTGGCTTCGGCCGCTTAACAGTCCCCGCGGCGAGAGTCAACAAAGAAGTCCATTGTTTTGGCTTCTCTACGATCTCTCCCTCGTGAAAAGAGCCTCGGGATTAATCGGATTATCATACGGCTAGACAGAAGTTTCCCGCGAAAAAAGTCCCGTTCAATTATGCGCAGAAGCGCGCTCAGCTCACGCGAGACAATTTTTGGGGCTAAACAGCCGTGCCTACTTTCCTACGAGCTTAAATTTAAGGTAAAATGCGATGATCCAAAAATAAGCTCCCCTACATCGATCCCAATTACACGTGTACGCGTATACGGAAAAAAGTAGCAATTCCCCTACTACTAAATCTTCCAAAGAAGCTTCCAGCCTCCCCCGCGTATGTAGGCGCGTTATTTATTATTTCGATAGAGCCGAGAAAGAGAGAAGCAACTACGCGGCAGTGACATTAACCTTGACTGCATCTGCAGTTATAGAGACTGCGGCAAGGCCTGAACTTTATATACCCACTTTCAATTTCGCGCCTGACCGTAAATTACTTTTGTCCGCAGCTCGTTATACGCTGCTTTTCTTCGCCTCCTTTATACGAGGAGAAATGAGAGGCTGCGTCTTATTGTCGAGGCGAAGATTTATTTATGTGTCTAAGCTTCTTTTTTACTGGCTCCAGGTGTATCGGGAAAAGTGAAGTTTCGCGTTTACTGTCCACGACGAGTGTACGAGCAAATAATGCGACGTCGTGATTTATGAATTATCGTTGCGTCTGTATAACGTGAGTAGATTTTCACGGAATCGATATTCCATGAATAATCGACTGACCAGAAGCCAATAGCTCGACGATTAAAGTACATCGAATCAAGCTTTATGTATACTATCGATAAAAAATCGATCCGAGCGAAAGCTCGAGGCGGGAAAATTTTTAAATTCGAAATCAATGCCTCGTTTATGATCGAAGAGAATATAATCTCTCTTTCCTAACGAAAAAGGCAGCCAATGAATATTCATATAATACTGCGCCATTGAGATAAGGAACTGCGAACGGCTGCAAGTTTCTGAAACTTCACCTCGCGGGCGTAAAAGTGAAAACAATCGTAAAACAAATAATACTCTCAGACAAGCGTGTATAAATTAAGAACACATCCTCCCAATCTCACGGCCGCAGACTCTTCAATTATATATAATTGAGAGACCTCTACGGGTCAGCTGATACAGCCGTCATCGATCACCACAATACGTGATCCTAAAAATAGATATTTATTCATCTTGTCAATGTCGTATTCTGCTCTAATAAACGACACAATTTTGCTGATAATTTTACATACCCCAGAATACGTATATATAAAACGTCGGATCTACTCCGAGAAAGTGCGGGAACTCTTCCAAGTCAAATAGAAGTGCAGCCAATCCATTAGCCCCTATGTATATATATACAACTGATTGATCGAACGAAGTAGACGCGGAAGGGCTGGAGAGGAATAAGAGAGTGTCTCCCTTTGACGTGCATTGTGTGCAGTGCATTGATTGACAATGTCAGGAACTTTGTTCTAGAACGACGGCTGTGTGTAATTACGGAAGCCCCGCTGTGTTTGAATTTAAAAACAGCAGCTATTTTTTCCGTAAAAAATTCCTAGGAATAATAACGCCTCGTTACACGCGTGACAGCTTTGTTCGTTGAGGATAAACAAAAAAAATTGTGGCTTTTCTTCCTCGCATAATATACATTCGCTAATTTGTTCTATGCGAACGAACGTGTACCCAAACGTCGATATACCGTACGCACCGCATCGTATAGCCGCAGTATTTCTCGCGCATTATTCGCCCGCACTTTTTATCCTCGTCCTTCACCCCTCTATTTTTTGCCGTCTCATATCCTCTCGATCACTATTTATTATACAGGCGAAAAATAAACGTATATTATAAACACACACACACACACGCGCGCATTTTTTATACCTCTATATACCCTCAAAGTTTCGCGCGAAATACGGAGAAAAAATTTTTTTTTCCCTCCCATCGACGAGCTTTAAAAATGCATCGCGGTATACCTACGGGGAGGCCAGTTCGCCGAGCGGAAATAATCCGACGCTATCGAGCGCACGGCCGGGCTGCTGCAGCCGGGAGGAGTATTATATATATATATATACATACGCGTGTTGGGAGATGCAACAGATAATGGCGAGTGAGCGAAGCGCATGCGCAGAAGCGACGAGTATACGCGTGATGCTGTTTCATTGTTATTAAAAGCTCCGGGGTATAATATTGATTTTTCCGATTGTTAATGAGTACACGGGGCCGGGCTGGTGTGTAGCATTTTATGTAATTTATACTGCGAGCTTGAGAGGGTTGTTTCATTATTATAATCGAGTATTTAGCGAGAAAGTAAGCTCTATACCCTTGAAATGTAACAGAAACGTCGGGAAAAAAGTCGAATTTAAATTTAGCGCCTTTAGAGAGCTTTCGACATCGCAAGCTCTGGTATATATAGATACAGAGCGATTCGCGAACTTAACCTTCGCCCGTTTTCTTCATATCTCTCGCGCGGAATCGATACGACGAATCCTTGCTTCGGAGCTTTCCTCCGTTTGCTCTTCGAAGTTCGGAGCTTCTCCCCCCCCTCGAGCTTCATAAATGCAAGTGTATTGCCCGCGAAAATTAAATTCGTTTAATTAAAAAAATAAGATATAACCGTAAGTGCAGAATCTTGTGCACAACCCATAACAATACCCCGTGTCACCGACCAATAAAATCACTCCATTCCGCGAGTTCCAGCCCGTTTATATATATAAGGTCTCGCTCTCGACGACTTTTACGATTCGATTCCGCGGCTTAACGACGCGTCCGTTCGTCCTCTCGTAAACGACTCGTATATATATATATACACGCTGTCGTTTCGAAATTACCCAGATTTTACGGTGAGTCGCGCTTCGTTTTTCCGGAGCTTGTGATAATCGAACTACCAATTACATTACAAGCACGAAGCTCTCGAGCTTTTTCTATAAATTCGTAAGCACGTTTTTGCCGGGCAAAAATTTAAATTATGTTCGTATACGGTTTCCATCTGCTTTGTGTAACTAGCAAAACGCGCAATAATGACTTCCGCCGCGTTTAGCACGTATATACTGGACGCAGTCGAGTGTGTAAGAGACGGCCGTTTAAAGTTTAAAGCCCAGGGACGAAAGACGCGAAATTATGAATTCATCTTCTCTCGATTTTCTTATGTGGCTGCGTTTTGAAAAGTATAGATACCAAAATATTGATTTATGTATAATAGATATACTTATGTGCCGGTTTGATTATTGTTACTATTTTATAGAGTATAGAATATTAAAATCGTTGTTGTATTCTAAAAACAGAAAATAAATAATTGTTTTGATATATTCGAACTAACATATAGTACGAACGATTTATATAGCAGTTTCCATTTCACAAAATTCATTATTCGATATTGATAGAACTTTCTGTGAAAGCTTCGATTAAAAAAATACTTTTTCATTTGAAAATATGAGTGGAAGATATTTTTAAAAACAATGTTTATACTTTATTACTTTTATATATACACACCGAAGGGTGAAAAGCTATAGAAATGCAGTTCGCGGAAGCAGAAATTGCAAATATTAGTGATCAATAATAAAAGTATTTTAATTACTCCCGACTTTTATATACTACAAATGCGGATTGATTTTAAAATCGCCACGTGTGCAGCATATTATTTTTCAAGTACTACACACTTGATCCACTTCAGAATATAATCTGAGCCTACTTAAAAAATACATCTCACACCCACGTGTTGAGATTACATATCCACACGTGTTATTCGTGAAAGGTTCGCAGGAAAAAAAAACGTTTCTCCTTATAATTTGGTTTACTCCCCGACTTTTCGCACGGCCTTTTTTCCACATTACCTCTGAATTATACAAGCGAAGGCCGCGATGAAATGAAGCTGCAAATACAACTTCGCCCGGATAAGCGGTATTACTATATCACACGCGAGAAAATCTTTATTAAAAGCAGCGGCCCTGAACAAATCAGAGCTAAAACGAGTACATATCAAATATAATTCCATTATCCGAAAAAGTCTCGGATAAAACCGTACATCCAAATTCCAACTCACGCATCACCGACGAGCAGCTTCGACAAAATTAGTCACTGGATATACAAGTTTACGGCGACAGTTCAGCCGTGCGAGAATATTCGATTATAAAGAGTGTACAATAAAGGACAGGAATTTCCCAGCTTCGCTCGTGCGAGAAACCCCCGCGAGATCGCGGTTCGAGTGTAAGAACGAATAAACGTCGAATTTACGCGGCAAAGTCGTCTCGATCGTTAAAATCGGTTTACAAGCCGATCTCGCCGATCGCTCGATAGATGGAGCGCTGTGTACTGTATATTCATAAAGGAACGATCGAAACGGTGTGTTCGTTTCGATTCCCCTCCGAGGTGCTTGGCCTTAGGCAGGGAAAGCTCTTCTCTGATGGCGAAGGCTCCTCCATGGCCAAGTAGCGCTTCTTCTTCTTCTCCTTCTTCTTCTTCTTTCCTTTCACCGACTCGCTTTTTATTACTCTTTTCTCTGGTTCTTCTTATATCTGAAATTGTATATTGTACGCGCGGGATCGTTTTGATTTACGCGTTAATTAAAATTTCATTTATATATGCTTCGCTGGCTCGCTGTACGGCTTTATAATATATCGCGGTGGTTAATTGCCAGCTCGTCGAGCTCTCGTGGATGTGAAAGAGCTTGAAATTTTGAGATATAAGCGGTTTTTGCGATGATCCCTGATGATAGAAGGTTAACGATACTGGTTAATCGAATGGGAGTATTTTCGGCCAAAATCAATGTTCAAATCTTATTAAAAGTATCTATAATCATGGTCATATTGTTCGAAGCTTTTGATGGAAAAATTAGCCAGTCATTAGCTGATATTAGCCAATATTAGCTAATTTTAGCTAAAAAATCGTTAATTTTTCTAAACTAGGAATGTAAATGACAAAAATTGCCATTGTGAAAGAAATCGACTTTTGAGCCAGCTAATTAGTAGAATGATTAAAATAGACTGTCTTCTCTCGAGAGAAGGCAAGGAGACAAAGGTCAGGCCTATAAGTGGCCCGAAAAACAATTATGAAACCGATGCGGCTCTAACTCGCCTTTCACACGACCGCTTTTGTGTATATAGGTGTGTTATACCTATATATATATATATAAACTTATAGTGATAACGAAAAAGCAATTAAATTAGTTTTCAACAATGAACATACTAAAAAATTTCAACGAGTCTTATGCCTGTCCAAAGTACAGCCCTTAACGATGACGACTCACTTCCGCGATACATCGATCGCACGCGTATAAACGTATAAATTATACCTAACGGTCATAGGAAAATGAATTTTTCATTACCGACGTGAGTACCGGAAAATCCGGCATAGGGTTGTCCACCTCGCGCGTGACATTGAATTTCAAGCGTATATTTTTTGTTTAACGCATCGGAGTGCAAAATCGGTTATCCACTTAACGAAATTGATGACCGATCGTCTGTCGCTCGAGGCCATTGTATTAACGAGAGGATGAGCTGAGAAACTTTTTGTTGCGCAACGGAAACATCGTATTATATCGACAGGTCTCGTTCACGCCCTTTTACAGTTGGACTAAATCCGATGCAAAGAGAGGAAAAAAAGTGCAGGCGTCACGCGTATACACGTGTTATGTATAGAGCCGGAAGAGGATTCGAGGCTTTCGTAAGATCGAGCACAGATCGGTTTTAATAATTGGACGATGAAAGTTTTAGTATTACCTTTTATCTTATATTGTTAATAATTTGACGGAGAATAGTATAAAGTTGATTTATCAATAAAATTACGAGAAATGTTCAAAGCTACATAAGATATCGATTTTTTACCGATTTTTAGCAATCTGCATTTTTTCATTGTCTAGCCGAAGTTCTTAGCATTTTTCAATAAACTCGTAACTATTTTTTCTCAAAGACCGCGAATCGACTGTAGCAAAAATTCTCCAGCTATTATAAAAGCTACACAAGCATGGCATACATTATAGCTGCATATCTTCGGATTAAGAACCGGACACTTGTACGCCAGAGCGAAAAACAAGACTGCAGTAAAGATAAATTCTCGGAACGCGTTCCACAACACGAATCTATAACTCAGTATACAAAACGTGGTATATATATACATACGAAAGCGCATCCGAAAAGTAGAGAAAAATCGCTCGGAATTAACGATGTACAAAGTGAAAGAACAAGAAAAAAAATCATATCCCGCTCAGGTCGTTGCTTCAGCATAATCTCGTATAATTTATCGGTTATAGAAGCGGCCGCGTAAAGCCGGTAGCCGCGGCTCGCGTTGCCGTCATCAATTCCTCATTATATGGCTCTGGACATATATATATATATATATATATATACACGCCTCTCACCCGAAATCCTTAAGCGCTTGTAATCCCCGGTGTCTTTTATATTTCTTCTTTTGATTTTCGAAACGCGACGACACATAAAAGAAATGTAAAAATTTGGTCGGCGCTTTTTGCGCAAGGATCGATTTGGAGACTGAAAAAAATATTAATAACGTGCTAAAACGGACGCAGAAAATAAATTGAGTCGGCTTGAAAAAAAAATAATACACACGATGAAGCGTCTAATGAAAAAAAGCTCTTATGCATACAAGCGGAAATTAATGAAAAAAAAAAAAAATTAGGAAAGTTGCTCCGAAAGCAATCGCTTCACACTAATAATCCAATTTACCGATATCTGTATACTTATATACATATAGGAGAAAGGCCCGGCGCAAATCTTCCAGTGGCTCGAAAATTTCAAAAACTTCTTTGACAAATGCCAACATTTTTCTTCCATCGGCGTGCATTAGTACAGCGTTATTATTACACTAATCTACAGCTGGGGGCGAAATTTCAGCACCGGACGATTTTGGGCAAAGAAAAGCCGTTCGAAACGCACATTTGAGAAATTCTTTTTTCGCAAGCGTTATAATTGGAATATACATATATATATGTGTATGTGTGCCCCTCGAGCGTCATGTGCGCGCGTTATTCAGTTATGAAATTCGACCCCCTCTTCTTCGTTATAATACGAATTTTACGAGCGCCGGTATGATTATATCCCCGAAATCTCATTACTCGCGACGTTAATTGCCTAAACTCTTCGGTTTGCGTACGCACGAGGCAATGCAACGTGTGCGCGCCGTGATTAATTTGGCGCAGTTACGTTTGAATATCTATATATATTGTCGTTCGAGTATATAGGGTTTCCGCATGAAAGTTATATATATATATATATATATATATATATATACACATGTATACGCACAAAGGAAGAGCTTTGCGTAATTGGAAGAGACGTTGCGAAAAGGTTACATCAGGGGTGTCGATCATTAACACTACTTCATTTAAAAAAAAAAAAAAAAGACGAGTATGACCATTGACGTCAATGAATAATAATACATACGTATAATGATTACAAGAGGAGACGTAATAAACAAAGTAATGGCAAAGCCGCCCTTGCAAGCACAAGATTGTTAGAAGCTTTAGCTTGTGTTTTATATCCTAATCTTAACAGCCAATGCGATTACTGCATGATATATATATATATATATATATGACGAAAACGAAATCCTTTCATTGTTGTGCCCGAGAGAAATATGTTTTCTATAGATATTAGAACGAGAGTGGAGAAAGTGAGGAGAGCAATGATGAGGATGTATTTTGTATACATTGACACATATAGAAGATGACAGTGCGTGTATAATGTATAATAATACGTATATATATCACTAAGAAACTTTCATTGATTTCCTCATTGATTCTCTCCACATATCAAAAAATAAAAAAAAAGGATACTCTTATCGCACTGACATCGCTTTGGTATATACGAATCATCTCCACCCACAAGCCGCATACAATTCACACACACACACACGCGCACACACGCGCACATCACAGGGTTGCAGTTGGGCCCGCTGCGGCGGCGCTGCTTATACCGCAAGTGTCGCGTAGTGGGAATTACCGACTCGCGGGTGGTGGTGGAAATATAAGTCCCGGCCGTGTGCCCGGCTGCAGCCAGTCTTTGCCAAGCGGTTACTTCGATACGAAAAGGTTCGCGCGGCACCTTTCACTTATCACTGAGACAGTAAGGTATATCATATATATATACATAGCCAGGAATAGACGCGAGAATAACGAGAATAAAAAAAAGCGGAGGAAAGTGTGCGACAGTTTTTCCTCTTCTCGCTCCCCTCTCTCGTAGAGCGGGACAGATAAATCGAGACAGGAAGTGGAAGAGCCGCGAGGATGAGGTGCGAGTTGGTGCTGCTGCTCGCGCTGGCGCTCGCCTGTGCCGGTGAGTTTACCTTTTTCTTTTTATTATTCGCCTCATCGCGCGGATTTTTCTGGTTTCGGAGCAACCCGTTTTCACTTTCGCCGCTCGGTTTTCCGGCTGCGCGGCTTTTTCGTCGGGAATTTTCTTCGAGAGTGAAATGGAAGGCGATTATACATCGTGTGTGTGTTTGTGTGCATAGCGAGGAAAATTAATATACACGCTGAAATACAAGACTCGAGCGCGACCGCAGTGTGTATGGTAGAAAGTTGAAAAGGAGCGCATTGTATAAGCAAAAAGTTTCCGTTGGCTGCTGCTTTTATTTTTTTTTTTAATTTTCCGTTGCGAAACGAGACGGCGTTGGGTGAAAAAGGAGGGAAATTAATTTTTACGAGTTCGTTGAACAAAGCGACGTGTATATGCAATGGGCTCCTCCGTCTTGATACTGTGTACAGAGGCGATTCGATTTTACTGCGAAATAATTCTTTATTACTATTGTTAAAACCGCAAATACTGCCTTACTCAATTGTGCGATCTAGCCTTTCATCAGCTGTGTGTAAAAATTAAATGTATATATAGTAGTTTCGATGCTTTCTATAGTGTACCAAGCAGTCAATTAGTTCTGCTGCTATTAGAAAAACATTGTTTTTTAATAACGCAGATCAATCCGATGATTTCACGGCTTTCTTTTCAAAGCGTATTCTCTCGAACCCGATGATTATCAGGCTAATTGAAATTGATCGTTTTTAAACAATTTTCCTTGATTAATCGTCGATTCGCCTCATTTGTAACGCTGATACAGTAAGCATATATGCAATTTTTAAATCTTCATCAAGTTATAAGGACACCCGTAAGCGGCGGTATGTTTAAAAGCCGTTGACTAATTTATTATTCGTCATCAGCATAATTTCTCTCTAAATTCCTTGAAGTGAAATGATACTTTTAGTGAGAAAGCAGCCGTGTTTTCACTTTAATATCAGAGAGAGATAAAAATTTCCACTTTCTTGAAATGTGCTCGATGCATATCCGAATAATATCAGCCGATTCACCCCGAAAAGTTCGAAAAAAATTTAATCCTACCATGGTAAAAAGTTAATCGAACGGAAGCATTTTTGGCTAAAATCTTATTAAAAGTAGCTATACTTATGATTATAGCTCGTGTTCTCATTATAAATATGAGTCAGTGCAGAGTTAAAAAAAATTAGCCAATAATTAGCTAATTTTAGCTGAAAATCGTTGATTTCTTTACAGGGGCACAAACACCCGGCATAAATCGACAAGTCCCACCCAAGAGAGAGAGAGAGAGAGAGAGAGAGAGAGAGAATAAAAGGCATCCGAGAAAAGTATAATAAAATAGAGTCACGCCGCGACTGCGCCGAGACAAGTTGCATAAGAGATTAGAGCGTGAAAGCCTGGCACCGCCAGTCTGCTGTCCCGGATGGGGGGTGACGTCACTTGCGCGCGCGACCCTCTCTCTCTCGTTTTACGGTACAACTTTCCCTGTTGCCGAGGATTCGGTTCGATATCGTTCCTTGTTTTATACACCGAGGCTTTATTACAAGCTGCCTCGAAATCGAAGAAGAATAAATTAATTAACCGTCAGTCAGTGTAAGCGAAAACATAAGCGCTGATTATATTCAGCGCTCGCGCAATCAAAAACTCGATCTCCAAACTACTCCTCCGAGTCTTACAAAAGTGCAGCTTCGAGGTTTTCAATTAAAAATTGCGTCACTCTTGAAAAAGTTCGAGACACACTCCCAGCCCTTGACGATATGCTTTTTCCAGAGGCAGCGTCGAGTCGCGTGAAGCGTCAGGACGACAAGAAGGAGGACAGCTTCGAGAACGAGATATGCAAGGACAAGGATGCCGGCGAGTGGTTCAGGCTTGTCGCCGGTGAGGGTGACAACTGCCGTGACGTCATCCAGTGCACGAGCTCGGGTCTCCAGGCCATCCGTTGCCCAGCCGGTCTGTACTTCGACATCGACAAGCAGACCTGCGACTGGAAGGGTGCGGTGAACAACTGCAAGATCAAGAACAAGGAACGCAAGGTCAAGCCTCAACTCTTCACCGAGGAGCCACTTTGCCCCGACGGTTCTCTCGCCTGTGGCGATGGCATCTGCATCGAGAAGCTGTTGTTCTGTAACGGAGAGAAGGACTGCGCCGACGGATCCGACGAGAACGTCTGCGGTGAGTTGGCTTTTAAGGTTATGTTCGAAAGTTAATCGCTCGTTAAAGGCCTGAATGGCTCCAACTTTCCTCGCGTTGCACGCGACGTGATTTCCCTCGTAAATCGCATCGAGACTTAAACGAGCCTCGATATCATTTCCGCCCGCACAGACATGGACAACGACCCGAACAGAGCGCCACCTTGCGACCCAACCGTCTGCACCTTACCCGACTGCTACTGCTCCGAGGATGGAACCCAGATCCCAAGTGACCTTCCGCCCAAAGAGGTGCCCCAGATGATCACCATCACCTTCGACGACGCCATCAACAACAACAACATCGGACTCTACAAGGAGATCTTCAACGGCAAACGTAAGAACCCCAACGGCTGCGACATCAAGGCCACCTTCTTCGTCTCGCACAAGTACACAAACTACTCGGCCGTTCAGGAGATGCACAGGAAGGGCCATGAGATCGCGGTTCACTCCATCTCGTAAGTACATTTTCCGCTTTGCCGATGCGGTACTCCCCGTCAGCTTTGAACTTCAATCGATTATATGAATGCGAGCTTCCTGCCGGACCTTGGCTATTGTTCGTAGGATATAATTGTGCATTCAGAACGTCCCGCGAGAAAGCGGGTCAAAGCGTGACAACCTTATATTCTGTATACACGAAGGCTGGGTCGTTTCGAAAAAGATTTGGACTAAATATAAGTGACTCATCGTTCGTTACTCTAGGCGAGGCTGTGGTATATATAGACGAAAGCAGCGGCGAATTGAATTCCTATGCAAATCCCGCGGAATGCACAATTAAGACTTTCTCCTCCGAAGGTGTATAGTGCAAGGAAAACTCGTTTTGCTTTCGCAGGCACAACGACGACGAGAGGTTCTGGACCGAGGCTTCGGTCGACGACTGGGCCAAGGAGATGGCCGGTATGAGGATCATCGCCGAGAAGTACGCCAATCTGACCGACAACAGCGTTGTGGGTGTGCGTTCCCCTTACCTGCGCGTGGGCGGCAACAACCAGTTCACCATGATGGAAGAACAGGCCTTCCTCTACGACTCCACCATAACCGCTGCCCTCAACAACCCACCACTATGGCCCTACACCATGTACTTCAGGATGCCCCATCGTTGCCACGGAAATCTCCAGAAGTGCCCCACCAGGTGAGTCCTTTGATCCCCCCCCCCCCTCCCGCAAGTGATGCCCGAGTTGGGTTCGATCCCGGCGTCACACTTAGCGTAACACGTGCGAACATGTCCTTGACCCTCACAGGTCCCACGCCGTCTGGGAGATGGTGATGAACGAGTTGGACCGTCGCGAGGATCCGGAGAACGACGAGTACCTGCCCGGCTGTGCTATGGTCGACTCGTGCTCCAACATCCTGACCGGTGACCAGTTCTACAACTTTTTGACCCACAACTTCAACCGGCATTACGAGCAGAATCGCGCACCTCTCGGTCTCTATTTCCACGCTGCCTGGCTGAAGAACAACCCCGAGTTCCTCGACGCCTTCCTCTACTGGATCGACGAGATCCTCAAGGACCACAACGACGTCTACTTCACGACGATGACCCAAGTGATCCAGTGGATCCAGAACCCGAGGACCGTCCCGGAGGCCAAGACCTTCGAGCCCTGGAGGGAAAAGTGCGTCGTCGATGGACCACCAGCCTGCTGGGTACCTCACTCCTGTAAACTCACCTCCAAAGAGGTTCCCGGGGAGACGATCAATCTCCAGACCTGCGTGAGATGCCCCAACAACTACCCATGGATCAACGACCCCACCGGAGACGGCTTCTACTAATCTCGCATGTGCAATTTTTTTTTCACTCCATTCAAACAATGCCACTCGAGAGAAAATGTGAGACACGACAACGCGCGCTCCTGATATTACGTTCGTTCCTCGTCTAAGTCAAGACATACGTACGATGTGCAGAGAGGGATACATACCGTGAGCCAGATCTCGCGCATCCGCGCAAGAAGAGAATAAGGGAGGAGATGTTTTTTATTATTATTATTATTATTATTAAACTTTGCTACGCTTCGTGTCGTGAATTCGATTTATTATTTTATATATGTGCGTAGCGACGTATACTTTAGAGAATCGGCGATTTGTCGGAATTCCGTAGCCTCTCACCCTGCCCACTTTCTTCTTTTTGTAATCAAATTTATTATTTAAATGAGAAAAAGGGAGAGAAGAACAAGCGAGCTGATGAAGAAGAAGAAGAAGAAGAAGAAGAAGATGGCGGACACGTCGTGCCGAGAAAATGTCCGCGAGTGAGAGACTCTGTTAATGTAATATATATAGACGCGTATATACTTTTTTTTCTTCTCTGTATACTCTTCTGTTTTATTGTTTCTTCAATTATTCTTTTATACCGTATCTAAAATTTAATCCTCGACTGTATAATTACTATATATATATATCTTTTCTACACATTATCTCTGTCGATTTTATCCTCCCGGCCAAAAGAGAGCCATTATCACCAAACTTTATGATTACTATTATTACTGTGTGTGTATATTACGACGTGAGCAGTACATACTGTTTCCCGAGATAAAAATCTGTAATAAAAAAGACTTTTTAAAATCAACAAAACCGCCTGTTCTTCATTTCCAACCCTTGTGCGCCTACATTCCAACCAAAAATCCTCCACAAAAAAAAACGAAAACTAAAGAAGCAGAATCCCGACGAGAGGACCAGTAAAAACGTCCTTGCCCGCAAATTAAGATCAAGGCCGCGACTCAGCGAGTACGTAATATACTCCAATTATACGAGGTAAATTCTCGCGGTAAAGATCTTCGACGAAGAAAAGCTTCTTCGAGCGCGTATATACCGAATATATTATAAAATAACGAAGCGGAGATACTCCTGGCCTCGCGCGAAAAAGAAAAAAAAATCTCTCGCCGCGAATGTTGCAAAACGAGCGCGAGAGGCTCTCATAGCGAAAGTGATCGGAGAGGCGCGGCGGCAGCTCGAAAAAAGAAAGGAGCTTCGCACGACCCACGAGATAACCGGGCGTGTATTTTACATATATATACGGATACTCAATAAGCATCGGGGGATTATTTTTTTTATTCGAAGATTACACACTTTATTCCGAGAATTTTTTAAATTGCGTAAACAGCAGACACAATGTGCGATACGGCAACAATATATCGATGTGATTGATGGGACAAAAGGGGGACTACTTATATATATACATACTCTGCGCCTACGATTGCATTCCGATGTCGGCGTCGCTTAAGAGCCATTTCCATGCCATTAGAGAATATCGGCTCGTTTCTTCTTCCTTTTTTTCGCTACATTAGCGTCGTATTTTTCATTTTATAACGAATTCGCGCTGATGCGATGGCTTATCGGATTTATCGCTTTCTTCGTCGTCGGCGCTTCTATTGTACACGTATATATACATATATACACACAATATACAACGTCAAACGAATGGCTGGGGTAAACATATTTACCTTATTTCAATCCCGTTATAGATAATAATTCAGCTATACAAGTTCTTTCGGCAAACCGGACAACACGTGACTCAGTCGCAGATGCATATTCATGATCATCGCGCAGCTTCTGCAAGTCGTTCCCATTTTCCGCGCGTGGGTCGTCTGAGCCCACGGATTATCTTTGTTTTTGCGAAAACAATGCAGCTGGAATCCCACGAACGCGCGGACGTAAAATCGAAAAATCAAACGTTGAATAATATCCAGGAGTCGTAACGATCCTCGCGAGGCTTCCCCCGCGACGAAGTAGGAAGCCGCAGCAGAGGCTTCCGAGACGATGTAATTACGCTCGCGAAAGCTTAGAGTGAAAATAATGCTCGGGAGATTATCGTAGGATAATTTTGCCGTCGCGTAATGTCGAGTGCGCTGCTGTGACGATGGGGAGAAAGGTGAGAGAGTGTATAAAAGCCTAAACGTTACGAGCGAATATTGGAGAGACAGCTCGTGTATAATGAACTTTTCTGTTTTTGCGCTTTTGTTGCTGCGCTTGTTGGGGACGTTTGATGTTTGATCGAATATAAACAGAGGTAATAATGTTCGTCGGTGTATTAACAGGAATTTTTATAGTGTATACCGACTGTTTATTATTAGCTTCTTATTGCGGTGCTGACCGATAAGTATAAGCGTTGACGTTAAACTCGGCTCCTAAAGAGTGTGTATATATATATATATATATCCCGTTTATTGGTTGATTTATGTATTCGTCTATAGATACATTGCTGTGCGATCGTTTTTTTTTTTGTGAGAGAGAGAGTTTTTACAAGTGTTATTATGGTACAATTATCGACAAAATTAGATAATATGATACACGACTATGTACCACATTCTCAGTTTATTCAAGCGAAGAATATAACAAATTTGTTTCACAGTGATTTCATTTATATGAGCATATCTACGGAAAATGGCAATAAATGCCTAAGGTGGTGGAGAATTTTTTTTCACAGCATTGCTAGCTATGGAATAATCGCTTGGGGTGGTGCTTATAATAATATGATAAAGATAGTAGAATCTCTACAACGTAGATTATTAAAAATAATCCTAAATAACGATAAAGAACTGTCGGAACCACTTAATATAAAAGATGTATTCGAAGTGGAATGCTTGATGCATTTTTATAGTGACCTAAGTATGAAGTATGAGAACTCTAAAAGTATTACGAGAAACAAAAATATTATTTTGCCTAAAGTAAATAAAACCATTAGTTTTAAAAATTGTGAATTGGTTGCAATAAAAGTATTCAATTCGTTGCCAAATGAGCTAAAAGCCCTAAAATTAAGTGAAAAAACCATTAAAAAGATAATTAATCAATGGTTGCGGAAATAATCATGTTAGATTATTTCAGGTTTATGGAAAGATTACTAAGTGCAATTATCCAATTTAGCTATATAGGGTTAATTGTAATTTTTAGTTTGTAAGTTAATTTTAGTTTTCTTTCCAGACCTATGTACAGGTAACTGTGATTACCTCTATAGGATGCTGGTTTTATCAGTTATATATTTGTATAATATGATGTAAACCTGCGTGTTTTTGTACTCTGGATTAAATAAATAAATAAATTTCAATTAAGAAAATCTTTTTTTCTTCAATTTTTGTAACTTTTCACCCAACCAGTAATTTTTAACGCACCCGGGCTCAAATGAAAGCTCTTTTCTTCTATTTCCCTTTTATAAGATTTACATTAAATCTCAATTAGCGTATGTCTTCTTACCTTTCAGATCACCACCTACACGTATATTTCTAATCAACAAGAACCCCCTAAACAAATATCCCTCATTTTCAAACCTAGTTAGTGTATTTTTCCCGTAGAAATGCTCATATTTTGTTTTTCATCTTCTCGAAAAATACCGATAATAATTCGATGAAAAGTACACAGTCACATCGACGAATAATCCTTGCAAGCTCATCCCGCCACATCTACATATATATACCAGTCTCCTCGAAATTTTCGCTTTTCATCGACTCACACAACCTTGTGCTCTCCCCGGAGAACTGCGTGTACGCACGCACAGAAGTTTAACATATATATATATATATATATCGAGTCGGTAGCAGCAGCTTTCTCTACTTTCGCTTGCGCGCAGGATTTTGAGAGAGATAAATGGTATTTATCGCGGTGCATTCCATATCTCCATTCAGAGCTGCTGCTCTACTTCCCTTTTTTTTCTCTCCCGTATTTTTATACGCGTACGCGCTGCTTCTTTTTTTTTCGTTCGTTTGTACACTGGCGCCGGGTGTCGCGTTCCTTTTCGGGTGGCTCTCGCTTTCAAATTCTTCGCACGTATGGCCCGCTGTATATCAAGAGTTTTAATTGCCTCCTCGGCTGCAGGATATTTTTAGCGGAAATACACGTGTGCTCTCACTTTTTTCGACTGCGATATAGGTGCTCGTAATGGAGCTTGCGTACAGTGGTGTTTTCGGAGGAGCTTCGGCTGTGTTTAAAAGCCAATTAACTTCCGTATCGAAGTTTCACATCAAGTCCAAGGTCGGAGAGATTCGAAGGAGTCGAGATGGTGACGGAAGTAAATGATCGATTGGATGTAGTTCTCATATTTCGCTAAGATAGACCTTGGACGCTTTCCAGATGCATTATGAAGCTTACTTCTAGCGATAAATGTGTTATTTTCTAATTTTTCATTTTCCTGCTAGAATGTTAACGACACGTGTTAATCAAACGGAAGCATATTGTCGACCGAAAGCAACGTTGAAATGTTCGTCGAAAAAAATTAGCCAATAATTAGCTAACGTTCGCCAATTTTAGCTAATATCAGCTAAAATTCGTTAAAAGTGTCCTTTAATAAACGAAGCATCAAAATTAACGAATTAAACGCTTCAACGTCGATTCATACGCGAATTAAATTGCAAAGCATCACAACTTCGCAGATTTTATCAAAATTGATACTCCGGACGACCGCGCGAGCACTTTCCATATGTCAACAGCCGGCTAATTTCATTAAAACTTCATCCGCACACTATACACCCGGTCGGATGCAAAATTTTTCGAATTCTCGTATTTTTCGCGAGATTGTTGCGGGCGATGTGTATATTTTTTCGAAATAAAGTGACAATCACGTAATTTGACTTTCGAAAGACGTTATACACTAGACGAAATCTTGCAATGTGGATAGTTATTTACTGCATAATAGCCTATCGGTTTAACGATGATAATTAGATACAATTAGTACTAATTGTTGAGCGCGAGTGAATCTAATCTGATTTTGAAGTTCGACAAGCGAATCCGCGACTCTTCTTTTTACGAAACGAGCTCTCGTTTTCATTTATTTTTCAATTTTCCTTTCTTCCCCGGCGCCGCAGCGAACCAGTTTTTAAGTAGCTCGCTTTCATATTATAACAGTGTGTGTATGTATGTGTGTATTATATAAACTCTTTGATCGAGGCGATAATATGCGATGTGTGTATTGAAGATATATCAAAGATCGACTTTGTTATTCAATAACAAATCGAAGCGATAATATCTAGAGTTTAACGATTAGTTTAGAGTCAAGAAAGTTTGAATAAAGGATACACATTTACAAAAGTCGAATTGAACGAAGACACACATCTCGAATTAATAAATCTCGCATATATGCTATATATATATATATATATATATATATATACTTGCTGCTTCATGCATAATTATATAGAATCAGCTTCGTTTCTATATACGTTTGAATTGAAATGCAAATAAGTACTTTCTTCATCGAGCCTTTAAAATAAACACAGGCGTATATAAGCTCTTTGAATCCACAGCATCGATTGAAACGCCTACAGTCTAATGCTATAATACACCAGCCAGGTTTGCTAACTCGTTAAAAAACCACTCGGTTTATCAATTAAACAAAGACAGAAACTATAAACGCTTAACCATCGATCAATGGGAAGTCGAAGTACAATTTATGATAAAGTGACTGCATATCATAAAAGTAAAACGTTTCACCGGAGGAACAACAGCGAATGTTTCCATATAATATGAAAATTAGAATAATTGCAAAAATTAGTACTGCAGGATCTGCATAATTAGAGTTTCTCAAGAAGTTATAGCTCGAGCGGACTAACTAACCCTATAACGTAAGACAGTTTTGGATTAGGTGACATTATCCTGATAATCACACCAAATTAGGCTGAAAAATTCTAGAATTTCTATTTATTAATAAATTTTTTTTTTTTTTAATTTTAATAAGATATGAATCTCTGAATTTGTCTACTATCATGCAGATATATGAGCCATTCGCTACGGTAAGTCAAACAGTTAGAAGTCACAAATGAAAAGATTGTATTTTTAGAAGCGCGTTCACCGGATCTAGTTTTTGAAAAAGCTTTGTTAAAACCATTTTGTTCTTTTAATTATCACGAATCTCATCGAACAGAAAACGCAAAAGTCAGGACTTTCAAATCGATAGTTCGCCATAAAATAAAAACGTATCAACGAATCGCAAAAAAGTTTTCTTTCCTTCCGAAATTAAAAACACCAAAACATAAATATAGGTCAAATTGCATCGATATCGGATAAGTAGTTCACTCCAAACGCGTTTCCAACCTGTTTTTACAAAACTAAAAATTTTTCTCTCGCACACTGAGCTTCCACAGAAGCAAGCAAAACTCTTCCCTCGAGAGCTCATTAATTCAAAGTGTCAATTAACGGGTATTATACTTCCCAGCTCGTCGATCAGCGAAAAATATCATAAGTACACACCTATATATATATATATATATATATATACATATCTCTCGTCGCGTAAAAGACTCTATATAGACGCGGCCTTTCGAAAAAAAGAAACTCCTTTTTTCCTTCCGTCGTACATATATATGTACATATACTCAGCGATGATCGAGCGGTGAAATTGACTCCTACTAGGTCAGTGGGTGACACGGCATCGGCCGAATATATAGAACATTTCCCACGTGTGTCACGAGACTGACCGCATCGAGTCATTTGGCGGGAGTATCGATGATAAAAATCATTCTTAAACGCGTCTATCGTGAAAATCCCTTATCATCAGTCAAGTCGCGCCGAGACGCTTACGATCGTTCTTCTCGACACCTGCGATGCAAAACACACATCGATTATTCGCTCGCTGGAACACAATCGACGTACGCGATATGCTAATGAGGCTTAGAATGTAAATCGAAGTGTGCGTATAGAGCTCTAGAAATTATGGGAGCGAAGAAAGTGTGTGTGTATTGTGAAATCCGATTCTGTATACCGTCGATTCGAATAAAGAGAGACACTCCTGTATCTGTGACTTTCTTTTTTCTTTCTCGTGTCACGGTTGATCTCGATTTTGATAAAGGCATTGTTAGTTTTCGGGGAAACATCGGAAAACTTCATCGAAGCTTTCTATTCGACTTACGTATATTGGCGCGCTGATCATCACCGAAAATAATCACTACATCACTTTCGGCCAAGTGTTACGTGTGTCTGCGAAGAATATTGATGATTCTCCGAAGAGTATATACTCAACGTTATCCAACCGGTTGACCTTTAAATTCGATATACATTTCTAAGCATGGATTTAACTGCTGAATGGACCATTCAATTAATCCGTTACATAAATCTCTCGACCGCGACCATCAGCTGTATATATGTGAGCCAATTTCTTAATTCGGCGTATAATCGATGCTCTGCTGGTTTCTTAACGTACACGTGTGTTTCTGGATAGAGACTATAATAAGGAGTCGTAAACATACATCATCGTTCCTATAGAATGACGTTCGAAGTGGTGACATTGACAACCGAGCCCTTATAGAATGTGGAATCGAAAATGAAAAGATTTCCGGCGATACAATTTTACACAACCTACCAAGAAAGTTGAGTTAAAAGTAGCTACGATCATAATCCTATGTTAGCTAAAAATCGCTACTTTTTCATCAACCAAAGCTCCAAGAGATTATATATACGCAAACGGTGAACTTTCCAAGTTTGAGCGCAGCAAAAACCCGTCGGATTAAGAGCACACACACACACACACACACACACACACAAAGAGACATACAAAAATTAATACGAATACCTCATTAACCGAGTTAACGGTATACACAGCATAACTATCAAATCGGGGAAAGTACAACGACACATCAGGGTCAACGACGTACATTATCTCCCGTAGTTTTCCTTTTCCAAAGTATTATACACATCATAGTTTCGCGAAAATTTCGATGCGCGCGCCATTGCGTTGCACAATGGATATAATTGATTCGAGGCGAGCCGAGCACTCTGCGAGCTGTTATGAAATCGCGTATACGTTCATTTGCACTCGTAAAATCCGCGCTATTGTGTTGCTGCTTTTTTTTTCTCTATTGCTGCGGCTTTGCGTATATGCGTATCGCGTGACTGCGTTTATTTAGCGCTGACAATAAGATCGAAATGCGAATGTATATATATGCACGATTTTACCAAAAAAAAAAAATCGAAAGAAGACAAGTTCACCGAAATTAAATCAAAGCCTATAGAGAGCAGATGGAAAGGAGTATATCGATGCGCGATCGCGCATACATAATGCGCGTGTGCCACTTATATTATTTTTTTTTTCGATCGATGTTATCCACACTGGAGTCAATCAATAATCCGCGGTTCGATCACCCGGTGAAACAACGCGTATGTATGTATTCGCGAACAGCTTATATAACTACGTATTATCAGGCCTTAATACGCTTTTTCCTACGAAAATATGCGCACGCCTTGGAAACTTTCGAATTCACCGATCGCCGATCGGCGCCTTTTCATTTTTTCTTCCTCGGCTTCAATGGAGCGGGCTTTTTTTCGATTTTGTGAATGGGAGCAGGAAATCGAGCCGAGCCTGTGATAAAAGGGAGTCGCGCTCGTATTGTGTTATGTCGGGGATCTGCGCCGATGATAATGATTAATCATATTGAAAAAATAAATTACGAAGAGGAGAAAGTGATGGAAATCTAAAATTTTTCTCATATAACACGTGTATAAAAACTCGGTACTCGCGCCTACAGCTTTCTAGTATTTAATTCACTAAACGTTGATTTGCACATAAACGCCATTTTTAAAAAGTCACATATATATAAGTAGCTGCTGAATCGTTTATCGTACATGAACATCTGCGAGCAATTCATTATATTAACACTCGTGCGCGAAACGCTGAGAAAACATGAAAAGGTATTTATATACAGCAATCATAGACTTAAGTGAAACACTAATTTCAAACAAATATGCCACGATTACTCGATGATACCTTGTATATATATATATATATGTATGGAAAAGCGAACTCTTACCGATTTTTCTGTGTAGGATGTAATTACGGCAATACTGGCTGTGTGGCTACTGCATTGATTTCGAGTATTTTATTGCCGTCATTAATTAAAACGTCATTCTTTGCGCGGCACTTATATATTGCTTAATTTCGCAAATCGTTTTCTGCGCATCTCTATAGATTTACGCGATTGGACCTTTCGACCTAGTGAGGAAATTGCTCGTATAAAGATAGTCAGTAATAAAATCTATCGTGTCTTTTTCAGTTTATTAATTAAACTCTCAGTTGCCAAAGTTCACTTTCAACCGGACAATCGGCACCGCAAAAATGCCTTTTTACCATAGAGATCTCCTTTTAGGGCGGAAGCTCGCTATTTCCGGGTGTCGTGTATACATCCTTCTTCTGGTATCCCGATCGCAAGGACGCGAATAAAAAAGAGGAATAATCGAACCGACGAATTTTTTAGAGGATATATGCTAATGAAAGATCGGTAAGTAGATCGGTATATATGGTTTTACCGCGGGACATCTCGTGAGCGTATAAATCGAATTAGCATATAAAAACTTGCTTTCGTCGATGGCTTCTCGATTGAAAAGTGGAGCGAAATATTCCTTCACGATGGCAGGCAAGATACAAAGTAAAATTTTCGTTCATGTGGAATCCAACGCTTCCCACCCATAAAAAGCACATCCGTCTCGACAGCCTCTCACGTATTCCCCGTCAATCTTTTCATATGCAGCGAAGGAGACAGCGTATCATAGTGCAGCCAACCCACGTGTGTAACGGGATATTCCCGGGTCGCGTTGCGACATTATTATTATATATATATATACGTATATAGTGAGCGGAGGTCACGCGCGAGCGTTCGTCTTTCTTCTGGGATGTGTCGATGCACTTTTCGACGTTATCAGGAAAGATGAGGAGCTTTTGTGCTTTTAGAGATATATGCATAGAAGCAGAAGTTATTTATGGACTGACCTGCTTGGTTTCTCGACACGGGGATGTCGAGAAAGAGAGATATGAGAGTTTTTAAAGGTGCTTGAAATTACTCTTGGAGAGTAAGAAACGTGTTTCGATGAATTTGTTCCTTGTGTGTAAACGTTACATAAATTTGGAAATTATTAGGTTCGTAAAGTTATAATGTTCACTCGATCGATTGCTTTTTATAAAAAATCTGAAACAAAGAAAATTCCTCGTTTAATATTGAAAAGAAAAAATCGCAGATATCATATCCTTCTAAATAGCAATTTTATCAATCAGCGCATTCAACTTCATTAGCAGGCGATTAATTTGAAAGGACGGCAGTAGCTCGCGTTGAAAATCAGAACGTTATTCTCGAATATAAAGTTTGACGCTCCAGCTGCGCAGCGCAAAGTTAAATTGAAATGAATTAGCGACTTTAGAGCTGACTTCAGATTTATGAAATTTTACCGGATCATAAAATGATCGATAATTTTTTCAAATAATAATATTTAAAAAATCAACGTGCCTAAAATACACATCGTATAGATAAAAAAATAGATAAAAAATGCACTGAAAAATTTAATTTTATACATCATCCACTTCAAAACCGACAAAAAAATACCATCATGCACTACCTCTCCATTTTCACCTGCCGATCTATCCACAGACTGGCACATCAGTGCATTCACTAAAGAGAAAGACAAACTGCACACAGAAACAGCCGAGGCCGCGTCGAAATCCATCCTACACACAAGAGGTCGATGCAAATCGCGAGATTAGAAGTCGCGATCGAGTTGCTCGTGTATACCTTCTGAGAAGAGGCGCAGCTCTTTTGACAGTGAAAGTTTACACTGGCTTGTATAATAAAAACATTACGCGCACAACTACAAAAAAAATTGCACGAAAAAATTGATGAAGGGTCTGCTCGCTTGGCCGTGACCTTGTAGTTTCGATTTAACGGAGTCTTATAAGCAGGTGAGCTGCGGTCGTTTGATTATATGTTTGGACGTTATTTTTTACGAGAGAGAGAGAGAGAGTAGCTTTTGCAATTCGATCAATTTTACAGAGCGAAGGTGTCGGAGTTAAATTTTGTTTTTTTTTTATTAGAAATACGGAGATGGTATGTATAATAGCGCAGTAAATCAGAAGAGTAGTCTCGTTTGGCTTTTACAGCGCAGAAGTCAAAACGCAAAGTCTCGATTTTACTGCTTTACAAAACTTTTCGTCAAACTCGCGCGAGCACAGCTATTCGGATCTTTCAATTTGCATATTTACATCACGCGTGTATATGTATATATTTGGAAGAAACCTTTTACAGTCTTGACATTGAAAGTATTTCGACGTATATAAAAGTACGTAACCGTCTCTGTAATAAGCTTTTTAATTAATCGCTTCTGCGAAATTTGAACTTTCTCTCCGTCTTGAATTAAAACGCGAAGCTTTAAAATCTCGCTGAAAAGTCCATAAAGCGCAAATTGAAGAAGTATAAAGATACCATCGCTTTTCAGCACTTGTTTTTGTTCATCCTCCGCCGCGTATATATATAATACATATCTGCGCAACTTTTGCAATTATCAATCATCGCCGTCGTAAAACGTTCCCGCACGTGTGCATGGATTATATCTTATCGTGAGCAGAGTACAACCGATTTTTTTACTGTATACACTCTTCTCTTTCAAAATCGAGCCTGTCTATATTATCTTCTGCTTAATGCAATAGGTGTCCGTTTCGTCATGCGAGGCAGCGTCGTTTTCAAATGTGATGGAATCATTAGGGAGATGCATGTATATATTTAGTCGATTAAGAAAGTGACACGCGATACTATATGTATGAGGATTTAGCTGACAGTTTAATGTACGTATCAAAATTCGGCGTTGGTAAATATAATACGAAATGCCTTTTCACGCATCGATTCGCATTCGTATTTATTTCTGTATATCTGATGCTCGATTACACTTCTCCCTGCACGGAAAAACTTTTCCCCAACGCTTGACCTTTTCAGCGCACTCTTCCTCTCTGTAAAGTTTCTGGTTAGCGACGATAGGTGGCGCATAGGCGCCTTTTCGTTTCCCTCAATACAATCTGGTATATGTTGAAATGTGTCACATATGCGAAAAATCCTTTCGTGCTATTAATTGCTTGTTTTAGTCAAACGTAAAATTTAAAATTAAATATAAACAATAAAGTTCATTGCTTTATCGCTGCGCATAATACTTGTATAGTTTCTTGTTTCTATGCGTTGAAATTATAATATAATTTCATTATAGCGAATTTCAAAAGGTTGTCAAATCACACTACAGATTTTCGCAGTTATTTTTTTCCTGAATTCGAATAATTATACGAGCAGCATATCGATAGCAATAGAAATAATAGAAAATTAATATTGAATGTAAAAAAAATTCGTAGATGATCTTTCGTAAACTGGGATGTGCTCTGTTTAATATGCTCTGTATTATAATAACTAGCGATTAAAAAACTCATCGATCTCTCAAACGAACATATATATATATATGTAGCAAAAATTAAATGCACATTTATTATCTACACCAAACACAAAAGCACGTGTGCTATACCGAAACTACAAAACTATAAGCCGTCCGAGGCACATCATCGACCCTGCCAACATGCAAGTGTATATATTGTAACGTGGCGGCTGTGCCGCACGATACAAGCCTCGCGACGGCAACGTCGCGAGAAATGTTCGGCTACCGTCGGAACGGTTCGGCTTTACTCGGCTGCCGATCGTGTGGCGCTGTCGGCGAGCGCGCGTGCCGATAGTCACGCTTGAGCGGTCGTACAGAGCAGAGTTTTCGGCACAAAGGACCAAGAAAGAGGAAGGATCCCGACCACGCTGCCTTTGTGACTCCCAAGCCGGACTTCGTCACCGGGAAGGAGGTCTTCTACGGGTCCCAGCGAAGGAGTTCATCATCCGAGCCCGACGTAACCACGCCAAGAGGTGCTGAAGCGGCGTAATATTAAGGTTGGTCAGTGTGTGCGCCGGAGAGTCGCGAGTTTCGTTGTCGCGTTTTCTTTCCTTTGTTAGAGCTCGACTCGTATCGCCGCGCTAGGACAGAGGCACGAGGCCGGGCCTCGTGCTCGTGAGAGAGCAGCTACCGCGGGGAAGGCGATGCTCGCTTTTCCCCGACATATTCGCTACCGCCAGTAACTGAGTGAGATGTGGACTTGCGCGCGCCGAGGACTGGGGATTCCAAGAGTGTATCGGGATGCACTCTCGTTGACGATCGCGCGCTCCCGTTGTTCTCGCTTCAGGGATGAGCTACCGTCGCGGGGGGACAGTGACGGTGATGATGTCTCCGCTGTCTTTCTCTGGAGAGACACCGCTATCGAGGATGGCTACCGTGCCTCGAAGACAACTACCGCGTCTCGAAGATTGCTCTCGGGTCCTGGAGACCGCCTCGTGTTCGTATGCTACCGTAACGTTTAGTATAAGTGATTAGGTTAATATTAGGATAGGATCTCTCGTTTTCTCTCGTCGATTAAATAAGGAATTAGGATTCAGTAAGATGGTTAGGTCTAGGAAACGGTGACTCGGCGATCGAATGGGGAGCCCAGCACGCGCAGAATCGGGCGATATGGTGACGATCGGGAGGTCGGAACGTCCTTGCCTCGTGTAGACGCGCGGCAGCAGGCGCACCGGAGTGCCAGAGTCGACAGGCATCGGAGAGGCGGGGTCGGCGTCGATCCGCACTGAGTGGACCCCCGGTGGTCCGCTGACGAGCGGATTGCGGCAGGAGGCCACGTCGGTGGGCGCGAGGGGGCGATCCGATGGTTGGCGGAATGGAGGATAACCTCAAGTTGTAGGAGCCGACTGCGCTGCTCCCCGTTCTCGTGCCGAGGTCGCGCGCGAAAAACGGCAGGCGCGCCGTTGCGTAGTCTTAAGTCGCAATATAATGTCGGGGTAATGACTGTGTTTGCGATGGCAGAGCGCTGCCAGAATCAATGTTGTATTTGATGCAGTAAGATTAATAGGAAATAAATCAAAGTTAAAATGCACTCATGTCTTTCGCTCAGTGTGGCCCCCTCCCGAACCCACGATCCTGTACTACCCATCCGTAACACACAATAGCTAGCCGGGAAGGAAGCGGTCGGAGCGACGCGCGGCATGGCAGTTTACAAGAAGGAGATCGAGAGGATCTCCGGCACCTCGGTGCCTGGCGCCCCGGGCTTCGGCAGCCCTGAGCCCATGCCGCGTGCACAAAAACCCACCGTTTCAACTGGCGCCTGACAACGCGCGTAAGCGGCATTGAGTGATCCACATGAGTTGCATGAGAATGCTACCGCAGATAGCATGTTATTTTGTTGTTGCGAACAACGTAATAGGCGTAAAATCGTTTTGTTCATTTATTAGACTTACGTATTTAGGTAGAAAATAGTTTTAAGCATAGGTAATAAAACAAGCTACCGACAATATCAACGAAAGTTCGTTACGGGACATACGCTACCGACGTAAACATCGAAGGTTAACACCTAGCTACCGAACCACGAAAGTCGAGCACCGAGATTCTCGAAATTCTAAAAGGAAAACAAATACCGAAGCGGATCAGAAATTTCGAGAACTCGATCACGCCACACTACAACTGCCGCGCTTTGAGATAAACAAGGTGCCGATCACCTTCGTTCCGACTAACTACCATAAACAAAAATCAGGAATTTCGAGAACTTGATCACGCCACACTACAACTGGCGCGCTTTGATATAAACAAGGTGCCGATCACCTTCGTTGCCGACTAACTAAATAAAAATAAGGTCAGAGCGAGGAAAGATAACGCTAGCTCTAGTGACCCAATCCCGTCGCGACCCGAAACAACACGTGTCGTCGTGACGAAGGGGGGCAGTTCTCTGTTCGAGCGCGAGTCGAGCAATATCGTTCGCTCCGAGCTCAAGTTCAATGTAACTCCGGCGCACGAGCGACCACTGACAATAGCGACTTGTTGTGACTAACCATTATATGTTTCTTTACTTTATATTATATTTATTCAATATAATTATTTATTGCTTTGCGAACAATATTGTAAAAGGTACAAGGCTGAGGTAAGGTAAGCCATTCAATAGTGTCTTACCCCGGTGTTTTTTTTTCTCATGGCATAATCAAAGAGGGATACTGATTTCCCAGTAAAATTCAGCTAAGTGGTGGTGTGTGTGCGACATTTCGAGAATCGCATTTAGTAAACCGACTACGGACCACGTTAAGCTACCGTCGCGCGGAAATAATAACAGGTTTCAAGACCAAGCTACCGGAGCTATAGAGCCAATCAAGGGTGGTTTACCTGCTACCGTTACAAATCAAAAAACGACACGTTAAATAGTCACGCGAGTCTTAGATAAGTTAAATTACGACATGACCCTCGGAGTAGACGCCTTGAGAAAATTTAAAATGAAAATAGACTTCGCACCTAATACGTGGACTTCCAAAGACGACGCGAATAAGACATTATCGTCCGACTCACATGCTACCGAAGGATTACAACCCGACGCAGTACGGAGTTGTGATCCACGTGATCTTAATACCGAACAAGAAGAAAGACTGAACGAATTCCTGACCAACGAGATACCGGTAAATACAGGAAAACTAGGACTGACAACCCTCATAACACATCATATCAACGTTAACGGACACCCTCCAATCAGGCAACGTAGTTATCCACTATCCAAAGCTCTCGAACAGATTCCTTTTAGGGAAGTAGACGACATGCTCACGCAGGACATTATAGAACCGTCACATAGTGAGTGGGCCTCGCCGATCTCATTAGTCAAAAAAGGCAATGGGAAAAGACGGTTATGCCTTGACCTACGTAAGGTTAATAAAGTCTCGAAAGAGTAAACCGATCGTTAAAAACCATGATTTGCGCGTTCATGGGCCAAGATCATAAAAACTGGGACGAACACTTATTAGACTTCCGTTTCGCGTATAACACAGCAAAGCACACCACCACTGGCGTAACACCAGCTTTCTTGAACTTCGGTAGAGAGCCACTGCCTTTAACCTCACTACGAAAAGAGCTGGACAATGTCACGGAGATAGACCGAACTGATACCTCGACGTGGTCAAAACGAGACTGATTGCGATTCATGACTGGGTCACGCGGAACACCGAGTTGGCACACGAACGACAGGCCAAATAAGAACCATCGACCGATAACGTTTACCGTCGGCGAAAAAGTATGGGTGAAAAACAGGATTCTGTCGAATGCCGATAAAAACTTCTCGGCAAAATTAGCAAATAAATTTAAAGGACCCTTTACAGTATCTAAAATTTTGTCGCCTTTAGTGTATGAGGTGATTTCGGAGGAAGGCAGGGTAATGCCGAACGTCCACGTAACCGACTTAAAAAAGTACAACACTCAAAAAGTGACTAACACTGCTGACTAACATCATCATATACTAACCAATGAGGTTTCTTCTTTTCCGAATCCTACTAAAATACATTATTTTTTTCCCTTGGGTTTTATTTTTCAGGTGCTTTACTATTCACGCTACCGATAACGCCCTTGCACAAGGCTAACATCACCGCTACCGCGCACCTGATATTCACCATCTATATTAATATTGTCATTTTTTTTTTTTAAAATAAACATATTTACACTCACCCCGAACACACACGCAAACGGACACTTCAGCTACCGTGGACCGCTCGACAATGTCGCGGTCTTCCGACTACGAAAACGGACTACTCGAAGACGGGGATTTCGAGTTTATGGAGTTTGACGCACGGACGGACGAACTGCTACGCGACGATACCGAGAACGATCCTCGTACTTCTCGGCACTCTCCCAGCCCGAGTATTGTTACGCTGTCGTCATCCTCCGGGGACCCCGGGGAGATGAGAGGTCCGATGGACTGCGACGGGCAGTCATCGGACGAGGGGGAGGCCGGAGTGGAAGACACCCCAGGAGCTGTTGGAGACGCGGAGACGCGGAGAAGAAGGCAAGCACAAGACGAGGAGGAGAAGCGTGACTTGCTGTGGGCTTACGAGCCCCTCAACGAACACCTGGGTCGCTTCAACGAACTATTCGAGGAGGACCCAAGCATCCTCGAGGCGATCCAGCTCTCGTATAATCGGGTAGTCGAGGTCATCCGCAGACGCCCGTGCAAGCTGACGGGGTCTCCATACCCGTGTATGGGAAGGGTGGAGAAGCCCATAGTCCCAGCGACACGCTCCCGACGCTACTTCGCCGTCTACGAATTAAGCCCTCTCGTGGACACAGAGACTAATACCGACAATCCCGTTTCAGACGCGACAGCACAGACGGAAGTACCGAGCAGGGACATGGAGACACAGACGGACTTCGACTCGGACGCACACGCGCTACCGGAACCACAGACTCGCTCCCGAGACCGACACATGCCCCCAGTCCCCGCGCCGCGATCAGTTCACCGGGAACCCATCGACGCAACACCGCCGCCACCTAAAAAGAACACCACCACCGGAACCAGCCGTGCCACCGACGAGCTACCACACTCTGCGCCGAAAGGCAGTACTCCAGACGCGACTCCGACGCCCGATACCGCCACGGAGTCGACCCCGTCGGAAGCCAGCGGGGGAAGTAGCAGAAAACGGACGCACAAGAGGACGGTATCGGCGGGACCGAGCAAGCCAGCCTCGAACCCGAATCGGGACCCGAGCAACTTCACGGGCTGGCAGGTGGTACAGGGCAGAGAAGTGTTTATCACGGCACCTCGTCCAGGATGCTGGGCATGCGGCAGTTCAAGCCATCGGGCCCCGCGTTGTCCCAGCCGCTCCCGAGTGAACTACGTGTACTGCTACCGCTGTGGATTGGGGAACGTTACCGTACGCGACTGCCCTATCCACGCACAGGAATGGAGGGCAGAAGGCCCATACATTAAGTCTCGAGGGGGAAACGTCCCCCGAGAACAGCTACCGCCGAGACGATCTTGACGGAACACCGACTGACGTTTGACCTGTGTGACGATAGACGACACAATCATACACTCTCGCTACCGGCACTCGCTACACATTACACAAACGACTCACACCCTCTCACTACCACTAACCACCCACGATACACGATGCACCCACACACCCCGCTACCGCCACTCATCACACCGCACAACGCATCACACGATCATTAGTGTAAATTTATGAAGTAAATAAATTATATTTTGGAATATTACACCTTACTAAGTATTCTTTTTCCGCTCGTCCTTTCATTTCCTCCCACCAAACCTCATTCATTGGAAAATTATGTTGTTTTTTTTATTTCGGTGTCACTACGAATGGGTATTCTCGGTTTCCCTGGTCTTCTGGTATTCCGCTCCACCATTTTGTTATCCACTAGGGGTCCTTGCCGAGATCATGACAGGCACAGCGATGGCATCCTGGGTTTCTACATCAGCCGCCGCTTGATTATTGTTTGTTAAGGTATGTTAGTTGTAAGTATGCGCCCCTCCGGAAGACCTGGGGAGAGGAGAGTTGTAACGTGGCGGCTGTGCCGCACGATACAAGCCTCGCGACGGCAACGTCGCGAGAAATGTTCGGCTACCGTCGGAACGGTTCGGCTTTACTCGGCTGCCGATCGTGTGGCGCTGTCGGCGAGCGCGCGTGCCGATAGTCACGCTTGAGCGGTCGTACAGAGCAGAGTTTTCGGCACAAAGGACCAAGAAAGAGGAAGGATCCCGACCACGCTGCCTTTGTGACTCCCAAGCCGGACTTCGTCACCGGGAAGGAGGTCTTCTACGGGTCCCAGCGAAGGAGTTCATCATCCGAGCCCGACGTAACCACGCCAAGAGGTGCTGAAGCGGCGTAATATTAAGGTTGGTCAGTGTGTGCGCCGGAGAGTCGCGAGTTTCGTTGTCGCGTTTTCTTTCCTTTGTTAGAGCTCGACTCGTATCGCCGCGCTAGGAACAGAGGCACGAGGCCGGGCCTCGTGCTCGTGAGAGAGCAGCTACCGCGGGGAAGGCGATGCTCGCTTTTCCCCGACATATTCGCTACCGCCAGTAACTGAGTGAGATGTGGACTTGCGCGCGCCGAGGACTGGGGATTCCAAGAGTGTATCGGGATGCACTCTCGTTGACGATCGCGCGCTCCCGTTGTTCTCGCTTCAGGGATGAGCTACCGTCGCGGGGGGACAGTGACGGTGATGATGTCTCCGCTGTCTTTCTCTGGAGAGACACCGCTATCGAGGATGGCTACCGTGCCTCGAAGACAACTACCGCGTCTCGAAGATTGCTCTCGGGTCCTGGAGACCGCCTCGTGTTCGTATGCTACCGTAACGTTTAGTATAAGTGATTAGGTTAATATTAGGATAGGATCTCTCGTTTTCTCTCGTCGATTAAATAAGGAATTAGGATTCAGTAAGATGGTTAGGTCTAGGAAACGGTGACTCGGCGATCGAATGGGGAGCCCAGCACGCGCAGAATCGGGCGATATGGTGACGATCGGGAGGTCGGAACGTCCTTGCCTCGTGTAGACGCGCGGCAGCAGGCGCACCGGAGTGCCAGAGTCGACAGGCATCGGAGAGGCGGGGTCGGCGTCGATCCGCACTGAGTGGACCCCCGGTGGTCCGCTGACGAGCGGATTGCGGCAGGAGGCCACGTCGGTGGGCGCGAGGGGGCGATCCGATGGTTGGCGGAATGGAGGATAACCTCAAGTTGTAGGAGCCGACTGCGCTGCTCCCCGTTCTCGTCGCCGAGGTCGCGCGCGAAAAACGGCAGGCGCGCCGTTGCGTAGTCTTAAGTCGCAATATAATGTCGGGGTAATGACTGTGTTTGCGATGGCAGAGCGCTGCCAGAATCAATGTTGTATTTGATGCAGTAAGATTAATAGGAAATAAATCAAAGTTAAAATGCACTCATGTCTTTCGCTCAGTGTGGCCCCCTCCCGAACCCACGATCCTGTACTACCCATCCGTAACACACAATAGCTAGCCGGGAAGGAAGCGGTCGGAGCGACGCGCGGCATGGCAGTTTACAAGAAGGAGATCGAGAGGATCTCCGGCACCTCGGTGCCTGGCGCCCCGGGCTTCGGCAGCCCTGAGCCCATGCCGCGTGCACAAAAACCCACCGTTTCAATATATATATATATATATATATATATATATATATATATATATATATATATATGTCGGGTGAAAGCCAACAGCGCAGCATCAGTGTGTAGTGGCCATAGCCCAAGGTCGCTCACGATGAGTTACAAAATCGCGATGATCCGAGCGGCTAATTGCGCTGATGGCGAATCGATACATTGCCGCAGTCAACGTCAACGAAGAGATAAGGAGCTACAGACCGGCTCTGCACAAATGCTCACAGGCAAGGATTATTGAAATACAACAGGTGCAGAAACGTGACGTCAAAGTCCGCGAGAAAAAGAAAGTATAATTTTGAAAATTTAAGACGAAATCTACACCACAAAAGCGATACTCGCGCGCGCGAATAAGCCACAGAAGAAGAAAAAAAAAGAAAGACGAAGAAAAAAGGAAGAGTCAGGCTCTCTCGGACTTTCGCAACTCGAGCCAGGGGCGAGCCACGGCCTTCGCGACGACGACGACGTCGACGACGACCATCAACCCCGCGGGCGAAAGGCACACGGGTCGTTGGGACTTTCGAAAAGAAGATTCGCGCGTTTTTCTCTTTTTTTTGCGAAGGAGTAGCTTCTTTTTTGAGAATAATCGATTTTTCGCTCTGGGAATTAGCATAGCTGGGCTAACGTAACGATATTATTTAACGGAAAGTGGGTTATCGCATAATTTTGAATTTTGATTCGGACTTGTAGAAACTTATCATTACATAAAGAAAATTATAATAACGGTAAAGCTGTATATTAGTATAATTTTCACAACTCGTGAGAGATCACATGCATATGCATATATGAATATCCGATGGTATAGTTTAGAGAAGCAAAGACATACGCAAAATCGGTAACTTCTCAGATGCAGAGTAGTCTACTAATTTTCGTTAAGCCTCTTGTGTATATACCTCGAGTATTGCGGAACTTGTCGAGTCGTTCAGGTGTACTTATACCTTTGAGACACTTGAAAGTTTATTTTCGCGGGTAGTTTTCATTGTCGTCAGATGCGTTAAAAATGATTTTTCGAAGCTCGAATTATTCTGACAAAAGTTACATGACGACACGTCGCCGAGGATGAATTAGTCACGGATGAATAAATTATCCTAAGATATTCATAAATCCCGCCAAAACGGCCATAAAAATCAATTTCACTTTTGACGCGTTTGAATAAAAAGAGGATTTGTCAAAATTTCGAATTTTTCATCCATTTTGTAATATTTCACGTGCAATTATATTTGGCAGCGATAAAACATGTCCGAAGAATTATGAAAAAAAAATCATCCTTTCACTTTCTTCAAGCATCTTCATGACGCTCGGTGTGTAAGTTGATATTTTTCGAAAGGTTAATATACTTAGCATATATATTACATGTATATACGTACAAAACTGAACGCGTCGGCGAGTTATAAAATGTTTTAAATTTACTATGCGAAACAATCCCCGACATATATAATATACATTAAATACGCTTCTCTCTATATAGTAGCTTGCAAATCAGCAGATGAATCGAAAGAAAGCTTTCGGGAGATAGTGATCGTATTACCTAATTATATATATAGCTTCCTGAATAAACTCGAAAGAGCGAATTCATATTTATGAAGGCAATTGAAGACACTCTATTCAGCTCTCGTGGCTTTTCGGAGAAGTTCGATATTATCGTTTGGCTTACATGTATGTCGCATATATAATTTACTTTATATAGTATATAGCATCATCATAAGCCGTCGCTATACAGACCCGACCCGCGAACTTTTCCGCAAATAAATTACTTAAACGGTTATTCCGAATCGGTTTCTCCGAAGCTTACACGCGCGAAATCTCAATTCTTTTCCTTCTTTATTATTTCGTCGCGCGCCGGTGTTGTACAGTGCGATCACGTATTGCGCGTTTTTACGCTTTTCGCCTAGGCGGACATGGCTTTTAAAAGGCGGATTATATTGAAATGCTTCGCTATCGATATATGCGATCGCCTTGAAATGTGTATTACATTATATACTTTATTATTTTTATTCAACTTTCGCGTGGAATAGTAATGCGTTTTTTTATATATTGAAATTGATTTCGATTAAGATTGGCTTACCAGTCTCGGCCTTTATCTACTGATTCTAAGCTAAGTATAGCCTAAATGAAGTACATACTTTTTAGATACTACAATATATGTACAAAACCAATAATTTGTCAAGGGTATTTTTGATTAAATATCAAAAAAATATTATGAAAGAAATGCAATATAATGTGGCGGGAAACCCCTGGTGAAAACATTAACGATATGCTAGCTAATTGTTGGCTAATTTTAAAATTGAAATGGTAAGACTGATATTATTACGTGGCTAAAAACAAAAATTCAATTGTTTCCATATGTTGTATTCCTATATACATTGTCAACAATTGAGTATATGATGATCATGATTTACTGATTACATCCAAAACTGTTTCAACTTGATTAACATATTAACCAACAAAAATAGTTAATTTTCTATCGGGGAGTTGCCCATGTTTTTTTAGACGAGTGGTGTGACTTTTAAGTTATTACCTGAAAATTTGTGAGTTTATAACTTAAAAAAATGTATAACAATAATTACTTAATTATTTATTCTCACACATCGTACGTGAATAACAAAATTGAATTACGAAAATTTTGAGAGTAATTACAGAGTTTAAGCAATTATAAATGATGCAGTTATCTGCAGTGAATTTAAGAAAAAATATCACAATTTCATTTTTATCCTCGTAAATGTATTTCTATTTTAAGAAAACTCAACATTTTTCTCCTAATCATTTTTTTAATCTCAGAAATCGAATTACGCGAGAAAAACTGAAAAGAACGTGTTCATATCCGACTCTCATTCAAAATGCACGAGCAATTTTGTCCCGAGTAGTTTTGCCCCATGGTCGGAGAAAAATTACAGAAAATGAATTTTTTTTCCAAACACGTCTATATTAGGCAACCATTGTTTTATTGAAGCTAAATTCATCTACGCGTGTATAAAAAATCAATAAAGCGAAAGTATGCAATTGCCCCACCCTCCCCTGCATAAGAACATTTCCTAAAAAGACAAGATTCAAGCACCTCAAACAATCCTTTCTAATGTGATTTTACAAAACTAAAACTCTTACACTCTTGCAAATTATTCACTCTCATCCTCGTCAACTCCTTCATACGCCTATATAAACTAACTGCCATCCCTCCCATTCATCCCTCCTCCTCCCCCCCAAAAAATATATACATATAGTTCAGCCAACGTAGAACAACAACAAATTCCTTTTCTCTCCGAATAATTTTCACGGGCTCTTTCACGCAAAAATGCCGGGCATACCCGAGTAGGTACCTACACACATATATATATACATAACATACAGCTACTACCGCGAAAGCGTGACACACGCGCGCAAATAGAATCGCTCTCTCGAGTGCAGTGCGTATAACCGCGGCCACTTGACGCCGTTCGGCTTCCGCGCGTTTCGTTTCGAGTATATAACACATACACACACACACGCACACACATATACACACACATACACACACATAGAGAGAGCATTATAGAGAAGTGGACCCGCGGATGATGAGGTGGCGAATTATCGGGGAAAAGCTACCTCGATTTCTCCAAGGGGTACGTTGGTCTACTAGCATAGAATTGGCAGTATAAATTTAATGCACCAGCTGCTTATGTAAGAGTCGAGAATTCAAAGTTGGCTCGAGTTTATGTTCTGCAGTTTTAGAAACCATATATATATATATATATATATATACAGAGGCAGCAACAGATCGACGGAGACGAGAGAGAAATGCTGAAGGAGCGGGTAATTGATATAGATTTCACGGTAATGGATAGAAATTGTTCGCGCATTAATTGCTTCTTGCGCCGAAGAACCGCGGTGTCCTTCGCTTAATTGCTCGATCGGCATCGGATAACGCTAATTTCACGATTTAAAACTGTTAAATATTTCGAATTCTATACCCCGGTTTAATGAGCGTCAATTAGTCCCGTCAGCTTAACTGAAATTCTTCGTATGCATCTATACATAGGTGTACACAGAAATCGTCGTTGTTCAATGAATTTCACAGTGTATTACATACATTAAGGTTTTATTAATATATACACAAAAAACAATCGCCTCGATCCATCCAATTATTATTATTATTATGCTAAAATATTACAAAAACCGATGCTGCATTTATCCATCGCAACGTCGTTATATACACAAGAAGCGCAACTTCGTTGCTGTATAAATGCTAAATATACACTTGACGTCACGTATACACACACACACACACACACACGCGCGCGTACCGGAAAAAAAGGAAGCGCAAGAAATAACGGAAGGGTTTCACGACGGCGAAACGTGTATTACACCGCAAGGCAAACTTCCTTTCCCGCCGATTGACAACATCCTTGTTGGGAGCGACTCGTTCTTTGTGCGACGAATAATTGGACGTTGCGTGTATGCTATGTATATATATATATATATATATATATATATATATATATATATACCCTCAAGAGCAAAGTTGCCCCGAAGAAAACGAAAAATTAAAGCTTGTACGTATGCGTTATACAGCACGTGCCATTACTTTAAAGTTACTGTACCGAAATACTTTGAATGTATAGATATAGGGTAGAGTTGCCCATTGTGAACAGTTTTTGTATATAGTGGGTTTGTCGCGAATTCATTTACTTTTTCATAAAAAAGGTATATATATTCAAGAAGGTTATACGAGCAGTATAAAGTGTAAAAAATAACAAGTGATTGGCGTCAGACTCCAGTATTAATTACAATATTGTGCCGCGAATACGAATAAATAATAAAAACGTAAAAATTTAATTAAATACAGCGACCACACTCGGAGCACGACTTTTTGTAAAATACAAGTTTTACGTTTACGCCAATTTTTTTCTAGCGAAGAAAATAGATCCGGGAACGCATAAAAATTATAAATTTAAATTTTCATCGCACCAATAAAACGTTGCGCCCAAAACAGCTGTATAATTCACTCTCCTCTATATATAAGCATCTCGATGGGAATCTATACGTGCACACCTATGTACTTCGGTTAATGCATCGGTCACGTTTTTTCCACAGATAAATCGTGACGAACGATATATAGATACGCAGTTTGTACATTCGAATGTGGTATATATATATATAGTGTGTATAGAAAAGCTATAGCAATAAGGCTGAGTCATATTTTTGGTTCTAGAATATATAGACAAAAAAGTGAAAGGTTACTTTGTCTTCGTTAACTTTTTTTTCAACAGTTTGATTAGATCCTAAATTATGCTTTATAAAGGATGTATACATACGAGTAAATATATCGGAGACAATGGAATGTTCGTGCAGCTTCGCTGATTATATATATATGAATATTTGCTGAATAACGACGATGTAGGTATAAATGAGTGAGAAATGTTTATATAATATTACGTTACATGTGAATGTGTGTGGAGTTTAACGAGATGCGAAAACTTTCGCAAGCTTCCATCTATATACCAAAAGCGAACTTTGGCATG
Source organism: Muscidifurax raptorellus (assembly GCA_020010945.3). Lineage (NCBI taxonomy): Eukaryota > Metazoa > Arthropoda > Insecta > Hymenoptera > Pteromalidae > Muscidifurax > Muscidifurax raptorellus. Next base: position 36,321,128 of record CM052080.1, on the reverse strand, counting down.
AGAATTTATTTCAGTGCTTCTTCGAAAACGCGCAAATTATCATTCGCGTCTCTAATTACACTTCGAAATTTCATATGTAGCTCTTGCATTAAAAACGAAATAAACAAAATGTTGCTTTAAAATTATATATCCAATACACTTACACATACATACACACACACACACACACACGTCCACAGGTGTTAATAAACAGGTGAACCGAAATTGCACGTGGAAAATTGCAGTGTATATATATACAGGTAACGCACACGCCTTTTACGAAATTCCAGCAGCCGCCTACTGCAGACAAGGTTGCATAAATAATTCATACCCCAATCGGAGCTCTTGCCTCCTATATATATACACGAGCACTTTCAGAACGGAGAAAATTTTTTTCGTCCGCGAGATACGCAGCTATACGTATTTACGAATTAAATCGATATGCTCGTCACGATTTTTTCTTTCCCCGAACTAACCCAACCTAATTTCGAATGTAAAGAGAGAGAGAGAGAGAGAGAGAGAGAGAGAGAGAGAGAGAGAGAGAGAGAGAGAGAGAGTTCGTTTTTTGTCTTTCGAAGCGAAGCACAAAGACGTATATATTTTTCGAAGTTTCTCCTTCGCGAAAAAAAATATGTATATAATAAATCCCCAAAAACGAATTACAAACGCATATTATACCCTCGGACAAAGAGCAACGAAAACCGGGTGTGCAACCTATTACTATATACATATATATATATATATATATAATAGTCGCCAGGTGAGAACTGGACAATGACCCGAACGGCTCGGTCAAGGTGAAAAACACGTGTAGCCGTGCCACGAATATAACGAGAGGAACACCTCACTGCGCTCGGAATATTGACGATGATACGGTGTGAAGAATCAGCCGGAAAATTTGTTATTGCGAATCAACGATGTTTTTCCGCTCTGAATAATATTCTCGAAAGAGAAAAAACATAGCTGCGCTATAATACCGCGACGCACCTCTTCTCCAAAGCGAATAATAATACACTTTGTCCCGAAGCGTGAAAGCGAAGAATTCACAGTATCCGCGGCTGTACACCAGAGCAAAAAATTATCGCAAGCTCTAAAAAAGCTCATTCAAAAAAAAAAGAATTTGAACACAAGCAAAGCAAAAAAATAAAAAAACACACCTCGGCAACAATACGCTCTCCGGTAGCGACAGACAACGGAGGAGAGTGTAGGTCAGTGTGCTAGTGGAGGACGAGCGAGTGCGGCGCCTGCGAGTCGAGAGAATTTTAAAAGCCAGCCGAAGATCGCTGCGCAGCAGCTTTTCACCGTACAGCTGCTGCACCCTCGAGATTCTTTTTTACGACTCGAGAGGAAAAATGCCTTTTTTCACCTCTTTGCATTCCAGGCTTCGCCAAGAGATGGGACTTTTTTTCATAATCTCTCGAGGGAATATGGAGCTTGAGCTTTTTCTTCATCGTCGTTGATCATGAGGACCGGACACGTGTTAATAAACTCGCTCTACTGATCCCGCGAAGGTTTTATGCAAATTTTTCAGTCTCTCGCTACACGTTTCACGACTGCGATAAATGAACCTTTGCTCGCGTTCATAATAAAACGAGTTTCCAATCGATCGAACGAAATGTAGTTATAGCAAGCATCCATCGGCTAAATAACAAGCGAAAATTCGAGGCAGATGAAAAAAAAGTCACGCACGAAAACAGGCGTTCTATTTTTACGGTACATGTGCGCATATATATACAGCCGACTATAAAATTAAAAATTCCGATCGCGTCAGCGCTCCGAACGGACTTGCAGACGAAAAACTGGTTTGCCCCATAGAGAGACGCGCGACGAGTTTGCAGCCAAGGACTTTTCGCTGGGATTTCTTTATAGAATTACGAAAAATTACACACAACGGTTTTACGACTTGCGTACGCCGTGAGTATACACCCTTTCGAGCGAACGTTCACTTTTCAGAAAAAAATGTGCCGTGGGTGTATGCAAAAATTACAGATGCACGTAGCCTCGCGAGAGGCCAGCTCTCGACGTCGTCAGAATGCAAGACTCGCTGACACCTCGAGCCGGTCATTATCGAACTTGCGAGTAGCTTTTACCTGTAAATGCCTGGAATTCAAGTGGTGAAATGCAATAAACTCTTGCACAGCAGAATTACAGCGTCTAATTAAACAAGCTTAATCTTCGATCTGGAAAAAAGCTCAGAGTGTACATATATATGTAACAATTCCCAGGCGCGTCTTCCTCGAAGAAAGCATCGCCGAGAGATCTCTGCAATTGCGAGAGAGAGAGGAGCGATTGACCTTTGCGCCAACGTTCGATCCACGTCGTATATACGTGTGTAATATATATGCAAGAAGTGCAATCGCTGCTGAAAGGTAGGGTTACTTGCGCAAACGATCTTTGTCTTGTTTTCCTGAAGCTTCTATAGCTCGAACTTTTCCAAGCGCACATCTGCGTGGCGTATACTCAACCTGATTGAAAAAAAAATATCTACTTTTTGGTATACGTCGCATACACGAAATATCCCGTGCGGACATACATCATCTCGGGATCGTTTTGAAACCGCCGAAAAAGTATCGCCGGTGTTTCGACAGCCGCTTAAACGGCTCTAATATACACTCGCAATTGCAAGCATATCATCACGCCGGTCTTTCGTGGTCGGAAAAAAAATGCGCGTGTGTGTGCTTCGCCCCAAGCGGTCTTTCGTCACGCGCACGAATCGGTAAAGGTTTTGTACATTACGCGCACCACGTGTATATTAAACTATGATAACGAGATCGCATAGCTTTCATTTTCCGATAAGGTGACAAGAAAGGAAAATCGAAAATTTCCACGATTACCGCTGCAACCACCTGCGCATGCGCGTAAATGTCTATACGTTATCCGACGTTTTGACCGACCTTCGCCGGCAGAAAAATCGGCAAACACGCGCGTATATAAGACACACACGCGGATAGATCGGTACGTCAGAGGGCAGCAGCGCACGGAAGAGTATAGACTATATTACACGAGTGAAAGTGATAGCGGAGTGTAGTGTTGTTGCTGCGGGGTCTTGAGGCCCAGATCAGAGGAGAAGAAGGAGGTGCTGACGGAGAGAGAGAGAGAGGAGTGGTGGTGCGCATATAGAGGGGTCGAGAGGGCGCGGCTTGTTTCAGACGCTTTCGGTCCGGCTAACGACGACGATCATGTCGCCGAAGTATCTCTACCTGGGAACAATCTGTCTGCTGCTTCTTGCCGGTGAGTACTTTTTTTTGTCTTCTTGACTACTCGTGTTTGCTTCGGTTTCGTGCGCGTGTGTGTAGAGGTTATTCTCGTTTGGATATTGGTAATTATGGAAATTGAAATCTAACCGATTTTCGCACTTGATCTCGATAACGTTTTGCGGTTAAATGACACTCTTTCCTATACCTCGTGAAGCGTTTTTTTATCGAAGGAAATCTACTTTTTCTTTATGTAAGAGCTTCCTCCGACTTTGCTCTATATACGCCATTGCGTTGCATAACGATCTATTAGAGGTTAAAAACAATCGGTAACGTATATGTATAGAAAGTGTTAAAAAGTTATGCGAAAAAAAGAATGAAAAATTATGCTAATCCCGTACACGCGTCGTTCCAAGTGACCTAACGTCCGAAACCGGTATATACCGATTTACGCCGAAAACCCCCGAGCCATAAAAATCGGCTCAGCCGATCTCTCATTGAGCAACCCGCTCGATTGAAATTCATGTATTCGAAGATTTCGCACGTTGCGAAATAATCAAGTCCTTTCATCTTCTTCTCTTAAAAGAAATAAAGTTAAAAGCTTGCGCTCCTTCAAAGATCGGTATATACAGGTAAAAATCGAAGAAGTGAAAAGCCGATCGCGCACAGCTGTCGCTTTCCCTCGGGGCATTATATTCCTATATACCTATATAATCCTCGATAGACTTTCTACTTCTGAGTTCGCTGACCCTCGCTAGCCTTTTGTCTCTGTGTATATATATACGTATAGGAAAAGCTCTCGGCCGAGCGCGCCTTCTTTTTGTGTCGCGCCTACAGAGAGCTTTGCGCGCGTATGTATATGCATTGATGTCGAAATCGTCGAGAAACTGGTATTGTCGGTCTTTATACGTTTTTAAGCCTCTCTCGGTATATTATTAATTATTCGGCGCACCTTTCCTCGCTTTACATGCAAATTCAAGCACGAATAAGATTACGCAATCCCATAACAACAAGAATAACGACACGACGAATCGGATTTTTTTCCACAGTTACGGCAAGGGCGCAGGACGACGATGGAGGTGATGGAGTCGATGCCAACGCCGAGGAGCTGTGTCAGGACAGGCCGGGCGACGAGTACTTCCGACTTAGCACCGAAGGAGATTGTCGTGACGTCGTGAGGTAAACATATATATGTCGTCAGAGACACGCCGGATTTTTGACGTGTATAGCCTCGGGGGAAAATTTCGTTCGACTTGTGTATTATCGGTCCAATTTCTATTAGTCCAATAAAGTAAGTCAGTCAGCGGGTCAGACGAGATGGAAAGTCGTTATAGGAGCCGAGATTTCACTTTTAACTACAACGCGCCGATTTTAATTTCACCTTTCGAGTGCAGCGCGCCGAGAAAAAGAAAGTGCCGATATTTATATATCGCGGCTGAAATTTATTTCGAACCCAATTAATACGTTAGATCGAATGTGTGTATATTAACAAAGGATAGTCGTTGTAACGGTGAATATATATATACGTGACCGCACGACCGTTTTAATTGCGTCATTCATCATCGGGAAAAGAAAATCAATCAAACGGGCACAATATCTCTCGGCTCTTCTGCAGCCTCTGAAATGAGAGAACATATAAGAGAAGCCAGACACTCACGGCTGGATATATATATATATATATATATATATATATATATATGTCGGCTCTCGAGGAAAAATGACGGACTTTCGTTTCTCTCGCGCTTATATACTCGGACTGGAAACCGCGAACGGGTTTTCGGTTTCTCCGGCAGCGAGTGGGATGCGGAGAAAGGATTACGGCGTCTCTCTCTCTCGGCGTTTATATACACGCGATTTATAAAACGCCAGAGTATATATATATATATATATAACCGCGAGACTCGACGGTAAAAGTCGACGGTTATGAAGTTTTACACTCCATTGTCTTTCCATCCCATATTGGCTTTTTCTAATGTCGAGTCCTCTCTTCGAAGCCGAGAATTTTCGATCGGAGTTCGTTAACCGAAGAGAAAAAAGAATAACGACGCGATGCACGTACATACATATATATATATATACAGTATAGCGGCACGTCTACGAGCGGAAAAGATGCGCCGTGCATAATATCTTAGAGTGCGGTGAATGCACTCTCCGGCCGGAAATCGGTTGAAGCCAAGAAAAAATCGGTATTTAAAACCGAAAGGAACTATAAAGCCCATCTGCGTTTAGGTGTGACAAAGCAACGGAGATCGGGGTGACGAGGCTTGCAACCGTCAAGTGTCCGACCGGTTTAGCCTTCGACATCGAGCGTCAGACCTGCGACTGGAAAACCAACGTGAAGAACTGCGAGCAGCTCGAGAGTAAGAAGCCCTGGAAAATTATTTCTTCTTCTTCCAGGAGACATGCCGATTCATCGCTCTATATACGCACATATATATATATAAAATTTTTCAATTGAGAGACGAAAAATCATTAGTTCTGTGTGTAGCGTGAACAGTAGTATATACAATAACTGTTATTGCCCCTCAGGTGCACAAGGTCCGGACTGAAGCAAATCACGTGTCCCGGCGGCTTGGCCTTTGATTTGGACAAACAGACCTGCGACTGGAAGGGCAAGGTCACCAACTGTGACAAGCTCGAGAGTAAGTGACGCACGGGGAACGAAGAAAAAAAAGAAATGATATTGAGCCGGTGCCGATTTATCGATTCGCCCTCGTGAACGAACCCGAGCGACTCGCGACTCTCTTTTTTCCTTTCTGCACTCGGCGATTATTTTCTCCTTCGGGAAAATAATCGGTACACACGTCGAGGTTACGTTGCCGAGAAAAAAGAAAAAAGTCACGTCCATGTAAGGAACGTAAGAAAGGAGCGAGAAGCGAAGGATCGTGAAGGGAATCGAGAAGCCGGTCGTACGTAGACTCGCGCCGTAGCACGCAAATCGACGACTAACCTTCATCAGTTCATCCATCCTTGCATCAGTCTCTCCGCGCGAGATTAGTGCGAATATTGCGATCCGATGCCTTGTTTTGGTCATTGCGAAAAACGCAATTGTTTTTGCGTGAATCATAATTTTCTATATGCACGTGTACATCGAGTTGTGCGTTTTTTCAGGTGACCTGTGTATAAGGGCATATCGATCGTGATATTTCGTCTTGTCTCGACGGATGTGTATTTATCTCTTGTTGTATTCGTAGCAATATCCGCTTACTTCCACTTTTCATGCTTCGAACTCGCACGATATATCTAACCGTATATACAGCCGCTTTTATTCCTGCCTCTTGTGTGATTATATGAGAAAAAAAAAAAAAATAACGTAGACTAACACTTTTTTTCTTCTCTATTTTCGACTCTCGATCTGTCGATATATTATACGTATTATACATGCTCTTTTTTTGTTTTTCACCTATACTATATTCACCTGTTTTTCTACGTAGTATAGAGGATAAAGTACAGAAGAACAGAATTAAAGTTCAGGGCGTCTCACAAAACACGAGTTTAATCCTCTAATAACTGCTCGTTATGAACGAGGAAACTTGTCGCGCGTTACTCAACACATTATTCAATCTGTGCATTACTCGAGAAACTACTAATTATGGTTATCCATGAACACACTCTTTCCTGTACATACATAAACGATAGAATAAAAAGAAACAAATACAACGAAAGTGAAAAATACACGCGGATGAAAACGAGAACGACGTGGCTATATTTACAATTTTTCCGTCTCGTCATCTCCATCCGGTTCGCGTCTCCGTCGCGTTGTGCTCTTTTATGGAGCTGCTGGAAGCTCGTTATACGGAAAAAGTTTCTTTCGTATGATATTTGCCTCCACGTCCTTTTTCAATTTTTGCTTATACTGCGTTTCATATACAGTTTAATAATCACTTTTGTATCATAATTTTTTACACATTATACACCCTCTGACATTGGAATCTTTATCAAAATGTATCAATCTTACATGTTTAACTCTGGTTTACATAACTTTCTCACCTGAATATCCGCCTATACTCTTGCTCTATATAATTACACTATTTACAATTAATCTCTGTCCCGATAATTGTTCACATGTCTCTTTTTTCTGTCATCGACTCGAACGCAATAAGAGAAAATTTTTTTCTAAATGCAAGATAAGCAGAAAATGTTGTTGCGTTCGACCAAAAAAAAACTTTTTGCGCGCGTGCGCCGACGACGAGAGAGTACAAAACAAAATATCAATGAAATTCTTCAAGCGTCACGATACTTTTGTTGTTTACAGTTACATGTACATTTTTATGAAACGAAAAATTCCGTCTTATTCCAGAATATCTGCAACGATAATAGTGGAAAAGATATGTTATATATATATTTTTATATAAAAATCGACGCAAAATTTTGACGACACGTACGACACTGATTTGTTTACTATATAATATTACGTTAAATATTAAATTCAGACACATTATTACATATACAAAGATTTATAGAACACATGGACGATCGAGGTTACGAAATTATATTATATACAAATATTATATGATTTTTGTGCACACTGGGGAGGAGTTATATTTTAGATTGTAATATTGGCCTGTTATTTGATTTGTGTAAAGTATTTGTGTAAATACGTTTCTCATATGTAGTCGAGTGAGCTTGTTTTCGTCGCAGAGAGAATTCCTTTGTGTTTTGCAAAGAGGAGAAATAATTTTGTCCCGTAAACTGGCATTGTTTGATATATATATATTGCACTGAATTCACATATACGTATGTATAATTAACACACAATTCCAGCTGCTTATCAACGTAAACGCGTCGAGTGTTCGTCGACAACAATAGCATTATATGTGACAATGAAATACGAAATTCTCTCAGCGACAGATATTTGAAAAACGTCGATAACCGAAATTTTTGCCAAACGAAAGGCACTCTTATTACGTGCTCGTTAAAACAAAAAAAAAATACAAGTCAGCTCTTCCTTGTAAAGTGTTGTAATAGAACGTTCTCAAGAGAAAAACGTGCCAATGTCAGAGTGAAGCGCGCAACGCGTATATTTACCGCGTTTTACGTTTCACTGCGGCTCTGGCGCACACGAGATATATATATATATATATATATATATATATATATATATATATATATATACTGTGTGAGTGGCGTATGTCTCCCGTGGAAAATAATGCGGGCACATCGTATATAACAGACACCGCACCCTTGACAATTTTCCAGAGCCTCGCAAGGTCCTGCCGATCCTCAAGACCGACGAGCCCGTGTGTCCCGAGGGCAAGCTGTCCTGCGGTAACGGCGAGTGTATCGAGAAGGAGCTTTTCTGCAACAACAAGCCCGACTGCAAGGACGGATCCGACGAAAATGCCTGCAGTGAGTTTTCCCTGCGATGATTTAGAAAAAAAAACAGAGAAAATAGTATAGTGTACTGTATAAAGAGATACCTTTGTTTTTCAGCTGTTGAGACCGACCCCAACCGTGCCCCCGACTGTGACCCGACTCAGTGCGTTCTCCCCGACTGTCATTGCTCGGCCGATGGTACTCGTATCCCCGGTGGGCTGGAACCCCAACAAGTACCCCAGATGGTCACCATCACGTTCAACGGTGCCGTCAACATCGACAACATCGATCTCTACGACGAGATCTTCAACGGTCACCGCATGAACCCCAACGGCTGTCAGATCCGCGGTACCTTCTTCGTGTCGCACAAGTACACCAACTACTCGGCCGTTCAGGATCTCCACCGTAGGGGTCACGAAATCGCCGTCTTCTCTCTGACCCACAAGGATGACCCACAGTACTGGACCCTTGGATCTTACGAGGACTGGCTCGCCGAGATGGCCGGCGCTCGTCTTATCATCGAGCGTTTCGCCAACATTACCGACAGTTCCATCATAGGGGTCCGAGCCCCCTATCTCCGTGTTGGTGGTAACAAGCAATTCGAGATGATGGCCGATCAGTTTTTCAACTACGACGCATCCATCACTGCCTCCCTCGGCCGTGTGCCCATCTGGCCGTACACCCTATACTTCCGTATGCCCCACAAGTGCAACGGTAATAGCGGAAACTGCCCGTCCAGATCTCACCCGGTATGGGAGATCGTCATGAACGAGTTGGACAGACGTGACGATCCCACTTTCGACGAGTCACTGCCCGGTTGTCACATGGTCGACTCCTGCTCGAACATCCAGACCGGTGAACAATTCGGAAGGCTGCTCAGGCACAACTTCAACCGCCACTTGAACAGCAACAGAGCTCCTCTGGGTCTTCACTTCCACGCCTCGTGGCTCAAGAGCAAGAAGGAGTTCAAGGACGAGCTCATCAAGTTCATCGAGGAGATGCTCCAGCGTACCGACACCTACTTCGTCACTATGGTTCAGGTAAGGACCTCTATTGATCCGTGACACCCCCTTAAACAATTTTCTGTTTTAATAAGGGGTTTGGAGATAATAAAAAATATCGTCGATTATTTTGCAGGTCCTCAAGTGGATGCAGGAGCCCACCGAAATCCCCGGACTCCGGGACTTTGACGCTTGGAAAGAGAAGTGCGACGAGAAGGGACAACCCTACTGCTCCCTGCCAAATGCTTGCCCCCTTACCACCCGGGAGCTGCCCGGCGAGACACTCCGTCTGTTCACCTGCATGGAGTGCCCCAACAACTACCCGTGGCTCCTCGACCCAACTGGTGATGGTTTCTCCGTTAAGAAGTGAGCTGATGTCCAAGAAGCTTCTTCCATAGAATCATCTCTTCCAGCCGCCTAACAACCCTGTACAAGACACACATAGCTATTATTATGCGGCTACTCGCGGGATTTCTCGAGACTTTATTGTCGAGCACGCGAGAACGCTGCACGTGACTGTTTACTTCTTTGCAGCAAAATTTCTTGCAACGACAGCATTCCTTTCTTCATTTATTTTTTTTTTTATACAAAAATTTATTATTGAGTGTTTTCTCTTTTTTATACGATTTTTATGTACTTTGTAAGTTTACGAGATATTTTTGTAAGAACCGCCTGTTAGACTTACTAAATATGCAAATGTATTTTTACCTTCCGTAATTATGCATACATTAAAAGTAGTCTTTAAACTCTCGATATACATTTAATTATGCGCTTAGATCTGTAGGATATAATAATAATAATATTGTGTGAATACAAAGCGAATGAATGTAGAAACAATATTATTGTGATTTTCACGTCGTATTATATACGAATTTTCAAATCTTAAAACCGAGTTAAAATAAATAAAAATTATTTATTTTACATCTTTACACTCTGTGAATTTGTTTTATTTATTCCCAGCGTACATTTTAGGGGGGTTTGTTTGAACATTCAAGGATCAGTAAAAATTCAGGTTCGAGTAAAAAAATCCAATTAATTAGGGCTTAGACATATTCATTTTCTCTTTTTTTTTGCGCTTTTATTAAGTCTTGCGAATATATACAAAGGATGTTGAAGAACTAAATAACTAATTTTATAACTAAATACACTTTTTATATATAACTAAATAAACAAAGGCTTGTTACAATAAGATAATAACATGTTAATTAATTATTTAAATAACGTAATAATAATAATAATCATAATCATAATCATAATCATAATAATAATAATCGTATCTGCAAGGCAGCGTCGTGCTTGCCGAGATACACATATACATAACGCTGAAAAAATCTTGAGAGCCACCTCACTCTCGTATTACTACTATCATTATTGAACCGGCACGTACGCCCCTTTCTGTATTTCTTATCGTCGACATATTCCTCTTTTGCTTGTATATTCCTCGTGTTCAGCTTTCACTCTTTTATTTTACAGAAACGTGTTCATTATTTATTATTCGTGTTCACGTGAACTTTTTATTTTTACGTGGATGAGTTTGTTCGTTCGTCGCTCGAACAAATTTGTTGCTTGACTCTTTTTGTGTTTGTCTAATGGGTTGAATCTTACACCTTGAGAAAAGTCGACGAAATTCGTATCAAAATAAATCAAAGAAACTCTCTTTGTCGTGTCGAAAATGTTTCATCTGCGAATTGGAGTATTTCATATGCGTTACTTCGAAAACATTTGCTTTATCACACTAGATTGTTGATATTTTAAGAGAAAACATTTTTTTTTCTTACAGAAGTGATAGATTAAGACACTTTTGAAACACGTTATATTGATGAACATTCTCGAGAGAACGCATTTTAATTTTATTTGAAATAGTTTCTTTCCTCTTTGTTCGTCAACATTATTCTTTATCAAGAACGAGATTCGTTTTCTCATGAGCCGCGTGGTAAAATAAATATAAAACTCCAACTACTATAAAAACGGAAATGTCTTTTTACATAAACAAATATATGATAAAAAAGGATTCATTTAGTCATGAAGAAATGTAAAATACTTAGTGAAATGTAATTTATTACTTTACAAGTTTAAGTTTATAATAAGAGCAAATTTAATTTTGCCGTAATAAAAAGGCACTAATCTCACATTTTCTTCGACACGCTTTTATACGAAAAAAATTTGTGAAACTATCGATAAATCTATTATCGCTCACAAATTCAAAAGTGATGAAAGCCGATTGATTCAATCGACATTAAATTAAGGATTCGTTGCACTTTAATCTAGTAAATTACGATTACAAATCAATATGATCGATCACTCATATTAATTTAAAGTATAATCGTTTATATAATCGATCATATAATTCATAATCTCAGCTTATAAGTATAAGGTACATGATAAGGAGCACAATATATAAACATAAACGTATTTTCGTCGACTTTTCTACGTTAGGTATATAATTTAAAATTTATGTTAAAAACAGGAGCAAAGTCCAATAATAAAAATAAAAAAAGGCTCTAAAGTCCTTCGATCGCCCGTTGCACAAGTTCAAGCTTTACTTATTGCTTCTTAAAATATACTTTTACTCGACTTTTCAACATCTTGTCAATCATTTACAAACTTTACATTAAGGGGAAAACATTTGGTAAATTGTAAACGAAGATGACTTTGACATCGGTTAAGCGGACGAAGTTCAAAATCAATAGATATAGTTTCGTAATTACCAAAGTTTTTCTCTTTATGCATCTTTACGCTTATATTTCATATCATATTCACATTTGCGAGTTCAAAATACAAGTTCTTTTTATACTTTCTCCACGATACGATTTCCTTTTTTCTTTAACCCGTATATGCTCATTATTCTCTCTTTAAAATCGATAATCTAGACCCTCATCCACCAGAAAAATAGAATTCTTTAAACTTAAACACCAGTTCCCCTTGTGTTTGCTTTTTCTGCCTTCTATTTCCATACTTATGCATGCCTCATCGAGAAAAGAATTATTAAAAATAACAGATTAACTCTGCTTTACAAACTTCAGTATATTGTTATGCAGATTTTATAGAAAAAAGATCCGACTCGAATTTTATAAATTTTATCACGCCTTCTCTAAAGAATAACTGAAATTTAAGCATAATGAATTATTGTGTCTCATAAAAAATTCATATCCAACGTATTTTACCTATTATATGTATCTACCGAAGTCGATAAAGGATCGTAAGTATCGTGTTAATAATTTTTTTCTCGAGGTACACAAATTTTTGTTAGTTTGCACCGAAGGAATGAGAGACGCGCAAGCGAGTCGGATATGTGCTGAAAGTAGTAAAACAACAAAATTGGCCAACCGTCTGTCTGACGATGAAAATTCCCGACTACGCGCAAATTTTCGATTCTTGTGGCACTTATAATTTTACATTTTCCTTTTATCAATACATGACTCGGTAGTCATATTTAACAAGAAAATAATACTATAATTATAACAAAATTTTGTTATTAGAACACTTTGAAGTGAGAGGGCTTTTATGTTATTCTATTTTGATGCAATTCAAATACTTTTAGAAACCCTTTTCATTCGCCCACTAGTATTGATAATCTATCACAATTTTTTGTACTTCATTATTACTTGTTTCAAATAAAGTGCTGGAAAAATTGTTTTTTTTTGTAAAACTTTATCAAATTATATAACTTGACATTTAAATGTTATGATTGACTATTTTATAAACGATTTACATTCTTGTGAAATAACATTAATATTAAGTACTTTAAACGAGAAGTGAATGAATAAAATGTTTGAAACATATCAAACTAGGTAAGTATTGGCCTTTATTTGCGTCAACATCAATTTCAATACTCGCCTCTCAAACTCGGCGTCTCTCAAACTCTGATATGCAGCAACAATTTTAATCCATCTGCGTTTTCTCCAGTGATGTACAACAGCAAATCATGTTTTCATACTTTATTTCTCTGTCATAGTTTTATCTCCTTCAATTTTAATTTTTTTAGTTCGATATACATATATTCATATATAGATATATCAAAAATATCCTTAGTAAAATAGAGCATTTATATATAAGAGTACCACCAAGTACCTTTCGATATTATATTCTCATTTACTATATATAATTAATGTTGATAATTAATTTCCTTTTCTTATATTTCAAATTTTGTTCAACCTATACGCATTCTGTATTAGCTCTATACACATTTTCAAGTCTTCCGTGACCCAAGTGCTTGTAAGAAAGCAATTCGTCTCTGCCTTGAATTAACGAAACGCGTATCGTTACATATATGTACAAAAGAGAAGAAACGGGAGAAATGGAGTGATACTTTAGATCTAACTAACAATGCATTTGAAGCGAAATGAAACAGAACTAAATAAAGATTATTGTGCTTCATAGGAATTGTTATTTTCTTTAAATAAATGATTGCTTTGTTTCGTTCTTCTTTATAAAAATATCTATAATGATTTTGAAAATTATTAACTAACAACGTACTTTTGTAATAATAAATAATCTTAAGTTACCGTGAGCCTGCTATATATATCGTATAATTTTTCTAAAAAAAATTTAAAAACATCCGTTACTAATTTATAGCAACAAAAAAACATGATTACGCATGATTTCGTATAGAATAATGACAATAAAAACATTTTTTTCAACTGTTCTTTGATTCTACGCGCTTTGTAAAAATCATAAATAAAGCTTTTTTTTAACAATATGAATGGATCCTTGTTGTTAAAGATTTGCGTTTCTCAGTATATTTTTCTCTCACTCCATTTTTTAGCGATTTCTTCTCGTAGAATTCTTATAGAAAAAATAATTCTAGCAATAGAGTCAAATGTAAAGAGAAAAGAAATTTCATTGACATTTTTAACGAAAATGTCTAACTGAAACTAAAATTTTTCATATGTTGTCATTATTTACAATGAAGTTGTTTACGGCATAACGATAATAAATAAGCTCAACTCGTGACCTACTCTTAACTTTTCATTAATATTGAAATCCATTGATTGATTAATAATTACAAACATTACCGTCGTAGTCGAAGTCATGGTCGCGACGACCACGACAATGCAATGATTACTTTTCTCAAATATTAATAACTAATCATTCGCAAACTAATGTGCATGAAAATTAATAAAATATTATTATTATTATTAATAGTATAATAATAAAAATAAAATAGTTCGCTATTGCGCCCTATGATAGTTATGACAATGATAATCTTCGGCTACCGAGGAACTCATAAAATATCGATGAGATTCGGACACCGACAAGAGAGGCAAATCCGAGCCTCGAAGCCTTGTTGCACTTCAAATATCTTCTTCAAAAAAGTTTTTCACCTTCACCTTGTTTTTAAATCACATATCACATCGCAGAAATTTCTTTTTGCCCAATTTCATATTCGCTGTCCTCGTATTTCTCATATAGAGCAGTGGTATACAAAGTTATCATTTAAAGCAACAAAAGAAAAAGTTATGTGCTTATTATATTTTGTTGCGAAGGTCAATGGTGATGAACAGCTGAACGAAGAATTTGCCATTATTCATCAGATGAAGTTTATTTATTAAAGTTTATATGCTCGAGTTTAGGTATGAATTTGATTTTCCTTCTGCTTAGTTTAATATATTTCTTTAAAACTCAATAATTAATCAATATAAAATTTTTATAAATTTTAGGAAAGGCAGTATTGAAGCTTTTGAATAAAAAGCCCTATAGCTGTTTACAACATACTTAGCATATAATGTATATGTATATAGATTCTTTCGGTATTATTAGGTATATCTTTCTAAAATTCTTCGTTCAAACTATTTACTTTCTCTTTAATTGTCCCTTCAAAGATAAATAATCATATCGTCGAGTTCTTACTCGAAAACAAAATCTAAAGCGAAATGAAACAAAAACAAACGACGAAAGATGCGTTGCTTCTTGTTTCAAAAAGTCTCAATTTTCACTTCGCATGTCACTTTCTTTAGGCACTTTTTCAGTTTATCATTTTTCCTTCTTCATAGTCGATTAAGCACAGCTTTGGTTCTTTTTCACTTTAAAAGCGAGGTCGCTCACCTGACTTTCTCTGTTTCTCTCTCTCTCTGTCTCTCCTTCCTATCTTCTTCATCATATCTCCCAAAACGAAAAGGAATTGGGAAAAACTATAAGAGCGACGGTGATCCTCATCTGCGAGGACTGCGACGACTGTAAAATAGATAATCTCGGCTCGAGGCAGCAATTGAACGCCTCTTCCTCCTCGGGTATCACTTATCCTGAGCTCTGGACACTGTTTGCGGGATCACCGTAAGGCTTTTAGGTATCTTGGGCAAAATAGGAATCGGTGTACTGGATGCCACGGGACCCTTCGTAGTAACCTGTATCGACTTGGGCAGATTCAGATTGTTGATAAGATTCTGCGTAGGTGAATTTTCATTAGCTAATGTGCGAATATCGCAGATCAGAGGTTCGAAGTCACCACGACTGCGCTGATTGAGCATCTCTTGCTGCATGCGTAAATGTTTTTGAAACTGCGATTGGGCAGCGAGGTGTTGAGCTTTTTGGTACTGAGCAACATTCTTATAATTTCCAGGTGGCGAATTGGAACTTCCTGTAAATAAATAAATATGAAATCGATTAGAATTAAGTCTCTTTCTCAAGCCTCTAAATTTTAATCAACTTCCAAATTCAATACAAACCTGAACCGCTGTTGGGACTCGAGCTGTGTCTCTCGTTCATCATCTGCTTTTGTTTTTTGAGGCTTTGTAGTCTCCTAAATTCAGGCTCTGATAATTGGAACACCTTGCCCCCGGTCGTCATCATGGTCCCGGTTGCAGTACCTCCTTTTTGAATAGGTTTCGATTCTTTCCTCTTTGCACTGCCGTTCAATCCGCCACCGCTCATATTGAGCCTTTGTAGATTCGGAGGTGGCTTTTTAATAATCGACACTCCTGGGGTGAGTTTCATGACGCGTGGCGAGGCATCGAGCTTCGAAAGTTGTGAGGTTACGTTAGCAAAGGAGGACGTGGTAATGGAGCAGCTCGCACTAGGTCGCGGTTCCCGCTCGAGAACGTACCCACCGCTTAACCGACGCGAGTTGTTATATTCCATGGTATTGACCGGCTCGATCGTAGGCTCATCAATCTTCTCGGGGCCTTCGTACGAAATAAGTCTGTTCTGTACCGAGGTAGAATAGTTTATCGCATTTCTCGACGCGTTTGGTGCTAATATCAAGTCTCCCGACCGGTAATATTTCTCCAACAATATAAGATGCCTAAGGAAGCTACTTTGATTTCCGTAAGGCCTCTGCAGTTCTTGCCACAAAAGCTTCGTGTCCCTATCGTACTGTATCATAGTCGCGCACTTCTCCCAGCCCCGTGGTGTCACTTCTCTCACATTATTGAACTCTACGTTCGCATGCAGATGCATCTCCTCCTCGCCAGGGAAGAGCGTGCGCACACTAATCGAAGGATTGGCACCTAATCGTTGTACCACTGGTGTGATGTCGTTACTTGGTTGAGTCACAGTGTTCGTCAATCGCGGCTTCTTCGGCAACCTAGTCAAGGTGACTTCCTTGTCCATAGCGAGAATTTCGACTACGTCCCTCGTGCTGCCGTTATTCGTCGAATCGTTCGTATTGTTCAGTAAACTTCGAGAACTTGTTGTCGACGTGTCGAGGGCTTTTCGTTTTTTCAGTTTTTCGATCGCGCCCTCGATACCTAGGAGCCGCGACTCAGGCACAGCGGATGTGCTCGCCTCCTCCTTGGTGTTATTTTCTGTTTCACTAGATTCGATCTTGGGTGGTTCGGGAGTTGACTTTTCAGAATTCGACGATTTTTCCGAGTTCGATTCCAAATTGTCAGGTGATTTGGCGGAACCTGGCAGCTTTACACCCGATACATTGCACTTGGCCTTTTTGCCAGCGCTGCTCGTCGGTCGGCTTTTGTCTTTGTTCTTGGCATTTTGATTAGAAGTATCTGTCTCCTCCTCGCTATCAGGTACCTCAATATCGTAATAATACAAAAGCCTAGAAAATAAATTGAAACTATTAATTTTTTCACCTTCAAAGAAAAAGTATTTCAAGGGGACGGATGTACCTACTTTTTTCGATACTTTTTGTGAAAATCTTTGTTGTTATCGGTCATACTGTCGAAGTCGACGTTTTTTAGATGCAATTTTGTGAAGTATCTGCATAACCTGCAGACAAATGTATTGGCGACCATCGCCGCAGGAATTCCTTGCTGTCGGAGACGCTGGTTCAATTCATCTGTAGCGACGGCCGTCAGTCCAAGAGGATACGTGTAATTTCGGGTAAGGCGCCGCTTACACAATGTACACGTTAAGAAGCGCTCGATCTTTGTATAATGTGTTCCACAGAAAGTCATTAGATTGTGTTGCGTTGATTCCCAATTTATGTCAACCTGTATACGAAGAATACACGATACATAAGTAAGACTGGTGTAAAAAATAAACTAGGTAAATTTATGGACATAACAATTTTTACCTCATTTCGAAGATTAGGTTTAATCTTCAAAAGCCATCGACGTTTCACATGATGCCGCGCCGCTTCGGAACAATTTCTAGCCAGGCATCCCATTATAGACTGCCGATTCTGTCGCTGTGGTTTTAATTGCATATTCGTAGGACTCGAATTCGCCTAAATCAAATATTTGAAACCGTTAATTTCTGATAAATTTATATATAACATCATTTGATTCTAAATTAGATATAATCGCGTACCTTCCTATCAACATGCCTATAACAGGCGTCACAGAGACACGAGTCTTTAGTCAGATGTACTTCGTTTTCTAAGATTTTTTTCTTTCTTTCATCTGATTTCATTTGCGCAAGATGCATCGGTGTATCGAGCGAGCCGAACTTTCCATGACAATAACAGCAGTTATCAGCACACAAGCGTCCTGGATGGATGGAAAAGGAAGAAGACTTTTCAGGAATGACCAGTGACTGCCTGTCTTTTAACGGTGCGTCTTCATTATCTTCATCTGAAATAAGAATGCTTGATCACAAAAACGAACTTTTAGAAATTAGGAAGTTTTACTGTAAACAATTGTTTAAGAAGCGTGAGCGTTAATGGGGATTTAAGCTGTGACAAAAGGCAACTTTTTTAAAACAAAGCTTGAAAATTAAAAAAAAATTAGAGTAAATGAGAATTTATGAATTTTTAGATAAAGTTAAATTGGTTAATCATTTAAAACAATTAGTCTTAAACATAATTAGCAAAGCAGTGAAAGAGGGGCGGATTTTGATTAAGAATGTAGTTATGCCCGCAACCAAGATTACCGCAAGAGTGTCTGGGGTTAGTAGATAACTTTCGATTCGCACCAGAACTGCTATCGCCCAAACCACTGGTTCCAAACTGAAAAAAAAACAACAAATTTTCGTTATATTTCTGCGACTTAAAAACATTTAACTACATATAATTGACTTCAATAAAAGATGTTGCACACCTCCTTCTGAATGGTGTAGAAGTCAAAGGATTCTTCCCCTTCCATTCGTCCCTGCTGCTTGAGTACCATCTTGAGTGGCGATCTTGACCTCTTCTTGCCATCCTTCTCTTTCTGCAGCCTGATAACCGTTTTCAGAGTACCAGTGTACTCCGGCGTCTGCTGCTGCTGCTGCTGCTCCTGCTGTTGCTGCTGCTCCTGCTGCTCCTTAAGAATCTTAGCTTTCCTCTCCTTCACACGCTCCCATGACTCCAAGCCCAACTGTCTTAGAACGTCCTCCTTTTTCGCCCTATCTTCGGGTGTTTCCAAAATTTTTTCAACGCTACTCGACGACTCGCCAGAGGAGGAAGCTTCATCGGAATACTTGAAAGTTGCTTCCTTAGCGTCAATCTCCGCGGACTCCGCGTCTTCTGAAGGAACTGCAGACGTTCCAGGCTTCAGTACTTCGCTGGAGAGGTTGGTAGTCCTAACATCGTTCTCTGACTTACTGCGGCTCGTAGTTTCAGATACTTCCATTTTTTGCTTCATGACGTTGCCAGCATTAGCCGATACTCCTCTTACGCTTTCCTCTATTTTCAAATAAGTCGAAGACCTGTCGTTTTCGTTAATCTTAGCTACTTCGTTATCTAGCATAGTCTCCTCTTTCTGCTGTTGTTCGACTTTCTTTGCCTCTTGCTTTTTCGGGCCACGTTTCCTTTGGACTTGGGATGGAGGCTGTCTCTTTACTTCTCTGCTACGCCGCGTGCGAATTTGAGGTTCGCGCTGGTCATCTTCCTTCTCGACTTTGATCACTGGAGCAGTTTCAGTCGTCTCGGAGGTCTCATTTGTAGTCGCTTGACTCTGATTACTGTAAAAGATTAAAAGAAAATACATTATTTCCAAGGTATATTTAACTAGCGCAAATTTATAAGAAAACGAGCCTTCTTACCCAACATTGCCGGATTCAGTGCTATCCTGCGTGGTTAAAGGCACTTCGGAGTTGGCAGCATCTTCGAGCTTAATAGTTTTCGTTTCAGACTTTTCTTGGACAATGGGAGCAGGAACAGTTGATTTCACAGTCTCGGCTTTTCTCTGCTTGTCGCCTCTTGCCCTGAGGACTCGTCGATTTTTCTCCTTTTGTTCTTCAACCTCCTCGACTTCAGTTGATTTTATCTTAGTGGCTTCTTTTGATTTGTCGTCAGTCGTTGCAGATTTTGCAGTAGTGGCAGCCTCCGTATCTGGATTAACTTGAACACCGCTCGTGGACTCCACGGTAGTTTCTACCTTTTGCACGTCATTGGAGCTCTCAGTAGAGCATTTTTTATCACAGCCATCCTTATTATCCTTAGTTTGTGGTCGAGGACAATTTGACTCTGCTTTATCAGAAACCGATTCAGGAATATCCTCATCGATCATCAATCGCATTTCAACATCGGACGAGACCTCGTTGTCCGCGGACTCGGGCTCTTCAGATATCGTTTTTTCGTTGTCCGCCTCGACAAGTCTCTCGACATCTCGAGAAAGACTCTCTAACGTCTCCTCGTTCTTCTCGATTTGAGCAGACTCATCAACATTCATTTTCTCAACTTCAGTACTTGCATCAGAAGCTGACGATTTGTTATTGTCCGCTGTCTTCGAGTCTTCAGTCGCAATAGCGGTCTTGATCTCGTTACACTGTAAATAATAAATATGAGTTAATAATATACAAATTTGATAAATAATTGTATGAAATACTCATTAAAAATTTTAATTACCTCGCTGGAAGCTTTACTTGACACCACTTCTTTAGTCTCGACAGTTTCATCCGAACTCTTTTCTTTCTCCACGGCTTTCTCCTCGGCATCGAGTTTTTCGAGTTCCTTAACGATGTCCTGCGTGCTCATCGATTTTTTGGCTTCCAGGGCACTCGAAGACTTGCCCGCGGTTACTCTCGTTGATTTCCGCGTAGGGCCAACAGATTTCTTTGTCTCTTCAGACTTCGCAGAGTCTTTTCCAGCTAGTAAAAGTATAACATTTTTAGAATTAATTGAGGCATAATTTTTTCATTATATATAATTAAACAAATTGCCATAATGAAACGACAGGTGAGACAAAAACTCCGCGTACCAGACTCATCGAGATTCTCGGTACTCGTGCTCTGCAAACTCGCCCTATCGTCCTGCTCGTCCTCTTTCGCGGCGACCGTTTTCGTTTTATCCTCGGGCTCGATAGCCGGCTGCTCGACCTTGTCCTTCGGTGGCGTCGAGTCGGCTTGCTCGATGTCGCCCATGACTAGTTTCTCGATTTCTTTGGCAGTATCGGCCACTTTCGGCACCGTGTTTTCCGCGTCCTCGGACTTCATTTCTTTTTTCGTCAAAATTCCCGCATTCAGTTCTACAGAGAGAGTAATTTTGGTTTTAAATGCTTGTATTAAAGCAGTAAACTTTCAAAACAGACTTAAGACAACTTTGACTAAATTTGTTTATCAAAGTATTAAAAAAATCTTTATTTTACTTTAAATATATACGATATGCGTAATTTTTATTAAAAAAGTTATATATATATATTTATATATATCTTCTTTGCTGTATATAGGCATAAAATATTCTTCAAACATGTTCTTTCAGACTAAGTGAAAGAAATTTCTGAAGAATATTAATAAATATTATTGGTCAAGCATTGCATACGCGGCTAATAATTTTAATTTATATTTTTCGCATTGTATAATTAATATTTTTCAAAAATGTCTTTCACCTAGTCTTTGAGGAGTATTTTAAGCCTAGATAGAGCAAAAAAGATAGTCCGGATTTTTTTAGCAAGACAAGTGACGAAAATCACTGATTTATATAGTGAAATGTTATGAATTTAGGTCAGTGATTTTATTAGTATATTACGATACTAGTGGCATACTTTACGGCACGGCGTGTATAAGCCCCCGAGCGTAGCAAGTGCGCTTAACGCCGTGCCGTGAAAACGACTTATCACACGTGTATCGTACTTTATTTTATAGCATTAACTGTATAAATACGCCCTGTTATGCCTATCCGTGCCATAAGCAGTCCATTCTTGCACTGTGCAGTATTACCCGAGCGACAGCGCGGGTGAAGCACAGTGCAATACTGGACTATTTATGTCACGAATACGGGTGACATAAATGCGAATTTATGCTACCCAGTGCTATAAAAGGTATATATATATATATACCTTTTATAGCACTGCGCACTATATATATATATATATATTTGGTAAAAATGATGCATATTATATACATTTTAAGATCTAAACTTTTTTTTTAAAATACATTTAAAAAATATTTATGTTGAGCCAATATTTGTTTTGTCTTCAGGATTGAATGAACCCTCAAAAGGAGATTATTTGCATTAATCGTTTAAATTCTGTACTTGAATGATTTTATTTTTTATTTGTCCTAAATAATTAATCAAATACGATGAGTCAACACGTGAGTCAATGGGAAATTGCCGTGATGCGCTTCAACGAAATAAAACTTTCTCAAACTTGATATTTTCGCGTAATAAAATTCATTAAATTTTTTTCAAATAAGCAACGAAATAATTATTTTATTTCTAAAAAGAACAATAATCGCGTACTTCACTAAGCTCTTACTACTGTTGCAGTAGAAGCAACACTACATAAGTGAATAATGGCGTTTGGTAGCTAACACAAGTTTACACTTGTAAGACCAACACCCCAACGCCAACAGCCATCAAATTGCGCGGGCGAGCGCTGAACCATAATTGACGTGCAAGGACTAAGCGCAGACACTCTCGCGCACGCAGTGTAAATACCCATACGTAAACAAAGCATATCCCTCACCTCTACTCTTGGAAACATTGGGCTTCTCCTCATCGGTCTCCTTCTCAAGCTTGGGCGTCGTTGCGTCGTTGCTAAGCGGCGCAACGATTTCCTCGGTCTTAGGCACCTCGAAGCTCTTCCCCAAGAGTAAGCCACCTTTGCTATCCGGCTTGTAGATCTTGCTCTCGATCGTCTTCGCGATGGTCAGCTTGATCTTATCGATCATCTCATCGATCTGCGATTTAGATCCGCCGTCGGGCGTGAGCTTGTCGCCGTACAGCGAGCTCCGCCGCACGTCAATGTTAAGGCTGCTCCTGCGGCTCTTCGGCGCACTAGCGCTTGCGCTGGCCATTTTGCTCATGTCCGTGAGTTTCGCGACCGGCTTCTTGCCGGTCTCTGCGGCCTCGGTCTTTGGCACCGTTGCCACCGCTGCCGCGGCCGCCGGTTTGCTCACAGGGGAATCTTCTGTCTTGACGCCGCTATCACCATCTACCGAGCGAACGTCGCTGCTGCTATCGGAGGTTCGTGCTTTCGTCTTGGAGCGTAGCGTCGGTCCGATATCCTCGACCTCGGTACTGCTCTCGCAGCCGTTGTTATTCGTCTCGATGTTGCCACTGTCGGTCAAAGGCGTTGTAGCGTCACTGATACTCACGTGATTCGACTCATCGGACGACGCTTCGATCTTAACATTACACACGGATGGTTCGCCAGCATCTGTTAAGACAAGAGACTTTGCCGGCTCGGGGGTTGGCTCCACACTGGCCTCCGACATGCTGAACGTTTTCTTCTGCTCTGCGTCTGGAAGGAGGGGGAGAAATGCAGACGTATTGAGAGGGAGAGAAAATTCGGCGCACTTGTGGCTATTGGGCCCGCTTCCGACTAGCTTCCGAAAAGTTATAGAGGGAGGTGGTGGCGTCGCTTATGCGAGTAAGAGGGGAGGGCAGCGTCCCTCTGCGGCGATACAGAATATTCGGCATTCTTGATGGATAAATATTGGCACCGGTTTATCGTGATATTGTGTGTCGTCTCGTATAATTGATGTTAGGGGGTGAAATACGCGTGGCTTTGCGGTTATTCCGTAATGCCTCCCGTGGGTTTATAACGAAATAGCGCAAAAAGCAGTTACAAATATTTGTTTGACAATTCTACTGTGTTATCACTGAAAGCGCGCAAAACGTCACGTAGCTTGTAATGCCGTTATAAAGGGGGAATTCCCGCGAAATATCAGACGACGCCGAGTCGAACTATAAAGAGCCATAGAAGCGAGAGAAAGATTACTTGAAAATTCTCGTTTTGCATTTGATAAAAATATATGTTTATTGATGTTTTAGGTGAACTGTTGAATTTTGAAAGAATACTTTCACAGGAAATGAATAGGGTGAATCTAATTTTCGCTTTAACGGAACGCGTAACGGTTGTTTGCTGTCTCAAAGCAGAACGAAGGAAATAGTCTTACGATTTCGTACTTTCACAGATCTTAATTCTATTTTTTTGTGTAAGAATTTAAACTTTTTAATCTCTCTATCAATATTATTAGCGAAACTACAGTAAAGCAACGTAAATACGATGGAATAACAAAATCTCACATACCTGGCTCAACTTTTGGTATCAACATGCGAAGTTTGCCGTTTCTCAGGCTTCTTTTGGCAACTGGATTCCTCACGAGCTTTCTTCCTTTCAGTTCGCTTTCCGAAACGGACTCTTCAACCTCGACCTTGATCGGGGGTTCAACCAGCATCGAGGAAGCTATGACCTCCTCTATGGTAACCTCGTAAGAGTTATCAATGGGTTCTGTCTTGATGTACTTTAATAACTCCTCCTCTGGTTCTTTGCTAAGGCTCCTCTTGACCTTTGTTTCCCTCTCCTTACTGTCGTTTCTCTTTTGTGCAGTTACTACTGCTGTCTTGGCACTCCTGGCACTCTTTGGCGAAGAGTCTGACACCTTCTTGCCCAACTTGGGACTGGTCTTGTCTTCGCTCTCTACCTCCTCGCTGGCTTTTCCAGGGGCTTTCGGCTTCTTGGCAGTTTTGCACTCTTAAAAAGTTTGTTTAGTTTAGAGTACTCTGTACACTCTTGAAACCATCAATGGAATACAAATTATAAGTTATTACAATTTAATGAACCATGATAGAAGGTAGCAAATTCTGCAGGTATAGTCCTTCGATACGAGTTCTTACTTTTTAGTCTCTAATATTTCAATGTAATTTTGTAGAATTAATTGAATATTGGAAAAATAATGAAATAGATGAATTTATACTAAAAAATATCTACTATTTATAACCTTTCTTCAACTCAACGCGCATTAATATCATCACAATTCCAAAAATCGTAACAAAGCTTTCTAACAGTGAGCAAAAATAACGAACAATTAATTGAAAAATCCTTACTATTTTTCGAATCCTCGGACTCAGTGCTATTGTCGAGGGACGTGTCAACAGAGTGCTGCTTAACTGTCTTCTTCTTCTTCTTGTTCAGTATTTTCTTGGTATCGGCGATACGTTTGAGCGTCTTGATCGGCACCTTTTGCTTGACCTTGATGAGCGTCTTCTTGGCCTTCTGTTTGCGCTTGAGGGCCGTCTGGAGGACGCGTTTACGGGGCAGGCTGGCCTCGAGTTTGGCGGGCAACTGGCTGCCCGTCGCCACAGCTTCTAGGATTTCACGAGCTAACTGCGTGCGGGAATTCGACAGAGACTTGGACTTCTTGCTAGACTGGTTATTGCTACTGCGACTGTTCTCGGCGGTTGCTGGTAACGAGCTGCTATCATTATTTGCCTTCTGCTTGGATTTTGAAGGCGCTAGGGGTCTCTTCTCCCTGGATGCCATCTCACTTCCACCCACATTGGGCTTCTGCAATCAGATGACAACAAGACCAAGGGTTAGTTATCAGGATGCTAATATTTTTGAGCAGGTGAACTGAGAAAGCTTGCGTTGGTGCACTTTTGCAGCACCATAATGTATAATTGTAAATAGCAAGGCTGCGCTTTGTAATAAAATGTAATGTGCACTCATTTTGATTTACTGATAAAATAGCTCCTATATAGAATTACTATGAAGTTGTTACAATGTAATAAAGTGTCCTTCATTGGCTTCTATTTCTAGTGTCAATGAAAGAATACAGTTGTATTCGAACAATCAATCAATTTATAAGTAAACTATGTAAGCATTGTACGTATGTGTGAGTTAAGCACTGTTGTAACAAAGAGACAAGAAGATTATAAAATTTATTAGTTTTTGTAGCTTGGTGAAATTCTTTTACTCTTTGTGCATCAGATTGCCTTTCCTTATTCAGGATAAAACAACCTATGATTTATGTGTAGAAAGCCAATACAATAAAAACAGATGTATAACTGACAATTAAGCCTATGCAATACGCATGGTAGAAAAGAATATTTATGGTATCAGAGATATGAATATATATCCTATGGAATTTGCTCTTCTTTTCTTGCATTACAGGTATAATTAAAAATTGAAAGATTTTCATAAAAATGATTTCAGATGACAAATTTTAATCTTATTAGGACGAAATGTACTTGCAGAATGGACTCAAATATATTAAAGTTTTAGATAGTGAGTTAGATAATTCAAGCATATTTTCTACCTAGTTTGAATGGCATAAGTTCAAGAAAATAAAAGAGTATATTATATTGTGAAGGAAAAGTAACTACTACTGTATCAATAACTACTTTAAGTTAAAATATACATCCTATTATAATGAAAATAAAATAATAGAAGAGCTTGAAAAATAAAAAAAAGACAAAAATAAATAGATAAATAAAAGGCCAACTACAAAAATCATAAAATCTAAACTTTGACAAATACATGCAATTACTCAAAGCTACAGTTTCCTCAGAAATATCTGACTGAAGCAACTGAAGTAATATAAAATAAGAAAAACGAAACATAATATGTCTAACTACTATCTAAAAATTTTATTTTCAATATACATGCATATCACATGGCTTATGGACATTTACTTTGTACGTCAATGGGAATGAAACGCTCCATTTTGTGTATCACCTCGACAAGGTAAAATGAACAGTGGAGACCTTCCCATCATTCCTCAATAACTCGATGTAAGCTATTCATCGCTGTTCAGCTGCATATTTTTCTCCGTTGTCCCAATTATTTTTAAGTATCTGACCTAAAAACAACCCTTTTTACTTAACTTTCATAGTTTTATTTATCATTTCATATACTTAAATTTATGAAAAAACTAATCTTAAAATATGACAGTCATTCATGTTAAAATTATACTAAGAGCATAAAATACTTGTGTAGGGGATGTTAAACTAATTAAACATTATTAAAAATCGTTTGAAGTAAAAAATTTGTCAAATTCAATTCAATCAAACAATGAATATTACTGTTAAAAAAAAAAAAAAAAATTCGGAATTGTTGATAAAAAAATTAATTGTTTGTCAATGTTTTTTAACAATCAAATGTTAAAAACAATCAGTAAAGTTGTAAAACATTCATTGCAAAACTGGGCAATTGGTTTCCTATACAGATATGCTAAAATCAAGCTCCACTTATTCCGCACATCCTGTGCTTAAGATTTTTGAGCAATAAGTCACATAAATAAATTGTTTATTATTAACAAATTGGGTTATTCTGGCACTGCATTTCAGTTGACAAAAGTATATCGGTATGAGTTTGAAAAAATTTGATCAGTCCATGCGATTGCACACCTCTTGTTGCTCAGCACCCCCCATAGTGCAATCAACAGGTTGCAAGCATCCCCATCAAACTCAGCTGAGTAATTTGGGCAAATCTTGGTTTACTGTACAATTCAGGTTTATATGAAATATAATTGCCTGTTTGTTACAAGATTTGAAAGAGAAAAACAGTATGCGGGCGCTTGTACTACTTAAACTCACTGGGGGTGAGTTTCATCCCCTGTATAATAGAGTAGACAGGATGGAGCTATTGAATTTTACTTTTCTAGAAGAAACACCGTCTAATTCAAGGAGAATCAGCCTGACAAGTGATAATCTTGCGAAAAAAATCATATTCAAGAAAACTACTCATGATTTTAACTCGAGGGAAGAAGCCAAGGGTGAAACTTTGAAATAGAGTCAACCAGCTCAGAAAGTCCACCCTGCTGCTATCCTTTTTCTCCAGCACTCAAAACACTCAGCTTATTCTACTGAAAAAGAATCCTGAAAAAAAAAGAACTCTCCTGACTCGCAGTTTGGATAAACGAGTGCAGCTCGAAAGAACCAAGCCCAATGAACTATCTCACTCGGATGGATCAATGCTGGTCAATTTTCCAAACTACAACAGAACTACCCACCCAGCATAACTCAACCCCCCTCAAAAAAGTATAAACTCCCAAAGAAACTGTCATCATCGGTCCATCGAATAGCAGCCCAGCCAGTAGTCTTGCAGAAAGGCCGTCTCTCCCAAGCAACTCACTCCTCGCCAAGAATACCCACATACATCCAGCTCTAGAAAGAGAGAAAGAAGGCCGCGCGCGCTCTCGTCAGTGAAAAAAAAAGTCGCGCAAGTACCCATATACCAACGATCACCCAGGCTCTTCTTCCCCTTGGACCCCGTGCGTCCGGATAGAATCGCAAGGGGTTGCGTGCGTCCGAAAATTACGTGACAAACTCGCGCATTACGAGTGTATGTACACACTCGCAACACACGCACACAGACACACATCTAGTCGCTCTGTCTCTCCCTCCCCTCCTCACGCTTTTAGCTTACTCGTCGTCGCCGTCGTCGTCGTCGGCGGCTGCCTCGCTCTCCTCTCTCTCTCTCTCTCTCGCTCGTATATATTTCCGGCTCTAACTCGGCCGGGCTGGTTCGTATCGGCTGAATTCCTTGCCTGGGCCGAAGCCCGGCTCGTCTTCTCACTACTCGGCCTGGAAATCCACGGCTGGACAGCCCGGAACACCAAGACGGATAAACGAAAAGGTCGCGCGGGCGGCCGCCTCTCTCTCTCTCTCTCTATAGGTACTATACCCACACACGCGCACACACACACACACTCTGGTATATATAGGTAGCTGCTGCAGCAGTCTTTACTCGCGCGCAGCCCGACACTACTGCGGAGCGCTCTCTCCTTGTCTCTCGCTGAGTTCCGGCGGCGGTGCGCGCGCGCTCACCAACACACACACACACACCCGCGCGCGCGCGCGCGCGCGATACTCGAGTCAAGTCAGCTCTCGAACCAAAGAGAGATAGACAGAGTCCGTGTGTGTATGTGTGCGAGAGCGAGGCGCGCATTAATAAGGGAATGTTACTGCCCGAGGAGGAGTATGGCTGCTGATTGTGTATTAGCTAGAGAGAGAGAGAGAGAGAGAGTATAAATGGGACTATACTGCACTCACCTCGCTACGATGTGCTGCGGGTCCGAAGGGAAAGCCGCTGCCGCCGCCGCCGCCGCCTTGATGCTGAGCAGCGCGCAGCCTATACGTACTGCTGCTGCTGCTGCTACTGGGCCTTCCTGCAGCGCGTACACACTGCGCCCAGCTCTCTTCGCTCCGTCTCTCTCTCTCTTTTGGCTCCGCTCTCTCTCTCTGGCAGCGTCTGCTAGTGTGCGTTTCGCAGACTGGCCACTACCTATACTCTCTCGTAGGGTGGTTTTTCGGCTGTACCACGAGAGAGAGAGAGAGAGAGAGAGAGAGAATCGCGAGTATGCGTGAGCGCGCGAATTCGAGAGAGACGGAGCAAGCCTATGGGCCCCCGAAGAAGGGAGGACGGAAGGAGTGTCCCCGAGCGAGCGAGAGAGAGAGAGAGAGAGAATGGCACACAGTCACCTCGGTATAATGTGTGTGTGTGTGTGTCCCGTTGCTGATGCCAGGGTGCCGCCGCTTATGCCTCGGTACACGCGCACACCGACGTAAGAGCGCCCTCTGGCGGATGTTATCGAGAGCGAGCGAGCAAGCAAGCAAGCACCGACGTCGTCTCTCCCGCCCCCCCTTTCGCGTTCAGCAGCAGCGTATATAGCTCTGTCCTCCTCTCTCGCGCCGTTTTGCTTTGCCTGTTCGTATAACACACACACACACACACACACACACACACACACACACCACAGTAGAAGCAGGCGTTCGCCGCACGTATACACACACTCGTGCACATTTATAACACACACACACACGAATGTGTTCTCTTTCTCTATATAGCATTTATGCGTGTGCGTGTGCATGCGTGTGTGTGTGTGTACACACGCGAAGGCCATCATTGCTCCCTTTGCGCGATTTTCCGAGACGCGCTTTCTTCTCTTCTATCGGCCTGTCTCCGAGAGAAAGAGGAAAGCCTTTGTCTCTCTCTCTCTCGCTCGCTGCTTTACTCCGCGATGCCTCATTCCGAGCCCCCTATGCATCAGCCGTGATGTGGGGGGGCACGTGTTTGCGCATTTCTAACTTCCAAGTGACGCTGCAACAACAACTTGCGACGCACGCTTGTGTGTTTGCGCGTCTTTGGTTCGACTCTCAATCTCTCTCTCTCTCTTTCTGGAAATCGGCGTTATAGGGAGGCCGCCTATTATGCCCCTTACCGCGTAATGGCGGCAGGTTTGCAAGAGGACGCTTTGGAGAGTTTTTCGCGATGATGCTAAATCTCGTTGCAACGGATTGGAAATTCATGCGCATAATTAACGAGACTTATGTATATAAAAATAACGCTGAGGATTGCGCTTTTGTGCTGCACTGATATACGCTTGCGTGTGTAACGTACAGAGCGACGCTAACTGCGTAGAAACAAAGGAGAGACGCGCAAAGTTGATGTTTTGCAACATTTTGCAACGATTCGTGTTTTGCTGGGACTTTGAGGCGGTGTTGACGATCGTTTGGATGCGGAGTATTTTTTGTTTGGTAATTTGGCGGATTGAGACCGCGACGACGGTAGACCGTTGCAAATTGCGGCAAGATTGTGAAAAATCCGGTGAAACATCATGTGCTATCCGTATGTGAGCGACCCTTAGCGAAGGTCGTTCGAAGCACGGTATTTACGCGTTGAAGAAAAAACTGAGCTCGAGAATCCGGGATTTTTTCATTACGAAGAACAATTATGCGACGAGGAATAAATAAATACCGTTGGATTTCAAGAGAATCGAGGATTAACGCCAAAAGGGAGGAATTATTTATAAAAATCACCGCCAGCATCCCCTAGGAAACGACTTTCTTTCACCCCCTACACTTATTTATCATTTAAGAGTTAATTGCCATGACGAAATTGCTATTTTTGCATTAGGAAGAACGTTCGTCGCTCTCTCAACGAATTTCGTTTACTTCTGGGCGATTAACAATAGTTAAACAATAAAAGCGATAAACAAATATTTGGGCTATCCGTATACGTTACAGAGAAGAGGCTTTAAACTCGCTTTCGAATTCCGTTCTATTTTAGGGAAACCAGTTGGCAACGGCAAACGTCGAGCTTTTTTCTTTTTTATAAAAACACGTTCGATAGCCATTAAACGTATAAACAAATAAAAAGGCTCGATTCTCCTATTGTAAATGTTTCGAGAAACTTATTAATTCAAGCGAGAGAATCTTAGAGAGGAGGCTCAACGTGAGCGTAAACATGATAAATTTTACTTGCTGTTCATTCTGCCGATAGCTTATTAAGAATCATGCGTATTTTACATTAAACGTTTATAGACGGAGATATTCAGAACAGCAGCTGTACTCGGATGTAGCTCAAAGTAGGTAGGCATATAATCATTGCGAAGCACATTTCTCATGGCGAGAAATTGAAAAATTCGTTTAACGATTTTTCTAATAGTCTCATTCAATTTCAAAGCAAAATACAGCATTACATTTAAATTCAGTTTTCTCGCATCCATTATATTTACTTCGCGTTATTCGCAGCGGAGGCGTCAACGTGGTTAAAAATTGTGGTCCCCACGCGGTGTCTCTCTCTCTCTCGGAGTAGAATCAGTGTTGATAAAGCTAATCTGATAAATCGTGCTCATGGAATCCTGCAGTACTCGCAGAAAAACATTTTCGAGTTGAAAATTTTACGTTCTGAATAAACGAGAAAAACATCGTTTTTTCGGCTATTTTTAGGTCATTTCATTGTTGTTTTGGATTATTATTTAGAGCGTTGACTTTGGGACTTTTTTTCCTTGAAGGAATGTTGCAATAGTGCATTTTTAGGCTTAATATGTATTGCAGAGCTTTGAAAATAACATGAATGACTTAGAAAATGTTATATTATAAAAGAAAACGAGTTTTTGTAGTCGTCTGATAAAGTATTACATAAGCCACCCAGCAAGGGAAAAACTCTGGTTGTTGCGTAACTATGCTACGCATTAAAATTCTTTTAATGGAATAAAAACGTCACACCAATTTAGACCTGCTGTGTTCGCACGGGCTTTGGGTTTAAAATTTATTGAAATTGCTAACTCTGTAAAGCTTTTAACATTATTGTATTTTAAATAGGCAGATGCAGCGAATACAATGTTGTTGTTTTTTGAACGAACAAACGTAGCTTCGATTGGTATCAAGTGTGTAGATCAGCCTGTCGTATACAATGTTAAAAGGACAAGAAAAATGTTTTATTCAGTGTTAAAAACAGGAAAAGCAAAATTGTATAATATTGTATAATAAATAGTAATGCTTGCACTGAATGAAATAATTTACCGCGTTGCCCCATTGAAAGAATAACTTCTCTCTTATCATTATCTGTTTCTAATACCATTATCAACTCCAATATAGGGAAAACGATTGTATGCGTAGATACTTTGATGCAATATCTTGAAATGAAGTAGGTCTTAATGTTCATTTATTTTACTCAAATGCTTGTATTTGAAGGATCATTCGAGATTCATCACATTACTTCATTTCCATCATTCAAATGTTTATATGTAAAAGTACATTTTTTATATATAAAAAGCTTTATTGCTTGTATTGTAATGGTTATATAAAACAAACAATAATAACGTCCTGCATATCTGTTCCCTGATACTAACATAATATTTCGCTGAATGTTAATATAATTATATACTTTTATTGACAATTAAACAAAATTAATTTTATTTCTTTAATACTGTTACAATGAAAATGATATCTAGAGTGATTCGGAAGTAACTAGATACAGAATGACCCGTTTCCAGGTGTTCATGACTTTGAACGGCATTTAATACCGTTATTCCCAGGACCGCTGATTAAGAAAATGTATTCCGTGGGGTAGTGTACACAAAACTTGTGAAAAATGGTGTTTAGAAACAGAAAGAAAATGAAAATTTGTTGTCCATTGCAAAATTGTTTACGAGTGACAAAAAATATTGCATCAGTCTGCAAATAGCAAAATGCTAAAGCAATATTCGTTAGAATATCCTATGATAAATGTTTTTTCTAAGATATTACTTTAATTTTCATCAGTCAGTAGGGTATTATAAGCCCATGGAAAGTGCAGTTTGAATCGAATAACGGTAGAAATCTTCATTAAGGATTACGCACGACTGGGGACAGATGAATGGATCTAGTGGAGCCGAAACTATTCTGAGAACACCTATTTTTAAATAACTACACTGTGAAAGCGTTCGTGTCCTTGTTTCAAACTCTTTCTGCAGACATTTTATTTAAAAAGCTGAAGCTTATTAGAAAACGATAATTATATTATACTTTCATTATAAAATAAATGCGTAAACGTTATGTTATTTAAACCACCATATAAAGTTTTTGGTTTCGCAACTTTGAAAAGTGATTTAAGAATATTAAAATGAAGTTACATAAAGAAATTGTAATTATTATACTATAATTGTTCATAATTAAACCATTTTAAGAATTCATCGATTACTTTTTAGCGTAAATTTTTTGCTACATTCAGTTGATTTAAAAAATCGTTTGTATAGAATGATTATTAGCAATTCACGCGAATGAGAGTGTAGAAGTTGAATTGCAAGCTCAGTAACTTTTTTCAATTACTAAAAAATGTTTACTATTGTTCAATTAACATTATGTTAAAATATTCCAATTAACTCTTAGTCTGAATAGTGCCTTTAGCTGAGTATCTCATTGTATACACAAATTCAGTATACTCATTTGTTAATGAACGCGATTTGTGGAATCGGCAAATTAATATTAACGTAACAATAATTCGCGTAGTTTTTTGCTTACTTCCTAAGGAAGCTTATAGTAAAATTTAGAATCACTGTTAAAAGTATTGGAAATATGGTTTGAGTCATTTCTAGCTAAACAAATAGCGTTTATGGAAAATACCCGTATGGTATGTGTGCATGTGTATTCGTTGATGGAAGTTTGTATCTTAGCGCTTACGCGGTGGTGGATAATGATTTACCAAGGATAATGATTTACGAATAAATTCTTCGGCCGATGCGTTTTTTATAGCAATTTTTAAATGTTTGAATTGTCTACTTTTACACTATATATATTTTAGATTATCGATTGTAAAGCTTTTGTTATTCACTGAAATATTAATTTATTTTAAAACATTATAAATCAGTAACTAAAGTGCGGAACATTAAAAAAAATCATGGTGAAGGGGGGCTATTATTTATTCGCGGCACAAATTTCAAGTTATTTCACAAATTAAATCCTTGTAAATAAATCAAATGCTAAATAATCGTTTTTAAATTTTTCGGACACGATAACTGGAGTAAAAATACATGAGTCATGTTGAATATTGAAATTCAATTAGGTACTTGCGGTATCTTGAACTTTTTCTTTGGACTGCGTATTAAGTTCATTACATTGAAAAGTATGTACGGTTGCATTCTTTATTTTCATTTTTGAAAATTTTTTGAAAATGTTATACAATACATAGTAAAAATTTACCCTTCCACCATCCATGTGAGGTAATGCTCCATGCCGATGCTTCAACCCGTCCGTTTTACTTAACATTGCACTCACTATAGTCTACATAAATAAATATTTCTTTTTCAGTCGATTATACATACTTATACCTATATTTTCAAGTAATTAAATAATTATTAGGTTTTTAGCTTTCTTGATCCAGTTAGAAAATTTGAATTAGTAGAAACATTAAAAACTGCAAGCAATATAGAATTAAGTACATACCTATTCGATTCTAAAATTGTGGTATCATCATGCAGGTCTACTTATATAAAGTAGATAATCTATTAGATATTTAATAAAATTATAAAATAATTCTTTATAGTTGAAAGCGCTTTTCGTACTGGAGTAATTCATAAGGTTGGCAGAAGCTAAGTGTCAAAGAATTAACAGTTTTTTATACTGGAAACATTAAAATAATATTCGAATAACGCTGATTTTAATTATAATCAAATAATCTTAAAAAATAGCCATAGAGACTATACTCAAACGATACCAAGACCGGCAGGTCTAGGACTCAACCACCTGAATCATGCATGGACTTCGAGGTTACAGAAACAATATCAGCTGTAAATAAATAATAGTACAATAGTTTATCTAAAAATATACAAAATTTTAATTTGTGACTTTGAACCGATATATTTTAATAAAGTTGAGATAAATTCTATTCGTGACTAAATTTTCTAGATATATTCTGGATGGCTCTACACTATTGACATATTAAAGTGAAAAATTTTTATTTCCATTGTTTTTTGAGCGAATTTGAATTTTAAAAAATACACTTTTACATTACTTTTTTGTTTAAAAATGACTAAATTTGTATTCATAATGGCGTTATATACTAAAAATAGCCCATAATGTGTTATTAGCACTTGTAGATTTATCAACGTTATTTTAGTTATTTTCCTGCCATTTTGAATTTTGCGAATTTTATAGACATCAGATTCATAATCAGCAGATAAATTTGTAGGATAATTTACGATGTTTTTAAAAAAGTATACAGATCAACATATTAAGATGTATACATAAAATGCAAAATAATTGTTACAATTTTGCGTACTTTCTCTCAAAATTGTTATTATTTTTCAATATTTTCAATCGTATGTCAACTTTTTACCTAAACGACTATTTTTTGACGATTTTTATTTTAAATTATAACTGTATTCCCATACTTTGATTCTATAAGTATGCATTTTCCATTTATGCCCTCAGATATTAAGTACATGCCGTTGAACAATGACTATTATTGGTATAATTTGAATGTCCGCAAAACTGTGCCATAAAACACATATCTCGTGTTCCACTACTTTTTTCGGACATTGTATATATAATATACCCATTGTATATATAATGACCCCATTTTTAATTCCGTATATATAATATACGGAATTTAAAATGGGGTCAAAAGTATCAAGGGTGTGCTCCGCATTAAAAAATTTTCCATTTTCTGACTCCTAAAATTGGCGAGTTTATATAGATTTCCTTTTATACAAGTATTGCATGCCATCTAGTTTATTTAAGACATTTCTTAAGTTTATTTCTTCGGTATCTTGGCTTATTATATAGTATACCATGAAATATTTATTACAGTCGATTCCCGTTCACGTGAAGTAAAAATTTAAATTTCGAGCACTCAGATTTACTTACCAAAAAGGAACATTATCTTCATTTTATTTATCCACCCGCATTCGCGTTACCTTTTTGCAAAAATAAATCCTTATTAATTTTAGTATACATATTCATATTCTACATTCACGCAGTCACCCCTGCAACGACTACTTGAACTAAGATAAGTAGCGTCCGAATAAAAAAGTTTCCCTGAATCACAAAAAGTTGATATTTACCTACTCACGTAACGTCTCGAAATAGAGAAATTTTTTAATTTAATTCAAGGCTGCGTTATTTTGCAATCAAGAAAAACTGAGTAACAAACAAAAAATATGGTAATTTATAAGGATATGAGACTTCAACTTCAAAATCAATCTGAATGTACTACTCTGTAACGATGTTTGCAATCGTAAATCCTATCACAGCAAGTAATTCAATCACAATAAAAAATTACCCTGCAATTCGTAGCCACTTCAGTATTTGTTGCATATGCCCTATAGCAGTAATCAATATAAAAGCACAATTTTTTACAATATCCTGCTACGAAAAGTGTTTCGTTACTGGAAGATACTCAATATTATGTGCAGCGATCGAATTAAATCTAAACTTTTCTATCAAATGCGAACATTCGATACCGCACTTTATACTTTTATTCCCTCGCTAAACCGAAAAATAAAAGCTCAACTTACAACTCACGGCGTCTTATTGATTTTCGTATATATAAATGTGCAGCCCAGCTCACGATGCAAACGATACCAAAAACTTCCTTCGCAAGGATAATATAATACTCTATTACGAATTTCTCTACGTACACCCACTGGATATTCTCCATGAAAAAGAATGAAAAAAAAACTGGTTAATTAATTAAACCCCAAGTCGACAAAAGCAAGTTTCCAAAGTACGTCAAGGCTCGCGCACATATAGTGTGCAAGCTCATAAATGTGAAAACTCGAGTTGTTAAGCAAATTGCCGTATATATTATATCGATTCAGCAACTTGAGCCAAGCGCGTATTAATATACATTAGAGAAAAACCGAATACACACAAAAGCTCCCTCCCAAATGAACGAAGCAATTTTCAAGCTGCTCCGATAGCATCTGTCGAAGGAAAAATCGTAAACGAGTCCGGTGTACAATCAATAATCGTCATTGAGTCGTGAAGTATGCACAATCTTAGCAATGGTCAATTCGACGCGTGTATGTCAAACGAAGTCTCGCTTTGAAAATCGCTGCAACGACGACGACGCTCATTAGCAGTCAAAAGCTAAGGCGAGCCTATATAACGTCCGCAAGCGGCGAGCGTCGCAAGAGAAACGTCATTTTCTTCCCTCTCTCTTTCGCAGCTCGCTTTATGTCTGCCTCTCGGCCTGCACTGCGCACTTGCGCAAGAAATTTCGCCTCCCTCTCTCTCCAACGAGTGTAGCGTTCGTTGCTGCACTGCACAGCTTGAGAGCTTCGAATGAGAGTGTATTGCAAAAAAAAAGAAAAAAAAAGTGCAACCCATGCCTCCCTTGATTTTTCCATATCTACACAGCGAGCAGTAACCGCGAAAGTACAGCAGCTGCTGCTGCTACTACTTGCGGCGTTGGCAGCAGCTCTGGGGAACGTGTACATAAAAGTCCTTTCCGAGAATTTCGAAACCGCCGCTCCCCCCCTTTCGACTCTGTGTGCAGCTAGAGGCCGGCGTTTGCTCAACGCGTAGGTACCTATACTATAACACTCTACTGCAGAAGTTACTAGCTTAGCTCTCTGCGCGGCGTCGATGCTGCTCCGCTTCGTGGCGCGCTCGGCTTGGATGGCTGCTCTTCCGCCTCGTGGCCCAGATACACGTGTATGCGTCTCTCCGCGTATGTACGTGTGTACAGCGCGGCTTATACAGGCGTCGGAGGTCAGCTTTACGGAATTTTCCAGATCGGCTCTTTGTGTGTGTGTGTGTGGGGGGAGACTTTGTTCGCGTATGTGTGTGGATGAGATGTACACAGGCTATGTACTGATATAGCTTGAGTGTGTGTGGAGGAGGAAGATCGAGAGGGAAATGGAATTGTTACGATGATGCCAACCCCTCTATTATGTTATACGTTGCCCTTAGTGGAAAGGATTGCTTGGGAGAAGCTTTCGACGAGCAGTATTTGTAAGAGGTGGTTTTTGGTTTTATAGGGGTGTCTACGTATATGGGGTAGAATTTTTTGAAGATGCGCTTTTTGAACTTTTGTAATATTTACTAGAGCTTGAAATCTGTGGATTTGAAACTGATACGAGGACATACCTCAGTTGCTCAAGCACGCGGGTATGGAAATATTTCAGCAGAGATGCGCGAAGGGTATATGAAGAAATGTCGTTTAATGAACAACGTAATTATTTGGATTGAAACCTTTAGTTACAGCTATGTTAATGCACATTTTCAAAAATGTTGTTGACAATATTAACAACATTAAGAAAAGTTTGATCAGAAATCTCATCAGAAATCGCTAAAATAACGATTCAACAACAGAATGTTGACTTATACATTGTATAGTTAGTAGTTTTTTTCTTATGATAGCTTTTCAACTAATAATACTTTTTTACTTGAAGCGCATTAAGTTACTTCTTTTTTTATTATTTAAGAGGTCTAATAATTTACATTATATTAGATAAAATGCAGTATTTGCTCATGAGGTATTAAAAAAAATATTTAGATTATATACAACATTTTTAATTATAAAATACTATAAGAAAAATAATAGTGCGTGAAGTAGAGAACATTACTATAAATCGTTATTCGGAACTTAAAGGTATTCACAAATAATGGGATAGATAAGTAAATTTCGGTACTTTCTTTTGTGTTGCGAAGTCATTAATACATGAGTTAATGGATGACTAATTATTTTAAAGCTTATACACCGATGAATTAATGTTTCAGAAACTTCAAAATTTTACTTTGATGCCTAAAATAAGAGATTTTAATGATAGCGTACTTTATATCAAATTTTTTAAATTAAAAAAGAACCCCGCAGTAAAAAAAATATTGTCAATTTTCGGAATTTCCACATAAGGTACAGTCAACCATTCTACCAGGGATTTCAGTACCGTTTTGTTAAAGATTAAAAATTTTAAGAGTTTATATATATCAAACAAATACAAATAAACCATTGGCAAGTAGTTTCCTCCGACTCAATTTATAGTTTCAATAAGTGCAATATTGTTAATTTTTTATGTTCTAACTTAAAAAATACGTAGCCCAATCATAAGATCTATGTAATGTTCAAATATTATATTTAGTACATTTTGTGCTTCATATTAGCTATAACTTGTTTAAAGTATGCTTGAAATGTGCGATTTTCTACACTAATTCCAAGCATGAACGCATTGAAATTTATATGACAAAATAAACCTTACAACCTCCTAATACTATGAATTTTCTCAAAACATTCTGAGCTTTAGTGAGACAGTTATAAGTTTTAACAAAAATCATGATTTTCAGCTATGTAGGGGTATACAGGGTGAGAGAAACAAATTTGATCCCTATAATATATTTTGAATTAATCGGTTTCATAAGCTACAAGAAGAACTTCGGCAAAGTAACCTACACATCTATATTTTTCCAAAATTTCAGGTTAATTAAAATCTTTTTACTCCGGCAAACATTGCTTATAGAAAACTACATTTTTTTGATTTTCAATTTTTACTCAAAAACTAGTTCATGGATCAACTTAAAATTTTAACAATTTATAACTACTGTACTTATGCACATGCATTTTTTCAATGGGTCAATTAATAAACAAATATCACAATAACTATCAATGTAAAATTAATAATTTTTTGTAATTAATGTAGGTATTTGTATACGCTATAAGTTATATTTGATTGCATTTGAAAATTCTATTTTATCATAAAAGAAAATTAAAAATAAAATTTTGGAAAATCGAATATTCACCATAAAATAAAAGCACGTTAATCGATTCAACTATAAGGTTACTTTTGCCAAATTCAGAATCAAAAAACAAAACTTCATGCAAAATTTTAATAACATCACCTATATATAGTTTTGGAGATATCACGATATACATATACATACACATACGCACACCCACACACCCACATCCATACGGATATTTTCTTAAAACACTTGATTCGTACTTCTAGCATAACAAAACGTATTTTCTAGAAGTATTCACAAAACTGAACATTTTACTATTGTAAAGCTTTCTTTAGGAGGAAGCAATAAACGTATTAGAAAAAAGTCATTAACTTCGTATACAATTAAGATTATTCAGTACGAATTGTATCTTTTTTTTATAAAATTTGCAGTTCATTAATTCAGAAATTCGTTTACGTCCCAAGACTAAGTTAAATTTAAGAATATGCACTTTAACAAAATCATTTATTTCCCTTACGTTTAATTTCCAAATAA
The DNA here is from genome assembly GCA_020010945.3 of Muscidifurax raptorellus. Classification (NCBI taxonomy): domain Eukaryota; kingdom Metazoa; phylum Arthropoda; class Insecta; order Hymenoptera; family Pteromalidae; genus Muscidifurax; species Muscidifurax raptorellus. Next base: position 36,280,674 of record CM052080.1, on the reverse strand, counting down.
AATAGTAGAGAAAATAGTACTTCCGCAATCAACAGGAAACAACTCGATAGAGAGAAATTTAAAAAATTTGTTTGATAGCACACTTGACGAACCATATACACAAGGTTTGTTAGGCCATGTTGAAAGTAGGGAAAATAGTATAAACGGGAAATCGATTGCCAAACTTTTTACCTTTTAAAAAAGGTATTTACTGCTTGAATGACCGTTAAGGAACTAAAAAGTAGAGGGAAAAGCTTTCAAGTAGAAGAAAAAATAGATACAAATGGATTTTCTTTAGCAAAGTTACAAGCAATTGAAATTAAGATATATTTTTGCAAGATTCAAGTTTTACATTGTTTTTAGATGAAATTTACCCTTTTTCAATTACCTATAACTGAGTTTAATTTCAGGAACGTCCATTTTCAACCATTTTTTAAATTGAAGGTATATTCTTCTACTTTTTAGTTCCTTTCCTAGAAAATCTTTTCTAGCTTCAGATACCAATATGTGCCAAAAAGTTTGGCAAACGATTAACATAACTTTGCGATAACCTAATGCGTATAGTCCAATTAGTGCACTTACAAAAAAGTCTTCTTAAGTTTAGCTTTGGTTTGTTTCCTGTTGGCCGTAGATTTGCCGGAATCACTATCTTCTAGAATTTTTGAAACTAAATTTTAACCGTTAGGTACTATTTCATAACACAAAGTTTATAAACTTTGAATCAAATTAATACCACCAATGCAAGCTCTATACGCATGCCCAACATTTTTAACGCTCTAAACAAATGTCTACTCTTTAGACTCTTTGTAAAAGTTCAACACATGCACAAATCCTTAAAAAGGTAGAATTCTTAAACCATAATTTTAAAATTAGTTTATTTTATTTGATTAAAAACATGGTTTTTATACAGTTTCCTTATAACCGTTTTGACGCTGCGAGCATTATTTCTATATTATGTTGAGAGGATTATATCTATTTCTTTCAAAAGATTTTGATAAAGGCTAATGCGAGCATATAAGTTTTTTAAAAGAATAATTTTATTATAAAAATGGAGAGTAGCTATTCGATTAAGAGTAGCTATTTCGATTCTGATTGCTTCAGATATTGGGTGAATCTCATTGTTGGAATGTTGATGAGCTTATGTCATTGGTATGCCTTGTACCACGTAGCGCATTCTCTCAAGCTTGAGTTTGCAAATCTCTGACAATATAATGGATATTTCTATTATCAATATAACTTTTTATATTATTTATTTTTTGTAACACATGCTCATGTATACGATTTATATATATACGCATATATATGCGGTTCCCGTGTATAATAACAATCGCATCAGCCCCGATTTTTATACCAAAAAAACATAGAAATCAATGCAAGCGTTACAAAAACTAGTATCTGCACTAAGCAGACTTTTTGACCTCGTGTAGATATTGCAGTACTCGTTTTCGGTTCGCAGACGCAATCACCTTTAACTAGTACTGTAATCTCCATACTCGATTTAAAGAAAGCTCACCTTACGCCCTTGGAACACCGTATACTATTTTAAATGTAATTTACACGAATTCATGCCAAAAATATTAGCTTTCAAGTCGCAACAAATTTGATATAACATGATAGTTATTATTAATCAAACATTCCGTAGTTGTATTTATGACAAAAAACAGTTATAGCATGAGCGGCTCAAATAAGCCTAACAACACTGATATAACATAGGTGGCACATCGCTATATCTGCACTCTATGCTAGCAGATACTGCAAAAGGAAGTATAAAAGCGCCTGTGCACCACCTATCTCATCGCATAAAACTATATTTCCTACGTTAAACAAGTTCAACGTTAATACTTTCCACTTAAATCGATTCGAGTTATCGTTTTTGCCAGTTAAAATATTCTTCTCAACCAAAATTTTTCTTTAGACGATAAAATAAAATTAATAATATAACTTTTCATTTAATAGTATATTTGTAACGGGTGTAGAAGTTAATTATCAGAGTGGTATTTTTTTTAATAAAAAATGCATCGCTCGGGACATTACTGAATATGTCTTAATAGCAAATATTTTTCGCGCATTTATCCTTGTTTAATTAACGATTTTTCGATGGTTTTTGATAGCTCCGAATGTAAGTAGTCTACCTATAGTTCTTCTTCTAATAATTTTGCAATGTTGACGAAAAACAATTAAAAAATGAGAAAGAGCATGCTTTCACCTCTTCTGTAAACGGTAGTTATAGTAATAATGCATTATTTGGGTGCAAAGGGTCTGATGATTTCAATGAGGCGATAAATATGTATAAATGTCAACAATATTGAGTAGAGAAGCAGGTTCACCACTGCTCCATAAGAAGTTACTACCAGAAGTTTTCAACTTTAACAATGACCTTTTAAAGCTTGCTAACGTGGCGTCTACAATCTGACACAGCTATTAAAAATGCGAAGGAACGAGTCTGAGCTCTCACCCACCCAAGCGTAGCGAGCGTTTCTTAACCTGAAAGACCATCTGCCTACGTAGACGCCAAGGATCCTCCAAAGAAAAGTAGATTTCTTTTATAATTGTTTGATCTTTCGTGTAGTATTCTCTTTATTTTAAATCGTTAACTTCTTAAAATTTTTATTTTCAGAAAAATAACTAATTTATTAATTTGCATTTATGAGTGAACTGTTTATTAATCACGAATAATAGAATATGCCTTATCCGATAGCAAGTTTATCCTATATCCAAGCAAATTATTCTTTAATTCAGAAAATTAACATTAATGAAAGTTAGAATCATGATGCATTGTTTATATTAGGTCTACATATGACGGAATGTAGGAGCGTACGTGCACGCTTGTAAAAATTCACACAAGCATTCATCGCGCCCTTTCACCAATATAGAGAGGCGATGCGGTTGCAGGTTACAGGTACGCAAATAGTACTACATCCTGAAGATTTTATGTTAAATATATGTATTGGGCTATCAAGGTGAGTATTATACTTGTTTCGATAAAAGTAATCTTTAGCAATATGCCTGGTAATAAAGATTAGAATAGCATAGATAAATCGTACATAGACTTAATAGGTACATTTGTAGAGTCAAACATTCCTAGCTCAAATTATGGTAGATTTATTTCTAATATTTAAACTTTTATTGTTTGCTATCGTATAAGCCTGGCATTGAAATAATTTATATATAATTTCACAAAGGCGTGTATACATTAACATATTCATTGGCAGATAATTCAAGAGATCATTATAATTGGTATGATAATGAAGAATGAACTAAGCCAACCCCAAACTCAGGTAATGAGTAATATTTCAAAGGGGATGAAACCGCCTTCAAAGCCACAGACAGATAAGCTTTGAAAACGGGAAGCTTTGAATAGGCTCGATAAGATCATAAACTAGTAAACGTATAGAAAAGCTTATTGGGCATAAATATAATATTTAAAAATGTATAGCGTTTTTACAAACTTATAAATGAAAGCTAAAATTTTAACTTGTGTTTTAGTAGCCAGGATCCAATGCACATAAAATTACAAACAGGTTCTGCAAGCTAGCTAGATTCATTCTGTCCTTTTTGATCATAAAAGATGATCCCCGCCTCTTAAAACCTCTTGATCTACTTCAGACCATTAAAGTACAATCTGCAGATGAGAGAAAAAATTAACGATGGTTTTACAAAAGATCTTTCCACAATAATATATGACAAGGTATATGCATCAATTTCATTTAACCTGATTATTTTTTTACTGCAACTTATTTGCAAAAATACTGAGCAGACTTGTTTCAAGTGACTCACAGGTCTATAATGTTCCAAGCAATCAGTGTGAAATTTTAATTCTCGAACCAGTATCGTAATGTACTATTCTCGCGTCAAAAATATTGTTTCTCAGTATAAAAAGAAAAGCATGTGAAAACTTTGTAAATACAGGAGAAATGATCTAAAACTTCCATTTTTGATCACATTACAGATACAGCAGAAAAAAAGTTCACCCAAATGGTAAAGCTCCATCTTAAAGAAATCCCAAACTCAATTCCCCGAATAATCACTCTCTTCTAAAGGGCTAGATAGCAAGAGTTACCCAATCCGACGTAACTTCCTCGCCGTCAACGACCTTTCCCCACAATCTCCCAAAAAGTCCTTGCGCATCAAGCAACCCTACCTACAACGCATCCCCCTTTCAAACAAAAAAAAAACGCTCCAAGGCTGCTATACCATCGCTTTTTACACACATCAGGCTTTCGCTTTGTGCGAAGTATAGCATATAACTTCGTTTCGTTCCCTGTCTGCATCACAAGCTACTATACACATATATACAAGTACAGACGTCTCGTTCCCTGCCCCTTCTCTTTCGGATTCGCTTCTATCTCTCGACGCTGCTGCTGCTGTTGCTTCCCTCTCGCTCGTTCTCACGCGATTGCCATTAATCCGAGAGAGAGCTTCATGGAACGAGCGAGAGCCACGCCGCAGCACAGCGAACATTCTTTTCGTTCCTTCTCTTTGTCCGAGCGTTCTCTGGATGCCTGCGTGTCTGTCTCGCTCGGTTTCGAGAGCTGACTTCGGTTTCACCGCGATCTTCCTGGCTAAAGTCGTGATTTTTCGCGGGACTTGTAGACGAGGCGGAAAACATATGTTACCGTAACGCTCGAAAGCACGGACTTGATACCTATCCTTTCGAGATGTTTTTTGGCTCGGTATGACGCGCGAGTGTGCTTGCGAGGAATTACCGATTTTCTCATTCGCCAATATGGTGCAATAATGCGACGCTTTCCCAACGCTCTCTGCTGCCATGGACATAAATAAATGGTAAAGCCCGTAACCTATCCCTCCCCCCCCCCTCCTCTTTTAATAGACGAAAATTTTATACACAGAGATCGGCGTCGTTAGCGTGTCTATATACACGCGCCGATTACGTAACGACACACGGCCATCGTCGAACCGACTATACCGCGGCGTTGCTCAATCGGCTCTCTAAAGCGATTCTCTATGGTCAGTGTATCGGTACGTACTGCCACGATGGGCTTGAATCGGTATACATAAGCGAAAGAAGGAACAATACGTCTCGGTATTATTCCTCGACGGCCGATGGGTACATCCAGGATCCACTCCGGGCGTCGAGCGAATTTACGAAAATGCCTAGTGCCTCTATAACTTGTTGCGCTCGGTATCTCTCCTGTACGCGTGCCAATTGTGCAAGTACTGTACACACTCCTCCGGGTGTACCTCCACACGAAATATACACGCTCCGAGGCGAGAGAGACAGAGAGAGAGAGAGAGAGGAAGCGAGGAGAGGGAAAAAGACGCGGCGCTTGCGCGCGCCCACGTTTCCGAGCGTCCCTTCCTTTTTTTCGCCTCTTTCTCGTCATGCGTTGTATATATAGCTCGCTCTGTCTTTCTCTTGCTCCGAATGTGATATCGGTTAAATGCAGGTTAGACTCGTCGAGAAAGAGCGCGCGATTTTTCGCCGAACGCGCAGGACTCTATCATCCCTTGCCAGGATTGGTCGGAGGCGTATATATGTATATATGACAGAGGGACGGGAGAGATAGGACATGGACGGCTGCGAGTATAATACATGGATAGCACAGCGTGGCTTCGACGCGATGACGGTGGAATTTTCGTCGGTCACGCGATCCGAGAGAGCTGCGCTTCCGCCGCGGTTTTGTGACCGTCAGTCGGCTGGCTTTCTTTCGATGCGCCGACGTCACTTACTTATATTGGAGGCTTGGATTTTGTCGAGTTATTGCTGGTGTTGCTGTCGCAGATATTTGCTCGAGGTCGTGATGCTCGTTGGGAGAGATTTCAAATTTTTGATTTATCGATAGGTTTTAAATGATGGATGGTGATGAGCATGTTGAGGTTTACTGTACTATGGAAGCGATGCTGCTTATCTTTCGATACGCCCACCAAAAGATGCTTGAGATACTTTTTAAGTTCGCTTGACTGTAGTACAGTAAGTACTTTGAAATATTGAATGAAATTGAAAATAGATTATTCGGCCAATCAAATCTGTACATTCAATTTAAAACCGAATATTTAGTTATCCTACAGGATTAAATTTTAAAGGACAGGTGTATTGATCATTTGATTTAGTTTTGATTGCTGGAAACGTAAAGAAAGCGAGTTGGAAAATAATTTTTTTTAGCAATTCCTTAAGTTTTTGGAAGACGCTACGCTGGGCTCGAAGATATCGCTCATATCGCTTGGTATCTAATCTATTTCTCAACAAAAGTTCCTCAGATATGTATAGCGTATATCGTGACGTGCACCTTATAGATACCTCGATTACAATTTAACTAATAAATTTATGAATACACTACTCCATTAGAATTTTGAGACTTCCGGTGTGTGTGTAGCAGTTAAAATTTGTTAAATATGCAACAGCGCCATGAGTTGGCATATTACGGTTTGCGAGTCATTGTATTATAATTATATATATACAGCTTTTCAGAATATTTCGTGCAACGTTTTTTTTCGCGACATCGAAAGAAAACTACAATCACTTGTGCGTAACAATTCACACTTAATTTTATTCTAATTTAAGTCAAGTAGTTTAAATTATTTCAAGAAATTTTGCATTTAATACACTTATCCTTACATAAACTTTAATTCTGTAAAAGACATGTATTTGAGTCTCTTGTTTCGAAGTTACATTCTTCTACTTGACAACCCGTAGTTGCGTCGAAAGTTTAATTGTTGAATAATAAAATATACTTTCTTAAACATTTGTCTATATTACAAGATAGATTAATTAAAAAAATATTACTATGAATACAAGATGTGTGGCGAAGTGGATATGCATAATTGCTAACTCATAATTTACTAAAATAAACAATTTGAAGTTTATTCGAAGATTAACACGAATAATAAGCAATTTTGAGTTCTCAACAATTTCAAGTTAACATCAATAATTTAGGAATAATTGTAAAAAATTGATAAATATAGACATATAAAAACACGTTTAATGCGAGTCAAATTTTGTTATAAATAAGTAATAGACGTTTTTGGAAATCCTGTAAGATACCAAACTTTCTCACGTAGCTGAACAAAACTAATATCAATTTGAACATTTCAAACAAAAAAATATATAAACATATAGAAAAGGAAATCAGTTTACTGATGTTCCATTCTTGGTGACTAATGCAACATGAGAAAAGCAGCGGAAATACTGCGACAAGATGACTAATAAGTAAAAATAAGAATGAATGAACCTTGTACCGCCCAGCGCAGTAATCGTATTGGAATTGATTATATGTAGAAGTACCGAACTGTAAGCTTAAGATAAGGCAAATAATGCAGGACGTCTGTTAGCAAATGTCCGAGTCCGTAGCAGAGGTTCTGACAAAACAAGAAATATGTATCACCAATTATATACATGTGTCGCGCGTTTCATAGTATTTTTTAATTTATCTGTTTTGTAATAAAATTAGATATATTTTCAAGGAAGAAATTACTGAAAAATCTTTTTTTCGAAAACAGATTTTAAGGGGGGGAAAGCCTTCAATTTTGGAAGATATGTTGTTTTCACCTACTTTTCCCCGTTTGAGCCGCTCTGTTCGGCAAATAAAATAACGAAGGTGATTTTTTTTATTTCATATCTCTGAAACTAAACATCATAACCTCACGAACAAAATAATGTTGAAATAGGTCACATGTCAAATTGTATCCCATTGAAATTTCAAGTATTTTGGCTCCAGTGCAAAGTTTTCAAATCTCTATGGTTCTTAAGATATCAAGGTTTAAATTTCTTTTTGAAAATTTTTCTTATATCTCTAAAACAGTCAAATACTTCAAAATTTTAAACAATTTCGTCGAGCGGTATTTAAGTAAAGAGCTAAAGTTAAAGATCAGTTGATCCATGGATTACTTTTTGAGTAAAAATCGAAAATCAAAAAAATTGAATTTTCTATGTCCAACGTTTGCGGGAGTAAAAAGGTTTAAATTAACCTCGAATTTTGGAAAAGTACAGATGTGTAGGTTACTTCGGCTAAGTTCTTTTCACAGCTTATGAAACAGATAAGTTCAAAAGATATTAGGGATCAAATTTGTTCATCTCACCCTGTATACCCCTGCATAGCTGAAAATCATGATTTTTGTTAAAACTTACAACTTGCTAACTAAAGCTTAGTATGTTTTGAGAAAATGCATAGTATTAGGAGGTTATGAGGTCTATAAATTTCAATTCATGTACGCCTGGAAGTAAAGAAAACGTTACAGCTCAAATAAAGCACAAAACGTAACAAATATATTTGATTATTACATAGATCTTATGATTAAGCAACGTATTTTTCAAAGTTAGCATTAAAACAATATTTTATTTATTGTACCTATACATTAGGTTGAAGGAAGCTACATACCAATAAATTGACAGCGGATTTTTTAATTATCATCAAAAGTTGATACAAAGTTAATCGTAATATATTTAAATAACGTAAGAAATACAGACATAAATTTCAAACAGAAATAAAAAATTCAATATTTGAGAGTATTACTGAAATAATTACCTATGTTTACTCAGTATATATAACATGGATTAATTAATTTACTGAAATTTTCCTTTGATGTCACGCCATTTTATTAATGGAAAAATGAATATGTTTTACAATAAAAAATCTAAGCTGTATGTAATTACTAGCGAAACAATAATTCAATGACTACTCTATTACATATTTTAACTGCTACTACAAACCAGGAAGCCTAAGAATTCTAATGAAATAGGACATTCATATAAATTCTTTAAGTATAGTTAAGCTGTATATGGAAATAAATTAGACATCCAAACTATATCAGTGATGTGTTCAAGCCCAGGGTAGCTTCTCCCAAAAAATTGGGAAATTGCTTGGAAAATGTTTATATATATGTATGTCTGTCTCTGTGTGCATGCGTATGTATATGCCTGCATCTAAGCTTCTAGTCAGTTGATTTTGTTATCAAGTCTCATTTCCTTTGTTTTTACTGTAAAATAGTGGGAAAAAAGTCCGTTTTTACATTTTATTAGCATGTCTTTTTTATAGCGATGTTCTAGTTTTGAGATTTCAGTTTTTTCTGATAAAGTTGCTGAAAAAGTTAATAAAAGTAAATTGCTTGATATGTATACCTGAAAGAAAATTAGATTGCCTATCTTTTCACCACGGACAATGTATAATATCGTTCGTCCTTCTTTTATTATACACAATATAAAGTGTAATTTTATGAAACTGTTGTAGCTTGAAAACTAAATCTCAAATTTTTCTAAAAAAAGTTATAATTATTGAAAATTATTAGAAATATACACCAGTTTAATTTTGAGTCATTTCATGTGGCAGATCTGTAGAAAAACACCATAAACTGAAAAAACTCGTTTTTCTATGGTACCCGATATTTAAGTAAAAAGGCAATAATTAAATTCAAATTTTTGATAGCATTATACAGCGCCTTGATCCCTTTCTTTGGCGTATTCACAAAACCAGTTAGTTTTGAAGATATTAAAGTTAAAATTATTTTTACTCACCCTGTACGAGTATACTCTGTTTGACTGAAAACTGCATCACTTCTATCTCAGCTTCTATAAATTAGATTTTAATCTACCTAGGCTCGTTTTTTCTGTTTTTGTTTTTACTAATTCATGAAAAACAGGCGAGCGAGAGTGATAGACAGTTAGAGAGAGAGTAAGAGGGAGTGAGAGTGAGAAGAAAAAATTGATTATTCATATGAAATAGATTAAAAATAATTTTATTCATTAAACAGAAAAATACAAAATGGAGTAAAAACAGTTTTGATATTACAGCCATAAATAATTCTCTAGGAAGCTACGTGTCAAAGAAATGGCAGCGATTTTTTATGACTTGCATTTCTACAATTTACTCTTGCGATAGTTCAGTATTCTGTTGCTTATTATATACATTTTATTTTCAAAATAATGTATTTTTAATTTCATTCAATACTTTAAAATACTTACTTCACTCTCTGCAGTGGGCGTATTAAAAGGTGAAATAATTAGAATTATTCGAACGGTTTACAATCTGGAGAATACTTGCAACAAATAATAATAGATCTGATCAGTAATAGTAACAAGAAGTGGTAGGTAAAAGGACAGTTCAAAACTATTTTACTTTTCAGCTATTATACCTATAGCTTGCCACTATAATAACTCTGTGGCTTTTTGGCAAAACCAGTTAAGTCAAATTTTCATATTTTCGAAAAATTATGATTTTAATGTTTGAATTGATACCGTGCTAACATATAATGTATTATGAAATACCTTTCAAATCATTGCATTGGGCATAGAAATAAGTAGTTTTCTTTTTATGATACATTTCTCATCTTCTACTTTGGAGATCTTTGAGTTAGAACTCTTTGATGTTAATTTGAAATCTAAAAATGATAATGATGATTGATATTAGCTTTTTCTTTGAGTTATCAACTAGGATCGAAATTGTTTTTCTTATCCTGAAGCTAATAAACAAAAATAGATCGACTAATAACGTTTTACCGGTAACCGATATTTTTTGCATATTGTTTTTGCATAGAGTTCGAATAGAAATGTGTTCTTTAAATAGAGATATGTTGCATCTACGTAATTTTTATGTTGAGAATGTACATAATAAAGGTTTTATTTTTAATATATGACATAAGGCGTTTTGCCGGGCACAAGTTTGTATATTATGAACTTAAGTTATTATGTCATGCGCGGTTTCGGATCATAGGGGTACGCTTATGAAAATTTGGAAATTTATACGTCAGAAAAGATATATTTAAATAAGGGAAATTTGATGTAAACATTTTTTATGAATGTGATTTAAGTCGTTTTGCCTGTAAGCCACAGAACTAATTCCACATGCTCCTAAACCGTTAAAACCGCGCGCAATGTATTAAAAAATTCTACAAATTAGCAATATAGGAAGAGAGCCAAAATGAGATTTCAATCAAAGATAAGAGTTTCTAAACCCACGTACCTTAAGCAAAGCAGGTACAAAAAGATAATGTAACTTTTTATTAACTTGATAAAAATAAAAAATTCAAAAAAGGATTTGTTCCTTCAACTGCCGTATAAATAGCCTGAGTCGATGTCCTGCAATATAATAATTTATTCATAACCTAAATATAAAATATGTCTAAAAATAAGGTCAGCCCTATTTTTCTGACTTTAAGGAGAGAATACGCTGACATTTAAGAAAAATAAATTTTCTTTGACATGTATTAGTTTTAATGTGTCAATTACAAATATTCTGCGTCTTTCTGTATAAACTTTGGACTATTTTGCCTTGATACAATAAAATCCATTAGAAATTGTTGCACAAGATATTTTTCGAAAAGTTACAATTTTGTTAAAAATACCTATATCTCTTTGAAATATCATTCAAAATTAATATAATACATCTCGAGGTAATCTACTTCTTTGCTCGAAAACTGCAGTTTCGCTAAAAAGGATGCCCATGAGTTTTAAAACGTATAAATCATATATTTCTATTTAGTATGAGTCAAGAAATTTCTATGAAAAAAGAAATTACGCGGAGAAACTTATAGGAAAACCGTTTCTAGCATTGACAATATATTTGTATACATGAATTTTTGATAGATATAGATGCACTGTTAATGTTCTTGTTAAAATATTGTAGAGTGTTTATAATATAATAGAACATTAAAATACGGCTAATCCACACAATAATGTAAAATCGTTGGTTGGTAAAGGCCGTTTAACAAGGGGTCCATACTGAGAAAGAAGTATCCCATATCATTTAAGTTATATTGCGTAACAAAATAAATCACTTTCGCGATCTTCATTACATGCTTATTTGTCTGATAACTTTAGCTATATAAATATCGAAGGTCAACTACATAATACAACAAATTCACTGAATGTAGTGTTTTCATCTAACAAGGGAATCTAAAGAACTGGCTTACATGTTGGGAGAAAAAGTTCCTACTGGGAGATTCTCTCTTTTAAAATATCCTATAAACTTTAAAAATTTTACGGTTGTTTCTTAAAAAAAACTTACAAAATTGGGGATCAAGAAAATTTTCCGATTTTTTCGAGAATTTCTAGGATTAATTAAGTAAAAATATAGGCATCACCTATATTTTTACTTAATTAATCCTAGCTTACTTAATTATCTTAAAATTTTATTTTTTTAAATTAAAAAATAAAATTTTTTTTGTTACAACATACTAATAACTAAATAATAAGGTAATATTAAGATAACTGTACAATTATTGAAAACTTTAGTCATCACAACAAGTTATATTTTGGTATCATCTTGTTTGTAAAATTAAAGTTTGATTACACGAATAATCAATTCAGAGTATATAATAAGAAAATTCATGCAAAAAATGCAACATTTAAAAAAATTTTGAGTTTTGGAATATAGATGATAGACTACCCTAAGTCCTTCTTAAAATTAGTTCTTATCTTAATTAAAACCAATACATAGATTTTTAATTAACAAACAATTGCGATTAACTTTTAGTAATTATTCTACCAAAAAAATATCATCGTCAACATATCCCTGAAGAAACAAATAAACGCAATACCGTCGGTTACTAAATACACCAAAAACGCACATCAACAGCATTAAAAATACAAAACTTGCAAAATTCAATATCAACATTCATCACCTCAATCAAAAAACAGTTTAAAAATTAAAAATCGCATTGGAAAGTATATCTATACTTCGTATACCCCGAGCGTCTGACTATCCCTAATCCGTAACTACTGATACAAGAAATTAATACGGATTTCCGCCACCAGCGGCGCTAGAAAAGCAAACTCGACTTTTTTAATATTTTCACTTTTATTGATGGCACGTGTACAATAAATATAATCCTAGTAAAAGCATTATTTGCAGCTATGTTTTCAAGCGCCTCTGGTGACAGTGTAGGCTATACGCTGCTCTCGCATCGTGTATATTACCTGCGCCGCTTCTCGCGCTAAGTCAATTGTACAGCTATATGTATAACTGAGGCTATAGAAGACCTATGCGTTACGAAGTTAAAATTCGTTTATAAATATATATGGCATAATTATGCATGTTAATTACGATATTGCTCGAAAGCATTAATTAAAATGCCATTTAATAATTGTTCTTTTACAGTTGCTTTTCGTATAGCACTTGTATGTAGGGTATTCGTAATGCAAAAAGCGAATTTGCAATCCTGTAAAACGTGCCTTTCTGCTCGCTATACTATAATTATTATAGACGCAAGTATACCATTGCTTGTATTAATAATTAAACAATAGTATTGGCATAGTATTGTAAAAAAAAAGGTGTAGCATAAGTTTAATCGTTACTTACCTGACGAATGTCGATCTCATTTTGAGCGGATATTCTTTTAATCGATTTACGTGGAGTTTAAACGATGTAGCTTTTGGTTTATAACGTTCATCGAATGAGTCGTAATTTAGAAAGTCAATTCAGTTCTCATAGCTATATGAATACAAATGAAAGGCAAATAAACCATTGAAAATAAGGTTACGTCATAAACCTTAAATATTGTATAAACAGCATCAAAAAATTTCAAATATTTCAATCTATCGAAAAACAATTCGATCGATTTCCATAAACGATTACCTTTCAAATTTCCAAACTAACCAATAAAATCATTTTCAAAAAAGAACCCATAATCGCATCAAAGATCAAGCGCAGTATCACAAAGGCGCTACTCTCCCACATGCACGCAAGGGGGTAGCTCCGCGGTCATGACGGAAACAAAGGATACAAAGCTCTGCGCGCTGGGCTGAAATTACAGTCTAAATGCCTGTCGCTCTAAAACTCCCCCCCCCCCCCGACCCCCACCCAAAAACTCCACAACATCGAATCAGTTCACAGCCGACTCGCCTGATGTGTATTGAAAACAAAAAAAAAAAAAACTAACGCAATTTTCGAATACAACACACGCGGTTCCTCTCGAATCCCCAAGTAGAAAAGTCGCGTTACGCACGGACGTTTGACGCGTAGCCCACGTAGCACACATACCGTTTTCACGTTCCTCCCACTCTCTTTCGCCTGGAATTCCGCGATCGCAGCTTATAAACAGCTCGAGCGCGATATACTCGGGAAATCCGAAGTCTTGAATTTTCCGTGTATCCGTGGAGCCAATCTCGAAAGAGAGAGAGCGACGACGATGTACACATTCTTCTCTCCCGACCTAACCCACAAAGCCGTCCTGATGTCGACTTCTCACGTTACGCTTATACGGAGTGTAGAATAAGGAAGCGTTTAAGGTCTCACCTCGTGGTTGGGAAGACGGGACGAAATTCTGGGGAGGACTGCTCTGCAAAATCGTCCTGATGCGTGTGTTGAGCTTCACGTGCACACGACGGCGACGACTACACGTCAACGACTATCTCGTCGCTATGCTCCTCGCGATCCGATGCTAAACGGCTCGTCACGCGACCGTCACGAATCCCGGATGACAACGTCCACCACGTGCACTTTATGTATATATATATATTATATACAGACATACGGACGTGCGTTGATCTGCCGCGAGATGGCGATCGAATGCAGCCCTTGAAAACGTATATTTATCCCCCTGTTCGACGATGGTTCTTTTTTAAAGCGGTGCATGTGCAGTTTGTTTTGCAGAGTGTTTTCGAGCCATGGCTGCGACTCTGCGCTGTTTGGCAAGGACTGTCGCGTTTGCTGGGCTGAAGAGGAACCTCGAGTCGTTGACGAGAAATACTGGCCCCTGTAGTCTTGCTCTGGTGAGTTGATTGTTCCGATGTTAGAGCGATTGTTGCTGCAAGGAATAGAGGTTAGGTTAGCCGGGATAAGATTTTTGGAGCGACTGAGTTTGATACAGTTTTGTGAGATTGATGTTTATTGCAGGAATCTCGTGAACGAAGATAGGATTATTCTTACAACTTTTTTTCTTTTACAGACGCAAGTAAGAGGTATTCGTGCTGATGCTACACCAAAAGTCAGTGATATAGACTTGAATGAACTAACGGATTTTGAGATTTCTAGAGATCCTAACGAGTGGCAATACGTCGAACGTTTGTTGAGATCTCAAGACCTTGTGCCAAAGCCAAAAGAGTTTGAGGGTAAATCACCTGCCGGATGGACGTCTCCCAAGGGTAAGTTGTATTCGTAAAAGTGAAATTTCAAAAGGGTTTGTCGATAACTTCATGAGACTGATTTATTATTTCAGAAGATGCAAAGGAACTTCCGTACTACATACAACGAACGAGAAATCATATGCAACCAGTTTACCTGTCCATAACTTACAGGGGTATGAGACATATAACTCTAATTAGAAAAATTCAAGGCAATATATGGAAGTGCGAGGAAGATATTAGAGAATTTCTCAAAAGCAAACTGCCTCCTCATAAACAATATAGTTTAGCCACTCGTGTCAATGAAATGTCTTGTCAAATTAGAATTAGAGGAGATTATGTATCGATGGTGAAATACTGGATGGATTCAAAAGGATTTTGAACTAGGTTACACCTATACATTTGATGTATTATAAATGCACTTTATAGTTACTGTTAAAATAAATCTTTGTTTTTTTTTTTTATAAATAATTATGTATTCTTAAATGATCTTTCTTTTTTTATTTTACAAAAATACCTAAAAAACCATGAGTAATGAGTAATAAATAAATGTAATTTTGTTCTTTGAGAAAAGAAAACTTTAAAACAATCAAATTCACCAAACACGTCTTTTATCTACTCAAAAACACGTACTCATTTACTGAAGCAGTGTAATTTCAACATAAGCACAGCAATAGTATAGGGGAACCATTGAGGAGATGTAAACATTCGGAATTTTGTATAGCAAAGTGCTGGTTTTTTAAATTTATTTTTATGCGAATATTGGCTTTTAAAATGCGAAATCGTATTTATTTGAAAATCTTTCCTTGGTTGAATTTACGCCCATCCTTATCAGCACCAGTCCAGCTGAAATATTGTTTTACAAGTTCCTTTGTCTTTTCATCTGATGGATTGAGCTTAGTCCAGTTGTACGACTCATAATCTATCTGCCAATCAGGACACAGCTGTAAATTAATTGCGTTAATTAGAAAAATTTAAATTCATAGGGAATGTTTTGATTTTTTCATTGCTCGATGAATAACTTACAGTAAATGCAAGGTCCTGTCCACGCCAGACCCAGATTCCACTGATCGTGCTGTCATTGTCAGTTCCGAAAAGACAAACACTGGCAAATGCTGCCTTTCGCATCTTGTCCAAACGTTGGTACATTCCGCTAATTAAATTACAAGACATAAACACCTGAAAGGAGAACCATTAGTAAGTTTCTGTTTGCTAAATGATTATACTAGTTTGCCCAAGAAAATAAATTTTACCTTTGTAAGTTCTTCTGGGTATTTGTATTCACAATACCAGATGCTGTAGTTTTGTGGATCAAACTTCTCAAAGAAGTAGGGGATGGATTTGGCTTCATCTTCGTTACTGTAAAACCGTTTGAAGTCGTCAAAGTCGAAAGTACCCTTTGGCATATTGTCGAAAGGATTTGACGATTTAGGTTCTGCAGCCAAAGCAGCTTCAGCAGCATCAAGCTCCTCAGCTGGCTCCTCCTTCTTGGGCTCTTTCTCCTTCTTAGGCTCCTTTTCCTTTTTCTCCTTCTTTTCTTTCTAAAATATCAAACGATTTTTAGATAAAAGTCAATGTATCTTCAATTAAAAATATATTTGTATTATTTCAAAAGCTCTTTTTACCTTTCCATGAGTTTCTGCAAACTTCTTAGGATCATATTCGAGGGTCTTTTCAGCCAGTTTGAAGACACCAAGAACAGCAATAGACTGTGGCTGGTTGATGATGGTCTGGAACCACCTATTCACGTTCTGGTATGGCTTGCGGAGGGTGGGGTCCAAGATGTACTGATACAGGTACAGAAGGGTCATGGCAACGCTGATGTCAGCTAGCGTTATCCTTTCTCCTACCAAGTATGTCCTTGTCAGCAGGTAGTTGTTTAAAAATGTGAGAGTTTTCTTGATGTCCTCCTTGGCATTCTCAACATTCTGTTCAAAATAGAGAAAAAAACATTTTTGAATTAACTGTTTCATTCGAATTTTCTAAAAATGGTCCTTAGATAGGGCAAATTGTCGGCATAATTAACAAAGCACAAGCAATAGATACAAATGCTACCGGTGAACACCTTTTGCTTTTCCTCTTTTCGTTACGAAACCTGACAGAAATATCAGATTTCGCCTTTTAAAGAGGTTCAATCATTGCTGAGTAAATAATCTACCACAACTAACCTGTTTGTTGTAGGGCATGATCCCCAGGAGGGGGAATACCCATGCACTGCTGGCAGGCAGAATTTCCGAGTCTGCAAAGCTGAACCATTGTATGACTTGAGCCTTCTCGGCGTTAGTCTTTCCCCTCAGCTGTTCGTTAGCAACTATAAAATGAAAAAAATGAAAGGATGAGCAATATGCGGATAGACATTTACTGAAATGATGCAATGACTCACCGTAGTAAGCAATCGCATTGCTCTCGACAAGGTATTGTCCATCGCTGGTTTCAAGGGCTGGTACCTGCAAGTAAAATATAAAGTTTATTTAATAAAACATTCGAAAATAACAAAACTTTTGTTGGTAAAACCGTTAAGACTCGAGCAACGTACCAAAGTTTAGTTCGCGTATAAACGACCAAAATCAGATAAAAAAAATTCAGCATCGCGACGTGGACATTTTGGCGAACACGCAAAAAAAAGTAAGCACCGTACTTATGCGACCTCTCTCTCTCTCTCTCTCTCTCTTGCAATACAAGCAGCTCATCCCCACCTTGGAACCCCATGTAAACCGTTCACGAGCATTTAAAATCCGCAAAATCGAGCATCTGGACCAAAATAGGGCTACCAGCTCGGAACCCAAATAGAACCTCGGCTGCAGCTAACCCCGAAGCCGCAGCCGCTCAAGTACTCAACTAAATCATTACAGCGCAGCATCTGTTTCTCGCGTGATTCCACAGTGGACTATATCGAGGGGTGAGAGGCTTTCTCTCCCAAGACGACGACGAGACACACGAGCTCCCTACGTCTACGAGTCGTATTCTACCTACCTTGCCAAGCGGGAACTTCTTGAGGAAGGCCTCGGTCTTGTTGGTCTCGCCGAAGACGAAGTCCTGGGCAAGCTTGAGCTGGGCCCCGGAGAACTGGGCCGCGATCAGCGCCTTGTAGGCTCTGAAGTTCTCCGGATAGGTGTAGAGTGTCTGGAAGAAAAAAAATAGCCCCGTCGTTATGAAGTCGAGAGCATCCTCGGGCCGATCTAGCCGGCGGATCGGGACCTCGTGGTCACTCGGGCCCGATGTTCCCGGCTGCGATTCCGCCACGACGGGAGAAACTTACACCAGACGCCATTGCACGCGCTACGGGAAGAGGAAGTCGAAGGCCGGCTAAAAACCGACTCGCGCTCGCATCGCCGCCGACGAATGTCGCGTTCGCGCATGCGCCCTGAGCTCGGATTTAATATCGCGTTACATATCGCGCCAGTGTGTAGGTAGTGTGGGGTTGAGAGAGAGAGAGAGAGAGCACACACGTGTGTGGCAAGTCGGTGCAGGAGTATATATAGGTATAGGTGTATATATATATAATACTCGGTGCGAATTTTTTTTATTCGCGCTCGTTTCACTGAGCCAGCGGTTTTAGACGCGATATTGTACATAAGCATACTTGCTTATACTTTAATACCTCTCGGATGGAGAGATAATGCGTTGCTCCGGCTCTTTTTTTAGAGCAGAGATCACTCGTCGTTGGCTGATAATTATTTTACGTGCACGAGTTTTTTTTTTCGTATTTCGGGGACGACGCGTAGGTCTCGAGTGTCGTGATTTTTTTTTCGTTCAACAGCACGGTAAGGTACTTTTTACTAAAAAATGTTTTTTTCTTCGCAGGCACGTTTAAGGAGGTTCGATTTCTCGAAGCGACAGCTGGTTTTTAACATCCGAGAGTTTTTCCGCACGAGATAAAAGTTTTCGGGCGACACGTGCTGCGTTTTGACACCTATACGCATCGCGCGCATCAGAGGTTGCGCCAAGTGCACGTGTGTTTGATGGATCAACGGATTGTTTTTTTTTTATATTGGTTTTGTGGAAATCTGTGACCTATGAATATTGGCTACTGTGTGAATGAACATAAGGTTGTTTGAAAAAGTTTCCTTTGGGAGAGAAAAGTATGAATTTTAGAGCGGTTAACTTTTTATTGTAGGTTAAACAAACTACACGTATTCTTGAACGATAGAGTTTGGTTATTTATCAAGACGCTGGCGGTGTTATCTTTTCGGGTTTGATTACTTCATTATCTTTTAAACTATTAAGAAGCTTTTATAAAATTAAAAATCTTTCTTGAACTTTCGAGTTTTACATATTGAACAGTACAAATTAATAGGATTAACTTATACTTTACGACTGGTATAAAACAAAACATGATAAATAATAGTAGTTTTCGATACAAGTGCGTAAAAGTTGATTCTACACGAGTGTAGAATCAATTTTCGCACATGTATCGAACAATATTTTTTTATACAGGGAGCGTAAATGCAGTTTTAAAAAGTTGCAAAGTACGTAAAATTGCACTTTACGCACACTGTATCAGAAAATATGTTATAGTTGCATGGAACTTTTGATCGCGTAATGAAAGAACGGGTGTACCACAAATTCAATACAACAATATAATCCACCGATGTCGAACGTAATTCTAGAATATTTTTAAATTTTCTCTCTTATCACTAATAATATTTACCTATTTCAGTTGTAAATCGTAATCCGTCCCTGTTACGGGCGAGTATCGATAATTCGTGAATAAATCGAAATACTCGTGCTTGACAACATCGGAGATGTAACGAAATGTCGACAAACATTTTACTCCAAAAATCTCGTCGTATTTTTCTTTGGTGACTTGGCTCTATGTGTCGTGGAACGTAATATATACATATCATAAAGCTTTGTCATCAAGGCGAAGTATCTGCGGGCATTTCATCAAACGGACTGCGTGATGCAAGGAATTTTTTTTTTTTTTTTTTTTTTTTTAATAGTGTAGCTAAATTTGAAGGAACCGCTGCTGTGACGTGTGGTTCGATTAAGTTTCATATCACAGTAGCGGTTACGCAGGAATTTGCTGCATAATGTTATATAGCTATTGGAGGCCTTGACGCGAGGCTGCTGTGGGTGAAATGCGACAGTATTTTTAAATTTTACCGGTTGAATAGATTATTGAAATCAATGAGGTATGCTTATAGTGGAGAAATTTTAAGGACAATTTTACAGTTGTGGTTACCTGAGATTTTGCTACTTGAATATGACTTCTAGCATGTGGATGTTTGATAGAAAATTGAGTATATTTCTGGGTAGAATTTCGGGTCAATGCATGTTAAAATGAGGTATATCTAGAAGTTCTGGAAGTAATTTAGACAAAATTTATAGATGTAACTCATTTTAATACGCGTTGATAAAAAATTCTGCCTAAAATATGCTCAATTTTCTTCCAGGAATGGGACATATTGAATTTAGTAAAAGAAAGCTGTGTTATAATTATAAATTGATAAGCAATAAAACGTCATTTTTTATAAAATTTTCATGAATAAATATTATATTACGCATCTAGGGAATGTTTGCATTTTATCTTTCCTATTTATTTCTACTGAAAATTGCAGTGCAGTACCAACGATGAAAAAATCCTAATTCTAGGAGGCTGCTATCAAGACTATGCTGTATAGCATGTACTTATATATTATATAGAATTGGATTTTATTACGAAAGTCAGAGTTGAATGTGGAGGGAATTAGAAAGCTATCATCGGTAAAAAAAATCCTCGATTGTGATCTATTCTCGATGACGTCTTCAATACAATTTAGTTTGGATAAAACATTGTTTCATGATTTTCAACTCACACTGGATATCAACAGCTCTTTCTGCGAAGCTATAACAGTAAACTGTTTCAAAATATACATCTATAGTATGTTGTGTTTCGATTATTCAAACGCAAAATTTACCGATTCAGTATGGACGTGACAGTTCAATGTGACGAAAACAAACGGCAATGTAAGATAAGTTTTGTAGCAATATTGAATATATTGAACTGAGCAACATAGACATACGAATTTCCTATACGATGCTTGAATGTACCTTTAAGGGAATCCGCAATTCAATTAAAGATTCAAATTTCGCGCCACAAAATAGCAGACGAAAAAACAATACATTTACTTATAACAATTAATAAAAGCAAAATTACGAAAAACCAAGAGTTAGTTGCCCTCCGTTCTATAATTATCTATCATTTTCCAAAGTTTCAACTTATTACAACAATATGTAGCTGAGAAACCCTTGAAAAATGTAAGTTTATAATATTTTTCATGGTTTTAATGGAGAGAACTAAGTCTTGGTTTTTCGTAATTTTGCTTTTATTAATTGTTATAAGTAAATTAATTGTTTTTTCGTCTGCTATTTTGTGGCGCCAAATTTGAATTTTTAATTAGTTTTCAAACCCTCTTATTCGAGTAAGCAGTTCGTCGTATGTTTTCATATGTATATCAGTTAGCTTTCATATTCACTCATACTTTTAATATTGCAGTTTTTGTTTATAAACTCTACCAACTGACAAATGTATGTGAGTACTTGTAGTGTTTGCTGCTTATAGAAAGGCGAATAATATTTTGTACGAAATCCAAGCGGATTTAACGACAACAACGTTTCTCAAAAATAACAATAAATATTTTACATCGATAATTATTACATTAATCTCATCTTGTATATTGAGAAATGGTATATTTACGATGAAATAACCGCATAGCTATCGACGACACTATACATCGCAAAGTTTTAAGCAACCACGCATGCGCTGTGTTATGGTTTCAAATGCTACATATCCAACAGCTATATGCGATTACTCAATGTTCTTATCACTGGAAAATTCTATTCTGGCGATGAAAAAAAGATGCCGTTATAGCGATCTACGTTGGTACATGTAAATCGCAAAGTTTTAAGTAACTACGCTGTGATATGAATTTTAATATCTATACATATCTAACAGCTGCAACTACTTAAAACTTCAGGATTCAAACATTGATGATGAAAATAGAGCTGCGAAAATGTATAAGCAATATTTAGACGTTTCTAACGACTATATCCAAATTTTAGATCAACGACATTTAAGATTTGTGAATTTTGGATCAACACATAGCAAAATATCGAAATCCACAATACAGAAAAAGTCGTTCAAATGCGTTATGACAATCGACAATTTCACAAGTTTAAATTATCCTCAGAATACCATATTTATGCTTCTCATCCGCTTGACTTCAATAATACAACTACGATTGCCAAATCAGTTCATTATCAAAGTACAAAGAAGAATCATCGAGAAAAAAACTTTCCTCTCGGCATATTCTTCGACGTTGATTACGAGTATGGTACTCTAGTCGCGTTATCCAAGCTTTACGTGGACTAGACTCCATACTCGTTATTAACGACCAAGAGACGAAGGATCGCCGAAAAGAGGACGTTTTGGATGACTCACGTCAGTGCAGCAAAAACAATGGACTCCCTTCAACTTCGACGAATTTTTACTTCGCGAAATAGTCACTTTGCAGCATCTGCAGACGTCGACTTGGTGGAACTTGCCCAGACGAGCTGGACGATCGGACTGATGGTTCCGATCGGTTAGGCTGTAGGATTTATACTATCGCAGACTTTTCCCTACCAAAGTATACCTTTAGTCGCGGCTGTTGTCTTCCCCTCACGTCTTCAGAGACTCGCGAACAGCAGGATGAGCAAATGGGTACTGGATGAACTTGATGTGTGAATTTGTATACATGTCCCTACTTTTGTTTTCGACTGAGTGTAAACACCTTGATTTCGGAAAACATGTGTGTATATTGTGTATACGATTGTGTACTGCTGGTAGTTTTAAAAGGCTGATGTCTTTGTATACATATATGAAATGGTTAACGTATATTTTGATCGAATTTACTCGTGATCGTTTACTAACCGATTTTTATAACGCTAAATCGTTATCGTCTAACTTGGGATTGTTCGATTTTGTTGATCAATTATAATCGTTAACTGAAACGTCCTTTTAGTAATGCACGAGAGATTTATTTTTTTATCAATCGAGATATGTTTATAATTCGTTGCGTTAAGATTTTACAAGTGGTGTATTATAGCTAATGATAACGAAACGTTATTCTTTATCGTCTGATTCGTTGATGAAATATTATAATGTTTGAAATCTGCAAATTGCATCACAATCAAACAGCATCAACTCGAAGACTCAGATAATACGTTTTCAAGAATTTTTGTGACAAACGCATAATTTTTCGGATAAATTTGCATTTTTATAGGAAAATAATTGTTCGATTTATGGTGATTGAATCATTGTTCCGTAAATATATTATACGGTATACATACACACATCCATAATAACAATTTCCGAATATAATATTTGTACATTTATTTTCTCATTATAAATTTGTGGATCACCAGATGAACCGCCTAAGTCCAGTTCTGTACTTTAAAAATCATTCTTTGTAACGAATAACAAGATACTTAATTTCCATGCAACGAAGAACGTCATATTTCAAATCTCATCACGAAGAGGTTTACATTTCATTAGTTGCCGCTAAGATTTCACACGAAGACTACGAGATTTCATATTGCCAGTTTGATGATTACATTCAATTTATCATTTTTTTAATGATCGATCGAATTGTAAACTTTTAAAAAATAGTACGCAACGAAAAATTGAACTGGATTGAGAACGTTTTCATCGAGTTATCGGCAAAAACAAAAAAACAGTTTTCCTCGACATCGGATTTGGAAAAAATCTGAAATTTTCACAGTACACACTTCTTGTTGTGAATGATTTTTAAAACTTTAAAAACTCGCAATTTCTTATTTAGATAAAAGTGATTAATTGTATGTAGTCGCCAAACCGAGTATATGAAATATGTTAGTCTTCGTAGAAAAGGCGTGAAATGTGTTGGTTTTGTGTTGGATAATTTCGGATCTCTTACTTTTCGTTGGAAGCGACGATATACATCGTATATATTTAAGTAAAAAAAACTTTCTAATTCAATAAGAAGCTGCCTCTATACAAATAAAAACGTATTTTAAGCATTTATAAGTTTTGCATTGATAGTAGAACGAAGAACTAAATAAACCCTTTATTTCATAATAGCTATAGTCGTGGATTGAAACATTCTTGCAATACAGTTGTAAAGTTTGTCGAACAATAAATTATATCTGTCCAAAAAAACGAAAAGGATACGGCCGCACCCACAAGAAAATTTCGGCTTTTACGTTACAAAACGTCGAGAATTCGCTTCCCCGGTGTGCTGCATTCAATGAAGTGTTCACGTAAGAAAATCTCTTTGTAAAACAGTTTCTCTACGCCGTTGGCAGGAAAATTGTATACCTGCGCTGCAGCTGCGTTCTTTGTTTTAGCGCACTAGGATCTTGGAATATTTCGAAACTTATCTCTAAAATAAGAAAATCTGTTTAAATTCGCCAGTTTTAGGGGTGAGAATGAAATTAAAGAGAAAATTTCGATGACCCTAAGGCTACGCCAATGTCATGTTATGGTCATATATGCGAGCGGGGTGTCGACGCTTATGCTCTGCATGTTTCAAAAGCCACTATATATATAGATGACATAGCTCGACAGTGCATTTTGGACAGGCAAATGGACGAAATCAGCGAAAAAATACTTCCGGGGTATCCTAGAATCTCGATTTTTTTTGTAATCTATATACGGTATTAGGACTTTTTCTATCTTGTTTTATATGCTATATAATGAAGAAATACAATGGGACTCGACCGTAGGACATTTTTTCAGCGGATTACGGCTTCTATAAGAAAAATAAAAGTATCAGTAATGGATCCTCCAGTACAGAATCGCGAGCAATCGAAATAGATTAAAATTTAGTCAAAAATATTGTCATTTTCTTTATTTTAACTTTATTCTTCATTCTTCAGTTTACAAACCTCGGTAAACCCGATCAAAAAACCGCAAATCAAACAAAAAATCCAAATTAGCATAAATCCTTCTCAATTCACAGAGTAAAATAGTCAAGCCGCGAGTTTCATCCATATTACAACATTAATAGAGCAGAGAAAATCCACACGACCGCCTGCAACTGCAACAGCGCATCATCGCGCGTGTGTTTCCCCCCCAAAATCGGCAACGTTGCAGCGCGCGTTTCCCAGCAGGTATTTTTCGGAAAATATGCGCTCACTTATGTGTATATATACCTGCGCCTTTCTGAAGTATATACTAATGATCCCAAAGGGTCCAAAGAGGGGAAAGTGGGGGTGAGGGAAGCTTCCTCGGACAGGCATCGGTATACATAGAAAATCTGTCCTGTTGCTATGGGCAGTCAGTTCGTCCCCAGCTCTCGGACCCAAAGGTTCTCTCTCTCTCTCTCTCTCTCTCGAGATGGAAAAATTCAAAAATACAGCAGCTACGAAATTTCGTGTAAGTATAACCCACGCGACGCTCGCGCCGATTCAATGCTGAAAGATCGGCCTGAAATGTCGGATAAATTTTCCAACGCGCTTGGGGGAAAATTCGACAACATCTGCCATACACGGAAAAGTAGGAGGGGCCGTATATGTATGCAGTTTACACATACACAGCCTCAGTAGCCAGGGGTGTAGTATCGGTCTAGTTTCACGTTATACGGCCTTGAGTTTCGTGACTAGATCGAAATACTCGCCCTTGACTTTGGGGGATCGACGATGTGGCAGCTGCGCCGTGTGTCAGTCTACAGCCTGGCGTCGTCAAGCGAAGATGAGAAAAGAAGGAAAACTTCGCAGAACACTGTTCTTTGGTGAAATAGCTGTTTGTTGTATCAGCGTTAAACATAAAGCTACTTTACCAAAGCTCAGTGGCTGCGATCGAGCAACGATTTCTTCGGACTGGATAAGGTTTGTTCGTTTATATTTTGTATATTATACAATGCTTTTTGGCGACGAAGGAGAGATCTCAGATTGTTTCGTTATAAATCTTTGGTGACTTATCTGAATGAAGCATTTTATTTCATAAAGCTAAGTTAACGAAGGTTAGTAGCGAAAACGTTTCACCCGAGGAAGATTACGGCAAGGCGTCGTCGTCCAGAGAGAGAAATCGGCAGCGAGGAAAAAGAGAAAAGTTTACGCGTCTGTTGACTTTGGTGACCTAGCTTTACCTTGTATGTGAGATTTGAAACACATAAAGCTAGGTCGTCATCTCTCAACATTCGTGAAAATCCATCGAGAAGATTTGATCGTCGGTGGTATATATGTTTGTTCGTTTGACGCCTCGAAACGGACGGCAAAAATTTGAAGCAACTCTCGCTGTGATTTGTCGTATCGGTATAGTTTCATATCACAGTAAGAGTTTCCCATAATTCTGTCGTCGAAAATCAACGATTTTGTCAATGAAAATTTTCTCCTCGAAATGACGAGGGCGAATTTTCACGGCGTCCGGGAACAAACATGGAGTTTTCAGCGTTGTATATGAGCGAAAGCGTCGATGGGTAATATGTTCGTTCTGATGTGTATATGGAAGCGTTTCAAGCGCCATGTTATAACACTGAAAATGTATACAATATATATTCCTATTTTTTGTGCGGAGTTTGATCAATTTTAATAATAAATAATTATCATATTGTGACTCTCGTTGATGTATTACTATATAACTTATTGTATATATTTGGGCTTGTCCCGTTTGTGATATAAATAAAATAAAAGTTGTTTTTGACAAACGAACTAGTGGTTTATTGATATTTTTGTGTACGTTGTGTGTAAATAACAGCTTATAAACTTTTTCATTTATTGTTTTTATTACTATTTTTGAAGAAAGTCATATAATGTTGCCTTAAGATAAAATCGTTGTTTTCTCTCGATTACACTCTTTTAACAAAATATACTGCAAATAAATTGGAAAAGCTTATTAGAAAATTAGCATTGTGCGAAAATTTAGCAGTCGTAGGTAGATTAAAACGTAAAAGCATGATAATTCTTTTGTTTTGAATTTACATAGTATATAGGGGTCACTATATATATGAGGACGCTCAAGTCTGACGTTTCGCTTTAAACCAAAATTAAGACTTACAACACTTATTGTTAGTATATCTATACAAAATATTATAGTTAAGATTGTATGATGTACAATATTCCAATACGTCGACTGCAATATTTTCATTTTATCTTTTTTAAACAATTTTATCAACACGATCAGCTGGAGATGCAAACTGAACAGCTGATTTAACACGTTTATATTATAGCATATGCCATAAGTATATAGGTATGTCAGAAATGCGCAAGTTTTGCAACACGAGCGCATTATTCGAAAATTACTTGAGCATAAGGAAACGCGCGTCTATATTATAGACTCTTTGGCCGGTTGATGTCCATTGAATTGCCAACGCATATAGCTTTTCTTATGTAATTTTTATAAATAGAGTTTTTTCAATTCTTTGTATAACAAATTTAAGAACTGTATTAGAACATTTTCTTCTTAAATTTTTACAAAAAAGTGAAACAGATTTTTTACGCTCAAAAATGAGCATTTTTTCCTAGAATTTCCGGAAAATTTGCCTCGATTATAGAAAGGGTATTACTTAAAAGCATAATTGAACTCCGATTATATTTCATATTATATACATGATATTACAGGGTTATCAAAATGCTGATGATATATATAGCATCAAAGATCGATTAATTTTAATATTAGTTATGTTTTCATATAAAAATTGTCTGTTATGCGATTTAATAACTATCAATATTCTATAATTTTAATTTTACAATTAGGCGGTATATATTAAAAGACAAGAATTGATATACTTATTAACAAAAAAATCAAATTAATTTTAAAATCATCAACTTCGCGATATTTTTCAAAGCTACTTGTATTATAATTAAAGCAAACATACCTTTCAATAACACTTTCAAATTTTATCTTGAGCGGGGTGGCAAGTCAACCAATCAATTACACCTGCAAAATTGAAGTGGGGTGACACGTGGACCAATCAAATATACACCTGCTTCATTTAGGTGGGTGGGGTGACACCCCCAATATAAATACTGCACCACAATGATTTAACATCATCCTTAAATCAGTTGTCAAAAGGTCTACATCTGTCTAATAATTAGATTAACAAAATGGACTCCTTCAGGCAACTGATGGAAATCATGGTTCCTTCCGCCCCAGAATTTGACATTCTCAAAGACCTGCCCTTGGAAATTGCCCATACCATTCTCCTTAAATTAGACATGGAATCTCTTTTGAATTGCTCGCTTGTATGCTATAAATGGCTCAAGATTTGCAAATCGTCCAAAGTTTTGCGTCGAAAAATCCGTACTTGTATTCGTCGCCTAAATCGTAAATCCACCTTAGAAAATAGACGATTACCCATCCCTTCTTTTAGCAGCTCTCAAGACCCATTAGAGAATACCAGTCAACAATTTTGCGACCTCTGCATTAATCGCAAGCGCAAAGCCAAATCTACTCCTAATCCATCCAGAGGAATTAAAAAAATACGACTTTAATCTTAGGTATTAATAACATTGTAAATGTGATTTAGCGAATACATTATTGAATTTTGTAAATAATTTTGGTTATGACTAGCACAATTTGTTTGTGCTTAATATTTTAAAATTAGACTAAAGTTTATATTTTCGATAGAACATTGATACGTTCATGTTCGATAGAACGTTGATAATTAAAATTAACTTTATGAGATTAGGATTATATAAATTAGTTATATTATTTTGTAAATAGCAGGTAACCATATCAATCAGGTCGTTATTCTTTGCTGACGATTTTTACAAATTGTCCAATGAATATTGGTATAGTAAGACGACTCGCGAAGTCACTAGCTCATTAAAATCGAGCTTACATGATAAACCGTATAAGTATAAGTGAGATATTCTTTTACATACAATTTGCCGAATACGATAAGAGTTTTTAGTACCAACAATGGCCTGACGACTCAAGATCGCTTTTTCGTGAGGTTTTTTCAAAACTTGCATTCAACGTCTATGTCAAAGGTTACGAACAAAAATCTAATATTGACGGATTCATAACGTTCACGATTTTTTACAAAATCGAGTCATTTTTCCTTTTTTAAAAACATTATTATAATACAGTAGAACTGGGATTAATATAATTTTAAGAAAAAGGGATGAATGTTTAACACTAAGAAATATATTTGTTAAAAGAGAATAAAGTAACACGGAGATTTGAATATAAACGCAGAACTAGTCGTCTCCGAGACTGACCGAGGCAAGGTGCAGTTGCTCGTCTCGAGTTTGTATGTCGACTGCCCTACCTCGTTACTCGAGGTGGCAAAATAACTCGCTATCAGGTGCAAGAGGTAATTTTTACAATCAGGATGGAAAATCCCGCGATGCACACCGCTTCGCGAAATCCTTAAAATTAGTATAGGTATAAGGGTACGGTTGTTCAGGCTGACGCAATAAAAGTGCCGAGCGGAACCATCTTCCGGGTTTTCCTCATACCCTCATTTTATTATTAGCCCTATATAGTATATTATGACACTGTTGTGGGAGATGGTTTTCTACCTTGCTCGAGGTTTCTCGCACGAGCGAAGCGAGAGTGAATATCGAGCAAGGTAGAAAACCATCTCCCACAACAGTCTCATATGATATTTTATAGCACGACAACCTCAAAATCGACAATAAAGTTGTCATTTTGAGGTTAGCGGGCTATAAAATACCTTTTTTAACACTAGTGTGTAAAATGCTATTTTACGCACGCCCCGCGTGCGATAAATTCACGCCCATTTCACGCCCTTCGTGTTAAAAAATAATGTTCGATACACGTGCGAAAGTTGATTCTACGTTCATGTGATTGTCACATGAGTGTAGAATAGACAAACCTCACACGAGTGTAAGAATCAACTTTTTGCACTTAGTAGTAGTGCAAATGAAATATACTATTACAAGATAGAATACTCATTTAATTTTGAGTTTTAAATGTTTTTCTTAAAGTATAGTGTAACGAACAGAGCCGAAAGTTCAAAATTTTTTAATTGCGAGCTGATTTTGTTCTTCCAAAGTTGAAGAAAAGCACAATTGATCCGTTATGTACCTCTACTGAACTATTATTTAAATACAATACTAATTTTAATATATTAAAAAATATAACGCGTTTTTCTCATATTAATAGTAGAAGTTAGAAACTTATATGTGGAAAAATTGTATACCACTTGACTAGTCTGTACAAGCAAAAAATCGCTAAAATTATAGTTCCGTATAACACTTAATATTCAAAATTGCTAGCAATCGTTGCTTTTAGTAATCGTCCGGTACGAAAGTAAAAAGAAAGAAGTATAAAGTATTTTTCGTTACAAACTCATCTTGACTCATACAAACTAACTTTTCACATATCACTACAGAAAAACGTCCAGTAGAACGTATATGCAGCAACAACACGATCATGTATACATATAATACATATACGTAAACAGACATGTATTCAAAAATCATACTGTATATATATACACATACGTGTATAAGCTTATAATATAACAGAACAAAAACAGAAGTATACATTACTTACCCACAATATATACATGTATTCATCAAGTCCATATATCCACTTGACGAATCATGGCTCATCCTGCAGCTGATTCCTCGAATCATCGTTGGCGAGAGGTCTCTCTGTTTTCGTTACACGAGGAGAAGGCAACAGCCGCGAGCTGCTGTGCAGATATACTTCCAAAGTTATGCGTAAGTATAGCGAAAATTTAGGGTCTCAACAACGCTATAAATTAGCCGACTCAACCGATCGGAGCATCAGTCCGTTCGTCCAGCTCGTCTGGGCAAGTTCCACCGGGTCGACTTCTGCTGCTTCGATGTCTTCGAACCAGTTAGGTAAAGTGAACATTCGACGAAGGAGTCGGTGTCTTAGCTCAAAAGCTTCGCACAGAGACGAGTCATCCGTAACGTTTGCCTTTCAGTGACGAGTATGGAATGTATAGTCCACGTTGACTTTAGATATCGGGACTATAGGTTTTAACGTTGAGAAACTGCCGACAGGTAAATTTGGATTTCTTGAGGCTCCTTCGATTTTCTTTGGTAACGTACTGAACGGTGGGTATTTGAGAATCGTATAGTCACGTTATCAAAGTCAAGCGGATGAGAACTTAACATCGTTTTCGAAGGATATTTACTGTGAATTTTCCAACTGCTCGTCTGGTTAATGGATTGATTAATCGTCAAAATTTTAAGTAACTGCAGCTGTCGGATATGTAGATTCGAATTCATATCACAGCCACATAGTTGCTTAAAATTTTACAATTACACGCATCGTTGTCGCTCACCACGTCATTTTGGAGCAGAGTTTCGAAGTACAAAAGTTTTAGGTAACTGCTGTTGAAATTGTAGTATTGAAAATCATATTCACAGTTTAGTTACTTAAAATTTTCAAATCGCGGATCGTTACAGCACTTCTATTTCGACGAATTTGACAGTACAGTATGAGGTGAACGGGTTCAGTTGGCCATTTATGGTAAAGTTGCCACTGGGCACCGTTCATCCCGTTCAAGTACTACAATTATCCAACAAATATCGATGATCGTCAATATTTGCTTAGATTTTGTACGAATATTATTCACGGGAGACAGTGCCTGAAAAGCGTATTATATACATACATGTGTGTGTGTACATATATATATATAACGTTAGTCAGTTACGAGGGTTCGTAAACAAAAACAAAGTCATATCGCGCGGAGATCAAAGCTGCCGCTGAAAAACAAGCGTCGCCCTCTTTGTTTTGAATCTTACAGGCGCGACAAAAACATGGCGACTCTAAAGGCTGTTGTTTCTCTCTACGATAATCTAAAGCAGGAGTGGACGAAAAGTAACTGTAATCTGAAAAAATGCGGCGAACTACTAGCTCAATTAAAGGTATATTCAAGCGTGATATCATAATTTTGTCAATGTCTATGTTGCCCAGTACAAAATGTTCGATTGTCACAAAGTTAACCTCTCATTGTTGAGTTAAATTTGAATTGTCATGTCCTTGATATTATACTTATAGTAAATCTGTCGACGTTATTTGTATAATCAAGACACAATGTATATTAAGTGCGAATTTGTTTTCTGGTGCACAGATAGCTCTAACGAATTTACCATTTCTGCCAACGTCAACTTCTGCAGCATCGCAGAAAGAGCTGCTGATAGCCAGTGAGTTGAATATTATGAAATAAAATTTTTCTCGATGTACTCAATTGTTTTGTAAACTGATTGTAAATTATAGGAGACATCCTGGAGATTGGAGCACAATGGAGCATTTCCACAGAAGACATACCGTCCTTTGAGAGATACATGGCTCAGCTGAAATGCTACTACTTTGATTATAAATCAAGTCTTCCAGAATCTGCATTCAAGTATCAGCTTCTAGGATTGAATCTCCTTTTTCTCTTATCGCAAAACAGAGTCGCAGAGTTTCACACGGAGCTGGAACTCCTGCCCTCGGATCAAATTCAGTCCAACATCTACATAAGGCATCCACTGAGTCTCGAGCAGTGCTTGATGGAAGGATCTTACAATAAAATTTTCTTAGCCAAAGGAAACGTACCGGCAGCTTCCTACAACTTTTTTATTGATATTCTGTTAAATACAGTAAGAAATGAAATTGGAGCTTGCATGGAGAGTGCCTACGACAAGATATCCATGAAGGATGCATGTAGAATGCTGAATCTGACCTCTGAGAAAGAAGTGCTAAACTTTGCCAAAAAGAAGAATTGGAATCTCTCTAAAGATGGCTACTTTTACTTCAGTACTCCAAGTGAGAAGAAGGTACAGGAGCCCGTACCAAGTTCAGATCTGGTTACTCTTGCAATAGACTATGCAAGAGAGCTAGAAATGATTGTTTAGACTGTCTACTGCTGTATTGAAATTGAAATTACGCTGTGTATCCTGAATTAAGTTACTACTAACTATTTATATTTCTTAAATTTAATTAAATCTTTTTTACGCATCAACAGCTAATCGACTATTAATTTCAGCCGCCAAAAAAAAAGATAAACAAACGCAAATAACTTCCAACTCGTGCTTTTGGTTATACATTAATGTATACCGGCGCGGTTTGTTTATCAATTCAATCTGCAAAAGAATCCATCGCTTCCGCCTGAGTGATAAAACAATATGGGAAAACGCTTCTCTTTAAAGTTTAAATTGCTAAGAGGTCAATTACCCCTCCCCGTCGAATATAGCGATCGGCGTCCGAACGTGCGCGCGCAGTGAAAACTGTAAGCTACATCACACAATGTACACAAACACGAGCGATTGGGAGGTACGCGATACTGCCAGGACATCTGGTAGCAGGTTAGCGAACCCATATAGGAAGTGATAAGGGGTTAAAAAAATGTTGTTTATTGAATTTATTCAGTTTATCGTTTTGAAATGTTAGTTTATGCTCTAAAGCTATTTTAGAAGCAATAATGCTATTCAAAAGTTGTTTGGTTTTTAGAAATGAATACAGGAAAATCTACGCTCTACCGACATTTTTACTTGTTTTGATATCCCATACAAAAAATAACAACATAATAAAATAGCAGACGCCAAAACCAATTGACGTCTGCAGCCGAACGATACTTTCCATCTGCGGCTGATAAATAAAACTTTTTAATTTAATCTTTGTGTTTCTAAAATAGCTTTAGAGCACAAACTAACATTTCAAAACGATAAACTGTATGAATTCTTTTACGGGCAGTCTACAACAGGCTCCATGCGCCTTGCGCCTTGCGCTTTGTGCCGTCTGAAAAAAAAAGATAGTTAGCCATCTATAAAGTTTAGTACCACAGATTAAAACGAAACAGACCTACTTGCTAGGTTTTGAAACTTAGCCTATATAACCATAAGGAGTCGACTCCGAAGTCCGAATTGATCAATTTCTATTCATAAATTCAATCAATTTCCTTTTTTTATATAAAAGTTTTTGTTATAAATTAATTTTTTTTATATAAAAAACTTTTATATAAAAAAAGGAAATTGATTGAATTTATGAATAGAAATTGATCAATTCGGACTTCGGAGTCGACTCCTTATGGTTATATAGGCTAAGTTTCAAAACCTAGCAAGTAGGTCTGTTTCGTTTTAATCTGTGGTACTAAACTCTATAGATGGCTAACTATCTTTTTTTTTCAGACGGCACAAAGCGCAAGGCGCAAGGCGCATGGAGCCTGTTGTAGACTGCCCGTTAAAAAACTCGACTTCTCCTACGGTTCGCTAGCCTGCCACCAGATGTCCTGGCAGTATCGCATATCACCCAATTGCGAACACACCTTAACTGTTTATCGTAGATGGCACCATGTCCCGCTCTGTACACACTACACTACACACAGCGGCTGCTCCTTCAGCCAAACACACACTCATCATACATAAATCATCATTCCTCTCCCGCGCACGTATTGTAGGTATATAGAAGTATATTCTATAGCACATTAGTATAGTAGCCGCGGCGCTGCTGTGTAAGTTCACTATACTTACAGCCCGACGAAGTGTATTAGAGGAGTTAGCGATAGGTATTGGCTGGAGCAGAAGAATACGGCGGGGGGAAGGAGAGGAGAAGAAGACAGGAGAATGGCGACGGCGGGACCGAGTAGACGACGTCGTCCCTAGAAATCCGGCGGTGTACCATCCTCCTGCGCATCAGTCTGCATGTCCAGGGTACCTGTTGTTCCGAGGCGGAGCTGCTGCTAATGTGAGAGAGAAAAATTCGAAAGCCGAGCGCCGCCGCGGGAGTCGTTCGCCACGCGCATTTTCGTCACGCACATATCAAGAGAGTGTACATCTACCTATACAGTGCGCATAGAAGGAGAGAGGGGAAGAGATGTGTGGATTGTTGTGCTGCCCGCGAGGAGATAATCCGATCCCGTCGACCTCGTCGTCGTCGTCGTCGTCGAGCGGATAGTTTTCAACTCGGAGCTAACCGCGAACGTAGCTGCTCCAACGTTGTTTGGACACCTTTTGCGAGTGGAAGTGGAAAAAGATTTTTGGAGCAGCGCCGAGTGGGAAGTTGACTGGCCAGACGACCCGCGGATTACTCGCTGGTCCTGACTGAGCGGAGACTGGGAGTGTAGAATGCCAGGTGCTTATGTGACCTCTGGAACTTGCTGTGCTGTGTTTCGAAGAGTTTTTCTGTCAGCTTAACCTGCCTTGTAGAGGTTGGAGTTGAATACCTCAAGATGGACCAATTTTGGAGCTGAGTCTGCGAGTGCTCGAGGATATAGTGGGGAAAAGTTTGTTTGGATCGTGGGATGAATAGGATTTTCATTCAGGAGATGGACATTTGAGAGGTTGGAACCGAGCTCCTCGGCTCTGGATGATTCTTCGTTGTAAGGTGATTGCTCGAGCAAGTCCGTTTTACTGAAGCAAAAGAGTCAGAACTGAATTTTACTCTGTGCCAAAAGGTAAATAGATCAAGCTTCGTAATAATGCTACAAATAACAGTTTATTTTTTTTGTATTCGCTGAAAATCTCTTTGTGTAGTCAGTGTTTGTCCTCGTCAAAATCAATCATTACATAAAGACAATGTTTTTGTAGCTTTTGCAAATTCTTTTGTAACACATGTGTTATCAAAGCTCTTTGTTTATTTAAGTGTGGATAAATATCAAACAGATATTCATTTTCACGAAAAAAGAATTAAATGTTATTTTAGCATTTTTGCTGTGACATCTAGAGAGACTTGACTTAATATTTGATTTTTTTTAAGTATTAGCAGCCAGTCACCAAAAAAGAATTTGTTCTATGCAAATAGGAAATTATCTGAGACTTGGATGAATTTTAATGAATACAAGTTCATTTAGTCAATTTTTGTTTAAGTAGCTTGTATGATTTCAATTGAAATAATAAAAGGTGAGTAATAACGGACTGAGTTCATTAAGAAAAATTTTGATATAAAACCAAACTTGCAATTAATCATTACTTTTATTAATAGATCATACAGTTTCTGTGAGACATTTCCATATAAGGACATAAAAGATTTTTAACTAGTGAGGGAATCTTGAGATAGTAAAATATAATGCCAGAAAGAATTTCGAAGTTTGGCTAAACATTGTTTATCAAGAAATGAATGCATTGCTTGATTTAGCAAAAACAATATAAAGGCAGAAATTCACTTTTTCTGTAAAATTTTAATTGAAGAATAAGATTTTATCAATTTGAAAAAGAGAATGGCATTTCGTATAACTTTGGAGTGCGGCGATCAGTCTAGCTTACGTACTAAAGAGACCCCAGAAGGCTACACTCATGATTGGGAAGTTTTTGTCAGAGGTGTTGATAATTCTGCCATACACCATTACATTGAAAAAGGTAATATTCATTTAATGCTTATGTAATAGAAAAAAATGTGACAGAAAGTAGATAAAATAAAATACTTCTTTCTATCGAAAATTTTCTTTTTCTTCATTATATTCTTTTATTTCAGTGGTGTTCAACCTTCATGAATCTTTTCCAAGGCCAAAGCGGGTCATTAAGGAACCACCATACGCTCTTAAAGTATCAGGATATGCTGGTTTCGACATACCGATTCATATTTACTTGAAAAATAAGAATGAACCAAAAAAATTAGAGATTATGTACAACTTGATTTTGGAAACTACTGTTCCAACTGTCAGTCATGTTAGACATTACAATGAAATCATTGTCAATCCCTCAGATGAGTTTAGGAAAAAGCTACTCAAGGGTGGTGCTGTAAGTAAATCATATTATTGATACATTTCAAGTATTACATATCTTATCTGAAATAACATTGAAATTATGTTTTATAATAGACTCCGATATCAAGCATTGAAAGTGCATCGGAAAAGAGTGAAGTCAAAACATTACCAATGGTAGGAAAATCAAAACTCAGTGGTAATGATGGGAAAAAACATCGAATATCGGAGCCAAAGATCTCAACTCCTTTCATGGACTTATTTGGAGACCCAATAAAGGCTTCGAAATTGTCCGTGGATAACAAGAAAACGTCCGAAAAGTCGTCCAGCAACAAAACTCTAACGGTCCCTGAAAAGTCTGATAAAATTGACAAAAGTACAAAAATTAAGCATAGTCCTCACAAAGATGGCAAAAAGGAAAAGTCGTCCGAGGAAAGAAAAGAAAAGCGAGAAAAAGAAAAAGACGCTTCGAAAGATAAGGATAAAATCAAAGAAAAATCAAAAAGGTCCTCAAGTCCTAGCAACAATAAGGTAATTTTCTATTGATATTAATTATTTTTGTGTATCAAATTGAAACTGAATCACGTTCTAATCTTTTCAATAGGTGAGTCATTTAAGTTCGGATATCAAGAGAACGGCATCACCATCGCCAATGAAAAAGCCAACCACACCTCCTCCAAAGCGGCCATCATCACCTTCTTTGAAGCCGAAGGAAAAAGAGTCTAAGAAGGTAGAGCCAGAAAAAGAGAAGACAAAGGAAAGCTCAAAGAGCACCCCTGACGAAGTCAAAAGTGAAAAAAATGAGAAGGAGAGCAAGAGTGAGCGTAAAAAGGACAAAAAGAAACACAAAGAGGACCGCGAAAAAGAGAAGAAAGAGAAACACAAGGACAAAGATCGAGAAAAAAGTAGAGATAAGGAGAGCTCTAAGAGCTTGGAGAAGAAGGCTGAAAAGTCTGATAAAGTAGATAAGGACAAGTTGCAGGAACCTAAACCTGTAAAGGACGAAAGGAAGTCGCCAAAGCCCATCAAAGAGGTCGAAAAAATTAAGGAAGACAAGGTTCCGAAATCTGAGAAGACCCAGAAGAACGAGAAATCGGAAAAAAAGGAGTCGAAAAGCGAGAAGTCAGAGAAAACCGAAAAGTCCAAGCACAAACACAAAAAACGAGACAAGAAGGACAAGCGAGATGGAAGTAAGGAGAGAGAGAAGAAGGAGAAACGCGGAAAATCAAAAAGTTCCAGTGAAAAGCAGACTCACAGCAGCGACTCTGCCGCATCAGGTGATGAGGATTCCATCAGCGACACCAGGAATGTCGTCGTCAAGAAAGATCCACTACCTCCAGTTTCGCAACCAGAAGTGCTGCGGACTATGTCTCCACCACCACCGCCTGCCAGCGATGCGAAAAAGGAGAAGAACGAGAGGAAACGCGATCGATCGAAAAGCAGCCGAGAAGACAGGGAGGGCAAGAAGAAGAAGAGGAAAAGCGAAAGCAAAGGTAAATTATGGATTTTCAAATAAAAAAATATCAATCGTCCGAACAACATTGAATGTTTATCTTCTGTACATTAACGGCTGACCATATCTGGACAATTCTACTTGAACATTAAATAAAGTCACTTCAAATCGGTTGAATTAACTGCCTTCATGCTTTTCTCAGCTCTTTCCCATTTTTTTACAATAATGCTGATAAAATCAATAAATTTGTTTTGATAGTTTTGTTTAAATTCTCAAATATCTTGGTTATTTAATAATTTTGGATCTCTTGTCATTCAAGGTCTCGGCGATGACGAGGTCGCTGTAAAGAAAAACAAAGACCGTGACCACTCAACCTCACCCCTGGTCGAGCCGGTATCCTCGAGTCAGTCACCCATTGCGACAAACCTGGAATCGGTGCACTCGACCAAGGCGAAGCGCGAGCCGGATGAACAGATGGTGATCGAGCAGACAGCCGGTGATAGCGAGCAGGTTGCACCTGATTCTACCAACAGTACTCTGGTCGACACAGAGGAACCGTTGGTATTCTCCGAGGATTACGTATCTCAACTGAAGGACCTCCAACAGAAGATCATGACTCTCCAGGATAACAAAGAATTGCAGAGGGTCGTACAGGTGATCGCAGAAACTGGACAGTATGAGATTACTAAGAAGACCTTCGACTTCGACCTCTGCGCCCTCGACAGACGGACAGTACAGCGACTGCAGCAGTTTTTCGCTTCGTGACCGTCTATTGGTTAAATTGATTGGTAATGAAAAAAGAGAATAAAAAGGTTCTCACGAATACTTTAAAGGCTTTGCAAACAAATTGAATAGTTTGTTTATCTGCCACAAATATTGAATTTCTACAGTACTTAAAGCAATTGATTTGAATATAGCATGGGTTACATCATAATACTAATATACAGTTGATTCTATCAATTGTGTAATCCATAACAAAATTAATGCTTTAAGCAATTCAATCCGTACTATCTTGTCTTTTATTATTGCACTAAGGTGAACTTACTACTGATTTTTTGCAAAGCCAGCGAGTACTCAGTAGGCTTACATTTGTACATAAATTTTAATCATAATCATGCTGCTTAAGTTTGTTATAATGGAGATTCAAGAGTCGCTTTACTTGTCAACACTGATAAAAAAAATAATTATACGTAGTTTGTATCTAAATTATATGTGACTATTTTGGTGCTTTTTACGCATTTTTGTTACCATTTGATTATTTTATATCAAGTGTCACTATACTGCTTTGTTATTTTAAATCTTTTATTAATTGCATAATAGAGTACATTTTCAATCTTAGACTTTTTATATTTTTTTAAATTATAAAACTAGTTAAAGTAAATCTATGAAATACGAGCTATTTTAGTACAAAAATATCGTCTACTAGCATATGGTAAAATCACAGATTGTAAATTAGATGAATTACAGGATTGCATGTTCCAATGTTGTGCTCGTAGGTTTATTATTATAAAAAATAAACTGAAACATGAGCTTATGAAATTGCTATCAGTAAGTTTTTTCTTGCAACTCTTATTAATTACAAAAGTCAGTATGTTACTGTATATATCAAACAAGGCTTGTATATATTATCACATATAATTTAATATAATTTACAAAATTGCGTATAATTTGATCTATATATTATTTTAACTAATATAAGGATCCAAAAATTCAAGTGTGCGACGACGATATCAAAATTTCTCGTTACACAATATTTTTGACAACTAACAAGTGAGTTCGCCTTACATCATATAAGTTACGAGTTTAATGTTTACTCCGAAAGAAAAATATTAAGTTTAGTTATTTTAGCAATAAGTAATTGATTTATTTAAAACAAATAGAAGATATGGTTTCTAAATCTGTTCAGGTATTAGCTATTTGAAAAAATATATATATTTTGGACAATTATAAAGATAAACTAACATGAAAAAATTCTTTTTTATTTTAATGCATTAATACGATTATTTTTGCAATATAATTGTTGGGTTAATCTTTTTTATACATAAAATTATGAAAAAAATTTTTGTTGCTTTAAAAAAATTGAACGTTATGTCGGTTATCATATAATAATTTGATGTAAAAGAAAAACTTTAATAATAATCGTGTGCATTTATAAATGGATATATAAAATGATAAAGCTGCCTTAAGATTGAAAAATATACTGTGAGTATTATATTAAACAGATATAATTAAAAGGAAAAGAATTTTTTTGTGAAGTCTAATTATGTAAGCGTGACGTCGTCGGGCACTAAGCACAAAGGGGCCAGAGAAACTAAAAAATGATTAACGGTCATGACGCAGGAATTTTAAATGTGAAATATTAAGAATAGTTCCATTCTTTTCTTAATATCATTAGCTATTATTTCACGTTGGACTCAGCTAACGAGTAACGTATAAATTGAGAATTTCGTTACTGATAGCCAACACGGCAGCGATTGACAATGACTTTTAAAGAAACGAATTTTCAACGAAATCTTAGGTGGAAAATGGTTCAACTGACGTGGGAAATATTCCATGTGATGGAAGTGCACAACGGGAACATATACTCTGTACATATTAATAACTACACGTCAGTGTTATGGAATATACTTTATAAGTATGTAGTTCAAATTAAATTAATGGCATGTAGTTATATGCGATCGGCTCAAAACGTAACGATAATGGTGCAGTGTTTGACATTTTTATTTACGAAAGAAACACTTTATTTAGATTCTCAATAACTATTCAATCAATCAAATAATTAAAGTATACAATTTAAAGGAATTGTATATTGTTCTATATGTAATTACTAATCTAGCAAGCACTGGCCAAACTTTACGTTTCATTAGATTGTCTATTAAATCATAAAGAAATTCTCAAGTACGTGTTAGGTCTCATAATAAAAAAATGTTTAGACGCGCGTATATCATAAACGACATCACTAATTAAGTAAAAATAATATTAAATTGAATTAGTCAATTCAAATTTACGCATTGGTGCGTTGTACAGAGATTTCTTATAAAACGATAGATTATATAATTTAGAAAATTTAAATTACTCAAATACAAATATACCGGAAAATAACTGTGTACGAAATAAGTTACAAGGATTTAAAAAAAGAAATTGAGTTAATGTATATTTAAGATACTCTAGTGTATTCATTCAGAATCTTTTGTAATCTATATACGTACATTGGCTATTTTCGTGGGTACTGACTGCAATATCACGATCAAACAATCTATGAACATTTTTTCTTGTACAAAATAAATTTTATCTTGCACTGAATATGAAGATTTATATAAATGACGTCGCATCGTAACTTTTACAATGCCGTACCAAGCAAAATTAGAATGTATTACAATAACTTAATGAAGAAGGATGCTCATGTGCCAAATGAAACAAGAAAGAATTAAACCTCCGCCGGAAATCTTAAAAATTCGAAGCTGAGAATTTAAATATGATTTATTGCTGGCAATTATTACTATTATTATATTATCCGTTGTATATTATATTTTTTGTGTGACACAAATTTGAAATGTTATATTTTTATCGAGCTTAAAGTTGAGCTAAGCTTTGTTAAAAAACTTTTTTTTATTTTGCAAAAGTAAACAAATCACAGATAAGAAATGCGCGCGTAGAGTTAATTATTATAATATTCGAATTTGGCAAAGATATTATGTTTTTTTTTTTTTGGCGAAGCCTTAATTATATATGAGGCGTTGGATTTCAAAAAGGAAATTGTAATTAAGAGCCTTTTTTAATTAGTAGATAAAATAGTGCAGAAGTATACGTCAAAAAATTACAATATTCCTCAGAAACTTTTGCATTTTTATAAGTGATACAAAAGACTACGTAATTTCTCTTAACTAAATCTGATGAGATTCAAGCAAAACAAGAACGTTTGATTGCAAGTTACAAACAAGGTATATGTATTGGTATGCATACCTTCAAAATTAAAAGTGTACAAGGTCACAGATAAGCGAATCACAAAGGCGCTAAAAATCACAAAGTTGTCTGTTGTTATACTTTCAAAATTGTGTATCATCATGAATTCTAAATTTAACGCTAATGTCGACGCTTGCTGTATTTGTAATGTCATCGAGTTTTAAGACTTTTAGCGGAGATTCTTTATACGCAATTGAACTCTGCAAATCGTTCGAGAGAAACGATCTCCCAAAGAATTGCTTATCATTGTGTCAGAGAGAAATGAAGAAAGTACGATCCTTTCTCTCTTCGAAACTACTTCTTATCTTATATAAATATATATCTTCTGTAAATATACTGAAAAAAGTACACGTGCACGTGCTCAAAGGGAAAAGAGAAGTTGAAAATGTCACATTTTAGTGCAGTCACAGTAAACGTCAATCAATTTTATGAAACATACATATGTAATAAAGGAGTCCTCCAAGACATTTTCAACAAATCTAGTTTTATAATAATTTTTAAAATATTTTTTTATAGAATGAATTGAATTTTCTTCCGTATTTTTAGCTTATACGCGCTAAAGGCACATTACGGAAACATAACGTTAATTGTACAAAACGAACAACATATTATATAGATGTAACGTTTTCGAAGGCTCTTGGCTCGTTGCGCGCGTGTACATTTGTGTTCACCACGTATTTATATTACATAAGTATACATAACGAAAACCAAACGCAGCATACTTTGGTATACATGTGTATACACATACTTGCAAAATTGTGTAGCGACTGTGTCATATACACACACACATACATGTCGCCCGTATCAAAATGCACAAAGTAATCACAATGTGTGTATGTGTATGTATACAAATCGGTGTGTCTGTGTTTTTTACTTACTATATATACGTGTTTGTTGTTATAATTAACGTTGATATTGTGTTGCATCTTCAACTAATCGAGCGATAATTTATTTCTGTTAACAATAATCGTAGTATCTACAACCATGCGAAAAACGCAAAAAAAAGAAAAAAAACTGATATTACCGCTGCATATATATATCTGTATTGATATATAGAATGGGTCATTCAATGTGCATAATAGTGTAACGCGATTTATTTTGACTGATAAAAATATTCACGTTGAAACTGTTCACTTTTTTTCCTCTCTTATTCGTTAATATATTAAAACGAATGCAGAGCAGTCGGTGTGCAGATCGATCAATGAAACATTGATTATTATACATACTATATCTATATTATATATAACGATAAACTATATATGAATTTTTCTCTCTCGCGAACTAGGCGCATGCGAGATTGTACTTTTAAATATCGTCGATTGTCGACGATCGGACTATATATTATAATAAAAAAAACGAAAAGGCTTTCCGCATTTTTTCTACATTATAATAGGAAACTACTATACTTTTTTGTCTGCGTTTCGACGGCAAGAAGGAGAGTGAGGGAGTAAACAAAAGTACGACGTTTGTACGCAATTGAATTTATATATTATAGTTATACACGATAAGATTTATTAAATTAAGTATACGTGAAAATAAAGTTTAAATTCATCAAATCAATTGTCCTTGTATGTACTTCAATTTTTCATTTGATATGTCAAAGCAAACCCAACCCAATAACAAGTAAATTGTATAAAAATCATCATCGTCATTCCATAAAAATGCAATAAACCAGTATAATTGAATAAACGCCACAGAACTGGCATCGATGACATAAACAGAATCTATTATAGACAAGCTTCGATTTATCACAGTAGATAATCGTGTCTAGCGTGTGTTGCAGCGGCTTAACTGCGCAACAATAACAGCTGCAATTTCTTCACCTAAACACGCATACACACACATGCAATTTCAGTGTACACAGAGGATAATGATCATCATGAATGACGTGTCTCCAGTCTCTCCTCCTCCCGCGAGATCAGATCGCAATAGCCGGACTTGCAGAAGTGTGTATATATATACATATCGGAGCGCCTCGAGCGCGCGATAGCTCCGAAACGAAACGCCACTCTCGATCAGCTGATATCCTCGAGTATAGGTGCTACAGGCAAATTGTCGTGGGACAGATGCTGCAGGTGTGAAGAATCTCGGCTGTCTCGTCGATGTGTAAAGAGGCATGACAATCAACCTAAAGGTAAGCAGTCCGTTAGAAAGTCCAGTGATAACCTCAAAAGAAGCTGTGTATAGCGGACGTTGTTTTGCGATGATTCGGGGGGCGTTATCGGAGTTCTCTCGAACTGTCATGCTTATCGCGTTGTGCTCATCGGCTTTTTGGCGACGCATGTGTGTATTAT
Source organism: Muscidifurax raptorellus (assembly GCA_020010945.3). NCBI lineage: Eukaryota > Metazoa > Arthropoda > Insecta > Hymenoptera > Pteromalidae > Muscidifurax > Muscidifurax raptorellus. The sequence goes on along the minus strand of CM052080.1, from coordinate 36,236,400 downwards.
GATCGTTTTTTGGAATTATGTCGCGTTGATTAACATGTCATGGTGTGCCGTTGTTGAGTTTTATGCTGAGTGTGTTGTAAACACGACTGATGCATTTATTGACAGTCGTGTTGTTGTCGTATTTGCAGAGGACTAGCTGGCTTGGATGGTAGAGGAAGTGACTCAGAAACACAAACAGCAGGATGTCAGGGGAGAGTCACGACAGGGAGAAATGGCAGTTGCTGCAAAACCTCCGTTCCACCGTTGAGGGTCTCCTGACCAATGGAGTGTCAAATGTCTGGAACGTCTATGGTGGCTTGAACCGACTGCACAATATAATGGAGAGAATATTTAAGCATGGCTGTCGGATATTCGATGTCCATGTGAGTACTGTACACAGTTTAGCTGTAAAAAAGATAATTTTCCAAAATTATTTGAGAGTAATCAGTCGACAGAATGAATTCATTTATAATTTATGGGAAAAGTATTATTGACAAATTTGAAAGGTTTATATAAATTGCTTTTTTCAAAACAGGGGGAACCTGACTGCTGGGCTTTTATTCAAGGGCTGAATTGGCTTCAACCATCCTTGGCTACTTCTCCAACTATTCGTGACTGTGATGAGTATCATGTAAATTTGCCTACCAGGATTGTATCACATAAAGACATACTGTGGTTATATAAAAGGTGAGAATTGATAAAATAGTCACTAAGCAAGGATTATAAAATTAAAAGTTTTTAAAAAATCGAATGAATTGCAGTTTAGAAGACCACTCATTATCGCAGAAATTGTCCTGGCTCCTATCTGACAAAGAGCACTTGCTCTCCTGCCTTGAGCCCTGGGCTTTTCTCTGTCAGGAAAATTTAGCTGAGGCTACGCTAGTTTGTTTGAGAGCTGTTGAGAAAAATCAACCTGCTCTACTGACAGAAATTGATCCGTCCCTGGTAAGAAAGCATGACTAACTTTTTTATCTAAAGAAACGTGACCTGAATGTTTTCAGTTCTAAAATTAGAATCGAAGTAACAAACGCTGATGGATTAAAACTATTGCTTGACTCTGTGAACTATTGTGCTAGATTACGCAGGGGCTAGTAAGAAAAATTGAAAAAAAAAAATTCATAAACAGTTCATAGAAGCAGCATGAAATCTATCAAAGCTGCCTGAACTGTGATAATTTAGTATGCTCTAATATTTGTTTCCTATTGCATCATTATTAGATGCAAAATTCATTATCAAATTCACTTTTAGAAATCTAGTTGGAGATAGTAAAGCTCAACTAGACAATGCTAATCCATGTAGTCCAAAGTATTAATATCATTTTATTGTGAATTTTTTTGAGACATAATTCTTTCGAGCGTTATTTTCTTCTATAATTAAGTAAAGGATTAGATTATGGATAATTAGTAAAAAAACATGATATTTCTCTTTTCTTTCAGTTCTTGCCGAGTTGGAATAGCAAAGACAGTCCAAAACGTGCACACCGCCGCTCCTCCTCGTATCCGGTGAACCTATGCAGCAGCGCTCGACAACAGCAGGCGACGTCTAGCATCAGCAGTGTCGACTGCTCAGTCGAGATTACTCCTCAAAAGAGCAGCAACGATACTAGTCTTACACCTCGAGAACAACAGAAGGCGATTGTCAGCATCAAGTTAGAGCTAAACGAGAAGGCAATCAAAGAGGAGACGAGTAGCAATACGTCCTTAAAAGCTTGGAGCAGTTTTCCGGATTTAAACGAAAACGGAGTCGAAGGTCTTGAAGTGGCAACGCTCAAGACTATGACGAAGACGACGAGTGCGAAAAATGCCTCGGATAAGGCCGCGAACCGAGTGTCGCAATCGATCGAACTGTCCGATGTAATAAAGGTCGATTATTCGGAGGAGAAAGCTGTCGATGCTTCCACGTTCACGGAAGCTAAATCTAGTCCTGGTGAGTCGAAGTCGTGTATGAAATATTGTTATTTAAAATAAAAGAATACAATATTGTGTTCTACTGTAACGTGTGGACGAGTCTTATCACATGAGTAGCAACAATCATCGATATTTATACGTAAACGTAGTATTTTGTATTTCATAACTAAACTTTTTATTCATAATATCATTTATTTCATAACAGCGAAATCAAAGCTCCTAACGAAAAAAGGACGAAAATCACGGTCATCGGTTGTCAAGACGAAAGAGCTTCGAGGCAGCGGTGGCAGTTCGGACACCCTAAACTACGAAGAGTCGATCCGTGCAGCAAAAACTTCCATCAAGTCAAGTACCCCTGAGCACTCATTCACCGACTCGGTAGGCATTACCAAGGAGGCACAGCCTAAACGCAAAACGTCCTTCATCACAGGCTCGGCGCCTGAATTCTCGGGCTCCTGGAGCATCGAAGTCGAGGGTCAGAAGGACATTCGCACGCCTAAGAAGAGCTTCATCGAAGATGGAGGTAGCAGCGTCTTGCCCATGGCTACGGGATATTTTCCTAAACCTAAGGAGGGTCAGAGTCTCACGAGCTTCCTGTCGTCAGCTCAGTTCGCCAGGGCGAACGCAGAGCTCGATAGAGAGAACGCGCATTTCAGTATTTCAGAAGCTATGATTGCTGCTATCGAGCAGGTGAATAAAGTACTTTTTTAGATAACGTATACACACTGTCACCTGTTAGTGTTATTGGCAGGGTGGATCGAGACGCTATTCGAAAGGTCTGAATAGTTGTGATTGTATAGCGATAAAAATGCCGAGCATGTATGTAGAACTAGAGATAATAGCGAGTTATTACAATGTAAACACAGCGCGTGATGTTTCTCGTTGCAGCTCAAGTGCAATCGGCAGCTGCGGTTAGCTGACGAAGCAGCGGAAGAAAGCGACGAGGAAATCAATAATCTTAAGCAGAGAATCAGGATAAGGCGGCGCCAGCGACAGGAGGAGCGGCGAAAGGGTAACGACGTTGGCGGCACTTGGACTCGTGATCTTCTCAGCGATGGCAAGACCGATAGTGAGTCTCATTATTGGTCTTAAATACTCGTCTTATCGAATCCACAGAATCGACTTATTAATCAAGTCGAGTTTATGTGGGTCGTAAGAGATAATCCATATGTGTCTATCCTCAATGCCTATCCCCTTTGTTTACGTCTGTCCTTTGTCTATATGCGCAGCGACGACGACGGACCAAAGTGTCAGCCCGTTGTCGACGTCTCCCGGGACTCCGTCCGACAGTATTTCGACGGACGATGTCGATGACTATGAAATGGACGATACGCGCAATCTGTCCGAGCTCAAAAATTCGGGTAATTACCGAAGGACTGATTATACGGGCCGATTCGTTTTGTTTTTCTTTGAGCTTGTTTTAATGCTCGCTTTTTATGTATTGCAGGTTTATCAGTATCAATGGCCTCGTTATACTCAGAAGCCGATCTCTACAGATCGTCTCCGAAGTACAGCACGGAATCAAATTTAACCGATAGTATTATGTCTGCTGAAGGTGTTGCCTTATCTCTAATAAGTAGATTTAGCGAGAAACACTTGCCGAGGGCAAGCGAACTCAAGTGGCTGGTGTCCGAACAAGATGCACCACAAAGAGTAAGTACAGATGTCGATGGATTGTACAGAAATTTCGGTCGAGTAACGAGACCCTTTCAACCTGTTTGCCCATGCAATGAAAGTTGGGATCGATGGAGTTTTAGATGTGGAACGCATTCCTTTCCGTAAATATTCGTAAAACTTGGCAATAAGTTGAAACTAGCATAAATTACGATTCCGTCTAGAGGCTGAAATTGTATATTATAAAATCCATTGCAAAACTCTAGTTTTTAATATAATGTACATACTGTCCAGCATACTATTACTAAAGTAAGGCTGGAATCCAATAAAATTATTATTTCGCAGCTGTTACCTCTTCCAAAAAGTTGGCCCGTGAGTCCAGACGACGCCGAAGGGGCCGATGGGAATTCAGTTTCTCTTCGGGGTACAATTGAATGGGCACCGCCAAGGCCTCAAATTATCTTCACCGCGCACCCTCCTCCTGTGTAAGAAAACAAATCATCACTACATTGTATGAGAAACTACTAAAAAAATACTCGATTGATAGCGAGTATTTACGATGCGATGCGTGTTTATTATTAAGTCAAATGACAGCATGAATTATTAATGAACTGAAATAGATATATAAAGCAGAAGCTTCATATAATAAACTATATCGGTGACCGTGTTTGGTATTACAGGAGACGGATTCTGATAGCGAAGCAGAATTATCGATGTGCCGGCTGTGGTATGAAGGTCGCGGTCGAGTACGCTAATAGATTTCGATACTGCGAGTATTTAGGCAGATATTTTTGCACAGGCTGTCACACGAATCAAGTGACCTTGATACCTGGAAGAATTTTATCCAAATGGGATTTTAACAGGTAAACACCATTTTCAATAGAAAAAAGTATACAATTTTATAATTTTTGTTTGTAAATACAATTTTACGTTTCTTTATAGATATCCAGTTTCGAATTTTTCGTACAGACTTTTAGATCAAATGTCGATAGATCCGCTATTTCGAGTTAGCGATCTGAATCCGTCATTATACAGGAGGATCAAACAATTGGATCGCACAAGGTTCCTTCGCACGCAATTATCCTATCTAAAAGACTTTCTCTTCGCTTGTCGATTCGCTAAAGAGTAAGTTTACCTGTATGTGTACAATTATTTGATAAATATTAAAATAATCGATTAATTTTTTTAGAACTGACGAAGCTTTAAAAAAACAACCCAGTTACATCATGTCCGATCCCCACGTGTACTCAATACAAGATTTTTCACAAGTAAAAACCGGAACGCTCCAAGTAGAATTAAATAAACTGGTACAACAATGCTGTAAACACGTTGCCGAATGTGTGGTGAGTAGCATAATATTGAACAACATTGTAGATTCCAGTTTTTATTAAGGCATCGCTCTAATTTTATAAAACATTATAGTAAGTATAATAATTTAGAAATAAATCATATAATTTCATCGATATTTCGAAAATACAAATAATCGTATATTACAACACAGAGCATCTGGCTGCACAAACTAATCGCGTAACAAAAGAGCATTTTATTGCACATCTTCATCTCTTGTCGCGCTACTACATATATATACGTTAATAATCGAGCAAACTGAGAGTAAATCTCCCCTTCTTTCGCTGTTTCAGCTGTGCCAGGCGCGAGGCTTCGTGTGCGAGTTATGCCATTCAAAAGACGTGATCTACCCGTGGGAGCTGGACAAGGTAAAACGTTGCAACAGCTGCGGCACCTGCTACCACGCGGTCTGTGCCAAGTCCGAATCGAACGAGTGTAAGAGGTGCGACCGGCTGCAGGCCCGGCGCGAGTCCAAAGAGGAGCAGTCGAGGTGATCCCAACAGTCCCTACTGCTAACCCTCCGTCGAGTTTCGATTATTCCGGCGGGTTCTTCGGGCTATTGTTGGACTGAATCGAAGACTTTTTGGAGGGAAATTTTCGGGCGCGACGGGGTGCCTCGCTGCGCTTGTGTTGCGTAGCTCATTTTGTCTCTGTTGGTTTCAAGTATGATTGAGAAAAATTTCGATTTTGTTCAATAATATTCAATTTTTAAACGTGTATTTTTACAATAGTCAGTAGAATTTTCTTAAAAAATTACAAACTTAAACTTGGGTAGATAGAGCAGTTTTTGATAATCAGTATTGCAAAAAAAAAATGCGCCATGATTTTTCAACGTATAAGCACTTAAAAATAGAAATGTTCGCTCTAAATTATGAGAGACACGATAGAAGATTATCGATCTTTTCCAAAACCACATTTTCAACCCAGAGATGCTAAACAATATCAAGTCCTAATTTTTTAGAAAATCTTTGTGAAATTTATTTAATTTTGAATTAATCTAGCAGACCAACTGTGAAACGCTTACACTAAACATAATTGCCATAATTTCCCTTATTATTCGAATTTTATATTCTGCAACAGCTTTTGTTTATTTACGTATTTATACACATTAATAGACATAATTATATATTACCGTATTTATTGTAAAGTGCAAACGTTATTACACGACTACATTGTTATGCGAAAGGATACTTTGTTACAAATACGAATTGTCAACTTGTAAACTAACCGAAAGAGGCTCTATACATAGAACTAGCATTTTTATATCGTTGCATTTGAGAAAGTACATCAAGATTTAAAATATTTGCGGTACATACAAGGTTATCCGAAATATGAAGTTGTGACTAACATATATTATATCCCAGCATGAATAAGAATTGCTATCAACTGTATTATTGACAAATTTTTGATAATAGTAATTACTAGATATTCAATTGTTTAAGGTATATTTTGAAATTTGCAAATCTGTCTTTTTATCCAAATTTTATAAGCACTTTTTTAAGGAACACATTTCTGCTATTGTATAAAATTTGCACAACCTATTATGATGTATATAAGAAAAATTGCAAGCGTTTTAAATTTAATTCTATCAATGTATACCTTGAAAAGGTGATAAATAATTATATACTTTTAACTATAGGTATATGTGGATTTAAAATCAAAACTACAGTTCAGCTACTGCGTCATTTGATCAGCAATTGAATAGACTAATTAAAACCTCTTTTTGTAAATCTAGTAAGATAAAATCGTTTTTCGAATATTTTTGAAGAATCTTAAAGTTCAAAGGTTTGATATAATATATATTAGTAAGTCTAAAAGTTAAAATGTGATATTTAGATTGTAATTAGGTAAGGAATTTTCTAATTGATTACCATGGACAAAAATCTATTCTTTCAATTTCGTGTACTTTTTTAACTCTAGTTCGAACTTCAAATGGATAGTACCTGGCTTGTAAGGAAATTATATATAATGTTAGTGTAAATATTTATTAACTCGTTATTTATTTATTAATGTTGTCATTTTCACAACGTACAAAATAAAACTTTTTTTATTAACTGAAATTGTATGAAAAAAATAATGATAAAAAAATAACCAGGAAATAGAAGCAGAGGTTGAATGGGCTAAAATTTTTTTAGAAATGACAAATTTATTATTTAAATTAAGTCACATTTATAGTAGTCCACATACACACATGTTGCCCTAAAATACTCAGTAATAGTACATCCGCTGATGGTAAAAAAATATATTATAACATTATGTACATCGTGAAGCATTTCAATAATAAAAATGTGGTAGCTTTATTGTTATTTACAGGTGTTTTGTTTCATTTAAACAATGACATTCAGTAGGGAAACTTCTAACTGATATAAAATTCATTTCAAAATGCATTTTTCTTCTTTACCAGGCCTATCGGTATTCTAAACAAAATTTAGAATATATAATTTTTGGGCATAGAAAAATATTGTCGAACAGCTCATGGCTAGTTTTCACATAAACAATTAGAGCAACGCTTCACTGAATTAGCGAAAAAATCAGAAACTCCACAATCGATGTATCACATACAGATGATATTGCTTGCTCTTTAAACCAAAAAAATTATCGTTATAATTGTCACATGACCCTCGATGCGTATACTTTCAATAGATAAAAAAACAACGACGAATATAGCTAAAATTAATTTAGTCTAAAGTACTCTAATTGATTTCACGACAGTCAAAATATAATTACAGTTCGATGATTCACTGGTCAAGTCTCTGTTGAGAAAAAAAAAAGACTCACCTTTACACCGAGTTTGCGCAGTATTAAAAAAAGTGAATGAATATATCATTAAAAGACGTAGATTTATATCATCGATATCAGTCTGTGTAAAGTGCAACTAATATGCATAACAACGCGCCACACTCTTAGTCTATGACAGAATCAGCTCGAAAGAATGTTGGCCACATTTTTCTCGAAGTCAATATTTTGTTTCACTTGTTTTTGTAAAATCAGTGTATTATAGAGAAATTTTATATATTCGTATAACACATCGCGTTTACATACAAGAAATAGAAAATGGACAGAGGACATTCGACGGGTATTACTAAATTTTAAAAAAATGTATGCTAAACGCTTGTAGAAGAAAAAGTTTAAAAAGAAATTAAAAGTCCGTCAAAATTGAGTAGGAGTATAGAAAAGTATGACGCTATAATAGATTTTCAACAAATATAAAATCAAAATAGCTTAAGAATACTGAGCGACATAAGACGTCAGTTAATACATATATCTAAAAAAAAAAATTATACAAACTCCTTCGTCCGTCTTGAACCATTTTCATTAGAACAGTATATTCATTATCATTATTTATACTAATCGAGTTCTTGGCTTATTTTCAACCACGTATCACACAAGCTTTGCAGAAACATCGAAGCGCGCGATTCGATGTTGAGGAGTGTCTCGATATTTTTCTTGTCTCTCCCTCATTCTCGACTCAAGCTGTCTCGCAGTCAAAGTTTTAGTTCTGAAAAGAACCTCGTAAACGGCGCATCATGCATTCCGTTTCGTTTTTGTCAGACTTTAATACTTACAGTTTAAGTTTGATTCAATTAAATATCTAGTTCGTCTTTTAATGGCACTTTTGCTACTTCAAAGAATATCCTGAAATGAACAGTTTTCGTTTAGTACATGATTGGTAAAAAACTATGTATATAGATTTAAAAAAAAGATGCCCACTTACTTATGACTATATTTATTCCGAACAGTCGAAAGTGCTTCTTTGTGTTTCCGATGCAATCCTTCATTAAGAGCAAGAACGATGTCTTTGAAGTCAGAGAGTCTGTAGCCCGTATAGTACTCTAAGGTCGGCGACCAACCACCAAGATCCTTCATTTGTAACGCGAGGAACAGAGCCGCAGCTGCCATCTTACTATCACTAAATGATATCGTAGTGTAGTCCATCAGCGAGTACTCCAGAATGTAACGGGCTAATGTCAACGTAGGCATAGAAACCTTTGCACACTAAATATTTTTATCGTTAGATATCTCAAAATAACAATAACATGGGAAAGTTGATTACATTAAATAATAATGTTACGATAATTACCCTAGCATATCGTCTTAAAAATCTATAAGATATAGGTATTCCGAGATCGAAATCCATGACTTTGAGAACGCTCATTTCCATTCTGATAAGTTCCCGGTGACTGTAAGCACCATCACATATGTACAAAAAGTCTTCTATCATTGGAGGGATTCTTTCCTGTAAAAAGTAAAGATAAACCGTTGAACAATAATTGTTATAATTCATCCTGTCAATATAGAAAGTAAAAAAACATGAATTCTAAACTCACATCGAATTTGCTAGCTATGAAAAGACTGGCAGCTCCAAGAAGCTGGAGCGTTTCTTTTCCCACTGTGACTTTAGTCAGATAAAGATCGACCAATTTCACAGCCAAGTAGAGAGTCTCGTGATTAAGTTCGAAAGACTCCTGTACCGCGACCATCCAATCGACAAGCAGCGAGCGCATCCAACGCGATAGGCAAACCTGACGCTCCATGTAGTCATTGATCGGAAAGAGGCTCTCGCGATCCTTCAGGTAGTTGAATATGTCCATAGCGTAGTGGGGTACCTGATAGGGATCTCGCCAATTTTCCACGTCAAAATCCCACGCTACACCTCCTGGTAATTCCCTCTCAGGAGGAGGATTACGATTCACAGGAAGCGCTGAAGTCTCTTCGTCCGCAACTTCTGGTTCTTGCACCTCTTCCACGGAATATTTTTTGTCGGCATCCTTTAAAAAATTAAAGATTTTCAATTAATTTAACGCTGGAATATTTTACAAATTGTTATCGCTAATACTGCAAATAGATAATTTTTTAATGCATAAACGATTAAAATTGTTGTAAAAATCAAATTTTTAATTGAAAAAAATTGTAAATTAAGAAAAATGTGCCTATTGTAATTAAAACTTGTAATTTATTTAAAAAAATTTGAATTCTTCTAACGGTTGGCGCCGTGTGAAGTCCCGGTTTCATGAATGTAACGGCCGTGGAGCAAAGATAAGATGTACATAATTGCATACCAAGCACAAACAATTGTATTCATTTTTGTTTATGAATAAATGGTAAAATTTGCGAAAAAACTTACTTTGCCTGTCCTTGATAATCGTTTAGCATTTTCCTCTGGTAGACTTTCTAAAGCACTGACATACAATGAACTATCGTCAGACTTTTCCAAGTCAAGACTCCGCCTCACATTGACAATTTTACTGGGAACCTCTGGCTTCTCTTCTTCCTTTTTCGCGGGTGCTTTGGCTCGCGTCACTTGTTTTGGTGGTTTGTGAAGAACATTGTTATCGACAGGTTTAGCTATAATTTTGTCAAAAGTCCTTAATGTGGTAGTTGTTTGAGTAATGCTTTTAATAGGCTGGCTAGTGGTAACTTTCTTTGCTGCTTTCTTAGCATCTTGAAGTTGGGCACCTATGGACTTACCAATGGCCTAAGACAAAAAAAGAAAATGTTGATACCCACTTTACCTCGCATATGCAGTAAAAAAAAATAATGCTCATATTACCAATCAATGATAAAGTTAAATATAATTTTACTTACATTTCAACGTGTACTCAGTATATGAACTTTATTTTTAATAAAAATTACTGAAAAGTAACTGATAACTGAACCTACATTTGTAATGTTACCAAGAGCAGACCGTTTCGTCGTCTTGTCTTTCAGAGGAGAGGCATCGGCCTTCCTCTTAATCCTGGTGTCTTTAAACAGAAGTTGCTGCTTCTGATCGGAGATAACAGCACTCTGTTGTCGCGTGGCCAATCCTCGCCGGGTAACAACTCCGCTGATCTGGTTAGTCGTGGTTGTCTTGGTCTGCAATACCTTGGAAGGTGCCATCTTGATGCCAGAAGTTCCTTTCACTGGAGATTAGCTTCTGCAACAAACCAAGAAAATATGCAACTTTAACATTTTTCAACCAAAATCTCACAGTGATTCCAGCTTAGATTAACAAGTCCAAGTTCCAAACACCATAGACTCACACGGACGCCGCGATCCTCGCATATGTCGCGCAGAAACCGACATAATCAATCCCTCACTGTCGTCGATCAGAAAATCAACAACACACCAACAATCGCTGAGCGTCTTTCTCCCTCGGACCAACGAAAATCCACCTATATATGCGTACACATAAGGAACGTCGGCCCTCGTAACGCCCCTTTCATCAGGTAAAAAGCATATATAGCAGAGCAGTCCCGCGCGCGCGTAACCGTCGCGACGAGACTCGATCTGAAAATTCCGAGTCTCTCGGGCCGCGAAACTCCGGTTTTCCCGTCTATCAAGACACTACGGACACTCGCGGTGTCTAAAACTGCAAAATCCGGGCAGGTTTAAGTCAGAAATCGAGCGTATTCGGAAAAACAAGGATGTGGCACTGTCGATGGGGGGAAAACGCGCGGGAAGGAAAAGCAGGCTTTCCCGGGGCCCGAGATGCACACCTTTCTCCCCTTTGCGCCTTGGAAAATTGCCCGACACGCGTCGCGCTCGTTTTCCCGGCGACCTTCTCGCGTATTACATAGGACCCCCGCGTTTCGACCGTTATAGGAAGCCATGATGATGTGCACCGCTCCAAAACAATGACATAGTCTGTCGTCAACGGAAATAATTTCACGTACCTGAGACAGGGAACACTACAAGCTGCGAGTGACTACGGCGAGTCGTCCAGGAACTGTACCGGGCTGCTCAGAGCAGGAACCTCGTCATTGATTTGGATTCACGGATAGATCTATACGTGTGCGTCGTTGATCTGCGGAGACAGTTACGTTCTTGGTAGAATCGAGAGGGGAGAGTCGATGATGCTGTGTATTATACGAAGAAGAAAAAAATCAGCTGCGGCTCCTCTCGACGTTCCCGCGGGCGTTAAACTCTCAACACTAGAGCATCGTCCTTTCGCTGCTAATCACTGCTGTCTCTTTCTCGAGGGCAAACGGCCATTCGCGCGTGCTACTGCGTACCTACTGTGTGTGCGGAGACGAGGACTTGACGCGGCGGCCGTTCGTTCAAAATATCCTCGGACACGACCGTTGCATTGAGCAACGGCCAATCGCGTGGAAGGAGGAGAACCGCCGGTAGAGACACCTCGTGGTGCTGCCGAGTCGGGCACGAGGCTCTGACGTCAGGGTTACCGTCGATGACCGACGCAGCAGCAGCTTCTGTGGGAAATTGTAAGATTTTTTTTTTCATTCACGAGGGGATTGTATTTTTTTTTGCTTCGGTTTGTTAATTTCGTGAGTTCGTCGGTTGAATAGGTTAGAAAGACGTATGCGTACTGGTTCTTTTGTTTCGGGGGTTGGGAATTTCGACGAGGTATCGCTTTTTTATTGTTTATTTTTTTGCTGGGTGTTTAGGATTTTTGTTTACGGTAAGCGATTCTGGCTATATAAATTAGTCGTAGGGGTCCACGTGAAACGGCTGTTAGCATGTGATACGAAAATGTGCAAAATACTTTTAACGATTATTTACATACTCGCTTTTGAAAATACATCGTCTATATATAAACCAAATCAACGTATGCTAGACGTCGAATAAGAAAAAAATCGTTCGAACGACTGTCCGCAATTCAAAATTTCAAATTGAATTCGAAATAAAACGGTCGTCCCAATTTAAATCGCCGGAGTGCCCAACAAACTCCAAAATGCAGTCCCTTTCAACCCGACAGAATCGTCCCATCCCCCGAACAATCAACCCTCGAGAAAGCAGTTCTCATTCATAAAGTCTCTCGACAAACGCAAACTCTCCCTGATAAACAAAAAGGTAAACAACGAAAAACTCGTCAGTTTTCCCTATAACTGACAGTCACGCCGCTGCAACGCGCATCAGCATGAACGTCGTCGAGAAGACGCTGCTATAATATAACCCCCAATATATAGCAGACGGTATAAAAATCGCGTGGAGGCGCAGACGTGCGTTTGCTATATATTCGTCACTCGGAATATCACGAGGATCACATACTCATCTCGGGACGAAGAACCTTTGCGTCAAGTGCCCGGCCAACAGTGCAATATCCGAGAGGAGAGCCGAAACGAGTTTGCTTCGCGACAACGTGCGACTATATATATATACGTTTCTGTACACATACACATACATACATCTGTCTCTCTCACTCATGGGCTTTCTCAAAACAGATTCCTGCTCCAATGTGCTTCTTTTTTTTCGTCCTGCGTCCCTGCCTATATAGTCACGGCTTTCTCTCCTTTTGCCAATTGTATACAGCTGTGTACCGTTCACTTTGATTTCTCATTTCAAGGCTTTTATTACAGTCTGACTTAGTCCGAAGTTATTTTTTTTTAAATTTACGGTGTATCACTCAAATTCAAATGTAAACATGCACGCATTGTAAAATAAAACGTCCAACCGAGAGTCGGATCATTCGTTTTCATTTCTATAGTCATATAAAAAATATTTTACTGTAATATATAAATACATGCATATAGAGTAATGTATATTTCAAACAGACGATTCGATTGTCATGAACTTAATACACGGATTTACTTCGACATCTTATCAATGACACTCGAGATTCTAAGTGAAGTGGCATCATCTATTTGAAAAAAAATGCAGGACGAGCCTTTCACCGTCAAATACATCACGGTCAACACTTGCTTTGTCTATCTACCGGAGCACTGGTTGAGAAGAGTTTCGTCGCGGGTGAGTCGACTGATTTAGTAATTTATGTTCAATTATTTTGACTTACTTTGATGGGATGATAATGTGAGCGGCAGCCTGAGCTGCTGCATCCGAGACTAGATTTCGAAAAAGGACCGTTGGGATGCTGCAGCTGTGATTGACAAGACACTTTCGAAAACAGCTGCGCTACGATGGGGAAATACAAAAAAGCGGTAGCTCGCCATAGAATCTGCAACGGTTGGGGGTTTGATGGTAAAACAGAGAACCGACGTATCAATCGCGAGTCAGCTGATCGGATTTTTCTGTTTTATCGGGATCGGATTTTTCTGCCTTATCGATCAGAAATTTGAATTTTGTCTCGTGTTCTAGAACACTTATTTAAAAACAGTTATCATCAAATGCTATAATATACACATTTGGGCTTATCAAATAACGTTTAATTCTTCCAGGCAGCAACGAAAAGCGCATTATACAATATACATATCGCTATGCGGAATCAACGTACCGCCTAATAATTTCCGTTGAAAATTATTCGGAAGATTAAAGCGCTCTCGATACGTTTATATTTCAGGGGGGTGTATAGGCGGTCACCGCGGCGTAAAATTATATCCCGTTTTTGCTCTACACGAATACACTCCGGAAATATATCACCGATGTTATCGCGTATAAAATCGCTATTTACCGTTCGCGTTAATATGGATCAAAAGTTTGGTTTATGCGCAGATAAAAGGCGCACAAATCATCTCCTTCCCCCCCCCCCCCCCCCTGGAAACAATCGGAATTATTACACGATGATTTATCTCGCGAAACGTATAAACAAGAACAAAAAGGGACCATTAACGCGAAAAGCTCCTTTTTTTTCTCCTTGTTACAGCCGAACGCAGTGAAGCTGCGGCACAATGACGTCAATTATTACTTATCTTGGTACACGAGGCCAAGTCCTGATAACTCGAGGCTCTGCCTGAGCGCGACATTTGCCAGGACTTTAAACATTAAGGAGGGCGATGAGGTCTTTGTGTCTTGCGCGGAGGAACCGCCCCCCTTAACGAGCCTCCTCGTCGCGCCTAGGAGTTCCCACGACCGAGAAATACTGGTCTGTGTGTGTGTGTGCAGCTCTACTTATACTTTTTATTATTATTTTACCGTTATCTCGAGAGACTACGGCTTTTCCTCGCTTTGCGTGCATTATATTGTATGGTTGAGATAAGGTAATTATCGTATGTATAGGTGTGTTTTCGTTTTTTATTAGGAGCTTCAGTGCGAGAACGTTCAGGCGAATTTGCTGAACCAAATCACTGTGGTGGCCAAGGACCAGACGCTCGTTGCTTGGGTGTCAAAGTTTTTGTCCGTTACGTTGATCGTCAGTGAGTGTGTTACATGATTGATTTAAGGGGCCATACCATTTTTTTGCGCCGGAAAATAGCAGACGACAAAAGAAACTATAATTTGCTTATAATGACTTTTGCAATTCTCTATCATTTTACAAAATTTGAATAATGTCTCAAAATCACGTAATATTATTTTTTTTATTTGTAATGAGCAAATGCGTTTTTTGTCGTCTGCCATTTTGTGGCGCGTAATCTAGATTTAAATTTACTTACGAACCCCCTTAAGAGTGCTCCATACTTATTTTACATAGGCCTAACTTTTTAGTAGCGACCTCAGGTTAAACCTCAACAGTTTTTAACGATTTAAACTTAGCAAAAATAAATTCATGTGACTCCGTAATAGATATCGAAGAATATTAAAAAATTAACTTTATTAAATTGCAATTTGATTTTGTGAAGCGAATCCGAACAACTAGCGGTCATTTTGGTAACTATACTGAAATGCGTTAGTAGACAAAATACACTTTTATTACTTAATTCATGCGGGGAAAGTCGATTTATACTGATTCAAATCGTAAATTAATTACAATAAACAAAACCGTTTTCTCAGGTAGGTGGCGGGCCGATCGAGGTATGGAGCTCTCTTTGCGCCTGCCTAAACAGTTTAATTACTACTTGACAAAAAACAAATTTTCCTTGCAGCTCAGCTGAATCCACAGTTCAAGTATGGCCGGCTTCAAGAGAACACCGAAATCCACGTGGGTGATGCGGTTCCAGTACCAGAACCTTCGAAAACCACAACACCCCAGAATACACTCGATGGTATACTTGGTGACCTGTTCAATAGATCGATTTCTTCGAAAAAGATCTACAGAACTCAGCCTCTGCCGAGGATCACTGCTTTCGAGTCTGCTTTTCGTATTTATATACCACGATCACAATTACCGGGTTTGGTTGCAACTGATACACTGGGTAGGACTACGAAGGTCAGAGAGGATAGGCAGTATGTCAAAGCTGGTGGTATGAGGTTCGCTAAGAGAATGGACGGTTCGAAGGAGTTTACGGTGAGGATATATTGGGAGAATCGTTGCGTTCTTTTCACAATTTTACAATGAATTTGTTTATCAGGTGCAAATATGTACGCTGGAAGACCTGTTGAGTTGTCTACCGGAGAACGTCGATGATAATTACTTCACGAGCTTCTCTCGTCATCCTTGTGTCTTCGTGACCCAAGATTTACTGGACAACCTTCGTATCAAAGTCGGTGGAAAGATCGTTCTTGAATTGATCGATGAGGTCCAAAGCAACGTTGTATGCAAGTCTGTAGAAATCTCATCCAGTGAAAAATCCGTTTCAGCCGAAGTCTTCCACAATTACGTGATTCGGAATTCAAAGGACAAAAAGCTGCTTCTAAACTCACATGCACAGATAAGGGTAGATGACGACACGTTGTATCTGATCAAATTATCGCCTGACGATTGCTCTTACGGACTTTTTGACGAGAATGTATTGAAGAGTACAAGTGTCAAGGTGAATCCTGCCAGTGTCGAAGACGTTCGACCTATCGAGGAACTGACGGAGGACACCGATGTCCCTATCAAGAGTGTGGCTAACGAGTACGATTGGTTACGGTATTTTTATTAAAAGATACTACGCAACAGTAATTTATTTTTATATAATTTTGTTGACAGAATACTGCACGAGATCATGTCAGAATGTAAGAGTGTACTAACTTTGAGCTTGGGACTTCACAACATCGGAGAGTTCGAGTACGACAGAGAAAATCTATTGATCAGCGGTACAACGGGCTCTGGCAAAACGACGGTCTGCAAATTGCTTCGGGAGATTCTAACTGGATCGCCATATTTTGCACACGCTCGTGTCATAGATTGTAGAGCTCTGAAAGGTGAGATATTTTACAATAATATTATCCGTCAATAATTTCTCATTATCTCTTCAGGTAAAAAGTCGGAGGTCATACAGAAGCTACTGGCTACAGAGCTGTCCCAGGCTGTGTACCATCAACCCTCGATTCTGTTTCTCGACGACATGGAAAGCATAACCAGCGCTGGTTCCAACACGGAAGAGAATACACCGGATTCTATGAATGCTGCAAGGTATGTGTGTATAGATTGATAAAAAGTTGTTAATTTTCCATTCAACCTTTCGTCCTCGTATTCCAGAATAACAGATGCGATTTTCAACACGATCATCGATAACCAAGCTACGAATTACATATCAGTTGTGGCCACTTGCACCGACGTGACAAAGGTCGGAAAGAAGCTGAGAGAAGCTCGGGGTGTTCATTTCTTTCGCACGGTTTTGACGATACCAAATTTAGAGAAGGTGTGTACCAATAAATGAAATGAAAAAAGTTAGTAAGCATAATGATGTAAATCGAGTTTATGAATTCGCTTTGACAGATCGAGAGAATCAAAATTCTGAGAACGAGTCTTCAAGACAAATTGTACCTCAGCAAGGAGATCGATTGGGACCATTACGGGAACAAAACGGAGGGTTGGGTCGCTCAGGATCTCGTCGTCTTAGCGGACAAAGCCGCTTTCACCGCATGGAAACGACACGGTATTTGTTCAATTCTTACAACGACAGTTTTATCAAATCTCTGCGCTAGAAATTTATTAAACATCCACTTTTTATCATCCCTCTACACCCACAGTCAAAGAAAAATCTCAAGGCTCTCTGATGCTTCAGGACGACGACCTTTCCTCCACCCTGTCCCGTTGCACCCCTATGTCACTTCACGGAGTGAACCTGTACCATGGCTCAGGCCACAATTGGTCGGATATCGGTGGCTTGGCTTCTGTCAAGCTCGGCCTTGTCGAGATCCTGCACTGGCCACTGCGCTATCCGGAGATCTTCAAGCGGGCTCCGATTAAGCTCCAGAGCGGAATTTTACTCTACGGCATGCCCGGCACCGGGAAAACTATGCTCGCCGGTGCTATTGCCAAGGAGTGTGGATTGAACCTGATCAGCGTGAAGGTGAAATTTTTGTATTCAAGTTTTTGGTATTATATGCCTGTGGAAAAATTTATGTCGGGCTTGTCGGTAGGGTCCGGAACTGCTGTCGAAGTATATAGGCGCTAGCGAAGAGGCTGTGCGAAACGTTTTCGAAAAGTGAGTTGGCGATCGATTATACATGTAATTATGCATGCGATACAACATTTTAATGTTGCAGAGCCCAACGAGCGAAACCTTGCGTTCTATTTTTCGACGAGTTTGACAGTCTTGCACCAAGGTATTAAATGCAAACAATTGAATTATTCGCAATCGCAATGCACCGACTAACGAGAAATTTTAATCGTCGAATTAAAACAGACGAGGCCACGACAGTACTGGGGTGACCGATCGCGTGGTAAATCAGTTGCTAACCCATTTGGATGGAATCGAGGGGCGAGAGGGGGTCGCGGTTGTCGCCGCCTCTTCGCGCCCGGATCTACTCGATCCTGCGCTTCTCAGGCCGGGTCGTCTCGACAAATCGCTGCTTTGTCCCTTGCCCGACGAGGTATTTATATATTATATTCGAATATTCTCTTTTCACAGAATCTAAGCGCTTCTATTTATTTTTAATTATGCTCATTAGATCCTAACTAATAATTTCAAAAATAAATTATTAATGATACTTTGTGATTTCAGACGGAAAGAGAGGAGATATTAACAGCGCTTTGCCGAACGCACGTGATTGATACGCAAGATCTGGACCTGAAAGCAGTAGCTGGTCTGACGCCTGGATTCACTGGGGCTGATTTGAATTCCGTTTTGATGCAAGCTCGGTTGAACGTCATTGAGGAAGCTCTGGAAAACTCTTCGATGGTACAGATTTACACAAATAATAAATTCGTTATTGTTCATGGATTTGGTTGTTTATTAAATAAATGGTATTTTGGTTAGAAAAACCAACGGAATTATGCCGACGAAAAAGTCACTCAGCAACATATCGTCGAATCAGTCCGTTCGACCAAGCCGTCTCTGCTTGCCTCGGAAAAAGAGAAATACGGGAGGATGTATGCATTTTTCATACATTATTTATCTGTAATATTTATTATACTAATGTTTCTACGCTCGATGTTTCAGATATGCGAAATTCGCGAAAAGCGAAAGCTACTTCGGCGACGAATTAAAACATCAGAGGGCCACTTTAGCTTAGATTGGTTTGTACATACTTACGCATTATTGTGTATCATCATTTTTTAATGGATATTATATTTTCTATAAATTGGTATAAATAAAAACTGAAAAGATACATATATCAAAATTATATTCTAACTACATTTTTGTATTATTCCATTTCAACGATTTCATTACTAGTAGAGCTTTTAAATGTAGGTCGAACTCGGGCTATTTAGTTAAAAGTTTCGACCATACGGCTATATATAAATGTTTGGAAATTTAATACTTCACTCTTCGCCGTCACTATTTCAAGCTAAAAACTGATACAGGCTGCAATTACATAAAATTACCGAGCATGAAAATCCGAAAACACCGCTCGGAGAGTTAGCTGTTTAACAAGGATGATAAACTTTAGCTCAACGGCGTATATAGGTGAGAGAAGCGTCGGGGTCACATCAGCATCGGGAGTATAACGTCGCCGGCTTCGAGCTTGTATGAGTATACATATACGTGTGTAATGTAACTAAGGAAACGCAGAGAGCTCGAGGTAGGTTTATTAGCATACGCCAATCTACCCCGTTTTGCTCCACTTCATCTTACCATACACCTCGCTGAACGCCGAGGGGTTTATTATCTTATGCGTTATAATGGCTGAGAGAGCGAGCGAGATGCAGATATATATATATATATAGTTGACGCGCGCTCGTCTGGATAACCGGCTTCGTTTAAAAGGTGATATTATAGCGTGTAGCTTAACTTTGTCATAATCTATCATGCATAATAGGCTATCGGTAGGTAGGCTTGAAATATAATTTTTTTTCGAGTACTTTGTACTTGCATGCTTAGATAGAGAAAGCTTTAGAGATAGTTTTCTTAGGAATTTATTAAAGTATTGTTTTTTTGGTAGATAGTTTGAATTCTCATATGGGAGTTTTAACAAGGAAAAATTAACATATAGCGATAGCTACAATATGATTACAAAAGACACGTATTTCAGTCGAGTATCAATAAATAATTTTTATTGGTCAAAATGCGATTCTTAAAATAATATAACGACATAGTTTAAAATTATATAATTTCATAGTTTATGATTTGGTCAGTTTGGAAGTTCCTCTAGCTGCAAAATTAAAAAAATGCTGTCATTATCAATTGTACACGTACAAAAAAAAAACTCGATAAAACGGTAGAAACGTACTTTTCCGTTTTATTTCAAAACTGCTCTTCTGATGTTTAAGGGATAAATGCTTGATCAAGTCAGATTTATTCGTCGTTTTGTATGAGCAGTGCGCGCAGAAATTATACTGATTACGACAGTAGTACATGTGCGTGTTTAGACTTCTGTATTGGCCATCACATTTGGAGCATTTCTGAAAATTGCCTTTACTTTCAAGCCCGCAGTTAAATTCAACATGAGCAGTGATGCTTCTATGTGATTTGTACATGGCGTTGCATTTTTGACAATATAGATCTAATTTAGCGCTGCACTTGAGGCAATAACGATAGTCCGCTCTATGTACGCTATTTTCTTTTGGCTCATTGCATTGCTTGCAGAATTGATTGTAGAGTCGACCTGATGGGTGAGAAGAAGAATTTAATTTTAAAGGCATGACAATGAATTAACTGGTTAAAACAAAATAAATGTAAAATTGTAAAAAAAAAAATGATGGAAGTATAACAATATATAATACTTAAAATTATAAGAATAAATACAATTATTACTTGCGCAATTTGTGCCTTCGTTTTGATCACGATTGTAAAAATTTCGATCTTTTTCTAAATGTTTTATCAAGTGCTGCTGCAATGAACACTTATATTTGAATGTTTTGAGTGGGCACAACTTGCACTGCATAGACTCCGGTTTTTCACAACGAGACATATGTTTGTTTAAGGCATTGTAGCTTGAAAATTCTTTGTTTTTACAAATCAAGCAGCGGTAATTTTTAAAATAGTTGCACGTATTTTCGGTGTGCTGCCTGACACTTGCTAGCTTCGCGTATTCCTTATCACATGTTGGACATCGATATTTGTATGGAGTATTGCACGTACTGCATTTTTTCGAGAGAATTCTAAATCCCTTGACAACTACAGTTTTATCGCATGTGGGACAATAGCAGACAGTCGTTCTTAAAGGAGCTACGAAGATTTCACGATTAATGTATAAATATATATTTTGAGACGAAGTAATTCGAAAAAACTCTGACCAAGATATTATTTGAGATGGAAATTATTATATGTAACTCATTGACTTACCTTCTTGTCTTGTTTTACCGTCGCACTTGTTTTGCATTAATTCTTCTGAGGAGAAATCAGTTTTCGATAAATTCCTGGCATGTAATTTCAAATGCGATCGAAAATTAGCAATCCATATTGCTCCATATTTACACAATGAACACCAAAATTTTGGTACATTTTCACAGCCGTTAACATGTTTAATAAATTGATTGATATTTAATAATGATACATTACATTTTGGACAATTCAGTTTCTTCCACTCATCATAGTTCAATTCTTCCAGATCCAAAAATCTTTTATTAGAATTACAGAGACCTCTGATATTTATGTGTTTCCGGATGCTTGGATAACTAATAAACTGTCTATTGCATCTCAAGCACTCATATGCAATAGATCCTTTACATTGGCACCCTTGTTGATGATCAGGAACTGAGCAGGAACTCTTGCACATATATTTCATAGTATCGACTACAAAAATATATAACTTAGTAATTTTAAAAGTTTACTAAATATTATAAGTAACAATGGCCACCAATTTTACCGTTTAACCGCGTGCTTTCCGCGTCTGCTTCAGATCTTTTTGTATATTTTAAAATTTGGAATGTTGATAGACGTTTTAAAATAATTGTTGCGATTCTCAATTTTGAGATGGAATTATCTGCGACAATTTAGCAATCAATAAAATTTAGTCACAAAATATTTTTTATTTCAAAATGCGCATTTTTTAAATGCAATAGGTTTACGAATTACATATGTTGGTAGAATCAAATAGGATCGAAATATATAATGTAAAAATTAATAATGAAAATTATTAGACAATTACCTGAACCATTATTGTTAAAATTGTGTTTTAAATGATCTTCGTGAGAGCTATCTACTACTTGTTTAATTGCAGAATGATTTTCAGAGCAAATAGGTATGCTGTCTATATCCTGGCCAGTATTTTCTGAAAATAAGTCAAGATTTAGATGATAAAAGAAATTATAATCCTCATCTTATTATAGATATGTTCTCACCCAACTTTATGTTACTTAGTATTTCATCTTTCAATGCATGATTCTCAACGTTCATAACCTCCTCTGCAATAAAAAATGTAACTAGATTAAATTTCAAATTAACTAGAAACTTCAGACGCTTTTTACACAATTTTATTGTTGTTATTTATTAATTTATAGTTTTTGACATTGATATCGGAATTTATGTTTCAAAATACAACATTCTACGATAAAAAAACTTCATACGTACGAAGAGATCGCGCGCGAAAACTAATAACCAATCAGGGGGCTGGTAGCAATATACTACAACATGGCATTATGAAATTTTTAATGTGTAGAAGAGTAGAGGGCGATATAAAATTTTCCATCATATATATGCTATCAGAATTAAGATCGTACTGCAGTACATAAGTTTACTTGTATGTACGTACATAGAGATATATAAAAGAATATACGTTAGAAATAATATAAACATAAGCTAAAATGAAAATAATTTTTAATACTAACGTATGTTTATTTTAATATTATTTATATAAAAATATATATATATTAATGTTGCATGTATTAATAAGAGAAGTTTTTCTTAAGAAATATAAGTAACATAACCTATCATTGTAATAGATGCTTATACAGAGATTATTAATTGACATTTTAACCATATTTTATTTTCACAAGTGAACGGCCAGCCAGCGTATGAAAACCGTAAAAAACCGTAAGAAAATATTAATCATCTGTTACTAAAGACATTAATTAGCCAATGTTGGCAATAATGGCCAAGCAACCCCAAAATACAGTTGTACGTTTTTACGAGTGCTAATATTTAAATTGGAAAATTACCTAAATCAACTTTTTCGTTTTCGACTTTGTACGTCGGATTCTCTTCATAAAAGAAATGTAATTCTGGTTTGATTTCAAAATTATTTTCAGAGTAAATAGGTACACTACCTATCGTATTGTTGTCATTGTACTCTGAAAATACATCAATTTACTTATGGTATAAGAAATAATCGTTGCATTCGAATTCCAGTAATTTACTCACCCAACTTTATGTTATTTGGTTTCTCATCCATCAACAAATGCTTATCAATGCCAAAAATTTCCTCTGCAATAGAAAAATTGTATCGATTGGTTTTCTGGGAACTTGTCATTTCCGACAAATTCATCAATATTTACGAACCTGTTGTCCAAGGGAAATACGGCTCTCGTTTAATGAGGAACCGCTCCATAATGAATAAATAATTTTTTGTAAACTGTTTCACCACACACCAAAGGGTTTAATATTCATATGAACTGACACTGCAGATGATTATATAAAAATAGAGACATGTCATTTATCGAGACAAACCAATGTATCCAACTTTGAATCCCGTTTATTTACAAACATAAAGTACTATACAGTAAGGTTACCAGCTTACCATATGATTATCACGCACTCAAATAAGTTATAAACTGCGACGGTTACAGAGTATAATAGCAGGTCAACTTCCCCTTCTAGTTTTGCAGTACGGCTGCTTAAATCTTGATTGCTATTGGATCCCTGTCCCTATTCCTTTCCATATATATATATATACATATATACATATATATATATGTAAAATGGAGGCTGAGCGTTTTTGAAGCTTTTTATTTATCAGGCAAACAGTTAGAATATAGTGTAAGTCATTGTATCCAATCTATATACTAATTATTATAACAGTCATAAGTGTTAATGATGCTTGAATTTTTAAGAAATAGATACTATAAATATTTTATTACGAACGTGTGCGTCCTCTGCACCTTTCTCCGGCCTGGATGCAATCAATTTTGTTATCAATAAAAACAAAATAATTTTACATTTTTAAAAAATATTTATACTTTGTGAATATTAAATCACTTTCGACTCCTACTCGAAATCCACACTCAGTTTAATATCCCACTTTACGTCGTTAGTACATAATATACCATCATGTATTACGTTAAGTTATATATATATACATATATATTTATTAGAATTAAGTATACGAGACTTTATAGGGCTACGCTACTATTGAAGCACTGACTTGTCCTCGGCCTTGTCTATATTTATTCATTCGTTTCTTTGGTAATACGTTGGTGAGAATGTTTATTGAATATTACCTAATTTCGATAATAATTAATATTTAATTATTATTTTTCATCTTTATTTTGTAGTCCGGAATACTATATGACAAAAGCTATAAATCGATTAATTTTTCATGTTTGCCTTCTTTTATGTTTTACACATAATCTATTTTATTTGTTATTCGTTATTGTGCGTATTTACGCGCCCTTCGTGTTTTTCTTGGGTACGTTCCAGGTTAACGGCAGTTAATGATGCGCGTACGTATACGTCCGGCTGCGCAGATTACGCGTGCGTCTTAGTTTGTTACGTCTAGAATGTATACACTATAGACAACTCTCTTAAATAAAGATTTTGTAATAAACCTTGAAAACACTTACTGCAATACGAGATTATATTACATTTATTATCTAAAGATAGAATTTTTTTTTGTTGATTTAAATAAGATGGATATTTCTAAAATGATTTATTGCATTGAGGAATTATAAAATAATCGTTGCAATTCCCAATTTTGAGATTAAATTATCTGCAACAAATTAACAATCAATAAAATTTAGTCACAAAATATTTTTTATCACAAAAAGAATAATAAAAATTATTAGACAATTATTTCAATTAGCGTTAACATTGTGTATTGTACGTTCGTCGTGGAAGCAATCTAATTCTTGTTTAATTTCCGAACACTTTCCCGGCCAAATAGGTATGCTACTTATACTTGGTACAATGTTCCCTGTAAATATGTCCATATTTTAATGGTATAAAGAATAATCGTTATTATCATGTTCCAGTAATGTACTCACCTATTTTTATGTTTATGTTATTTGGTTTTCCATCTATCAACAAATCACTTATTTCTTCTGCAACGGAAAAATGACACTCGATCAAATTTTAAACTGATGGATTTCCATCATATACATGCCACATGTATGTTATCTCAAATACGTTTCAACTATAGAGCGAGAATCAACGTTTTTGACTTTGGGTACTGGATTGTCTTCATAAGAAAAATCTAATTCTTGTTTGATTTTTGAGCGAATAAGGTTTAGTACATATTACACTGTTGTCATTGTACTCTGAAAATATATCATTTTGTATAAACTATGCATGAGCAATATAACAATACTATAAGCAATAATCGTATTCGTATTCCAGTAATGTACTCACCCAACTTTATGTTATTTTGTATTTCATTTGTCGACACATGATTGTCAATGTTAACCGTTTCTTCTGCAACTGAAAAATGGAATCCGATTTATCTCATTTTTGACATTTTTATTGATATATACGAACCTGTTTCCTGAGAGAAATACGGCTCTTGTTTTATCAGGAACTACTCCATAATGAATAAATAATTTTTTGTTAAATTTTTCACTACTAGAAGTGGATCTCAGTAACAAGTAATTCGTTGAGACCAACAAATATATCCAACATATTTGAATCACGTTTATTTACAAATTTCAGTTACTGTAAAGTAAGGTTACCGACACTCGCTCAAATAAGTCGTACACCGTGACGACCACAGAGTACGAGAAGGTAAATGTCTAATTTTGGAGCACGACTTCTTGATGCTTGCTTACAATTTGTTCCTATTTCTATTTTCATTTATACTGTACAGAATATCAATTTTCTTATATCCTATCACACTATTAATTATTATAACTTTCATATGCCCAAAGTGATATATTTTTGGGAACGTGTTCATCTTTTGATGTGTGTAACTCCGAATCGGAAATTTATAATAATTCATATAGAATATATACGTAACTTATATTGCACATATTTTTGCCGTTTCATTTTTCTCGGAGGGACTGGAGTAGAAGCTACAGAAATTATATGTGAAATTCAAAGGCTTAATAATTAATATTACAACAACACAGCAATTACTACGATACGTTTTAAATAAATACGCTTGAAAAAGAAAATTCGCAGTTAAAAAAAAGTACCTATATACAGAAGAAACAATATGTCCAAAGTTAGACCGGGAGCGAGATAAAGAGTCAAGAAGCCCAGCAAGAAGCTCTCGTTTAAACAGAGTCTAGAGAACGCGCGCGCTCTCTCTCTCTCGCGGGGCATAAGCGGCTGGAAAGGGGCATGAAGTTTTCATATTAATAATCGGCGCAATAATTAGTATTTTCACGCGCGACTTAGCAGGAAGGATGCCACGCTAGCTTGCTTGCTCGTGTTCTCTCTCTCTCTCTCTCTCTCTCTCTCTCTTACTGGAGGCAGAACTTTGAGGATCTTGATTTTAAGTTCAGGCTCGCGCTCGCGATGAACTCGTCGCGCTATATGAAGGAGGGCATATTTCAGCGTGCTAATGTCCCGCCAGATAAACTACAATATTAGCTGCCTGCGCTGTGATTTAATTTAACTTTGCCCCGACGACATCCGCCTAACTCGCGAGAAAGCTCGCTCTAATCTCGCGAGACTGCTCTGTTCGGCTGTTATCCTCTGTTTTGCTTGGCTTTTCAAATTGCCGCGTGATGTAGTTGATTATAATATTGTGCATTCGAAAAGTGCCGAGCGGATGCTGGATGTGAAATTTATATTGCGATTGTAGATGTATGATGTATTGGAGTACCGATTATGAAATCAATATATTTAACGAACATCGATCCGGTAGAAGTGAATCTAGTTATTGGCTAGTAACTGGCCAGTTCTTAGGTTTTAAACTATAGTTTCTACCTAGTAATTGGCCAGTAACTAGATTCATTGCTATCAGGGCCAATAATGAACAATTAGACTATGTTACTGCATTAAAATTTAAATACAGTGTATCATTTACATGTTTGAATGAGATCATTGTAGGATAGCCTATAGCTAGTGTGATTTTATAATTATTACATAATTGTGATATTTTACAATCGCACGTCTACAATATTTTGTAGCCATATAATATATGAACTAGTGAAAACTTTTTTTAGCCAGCTTCAGTTACGGGTTCGAATATCGGTTGGCCATCTAGCGGCGAACTGTCGATCTACTCATACACTACAATTACAACTGACTGGAACGTCAAATAATACTTTCATTGATATTTCGCTTTATTACAATATCACGAAATGTACAATTCTTCAATTCCAATGACCAATCAATAGATAATGTTCAGCAGACTGACCGGGGGAAGAACCGATGTAAGAAGCATAAACATCATCTTCATGGAATACTTCATCAGGATATAGGTGAGTCTCTTAGCAAAGTACATGGATACCTGTGGAAATCGGACGATAAAGCGAGAAATTCGATATCTACGATTGAACACAATCGTCTACCATACCATGAACAAAAAGTTTTGTACTCGCTGAATGTCCACCATAGGTAGCAGGAATTGAGTTAACACCAGCTCTTCGATATCCGTTGAATTCAGCTCATTATTTTGGATAGCTGCGGGCATGTCGGATACTTCATAAGATGAAGCATCGGAAGAAGAGTCTGAGATACTGAACGCGTTAACCACTTGCAGCAACAGTATTGCTAATCATATTTGGGCATCTTAGTACATATTATTTAAAAATAAAGATTTATCATAGAAAAATACTTACCTGCCAATATTTTATTCGAAAACATGTCGGAATAAGCTCTCTACTACAAGGTTCGCTCACGACTATACGCGCGAAATTCCGGATCGCAGTAACGACTCTTCCTTATCGTTTCCGCGTTATCACCTACAAAAGTTGATATTTTTTCAAGTTCAACAAAGGCGAGTAATTGCGCGCACAATTAATGATTCTCGAACTAAAGCAACGACGCTCTCGAAAAATCGCTCGACTCGTCATATCCAGCGATGAATGCCGAGTGAAAAAAATTTGCCTCACCTTGTGCTCTCCGCGCGTAAAATCGTTAGCGATGTTGAGCGTCGAGCACAAAAAGTTTCTTTCTGCATAAGGATGCCTCTATACAT
This sequence comes from Muscidifurax raptorellus, assembly GCA_020010945.3. Lineage (NCBI taxonomy): Eukaryota > Metazoa > Arthropoda > Insecta > Hymenoptera > Pteromalidae > Muscidifurax > Muscidifurax raptorellus. The sequence goes on along the minus strand of CM052080.1, from coordinate 36,208,228 downwards.
ACATATTCGCGCAGGCAAAATAACGCTTCGGAACGGCGAAGAATAAAGTCGACTGCGCTGAAGAAGAGAATCGGGCCAATCGTCGTGCAAGTCAAGTCCCGATTGTAACCGGATTAGCTCGTCGCGCGAGAGAAGCGGTAATCAAGGATAAAAATGCGACAAGCGCCGGCATTTACTCTAACTAATGTTCTTCAAGCCGCTAAACGAGTTAGACGACTGTCGTCGCTCACTACGCAGAGGTTTGCGCCTCCTCTCTTCGGCAGTTTGTTAGCTGGATAATTGGCCATTTTCATGCTAAAAACTGCTCGAGCGGCTGATGTTTATATACGGGAATGCCGAGGGTGTACCGCAGTAACGACTCTATATATAGACAATAAGACAGACAGAAAGGATGCGGACTTTATACTTCAAGGTGTACACTATAGATAAAAACAATGAAATATAATATCGAGATAAAGAGGAAAAATCGGCGCCGTCGGCGGCTCGATATTCGTCGCGAGCGTTCCAGCGTTGGTAACCCTGTTTGCGGCAATTTCTTGTTTCCATTAGGTTGGCCGGCCTGCGGGCTGCGCTCACCCGCTGCTGCTATATGCTGACGAGCCCTCGAGCGACTTCAACTTCGACGAAAGGGGATTTTGTATAACAACGGGCCTGATGCTCTCAAGCTTTCAATGTCTTTAGACCTTGTTGTATCTTCGGTTTAGTAACTACAAATAACTTCATAATTTTTCTCTAGTAATTTCACTACTCTTCCAGCATGAAACGTCTTATCTTCTATAACTTCAACAAGAAATCATCGTTATTAAATCGAGCTATAGCGCATCATCGAATTCCCCGAAAAAATCGTTCAACATCAACAAGCTTTCACAGCCTTTCTCTAATTAAAAAGCATCGAACACGAGTAACACTCGAGTGTTTCTCTCTCACCCATACAGGCTATCAGTCGTCTCTATCCGTGTCCTATGTGTATTGACATCGGCATCAGAACAGAGCATCAGCGAGTGCGGCGACACTTTGGGCGCGAGATCAAATGACGCGCGCCGCCGCCCACAATAACACGCCGCTCGACTCGCTATCTCTCTCTCTCTCTCTCCCTCTGTCTCATCCCCCTTCAATGTTTGCTCGCTTTGCTTCGTTCGAGCGACGAGCAGCCCTGCGGTGTTGATGCTGCTTCGAAAATTCTCCTCTCGAGATTATGTGCCCACAATGTCCGTCGTCGTTTTGCAACGGAATCGCTGGCGAGCTTTTATTTTCTGCATGGAATTGTTGAATGGATTGTGGTTAGTGAATAATCAGTAGGGTTTTAGTTCTACGACCGTTTTTTGAAATAATTTTAAGTTAAACTATGGCGTAAAACGACGGAGAAAAAACAATATATCTACAAGAGAGCTTGCGCTATAATCGTGTTATTCTCCGTGAAATTCGGTTTCACGTTGAAAAAGTAGGATGTATGTATCGAGAGAAAAGAGATAGCTCCGCGAGTCTGAATCGAATGAAAAGAAAGCATCTTCTCTGTGGGAGAAGTATAATTCGATTATCAGGAGTCTAGATAAATACGCTGCACTATCTTTCGATTACGCTGGCACAACTTTGCCAAACTTGACTTTTTCTCTCTTTCGATCGCTCGTCTATTAGTGTCCGTCGGCTGAGTAAATCCATCCCTTATATATATATATATATATATACGCGTTACACGAAAATTTTCATTTCTGCCTACTTGAATAAAACACCCGCGAACAAAGTCGATTTGCGCGCGAAAATCTCGAGCTTTCACAGCCGGCGACGGCTGCTGTTGCTGTATAGCTATATAGGAAGAAAACAACGAGGCAAAACCCATCTAGTGATTTCACAGGCAATTATGCCGAAGGCGGGTCGACGCGAGAGCCTGGCGTTACTCTCTTATTTAACGCCAATGTGAGCCGAGCGCACGGCTCGACGCGCATCGGTGCGGCCGATCCCATTTGCCCGAAATTGTCAATGATAGACTGGCAGATTGAAAACGCGCGCGACATATTCAGCTCTCATTTTTTCCTTTCTTTGCGCTTTGGCTTTTCACGCTCTCGGTATCATTTTTATCTACCGATCGTACATTCCTATGCCAAATAAATATATATATTTTAAAAAAGTACTTCTCGCGTTAGGGCGTAAAGTTGAACTTTACGCACATGTAATGCGAACGTAGGTTTTCGTATACGCGACGAGCAATAAAGAAGTACTTTGTACATGCTGATTTCGATGCGTAAAGTTACTCGTTGCGCACACAATGGCATAATCAGTACTTTTCGTCACTGGGGCGTAAAGTTGAATTTTACGTACGCGTATCGCGAACACAGTTTTTAGCCGTATAAGTGTGCAAATGCGTGACTTTGCGCACCGTTGAAAACGGTGTGTAAAGGAGTACTTTACGCACAGTGCTCTTTTGCACACACGATGGCAAGAAGATTCTCTCTTCAATAAAGGGAAATCGATCAGGACAGAAGCGACTGAATCAACAGAGAGAACCGACGAGAAAATAAGCCTGTGGAAAAAAAAGACATCCACTCGGCGACCTTTCAGCCTCAATCGCAATAAAGCCGATACTCGCGTGTAAACGTTGACCAAAGTCCGTCTTTCGAGGACCGCAGAAGAGACGCGCACTCGAGAGGTTGTGCCGAAGGGGCGACGAAAGCTACTGCCTCAAAGCTGCCAACGTCGCGCTTCGAAAGCTCGTATATATATATATATATATATATATATATATATATATATATATATATATATATATATATATATATATATGTGTATATATATATATATATAGATTTGTATCGATGTCCCTCCGGGGCTCCTCTGGGATTTCGGACTGGACAAAGGCGATTTGGTGTAACCCTTTTTCACGGACCTTCTGTTTTGCCTTGCGAATGATATGGTTATTATAAGCCGATGAGATTCACTGAGGCCTTTTAGTTATTTGATGTTATTGAAAAATCATCAGCGTTGCGCGGATCAAAGCAGTCTGATCATCAAATGATACTCGTGTAATGACTTCTTGTACAGATAAGCTTATTGCTTATCTCAGTTTGTAAGATACGAAGCTATATGTATACGTATTCACCAGCGCTGATGTGAGAAGGGATTTTAATGAATGAGTTTGATTAAAATTGGAGGTGGTATTAGTATCAGAATAATTATTCTTGCTGAAAACTGTACATTTATCAAATCCATTAAATATATTATATAAAGTACGTCAAGGTTTGAAAGGAGCCAACATAACAAAAAAATAACATCAACAACACTTAACCTTTTCAAATCTCCATCTCGAAAAGCCCATAAGAAACTCCGCGTAGTCGAGCCCGAGATAAATATTGTCCGACATAATAATCCCGGACGACAATGTCGACAATGTCAGCGAGAATTTCCATTAAGCCGCGAACTCAGCCGGCGTAATTGAGAGCAATTAATTCAGGCCCCAGCAAACGAAGGCGTTTTCATTTTCGCTGATGATTCCACGAGCGCATAATCCGTCTTAAATAAGCCGCCGGGACTAAATCGCGTTTCCCCCGCTCGCGTTTTCATTTTCCCATACTAATCTTCCATTTTTTTTTCGCGCTGCGGCTTTCTTACCTCATCCCCCTTCGGAGCCTCTTCTTCCGCGTGGCCGTTTCGTTATGACTATATACCGAAGCAATCTTCTCGCGCCTATACTCGAATTCAATTACCGACGACGTATAAGGAGCTCGTGGAGATTTTTTTTTATATCGACCGCGACTTATAAAGCTGACGTTTAAATTTTCACAAAGAATCTTCACGCGTATATATTTTATTACGTATATACGTGTGCAGCTCGAATACACACGACGCGCGCGACAAATCCGTCTTTTGTCAACGAGCAGATATATAATGTTCCATTATACACGTTTCCCGGCGTCCATCCGCGCGTGAGTTCTTGAGCCCACGTGTGTCTCTCCCGCGCAGATGTGTAAAAATGCATGCTTCGGGGGAGACAATGCGAGCGCCTGGAACAAACGTGATTTCGTGTATATATATGTATGGTGAGGCTTTCGCTAGTTTATTTTTTTTTCGTGGAAATAAGCTTTTAAGAGTGTAGAGTATAACGGGGCAATGAAGTGTGTATATAGTTTACGGAGGAAGACCTTATACACGTCGAATGGCCTTATTTGCCATTTCGTAGGATTTTCGCGGGGCAATAGTGATGGTCGTTTCCTCGCGATGTCTGAAATATATATAACGTATGAAATTTACAATAAAAATCTCAACTTTAATATTTTCTAAGGCTAATATCAAACTCGTATCGATATAAAGAGAACAAATGACCCAAAGCAATATTCCCCTCGGACGAAAAATATCAATTCGCCGCGATGTCGACTCATGCGTCATGCTTTTCGCCTTTTCGTTGCTCCATAATAGCCGGCTTTCGGCTTTCCATTTTTATTTATATTTCAAACTCTCGCGCTTTCGGCCAAACTCGATGCAGCCTGTTATGTCCTCCGCTTTCGCGATTTTCCGGTTCGCGGCACTTTTACGAGTTTATAGTCGATAGTTTACGACATTTTGTTTCCAATCGGCGAGACGCTAGATCCAATTTTATGGACTGCCTATGCAATTAAGCGATTTTTATTTTCGAGAAAATTATTAAGTTGTACGCACGTGTAATATACCCGAGAAAATTTATGTGCGGTATTCCAGCTCGATTTCCTCTAAACTGCGCGTCGCGCCATAAATTACCGGCTAATGCGTGTTGTATATATATATATATATATACCTCTAGAGCTTATTTTTCAATAAACAGAAGCGCATAAAACGCCGCCTGTCAAGCGAGTGAAAAAAAAGAGGGGCAAAGGAGTCCGTCTTCTCTGACCGGAAGTCGTGTATATTCGCCGGTTGAGAGCTTCGGTTTTTCAATTTCGCATAATGTCGCGCGAGCCCGCGGGTTTAGCAAACTGTCCGCGAGATAAGATAGCCCTTACTCCCCCGAATTTTTACGTATTTCGCGGTGGTCACCGCATATATATGGCTGCCCACGGGAAATGCGACGATGTTATCGGGGACTTGGTCTCTCTCACACACACACTGTATATCTTAATATTTTTCAGGCTGTGCAGTTGGTTAGAAGGAGATCGACCATACAACGAAAATCGGCTGACTTATGGACGCGATGTGTATACTGCAGGGAGAGATGGTGCTTGACGATTGATACTTCAGTGCTTTGAGGGTTGCCTTCTTTTTATGATGCGGTTGATCAAAGGTAGTAGTGTGCTGCTTCGGTATTTATTTATTTGGTTCGTTTGACGGGCTTAAACATTATTTTATATATAATTTATATATGCATTAATCGAACGTGTATACTGGCGAGAACGTCCAGAATTTTTTATTGAAACAATGAAATTTATGATTTTAACGCATATGTGTTCCTTAATTAGATAATTTTCTTGAAAATGATAACTCTAATACACGTCAATTTTTTTTAAAAATTGTAGAATGAGACAATTGTTGCGAGTACAGTTCAATTTACTTGGCCGACATTTCGGAGGCTTTATCCTCCCTCTACCAGTCCTCTTTATTAAAAAACCATATAAAAATTATACATAGTATATCTTAAAATTAAATATAGTTAATAATTAAGAAAAACTTACACAATTCCATGTTTATTATAAATATCTGGCTACGTACATCGTCAAAACATGGATGCGAAGTTTGAATAATAAGAGAAGCTAACAATATATATACGCGTTTTTCAAAAACCGCCGCGGAATATAATGTGATAATTTTCTCTACGGTAGATAGAGCTAAAATAAGATTACAATAACTTTCTAATATAGACTTAAAATAATAAAAAATTACTTATTTCCTTCATAACTTTTACTATGATAAAATATCGAGCTCAAAGTATGTTTAATTAAAGATAATTATTTTCGTTTTACTAGAGGAAAGTATTACCAAAAATAAAACAAAATTTAATTTAACCATTAGCTCTAAAAAAATTCCAAACAAGTATCACAGCTCACACTCTCCTACACACATTTCGCGCAAACGCATCATAAGCTCCGCAGCAAAGGATGAAAAAAAAAAGATAGCCAAAACTGAAACTCCAAATAAAAAAAAGGCGAAAGTCGAGCAAAATAGCGAGTGCTCGCGTTCGGGCCGGGCTCCGCAATTGTAGCTGTAGCCGCGCTGAAATAACAATAACGCCATTCAGCGCGGCGGCATTCGACAGTGGGGTCGGAAACAATGAAACAATCAGGCGCCGCTGCAGCCCCGGAAGTCAACACTGCCGGACAATACGCGGACTCCGGCCCCTAACAGCAGCAGCAGCAGTAGTAGTAGTTCTAGTCGGTAGTCGACTTCTAATTAAGCGACTTTACGCCGACGACGACTTTGACGCCACTTGTCGTGCTGCTGTACTGGTGTAAGATTTCGGCTGAGTTTTGCGATTTTTATTGGATCTTTCGTTGATCTTCAAAGGAGTTACGGGCTATGAAGGAATCATAATACGAGTGAATTATTCGATTAGAATTTTAGTGCTCAGCTGCGATCGTTCGTAGATGTCGTTATCAAACTGGGGTTGGTGTAGTGCAATTTTTAAACAATTAAATTTTTAAAGCCATTTTTTAAGAAATTTTGGAGGCAAGAGTACACATTTTCACTAAAATGAAAAGCTAAGAAATGGATACTATAAAAATGGATAGAACTATTCACATTTTATATGCCTTGAAAATGCCAATAACTGCAGCCTATTTTTTATAGGCGAGAAATATAATTCACGAAAGTATCGATAATTTGTCTAGGTTTTTTGATGCAACATTAAAAAATGTCGCGTCATGTTCGACTCCCAGGTCAGGCGAAATTTTTCGGACATGGTTTCTCGTATGCAAATCAATATTCTATACTTTTCTATAAAAAAAAAATCAAATCAAAGCCTGTTAGCATCAATTTTCCAATTGTAACCTCAACTCACTACAAAGGACGTGTAGCTGTGACGCGTTGCTTGGGCAACTATCTTGGGCAGTTTTTACTTAGAAACGAATGCATAGTCAAACGAAGAGCTACCCAGTAACAAGGTTAAAAAGCGTTTCATTCTACTAGGATCTCGTTTCTACCAGGGATCTTCTAGTGAATTTTCTACAATACTTGTATAGGGTGAAGCAGTTAGAATTATCGAAAAGGCCTTTTTGAATAACAATTTACTTGATAACTGACTAATTTTTTAAGCTGGATTTTCTGTTTTTAAATCAAGCTATACTACCGATATTTAGAAAGATAAATTAATTCATTATATGCGATTGAAAAATGGCATCATTTTTTTGCAAATGATTGTTTATTTGTTTAATTGACGAATTTTAATCAATCTCTATGTATTTTTCATTTCTCATCACTAATAACGATTCGATTTTATAGAAGTGAGACACAAGAATGATCAATTATGACCTTGACGAATAAATTTGTATCAAGTATTAGGTTGAATTACATGCGTCAAGTGGTCATGGTTTAATTGACAAGTATGTTGATTATTATTGTTTTTTTTTTAATTCCGTAACTCGAGATAAATAAAAAGTTCAATCCTTTATTTTACGATCGATATAAGTATTTATACTCGTTATCAGAAACATATAATTGAACTGTCCACTCCTCGGCCCACTCGATAAGATGACAATATCATCATCGTGCATATATAGAATAATCAGAAGCAAACAACCAAAAAAATAAAAACACTTTTCAAAATCGAAAGTACGTGTCAATCAACACACGCATCCGACGAATTCACCTTTCGTCCGAGTATCCCACACGGCGCGTTGATTAGATAAAACTCGCGAGCGTCTGACCGGATGTTTACCTGTTCCACTGATCTCTATTTACCCGTCTCTGTCAAAACACGCCGTCTCCGGAATACCAAACAAAAAAAAATACATCCTCTCGATCGAAGCGTAAAAAAAAATCAATACCCCGCTAATCAAGTATAATTAACATACATATCCCGACGCGTCATCGAGCGCGCTGAGTGAAAAAATTTTCTTCGTTATATACACGACACACACGCCGATATATAATCCGATCGGGACGGCCGGTGATTTCGGGTTTGTCTAGCGTAACGCGGTTGTCACACCCCCGACACAATGTCCCGTGAATGCGCCTCATTGTGCGCAGCCGAGCTACTGACGCCCACTCAAAACTTCAAGCGGAGAAAGAGAATGGCAGAGGCTGCGACCGAGACAAAGACGGAATTAATGAGAGGGAAGCGAAGAAAGGCCTGGTGTGTTGGGATACAGGGAAGATGATTCTTCGGTAATAAATAGGGGACGTTGTTGGCTCGAGTTAGTTTAGTTTTTATTTTCCTTTTTTTTCGTATGCTGATGGAATATCCTCGGGAATATTTGCATATATATATATACCGAGAGTAAAAACGAGGAAGATGAGCGAGAGTGAGAAAATGGAGTATAAACTTGATGGAGCTTATGCAAAAGAAAAATATATAATTTCGATAAACACAGCAGAAAGAAGCCCAGCGCAGCTGATGGAAAATTGAAAATTCACGGGCAATCGCCCGGCAGTTCCTCTCTCTATATATAAGCTAAGAGAAGCCAAGCAAAAGGGAGCCTCGTCATAAAGCATAATCTCTCTTCTCTCCATTTTACGGCGATTCGCGCCCTCGCTGCGAATCCTTATCTCGCAGTCCGGTACGACGTCGGCGGCAACGAGGACATTCTTCGGCTACAATGCCACCTACAATCGAGCCGCGAGCACTTCCGCGCATACTAATGGAGTGTCCCTCTCGCCCCGAGATTCCTTGTGCGCGCGTATAAGGCGACTGACGCGCTCTTGGGCTTATTCTCGAAAATTTTGGAAAATTTGTAATAAGAAAATCCTGCTGCGCTAAGAGAAAAGAAAATGACGCGCTCGCGGTTATATGGCGGCTCTTAAAGCGAGAGGAAAAAAGGAAGAAAACGACGGAGAAGAAAGAAGAGGTATATTCTCTCCATTCTGCTGTTATCTCGCCGAGGAGAGAAAGCGTGATTGCCTTTATGGGGGAAGAAAGGGTCTTTTGCGGTAGCGATAATGTCCCTCCGCTCCGCGACTCGACGCTATCAGAAATAAAACACGAGGAGAGATCCTGGAAGGGGTCGTCGAGGTATATATATATACACTTCTCGACTCGATCTTTACACGCGCCGAGAGACGTTCTCGAGAATTATAATAGTCGCGAAGATGACTATTCGCGCGTAAACACCTACGCTCGATTGTAATTAGCTAACTTCGACGACTACTGATTAAATGCTATAATGCGCGTAACGATGTTATAGCGGAGCGAACATCACCGCCAATTAAACTAGTCTTGCGACTGTAGACGTGGATCTGTGTATGTAGCAGCGAATTAATTTCTTGGAGCGGAGAGAGCGCTTGGTTGCTGGGATAATTGAGAAGGAAGGGTTTTTGTACAATACTCACCTTTTCAGGATGTTCTTTTTTTTTTTATTTTGGATGATCGAAAGGGTAGGAATGAAGAGTCGATGTTACGTGTAGTTTAATTTAAAATTTATTTACAAATGTCATTTTTATATTACAGAGGAGCGTCACGAGTGACATTTAACAATAAGATTTTGGTTTTCTTTTTCTGCTTCTAGTATTTGTTAAGTATACGAATCCATACAGAATTGCAGACTAGGCCATAACGCGAACATGTGGTAAATGTAGCTACAGTTTTTTTTTACTTGCGATACTCACAACACTACGTGTGCGACTATTTCGTCTCGTCGTTGTTACAACGGCTTCGTGTGTATGATTACGGAAATTGTTGTAAATTAGCCTAAGGATGATTGTGTTTTTTTTTATTTCGAAATTTTACAGAGAAAATTTATCGTCGTCTACGAGATATTTTAAGATTTTTTTTATACAGTCGATTTTTTTCTCTCTTTTTTGGCTACGATATATTTTACTGTAGATCACAGAACTTGGACTACTTTACAAATTTTCATTTCTTCAATTCGTATGTATAATTAATATTCGACTAATGGAGCAAAATGTAACATTAAAAACAAGTCAACGCATAAGTAGTTTATTGGGCACGAATTCATGTATATTAAACATCTATATATAATAAAAAATAACGTAAAGGGTATATATATATAATACAAACAAATATACAAACGTCGGTAAAAAGTTCTAAACTATCATGTGTGTCATTACGCTTCGATTGCTAAGCTTATCAAATAAGTGTCATCGTTATAATTATACATAATAATATACACAATTATGCTATATCGTTCAGTGCGTTTCTTTTCTCTTTTCCTCGCAATATTTGTACACGAAATTCAGGTATATCATAGGAATCACGTTCGCGAAAGCATCGAAAATTCCAAAAATTAACAAAAGCAGCTCTCGAGTCAAAACATTATTTCCTCGCGCGCGATTGTTCGCCTCCCTCGAAGTAGAGGCAAAAAAAGTAGAGAAAACGAAATCCAATACTACGGCGCAATTTTTCCACGCATACACACACGCTTCCGGGCTTATTTCGCATGGTCGCCCGGCAAAGGAGGCGCAGATTTGCAAGAGCTTTTTTCCCTCTCTCTTTTTCTAATGGGGAAAATAAGTCCGGGGATAGTTTAAGCGCGAGCATAATATGTTTTGGTTATCTCGTCAAAATTGGACCGTGTGTGTCTGTTAGCTTTGTGGGGATTTCGCATATCGATTCAGCTGCCGCGTGTATGTGTAATTCAACCGCGGAGACGCTTTTTTCGCTTCTTTTCGCTATCTATCCGCTCGCTTCTTTTGACGGGCGGGAAAATGCAATTTTTATCCTCGATACACGTACGCGCGAGGAAAGTGCAGAGACTCATTTTCGTGCTTAATGGCCAAAAAATTGTCGCGGATATGTATATACGTACGCTTTCCTCCTTCTTTTTTTTGCTTTTATTTTCCGAGAGGTCTAGCGCCCGTTCGATGACTCGTTTGAGAGGATATACGTAATTCGAGATAAAAATTGGATCCGTTTTTTTACACGTGTAATGGAAATACGCGCGGATTTTCAATCATACACGTATATCGTATAGGATACTGCGAAGGTCTGTGGAAATTATATTACACATTCAAATAACTGATCTTACTGAACGCTCGCAACGGACGACGGCCTAGTCCTGGCCAGGTTTCTCGTCTCATCCTCGAAGTCTCTGTTTCTACCTGCGGCACTCGTGGCCATCAGGTTACTCGATCCAGGCGACGAATCGGATAATGTGGTGGACGACGTGCTGAGATTCGTGGCGGTAACCTGGGCAGGTATGGGCGAGAGCATAGACGGCACCTGGACGGCTCCGCGCCACCAGTCGGTCGACCAGTTGGATGCGAGGTTCCCCCGGAAGTTGAGGTCCGGGAGAACCGGAAGCGGCCTTCATATGACGTGCGACCGAGGTGAGCTCGATGCTAAGCTCTGTACCGAGAAGTTACTGACGTTGTGGTTGTTGGTCGTCGTTGTTGTTGGTGGTTTTGGAGAAGAGCTGTTCGTGCTTGGTGGTACTACGAGGCAGGGTTTGGACTCGGTACGCTCGACGACGATGGGCGACGACGAGGAGGTGGTGGAGTAACGGTCGGGAGACTTATCCACGGAGTCTCGCTGGTGGGACTGACGGTCGACGCAGGAGGTCTCGTAGGAGTCGTCGCTGAACTTGCGGAAGTCCTTGGAGTCCTTACTTTCGAGGCTGAAACGATCGTCCTCTGGACGGGCTGGACTTGGGAAGGATCGATCCTCTGGTTTTCCTGGGAGGAAACTCGGCCTTTTGAGGTCCTTCGATGGGCTTGGACAGCCGCAGTTTACCTGCGACATAGAATGTTTTTTTTGTCAAGGAGTTTTCAAAGCCAAGTTGTGGAATTGAAATATTGCTGTGGAAAAACAGCTGAGTTAGTAAAGTATTCAAAATTTTATTATAGAAAACAAGTAGAGATTCTGTACCTGAAATTCATGTACTTAAATTTTTAAATGCACACAAATCATTAATTTAAACGTTCGATACTAAATAATTTTGCAGTGATATTATTGCGCGAAATTTGAATTTTACCTGAAGATAACTCGGTGCAGCGATACCAGGCCACGCCATACCCTGATGTCCAGAGTAAAAGCTCCCACCCGATCCGTATATCGCCTGGAACGCCAGATCGGCCGCGAGTTTCCCCCCACCTATGTCCTCGCCCATCTTGTGCTGCAACGGGTTGTACAGGTGATACGGAAACGGCGGAAAAAACCTAGGTATCTTCAGGTCGTCCGCGTGACCTATCAACGGATGGTTCATGCCCGGTGGGCCTAGTGGTGGGAGAAGACCACGTGATATCGATCCGAGAGGCCCGTGGTGGTGGTGATCGCCGGTACCCCCACTTCCCGGCATCGAGAGTGGGGATAGAGCGAAGCCGAACTTGTTCTCCTTTTTGATGACCGACTTGGGTTTGCGACGCGGTCGGTACTTGTAGTCCGGGTGCTCCTTCATGTGCAGGGCTCTGAAAAGAGAGACCGTCATTTATTTAAAAAAAAGAGTTTCCTCTTACAACATTGTTCCTCTTGCACGACAGCTTAAATTGTCTCTCGTTCTTTTTCTCTTTGAACGCGGCGATAACAACGCGCGTTTTTATATTTCTGTTTGGCTTGCACGAGCGCGGATAAAAAGCGTATCATTCATGCGAAGAAACAGAGATTACGGCTTTCCGAGAAATTCGAGAATTCTTCTTCTTCTTCTTCTTCTTCTTTGTGCGTATATACAAGCATTACACTCGTACGCAGTCTTATCGGCGCGCAGGTATACTCTCGTTATCGCGCGGATTTTCGTCCAAAGGGTCTCTTGTCTTTGTCTGCGTGTGTATACACGCGCGAGAGGGAAGAAAAATAAGGTGAGGAACGAGGAAATGCGCGCGTGTACGTGCACGCTTATCTGGTGCAGCTATATAATCAGAGGAGATAGTAGAGCGGACTCTAAGCGTTTGGACAAACAGGCTTTTTGATTTGGAACTGCGTCAAGGGTATAACCTTTCCGAGGAATGCAACCTTGCCTTGTGTTCTATTATCTATTTCTTTTTCATATCGCGTGATACGTATTGTAAACCTATTGTCTTCTGTGGATATAAAAATGTGACGAGTCTGTTGTTCGAAGTCACCCTCAGTCACTTGAGAATATATATATGTGAGAGAAACAAAAGTGTCGATCGAACAATGCGCCGAACTGACCCTTTCGAAAGTCTCAGCACGTATACAATATAGTCGCCGAGTATAGAAAAGGGGTGATGGCTAACACCGAAATGCATTCGCGAGGACGAGCTTTTACATATATATAACTTCGCTCGGCATCAAGAATCGATATAATCTTGCAACAACACGCGCCCCCGCATTTGAATGCTGCGCGAAACAAAAACTGGGCCACGAAAAAACCCCACCGTTTCTGCGACTCTCGAGGCGTTGTCTACCCATTCTATTCTTTTTATCTCCTCTCGACAAAAAAAAAATACCGAAGAAAAGAAGAAGACACACAGTAGAGGCGCTTGTGCTCACGGCGCATAATGGGGCATTATGCGCCCGAGATATCGAGCCGTCCTGAGGCGCGTTTTGTGTGTACAAGATATTTACAACAAATAGCCGGGCTTCGTGTACGTGCGCCTATCGTCGGGAGGAAGAAGAGAGAGAGAGAGAGAGAAAGCGCGAAGATAAAAAAGACGCCGAAGTAGCAAACTACGGGGTCTACATATAGAGGTTGTATCGGTGCATTTTATTTCAAAACAATAACTTTCCAGCATATGGGGCGCTTTAAACCCCCGACATTTTTCAGCCGACAAAATGCGACCATCAATTCGGCCTACGCGTATAGCCCATACTAAATAACAAACAAAACGCTTGAAAAAAAGGATGATCCGACGATACGCGTATATATACTCACACACACTTTTTTACAACTCGCGTGTGTTTATCGTCGCGGCAGCGGCGAATTCCTAAAGATTATACTACACAGCGCAGCTGATGTTTATGCATTTATGCTGAATTATTGTGCGCCGCGGCTTTACCAATGTTTATGCTGATTTACGCTTTGTGCTATCTGCCGGGACACATTGTCCCGGAATTATTATTCCGCGCCTCCTTTCTCCTACATTCGCGGAGAGTGAGAGAGAGCTTTCTGCACTTTCTCGACGCGACGTTTATATATATACATGCACACGGCGTGTCGTGTATCGGCTAATTCGATTTGCATACGGTTGTGCTACTGTGTAACGATTTTTTTTGTTGGTTTATCGATTAGCAAGATTGTGGTGGAGTTTGCAAATACTTTCGTATGTAAATGCTGGTGTGCATCTCTGTGCCAAAATTATGTATGCTTTTCTTTAGTTTTAAATAAATGTACACTGAGCACAATTTTTAACAATAGTAATTTTTGCTATATACAGAAAAAATCACTATGTTACATAGTAAAATTTGTCACAAATCAAAGTATATCACACTTTTACTATAGAACATAGTAATTTTTGTGAAAAACTTTTCTCAGTGTACTTACGAAATGTTATGATTTTTGAAGAACTGAAATATCCGAGTCGGATGTTAAACACTGCGATAAACTGTTAAATTTACAGTACATTTCTTAAACGTTATTTTGAAATGTGAGATTTTATAATGTGTATCGGTAACGAATTATATATAAAGTGTAGACATCCTTCACTTAAATTTAACTACTGATGTTATAGTTCCAAAATAAATACTTGATAAAAATAAAAGGGAGCAGAAATTTTGGCCAAAATTTTTTGAACTCTCATATTGTTAGATATGCGTTTCTAAGAATTTTTATAATTGCTAGATATACCTCATTTTAACATGCACTGACCAGAAATTCCGCCCAGAACCTATTCAATTTTACTAGCTGGTAATTTTAGTAAAATAATCGCTTTTATACAAAGTACGATATTTCATTTATTTACAGCTCGATGTTTATAATCTCACATACATACACCACCAAGAAAATTGAAAGCCGTTGAATGAATCGAAAATTAACACCAATAGAGTGTGAGCAATATGAAATTGAAAGAAATCAGTCGAACGAATCAAGAGATCGCAGTAGCCGGCGGGGGTATATATATATATACGTACTAGAGACCGTTGAAAAATTGAATGCTCTCATCCCTCTCTCAAAAAGGGTCGACACTCCAAAGGCTCCCTATTATTGTATAACAGAAACAGCGCAGAACGGACTCATCTCCGTTACTCAGTTTTTTTTCTTACCAAATTCCACTATGTCCGCACCGAAACAAAAACAAACAACAGCAACAACACATACAGCGAAAATTCAAGACGGCAAACAGTAGAGCAACGCGTGTATATATACATATACGAACGGGCGAAGAAAGGGCGAGCGCGAGAGAGAATCAGGCACAAATCCTTTTAAATCCACACAATTGCGACAATGGGGCTTTATTTGTTATCTCGAGGGCCACATTGTGACTCGGCGCGGACAGATTACGCCGGCGGCCAGTGTGACGGCCGGCTCTCTCTCTCTCTCTCTCTGCGCATCCCCCGCACCAGAGAGCGGAACGACTTTATCATCCCGCTTTTTATTTTACGAGCCGCCGCGAGAATGAGACAGCCGCCTTTTCTTCGTGGCTGCCGTAAAAATGGATTCGGCAGCAGCAGTAGCTTTTTCCACAAGCTCTGATCCTCTTTTCTTCCATTTTGTTTTGCGCGAGTGTGTCCCGCGGAATGTCGGCTATATATATACCCCCTGTGTGAGCGTTTTGTATAAGCAGATTAGGCTGTGTGTGTGTGTGTATGCGTTTCGTATGCAAAGTTAAAGCGTCGGCGTTATTTTATGCGGTGCCTTTTTTTACCCCCTATTCTTACGCGCCGCGCGATTAGTGGATATTATCAGAGCGCGGTGTGTGTTTCGGATATATAAGTGCGCGGGGACGATAAATTTTGGGTGTGACGATAAATTTTTGGATAATATGATCGGTAATACACGTAAAGCTGGATTATCACTTATAAATTTGATTTGTGTATCTCGCGATTGGTTTAATATGCGTATACGTTGATTTGATATTTTGCATTTCATGTAATAACGTAAAAATCGCCGGAGTAGAAGATTTAACGATTATTAGCTAATTATTCGCTAATTATTTTTATCCAAAGCTGTACACTGATATTATTAGATTGTTCAAAATAAATAATTCAATTTTTTATTACGAGAACATAAGTATTCTTTTCTCATCGATAATAATTGAACATACGATCATGATTACAAATACTTTTAAAAAGCTTTTGGCTGAAAATCCTTCGTAAGCTTAACTTTCTATATATCAAGACGACGAAATGAAAATTAATCTCGAATCGGTTTTCATTATATTATGCCTTTGTTTCCGAGGCTCGACTATTTTGTTTCGCGAAAAATCGAATACACGTCTTTTCAATTTCCGGCCAGTAGCAACTAGACTTCCTGAAAGCAAGCGACCGCAGATATCTCGAAAAATCCCCTCCGACGACTTGCCTGTCTTTCTCTCTCTGCGACGACGTTCCTCTCTGCCCTCCGCGAGAATAAAAGAAGGATTCCGACTTTCGCGCTTTCACTGACTCAAAGTATACGCGCTGAGAGCGGCGTATAAGAATAGAAAAGTTTCAGAGGGACGAATGAAAATATTCAATTTCAGATTTATTTTACACGATGTATATATGTATATATGTGCTTTGTGCTATGCTGCAGGGACGTGTATTCTTTTGATTCTAGGCTCGTGTGAAACTTTCTTTTTTATCGTATAGGTTATATATACTCTTTTACTGTTTTACTTTGAGAAGGTTCTGTGATGAAACATAAATATTTTTTTATGTTATTGAAGTCAATTTATGTAATAAAACCAGGTATACAATCTTTTTATATCGAAACTCGTCGTTAGCTTGATGGAATACCGATTCTTTTCTATTATGAACATTTCAATTTGTTCAGTAAAAGATTTTAGTCATCGATATGAAAATCAATAAATAATTGAAACTTAGAAAGTTACATAAAGTTGTTTATGAAATAGCCTACTTGTAAAAGTATGTAATTTTTAAGAGTATGGATACATTTTAAATTGCAAAAAATGATATATCGATTATTTATGTTATGAATATTTAAAGTTATTAATAAATGTTTATATGTGCCAGAATTTTCATTTTTCAGCTACCGCAGACAATAATTGATTTTGGGCGCCCAAGAGCACTCTTTTTAACATAAAGTTTGTTATTTTTTAAAATTGTTTAAACGATTTCAATTTATTGTAAATAAGAATTATTTACGAGTCTCCACATTCATATCATAATGATATGGAATTGAAACCGATTTACCAGTATAAAAGTGTTCTTCTCAATGTCCAAAATGAAATGAAGTCTGCGGTAGCAGAAAAATAAAAATTTTAGACTTTGCCCTATACGAAGACATGTTGTATTTAGTATTTGTCATAAATAAACAATTTTTTATGTTTCTAAATTGTAAAAATAAACTATAAGTAAATAAATATTATCAAATAAAAAATGAACTTCCTCCCTAAAACTGTTGAAGGAAAAAATAAAACTCAGATAACCAAAATAATAAGTTTCCATTATTTTGTCAACGCTTTATCTACGCGATATCTAACATTACAAAAAGTACATGAAAGTGATTAAATCATAGTAAAAGAAGAATAATTAGTAAAAGTGCCGAAAAAAAATCCCACGTCAAGCTCCAAAGCAGCCACACAATAAAATCAGCAGGTACAAAACGTCCCGTCGGACGTATATACTATTTGTAAAAGCGATAACACGAACTAGCGCGCCCTCGATGGGAATCTCCGCACGAGAGCTTAGCCCGACTAAATAAACTCATAACAGTGATTAAATATTCATAGTCGGCAATAAAGAAGACCCCATAGCGTATAAATACGACGGCCGGCTCTTCTCTCGCCCCCCGATATATATCTACTGCTACGAGGCTTAGAGAAAGATCGTGTTAGGAGGGGAGAACAATCCCCCCTGGACGCCGGGGGTGACTCTGTGTATGGTTAATAATTTTCGACGATTGTGTGGGATTGATTGGGAATGATCGGTAAATTTAGTGGTATGTATACATTTTTTAGAGTATTATCTACGTTTTCTTTTTGGCTTGTAAATAAATTTGTTTTGATACAGTGTGCGTAAAGTGCGATTTTACGTACTTTGCAATTTTTCAAAATCGCATTTACGCTCCCTGTATCAAAAAATATTGTTGGATTCATGTGCAAAAATTGATTCTACACTCGTGAGTTTATCGGGCGACAAACCTCTCACTCGTGTATAGAATCAACTTTTACGCACTTGTATCGAAAACTACTATTTTTACTGATACGAACTGATAATTATCGTGACGTTCTTTCTATTATAAAATTATCCAATAATTAGCCACAAACTTTTTTTCAATGATTATTTTCTTAACTTTAACTGAACCGTCTATACGTAAATTTTTATTCATACATCAGCACGACGTTTTTTAACTGAAAATTTGACCAAAAATTAGCCAAAAAATCGTTAACCTTTCTAACAACGCGCTTAGCATTCTAAAAGAAAAGCCGGCGTGAAAATCGAGAAGCGAAGAGACACACCGATAGCTCATAGTCAACAATGCGCGATATTATGAACTGGCAGTATATACGAGAGAGTCGAGTAACCCCCGTGTAGTCGCGGATATCGCGCCCCCGCTTCGAGCCACCCCAACGCAATAATTTCGCTCGAGTGTTCGCTCCGCGCGTACTAAAGTGCAATTAGCGATCTACTGCTGGCAAAAAACGTCGCATTCAGTAGAACCCGATGATTGAGCCACTTCTTGCGCCTATAAATCGCTTGCTAATTTCGTGTTTTTTTTCTTTCTCGCGCCTGTTTCATTCTTTATGCTGTCAGAAAATAGGAAAATTAAAAAATTCGCTCACCTCAGTCGCTTGGCCTCATCGATGAACGGCCGTTTCTCGCCTTCGCTCAGGAGCTTCCACTCGGCGCCGAGTCTCTTTGAGATTTCGGAATTGTGCATCTTCGGGTTTTCCTGCGCCATTTTTCGTCGCTGACCCCGTGACCAGACCATGAACGCGTTCATCGGTCGTTTTATGTGCTCGTTATGCAACGTCTTCGACGACATCTTGACACTTTGTCCTAATTTGTATACGTCCGGCTGTAATCGCACGTTGTAGCTGTGATTAATTATGTAATCGAAACTAGGATAGTCTATACGTTCATTTTATCAATCGTTCACGAGATTATTATTATCACTGTACACTATACGGTTACTTCACTGGCATGTCTCACTCTCTGAAAATAAAAATAAATTCGATCAACCCAAATCTACAAAAAAAAAAAAAAAATCCTCGCAGATACGAACGCAAAAAAATTCTCACCTCTCAACGGACCTCCACGTCATCGTCGAAAGTCACTCCAGTAGCACAACAGCATCCAGCCGTAGGACAACGTCGACTCGATCGGTCTGTCGTAAGCTACGCACCTCTACGAGGCATCCTCTCAGCTTTTTTCGTGGAGGGGTGGCCCGCGAGATAGTGGGAGTCACGAGCGCCAATGGGACACCCTCGCGACTGCTCCCCTCCTGACTCGCCATTGGTTAAAGCCGGCGCATGGCGGACTGAGCGCGAGGAGGACGATGCTGTCGAGAGCAACAGGTGCGCGCGAGGGATATATGCCTGATGTCTAACTGCGCGTGTGTAATGCGTACGTGTGTATGGTGTGCTTGGTGTGTAGGTGCGACGAGAATTTTTTGCCGCGGCGATGGATTTTGAATTTCGCGGGCAAAATACGGGGAATCGATATGGACGATCGTATATAGGGAATAAAATTCAATTTTCTAATTGGCTTGGCATAATCTCCGGGCGAAAAGCCGGTTCGCGCTAGAAAAATAAGCGACGTCCGCCCACAAAGGCCCAAAATTGTCGAAGCTCCTGTTGCTCGAACATTATCGAGATGTTGGGTCAAAGCGATAGGAGGGATATACACAGGCACCTATACACACACGCCGTCGATAGATAAGCTGCCAGAACGACACAAAGGCCAGGGGGGGGGGGGGGGGTAGACGGCGCGGAGCTATAGAAAAGAGAGTTGACTTTTTTTTTCAATTTATCGTGAACGAAATTTTCAAAAAATCCAGATCGCCCCCTATAGCGATTTTTCGACGCGATAAGGGTTAACGTCAATTAGCAGCGAGAGGCAGACAATGCCGGCGAGAAAAGAAAGACGAGCCGTGAAATATATATGTAGGGGCGAAGCTGTCGGGTATTATAATCGACGGGGCGTCGAGAAAGAAAAAAGTGGCGAAGCTTATACTCGCGTTTCGGCTAGATAAGGATCCGAGAGGGGTTGTGTGGTCGCGTGCCGTCGTTATAGATATTATATAGTCTGCTGTCGAGGAGGAGAGGTGGTGTTATTCATTGGGTGACAGTCGGAGGCGTGAAGAGGGTGATTTTTTGGTTTGATGCGGCGAGTCATTTGTTTTTGCTAGCGTTGAGATCGTATGTTAATTTTTGAATAGAATTAGAGCAACTTGGTGCTGCATCGATTGAATATTATATATTTGAATATATTTCTTGAGCTCTTTTGTACAAGTATAATTTTGAGAAATTCAATCTAGAATGATTTAGAACCCAAAAATGTTCGAACCACAAAAATGTGCAGGTTCCATACAAGACACAATGTCTCGAATTAGGTCAAACACTCATCGCTGACGTCTATATGAGAATTTCATCAGATGACAATGTATCCTTACACTCGAACATACCTACAACATCTCCATATAACAAACAATCAACAAAGAACTTATATTACCCACGTATTATATCGAGCTCGATTCATATACTTCTCCAAACGCGCGGAAAGCGATAAAAAGCGAGGCGGCACGCGCGACCGCTGATTATACCATTCATTCTCGCTCTCCCTCTCTCTTTCTATCCTTCTCCTCGGAGTATAAGGGTCGCGCGGGGATCTCCGATTCCCTGAATGCTCGCTCATCAATGAAACAATCCGACGGCTCTTCTTTCGATAACCGAACTCACAAAGCGTTTCATTGTACCGGCGATTGCGGTTGAATCGGTATCCGCGTGTACATAAAGTCGTATAATAATTTTTTGCATCATAATCAACTCGGAAAAATTAATTTTCAAACTTTACCTCTTTTCTTACACACGCGCACACACACACACATATTGTTAGAGAACGAGAGGATGAAACAATGACGGTTGGCGTCATCGCTGTCATTACTGAGCGCACCAAGCTCGTCGAAAAGCTCGATGCTGATTACACTATTGTCGCGCGGGTTGTTTCAGTTAATCGCGCGACGTTTTGTTTTCCTTTGTACACACACAGACGCGCGCGCGCGCACCTAGAGCGTCGCTCATTTGTCGCAGAATATTGCTAAATCACACGCTATCGTGCACAGCAATATCCTTCCAAAAAAAAAAAAAAGAAAAAATATTGTCCAAAGAAACGACTCATCCACGCATATATATATCTCAACAAAGATCAATCGTTCTCTCTCGCGCGTTATATTCAAGTCACACCCGCGCGGCCAGTTGATGTATTCAGCGTGTGTAAGCCTGAGGGAAGGGGGTAGCTGTGTGTATATATATAGTAGTCTATAAAATACTAAAAGCCAAGCCTCCCGCGAGCGAGTTGGCTCTGCTCTGCTATTTTGTTCAGGCCGTGTGTGTGTGTGTGTGTGTGTGTGTGTGCGGCATCAGCCGAATAAGTTATTGTGGCGGTATATACGCTTCTATTTTGATATGGCGATGGCGCTCGCGCGATGCTCGGAATGCGGAATATAGAGACTCAAACAAAGTGAAATTCGATTTGCTTTGGAAGTGAGAGAAGGAGGAGGAGGATGACGAGGCGACGGAACAATGCGTCTCGTTTACTTTTCTGAAGTTCTATATATGCTTACTGCTCGAGGAAAGTGTCCAGCGCGGCTTTGTTTTCATTATTTATACATATACATTTTTTTTTATTTATCACGCAGAGAAGAAAAACATCGTTCGACGCCGCTAACGACTCGCGCGTCATTGTTTGGCGTAAAAAATGATTTTTAAACGTATACACAGAAACCTGCCTGGTCACGGGTAAATCGACGATTCGGCTTTTGAAATTTTCTTCGCTGTATATATAGTTTGATTGATGATGAGGCCGCGCGTCGATATTAAATCGCGATCGATCTTCGAATCTCGAAATCGACGTATATTTCCTAAAAAAAAAAAAAATTTTTCGTATCCACCAATACGATCTTGTGTGTGTGTATTCCCGTTGCCGATATATCTCCGGGGCAATAGCCCACAATGGCGAACTGTCGCTATTATAAGAGACATTGTCGATATGAGAAGCTCCGGGCTCTATACACCGGCAATATCTCTCGGAACTTCTATTTTCGCGAGAAATTTTTCGAAAGAGAAAAAGTCATCCTATACACTGGTCCAGCCCACACACACACACACACACGTAGCTTCATCTTATTGTGTCTGATGTTTCTGTTTGAATATCGCTTTCTCATTGTTTCTTTTCTCTCTTGAGAGAGAGAGAGAGAGAGAGAGAGAGAGAGAGAGAGAGAGAGAGAGAGAGAGAGAGAGAGAGAGAGAGACAACGCAATGAAAATCCACCCTCTAAGCTCTCGCTTGTGTTTTCACACCAAGCAAACGTGCCTCGTACCACTTGATGCGTCCCCTCCTACGCAGTTCAACACATACACACACACGCGCGCGCGCATGTCGTATATGTGAGATAGACCAGGCGTGTCCGACGATCCGTTAAAGTGTCGTCGATATACTTCTCGCGTCTAATCATACAGCTATAATTATAATTTTCAATAAAAGCTCGCCTGACATTGTAAATTACTGTCGTATACATGGAGTTCCGGCTTATTAAATATCCGCTTCAAAATTGACATTCAGCAGTCACTCGCCTCTATACGTATTACCAGGCAGTGCATCATGCGTAACAGAATAATAGATCATTTTATGCACAGATTGAAGCCGGAGCTGACGCTTTCAGTGCGTACGTTGACTGAGACCCGGACAGTCGCTCTGGAGTTTGCGTATCTATAACCATAATGAAAGTCTTACTCGTCGTCGTCGTTACTGTCTGTTTCGTCGGCAGCTATGCGGTAGGCATCTATTTTATTTTTTTTGTTTATTGATACCTATTTACATAGTGGGTGTATTGTCATATCGTGTCGCATCGACAGGATTACGCGGATGACATCAGAAAACTACAAGAGGAGACGAAAAGGATAGAAGAGTACAGGAGACCTTGTCTCAAGGAAGTCGGCCTTTACACAGGTATACATTGAGGCGACTTATACCAGGTACATATTTCTCTATATATTATGAAAATTAAACTACCTGCAGATCCGGCAAATGGAATTCCTAGTCAGCCAGCTAGTAGTCCCACGATAGGACAGATCTTTTGCCTCTGGGCGTGTCTGTATCGCAAAAACGGATCCGTGAGTATAATACGTGCCTGAAGCTCAGAGTAATTACGTATATAGATTAGCGTAATAAATAAACAAAAATTAATCCAGATAAGACCGGATGGCTCAGTGGACGAGGCAGCAGTCCGCTCGAAGAATCCAGAGCTCGAAGGTCCCCTGGACGCGATAATAAGCAAGTGCGAGAATCAAGGTTGGCAAATGCATTATTTGTTTCGATACTTCAGTCATCTAATTAACACCTATGTTATATGCGATTCCAGCTGGAGGCAATACTTGCAAATTAGCTGGCTGTTTAGCGAAAGCTCATTTTAATTTGTTAGAGTAGGCTTCTCTCGCTCTGCAGCTCTGTCCTTTGTGTAAAAAAAAAATTAAAAATAAAAGGTTCGTAACAAGACACCAGTTTTACTCATTATGATTCTATGTAATATCCCTAATGTATTAACACGACGATTTTCCGCGAGATTATACACGCCGGAGTTATTTAAAGGAAAAATAATTTTTTCATACGTACAAACTTGACATGCATTGCTTGTTGAAAAAGGAATCATGCCTCGAATGTGACATTGGAGACGGGGACGAAAAGGTGGGGATCAAATGGAAAAAGGACTGATCCGATCGATTGTCAAGGGACAAAAAAGACCATTGACGAGTACACTGGGATGTGTCAACGATTTTACCCCTCAGCTAAACATATATATGTGTGTGTGTTTGGGGGTGATGAAAAAAAAATTTATTACTCGTCATTGTTCGGTTGAATGAGCTTCATTTAAGAGGAGACGAGAATTAAGGCGCGTTTATTTAAAACAAGAAGATAAGTCAAGAGACGAAAGAATTGGAGC
This sequence comes from Muscidifurax raptorellus, assembly GCA_020010945.3. Lineage (NCBI taxonomy): Eukaryota > Metazoa > Arthropoda > Insecta > Hymenoptera > Pteromalidae > Muscidifurax > Muscidifurax raptorellus. The sequence continues at coordinate 36,183,942 of CM052080.1, read as the reverse complement.
TAGCGTCGTTTTCGGGACGTCGCGAAGTGTATAGTACAAGAGAGGGAACGTCAGCTCAGCGGAAATGAAGCAAATCGTCGGATAGCCGCGCGCCGGTATTATCCGCCGCGGCAAAATAGCCTTTATCAGCCGTTTTTGTTCAGCTCGTCGTCGCCACAATTATTTTTGTTTGTTCAATTCGCGAAACGAAAATTCAAAATCCACGTGCTGATATCAGAGAGAAGAAATTGCGTATTTCAAGTCGTCGCCGCGGGGAAATCGGGGACGGGTGGAGAGAGAGAGAGAGAAAAAAAGGATTTTATATTGGAGGCCAGTGTAGCGGCTTAAGCCACTCGATGACCGCGTGCGGACACAGAAAAAGCTCAAAGCCGCCGTCGAGGCTTTGTGCCTTTGTGGCTAATGCGATCCAATTCAGAACTCTCTATCTAGCTCTTTTCTTCGGTATATATATATATATATATGGCCTATCAGAATCCTTAAATCCTGTTTTGCCTCCATTGTCCAAACGAGCTTTCAAAGGAGCTTTTTTAGCTTCGCCTCTTCGTTTTCAAATTTTGTTTAATTCTTTATTTTGGAATGGAAATTAAAAACACTATTTTTTCCTCAAGGGGTCCATTATCGGCGTGGGGGAAGTTATCGACTGAAGATAGCGGACGATCAGATATCTGTTTTATCGACCTTTATAATCTTTGTATATACATGGAGTTTATTCGTTTTAAATTATTACAAAAAAAAAAGTCAAAAACACTATTGTTTAAGTCCATCAAGCTCTACGGCGCCTCCGTGTTTTCCGCCTCTTTATTTCCATCTTCGCTTTCTTTCACCTTCTCTTGGTTCGCTTCAGTCGGGACAGGATTCATCACCACGTTCTCGACGAACTCGATGTTGCACATGCAGACTCCGTTTCTGCAGGTTAAAGCGAGCTTTTGTTCACTACCTGCTTCTTTCAGAGATGCCGACATTTCGTTGCATTTGGTTTTCAGAGACTCGCTGCAGCTGCTCACGTCAGAGCAAACTTCTGCAAAATCATTCGTTTATTTATAATCAAAGCTCGATAATGTAGCTTAATCGACAATTATTTTTGCGCGTTATCTCGTAATACAGCTTTACATTGAAAAGAGTTTTCCGTAAATAATTTGGATCTTATTATTATTATATTGGCGTGAATGTATTTTGAAAACTAAACTTTACTGCGAGTTATGGATTATTTTTAATAGAGTAACTATATACTTATTGCTGATCAAAATTATGTACGCATGATTTTGATTCATAACGTACCAATTTCGGCGGAAGTGATGCATATCAGCGCCAAAAAGCAAAAACCAAGAGTCACTTTCATCTCCAGGCAAGATATTATACACGCACTTGAATGTACAGAGTAAATACTTTCTTGCGTCTTATTTCGACTTCAACTTTAGACACAACTGCACCGATCTACAATGTTTACGGTTTATATCTGAGTTTAATGTGAGGAGTGGCAACGAACCATGTTTTTTACTCTTTTCCATGGCGATAACATTACAATCTGTTCCTCGGCTGCGTAAAGCTCAGACATATTAATGTATATTATATACATATAGTACATTTAATAATGCGTTTAAACGTTAATGCAATTTTAAAGTTGAATGATGAGTCTGATATATTCATTATGCTAAAAATAGATGTTTTTACTCGGAATTGCACTTTATCGAACACTTGTTAATGAGGTTCATTAATTATTTTTTTTAAGAATATCATTGGTAGTTTTTTAAGGTATTTCGAAAAAAACAGTCTAATTTTAGACTTTATTATTATTACACTTTATTATCGAGTTCAATAACTGGTAGATTTTTTTGTCAACATATCGACAAACACTCAGTTTAACGTTAATTAACATGATCAGAAATTACGCAAATACTTTTAAATATCACTAATAATTTGCAATTAAAAGGAACTAAAATTAGAGCCTTTTCATGTACACAAATTTCGTTAACTAAACATGGTAAACACGTATTTATCAACGATTAATAGCTCCTAAGCGACCTACCTTACCGACCTAAATTTGGCCAATCGTAGTGCGCAATATCGACGTTAGTGCGCAGCACGTCCACCTTTTAAAGCAGCTGCTCCGATTCGCAGCAATTACTTATGATATCACAAAAGGTAAATAATACGAACGTGCAAAAATTAAACTAAGTTTTTGTTTTTATTTAAAATAATCTTATCTGGTATAACTCGTGTAGAAAAATTAAAAACGTAATTTTTTTTATTTGCCCAGCACAATTGTGAAAAAAATGTAAATATTATCGTAACAAAAACATGAGCCACGAAATAGACTACACGTGTGTCGAACCGTTGCGCAACAGTAAATGTGTAGTATATCAAAAACTACCGATAAACAATAGATAACACCATAACCTTCGAGCACATCAGCCCATTTAAAAAAAAAACATCGATTCTTTTTCAAAGCCCAAATTTCTCAACAGACAATGCGCTCACGTTCACGGATCATAAAAATAAACTGCACCCAAATCATCTACGAAAATACATCCACACGTCGACTCCCGCAATCACAGCAGCTCGCTCGCAATTAAAAGTTCACCGACGCGCGATAATAATAATTTCGCAAACGTCGAGTGTTATTCGCTTGCCGCGACTTTTTTCTCCCTCGATGCACTTAATTGGTTCGTTAAATTAATTAAACTCGCGCGCGCGACGAAAAAAACCGGCCGGTGTGAAAAACAATACAACAGCAGTGTGTGTGTGTGTGTATGCGCAGCTTGACGATCGTTATACCACGGCCGGCTAAATTAAACGACACAATGGCCGATGATTTCTCGCGCAGCATTGATCGTTGGAGCGCGTGTTCGTGGGCGCCGATCCAAAAATTAAAGCGCCCAGAGAGAGAGAGAAAGACAATCGCGCGGCCGCAGCCCTATAATTAAATATCGGTTATTGCCGTTTTGTCCGCTTTTTTACTACGATTTCTCGCCCAATTGAGAGGATGAAAGCCGAGCACTTTTTATTTTTTTTAACGAATCGAGCCCGATTTGGCAGAGGCGTGTTGTGTCATTAAGGTGTTTGTTATTGTACTTTTTGGAATGAGACTAGATGAATGTCGTTTTTTTTTTACACTTCGTTCGTTTGAACTTTTAGACGCTCGAGTGTATATTTATGATAAAGTGGAAATCGTGTACGTGGTATATAATTTTAACGATCGTTCGATATTCGTTACTTACGTAATATACTTTATACCGTCGAGTTGGAGAACAATTTCCTATATATACAAAGGAAATTCTCGATCGAATCGAAGTTTCTCAGAACAATTACAATGTGTATATATAATTTCCATCAGACAGGTGTGCGCTATTTTAATCTACATATACATATGTGCAACCGGCGCTTGTTTCGAAGGTATATATAAAGATCCGCTATTACGAAACCCGTATCACATCGCACAGAGATAAGTAAAAAAAGGAGACGCAATAACCCACGGGTTTTCTCTCTATTCCTTATATTTTACGCGTAGAACAGCTGCGCAGAAGAGACATAAATTTTCGGCGAAACTGTGTGCTGTGTCTTAGCTTCCTGCGCGGAGTCGAGCCAACTTCGATACTGCTGGCAAGGCAAGTTCCACATGGGGTATATATATATATATATATATATATATATATATATATATATATATATATATATATATATATATATATATATATATATGTAAGGCCCTGATTAGCATTCCACCAGCGACTGGGCGGACTTTGAGATTTAGGGGCGAGCGACGAGCTGGAATAAGGATTATATATATACACACGATAAACAGGAGGACACAGGATTGTTGGACTGAAAAGAGTAGAGGTTTTCTTTGTAAAAGAGTGTACGCATGCAGAAAATACTTGCTTTTTTTGTTTTTTTTTGTGTGGGCTTGATATACATATTCATTCGGATATATATAGAGCGTTCAAATACGAAGTTGTACACATGTCTTTGGAACAAAAGGACATGCAAAGCAGGAGAAAGTATAGTGTTTTTAAAATTTCTAGTGTGAATTCGTCATATTCTTGGTAGAAAAGTTAACGAGTGTTAGCTAATATTAGCTAATATTGGCTAATATTATTGTTGGCTAATTTTTTAATTGAAAATTTTATACTGTCATTGTCATGGGATTAATGATGTTGAAAATAGGATCATGATTATAGTCTTTTAGTAAGATTTTAGCGAAAAATTTGTTTTTTCAATTAAAACGTATGGTTATCCAGGGGTGGGAGAATTAGAAAAAAGTATAGCCATTGATAAAAATTGTCTAAAGCGAATGGATAATTCCTAGTTCTATATACGTCACTAGAATCATAGTGTACGAGAGTTGAATATAATAAAAAAAATATATGTAGATAAATCTTCAGCTAAAAATTTGCCTACGTATTTGCAAACATGAAAATCTCGAGAGTTGAAGTTCTTTTCCTGTATTTAGATACTATAGTAGGTATTTTCCGTTCGCGCCGCTGAGGCATTCAATATATGTACAAAATTGAATAATCCCTATACTTTTCATTAATTTGAGAATTTGTTATTGTACGTGTCTCACTCTCTAAAATCCTCAGCGTGCGAATTCAACTCAAAATGTTCGGAATACCTTTCATTTCACTTTATATAGATACCATTATAAAACAAGATTAACACCATATCGCCTCAGAGATGTAAGTATAACACTCAATTCATTGTGTTCTATAAGTTTCCGACGCTCTGACGAAAAAGAGTACATAAGATACCGCATACACACGACATATTTATTAGTCCCAGAATTTATACTCGGCACAATGAATCAAGTCAAGTTATCAATATATATATATATATATATATATATATATATATATATATATATATATATATATAAGGGCTCGGCTGCGCGCGCTGCGCTGAAAAAGGAGTAGCAAACTTATAATCCGCCGAGAGCATCATCTCGCGAAAGGGCGTGCTCAGCTCTATATATATATAATAAGCCATAGTGACTTCATATTACGGATATCGTTGTTTGCTCAGCCGGCGGTGCGCCCCCGTCGACAAAGCCGCGGCATCGATGCATTTATGCATGACGCGGATCGAGCAATAATATTTTCATTCCGCGTCGAAAGGAACGGGACGAAGGCGCGGGTGTATTATTATGTGGTATCGCCTGCACAGACACCATAGTCTCTCTGGAATCATTTATTACACGATACGCGGAGTATATATATATGAAAAGCGACGAAAGTCATTACACGCGCATATATCGATGCGATATCGCAATTTCGATGACTCCGTGTGACATATATCTGTAAGTCGCGTCTTATATTCTTCTTTCTCGCTTCGTCTTATATATACCTCGTTTTTTCGCCTTTGTGTATATATATATATATATACAGTGAGGACGACAAAAGAACATCGCGGCAGCACAACACAGAAAGAGAGAGAGAGAGAGAGAGAGAGAGAGAGAGAGAGAGAGAGAGAGAGAGAGAGAGATAGGGAGTATCAAGATGGCGTCTGTCTCTCTCTTTCTGGGCTATTGTCACCGAGAGCCGAGAGACAAAATGAAGCCGATTGTTGGCCGGGGAGGCATCATAATGAACGTCCATTCAACGGGACGATGCCAAATGAGCTGCAGCCGCGCGCGCGTCTTGTGTCGGGCTTTTGTCTACGATACTTTTAATTTTCTTGTTTGGCCGAGAGTCTTTTCTTCACTTTCGCTGCTACTGTAACATATTCGCTCTTTATTCCTTCTTTTTTCGCTGCTTTCTACCTATATATATATATATATATATATATATATATATATATATATATATATATATATATATATATATATACGAAAATGTCGGAGATCGGCTTGGTCGTCGTTTTTTTCGGGGATTATTAATAATACGCGTTGAAACCGGGCTCTTTGTGAATTGCACATTTTATCACCTCTTTTTGCTTCCTCCTAGAGGAAGCTTTGTAATAGTAAAATTTTCAGTCTCGCTAAAACTTCATAGAAACACGTTTTTAAATGTTAGAGTTCGAATTACGTGTTTTTAGGAAATGTCCGTGTGGATGTGTGTGTGTGTATGTATACCGTGATATTTCTGAAACTACTCAGTCAATATCGATCAAATTTGACAGCATATCTATTTTTGGATTCTAAGTTCGGGAAAAATATTTATTTTTTTATTTTTTCAATTACTTTTTTTTATGGCTATTTTTCGATTTTCGAAAAACATTATTTTCCTTTTTTTCAATCATCCCATTGTTACAAACAATTCAGCTAAATTGCACTTAAAAGATAATAAAATGACCTATTTTTCCCCGTTTGGTCCTCGGGATTGACCGCTCCGCTCGGCAAAGAAAATGAACAAGGTGATTTTTTTTTAAAAATTCATATCTCAAAACTAAACATCATAACCTCACGGAAAAAATATGTTGTTGGGTTGCGTGTCAAACTATATTTCATTAAAATTTCAAGTGATTTGACTACTTATTTTTTTAGTAATAAATCGAAAACTGATAAAAATGAGTTTTTTTTTGAGTCTTGATTACGGGCGTAGAAAGACCTTATTGCAGTTCTTTTCGCAGTTTATGAAAACGATAAGTTGAAAAGATATTAAAATACAAATTCTTTGTCTCTCACCCTGTATACCCTGTATAACTGAAAATCATTATTTTTGTTAAACCTTGTAACTCGCTAACAAAAACTCAGAATCTTTTGACAAAATTCATGGTTTTATGAGGTTATGAGGTCTATTTGTGATATAAATTGCAATTCATTTTATTAAGAAGATCCAGAGCAAAAAAATGCATTATTAAATTAATATACTTAAACGATAAATACGAACAAGGAACAATAGATTTGTTTGGAGGAAGCTACGTGCCAATGAATTGGCAGCGGTTTTAAATACGACTAATAAATAAACGAAGCAAACTATAAAATTGTTAACTATACATAATAATTTATAGTTGAACGATTTGAATTCTTATATAAATTCTTGTCATTTATATATATCTACGTGTATACCAACTATCGCAAGCCACGATCCGAATAAAGAAAATTCAACGAGCGAGAGAAAATATTCGAAACAACGCATTATACATGCATATGCAGTATAACAGAACCGGCACAAAGAAATGTCACGCTCTGCACCTTTTTCACGGCTCAGGCGTTCCGAGAGTTCGTCGCATCTATTCAATCCTACCACCTTATATACAGAGGTCCCATATATTTATATCCAAACAATATATGCCCTCCCCCCCCCGCTATATGGCATATACGAGTCGCATTTTTGTGTCGCGCCAATCTCGAAGGATGAATGCGCTGAATTCGGAAGGAAAACGAGTGACGCCAACAAAGACTTTGAGAGACTCTCTCTTCACTCGAGCTGCTTTTTTCTTTTTATCAGACCATCTCGTGCGCGCACGTGTAACAGAGAAAAGGGCGAGAAAAATCCGCGAGCTCCGCTAATTGTCGAGTCCTTTCATTCGCGCGTCTTCGTTATTATATGCAGGAATGTACGACATTACGATATTTTTTTCTTCGAGTCGGCGGCGATTCGCGATTGAAATGCGACATACTGGTATTTCGGGTTATTTGCATATAGGTAAGGTTGTTGCATCAACGCTAGAGAAGAGCACATTTGAAGGGCGTTATTGAATTGATATTACTGGAATATGGTGAAAGTTATGTAATTTTCTGAATGAATAATCGTATGTGCTTGTAGTCTCGAAATTATATTGACACAAGCTGCCATCGCAATTCGGATACAGTTTGAGATATCTTTCTACGAAAACTGGTGATTTCAAAATATATATGTTAAACGCACGTAGAATGCTATATTATCGACAAAAATAGTAGAAGAGGTGCCTGGTATCATTGAACTGAATTTGGTGCATTTCGAAGATCTTAAATTCGTGAATACGGTTCATATACATCAAGGAAAAATATAAGAAATTTCTGAACTATTATCAACATCCGGAGAGATGAGACAAAAATATCGAAGCTTTCGCGAATACGATTTTAAATGGTGATAATGGAACAGCCTCCTCTAAAAAATACACTCTTGGTATTGGGAGATTTGTATACTTTTAGTACTGTTCAACAGCTGAATATAACATGATAGTTGATGATAACATGAAGGTTTCGTTACTTTTTCAAACAATATTATTGCGGTTAATGGGATCCTATGAATTTTATTATAAATCTATTTCTAACTAAACTTTGTATTGATTTTTAGTTATTTTTACGATATGCCAAGGTAGCGAAAACTCTACACCAATTTCTACATGATATTCTCCAGTCCACTTTGTATAACGTAGTTGAGGGTTACCTAGTCATGAGATATGGTTACAAGATGTTCATATTATGTTTGAACGAGAGCGTGATTGCCGTGTCAAAAAATAATCATTGCAATCGCGTCAGCCCCCCTGAACACGTACGAAAAATGCGAAAATACGTCCGCACGTTACAAAAAATATGGCGCGCATCAAGGGCTAAGAATGCTTTTTGACTTCTTGAGATTGCAGTAAACGTAAACGCTTTTTCAAAAAGCAGGCAAAAAAGTCTTTTTTGCCCGTACAATAGAGCAAAAACGTTTTTTTGCCCGCTAAATTTTATTCGTCCTCTTAAGCGGGTAAAAAAGTCAGTTTTTTGCCTTATGGTTAAAACGCAAAAATCGTTCGTGTGTTAAAAAAACTTCTTATATGCTTATTTTCTTCGGAATCCATAATGAGAAGATTTGGTTGAAGTATGGTAATTATCGGAAAGGTACGAACAAAAACTCTTATCAGTAGAAAAATAGTACACGAAAAGTTTAAATTCAAATTACGATAATTCTCGTTTGTAAATTCCTTAAATTTTGTTCACTCGAACAGTAATGTTTATAACCATCCAGGACTGAAATTAGGAGTTTTGTGTACTACTTTCCTTTTCAGATTTTACATTAAACTCCGAGTTATATATATATATATATATATAACAATAAGAAGGCACGTACAGCCCTAATTGATAAGCATATAAATGAATACGCTAATCAATAAAGAAGGATATACTGTACAATTTTAAAATGAAAATAGAACAAAGGAGCTTTAATTTAAGTCATGGGCGGTTAAAAAGTTGGTAGTACACATTTTTAAATTACAATTTTTTAAATAATCAGTATATATACATGTAAAAAGAACTGTATGTTTGGACTATTTATGTTTTATGAATGATGTGTGCTAAAATCATATTTAAAGTTAAAAGCACGACATGCATATTGTTTTATATAGTCAATAAATTTTTTAACACTGGAAGGTTTAAAGCTCGACATACAATAGTATATATATAAACGTATAATTTGCTGTTATTTCTTGCTGAAACTTTTGCGGCTTAAAGGTAAGCTATATTTTATTTTCTATATTTAAAACTAAATCTGTGGTATTACAGTAAAATCTTTCTTAAATCTGTGGTTGTTACATGTTTGGTTTTCTTGTAATCTTTGGAAAGTCTTCTGAATCTTTTTTTGACTTTAATTTTAGTATTAAATATATTTATATTATTTTCCTAGCAATTCACACTACACGAGAAAATATTTAAACTTGTGTTTTTTCGCGGTGTCTTATGTTTTTTGACTGAAAATTATTATTTAAAAATATAAGAGTTATTAGCATTAGGCCAAACTTACCCCGCAAGTCAGGTTGGACGTCTCTTCGAAATAATTTATTTTTGCCTTATACTTTGCAATTTTCAAGACTACATTCAATTTTGTCATGATTTCTTAAACAATTAAAAGATAGCTTGGCTTATTTAGTCATATCAAAAAAATTATTTACCCGTAATTCTCTAAATGTATCATTTAAAAGAAGCAGGACAGTTCTTATTAGTCGTAAGAAATGATTTTATAGTGCTCTTGTTATAAAATTTACACATTTTGGATAGTAAGTCATTATCATTTTTTGAATATGTCGTGATTCTATTCTTCCCTTGCTTTTAATAAGAAGCTTCACTCTTTATTCGCAAATCAATTATATCGTCAAGCTTAGAAAATATATCACGACTTGGCGTTTTTTTCCACTTTCCGCGTGTGTATTTATTTAATCGTTCTTCAATCATTTAAACAACTACTTTTTGTGATACATTTATTCCTAATCTATACTTACTAAAGAGTCTATATCGTTGTGCTACATCAACTAAATTTTGTAAGCTTTTGTAATTATGATTATCTCAAAATTAAAGTAAGGAGAAATGGCGAGATATCAACGGCCGTTTATTTTCGTACGCTTTTTGAAATAATATGGAATATATCTCATGCTCGCGCATAATTAGTTTCTGTTGTCGCAGGAATTTGAATTTTTTCTAACGATTCATCAGAAATGGCGTCGAGATCATGAATTATAGAAACAATAAATTTTTAAATAGTAGCCAATTTTCGAATTCACCTGTTTTTCTCCTTCGTCGGCGGTAACACACCATTGAAATGCGTCATACAGGTATTTCGTGTTTTTAGCATTTACGAACATTGTTGCATCAACAGTAGAGAAAAGCACATTTGAAGGACGTCATTGATATAATATTATTGGAATATATTAAAAACAATGAAATTTTCTGAATGAAACGTATGTGCTTGTAGTTAACTATATTGATTTAAAGTCTTATAAAAGAAAATAGAGCGTCAGTAATGACTCATATGTGCGCAGGTGTTTGGGACGCCGAAATCTTGCGACATGATATTTACACCTATAATTAATGAATTGTGAAACGTACAAAGCTTCATACTTATATAATTCCGGTTACTAAATTCATCATTTCAAATAAGAGATGTGTACTGACTGTGGTTTAATCACAATCAAACTTTTGGCATTCAAATCTGGGCTGGTTCCATGAGCACTGCGAGTTAAAAGAAAAAAATTATACTTTTCAAGAGCCTCAAAATCAATCCAAAGGCTGTTTACAATGGTTCAACACGTAAAATGGGCTGCGGTACTTCTTGTGGTTATTGCAACTCAATATTGTATAGCTGAAGAAGCTGTTAAAGGAGCAGGGACATTCAGCCAACTGAAGGGCAACGTTAACCATGGCAAAAAAATCTACAAGTTGGCATCGCAAATCTGGGAAGGTATAAGTTACGTCATCGACAAGACAAGTGATGTGCCTGAATCTGATGGACCACTTTACAAACCACCTGATAATAAAATTGAAAGAGATATCACGGATAGTTTGAGATATCTTTCTACAAAAGCTGATGACTTCAAGATAGATTTATTGAACACGGAGAATGTTGTTATCGACAAAATATTGGAACAGGTACCTGCTATAATTCAATTGAATCAACGCTTTTCGAAGATCTTCATAAATACGGTTCATATCAACGAAAAATATAAGAAATTCCTGAACTATTATCAACATCCAGACAGATATGACAAAACTATCATTGAAGCTTTTGCGAATACGGTTTTAAATGGTGGTAATGGGGTGAAAAGCCTCCTCGAAAAAATACACTCTCTATTGGTATTAAGAGATGTGTCAACTTTTAGTACTGTTCAACTGTTGAATGATAACATGGAGGTTCGTTACTTTTTCATACTTAAAATTATTCTCGTTAATCGCCTCCTTTGATTTTTCTTATAAATCTATTTCTAACTAAAATTTTATTGATTTTTAGTTATTCTTACGATATGCCAAGGTGACGAAAGCTCCACAGCAATTTCTAAACGATATTCTCCAATCTACTTTGTACAATGAAGTTAGAGGTTACCTAGTCATGAGATATAGTTACAAAATGCTTCAAATGAACGACAAATGCAAGTGATTTTTATTCAATTTTATACTAACATATTTATTATGTAAGTATGTAACATTAAATATTTGCTTTCAACAGGGGGTTATGACTACGACATTGAGATGATGGATGAAGATTTCGGTCGAAGAATCAACAAAACAGTAGACACCTTCAGGGTAGCAATGACCGGAGCTTCGCGCGAATTAATCAGATACAATCCATCTGAGCACAAAGAAGGTAAGCATTAAATTTGGTTCCCATAATTTCGTGAAGTGAAAACTTAACTATATACTAATCGCATTTTACTCTTTAAGATGTCACGTACACAGAGCTCAAACGCGTATTCCAAGAGTTTATTGTTAACGAATACGATGTCAAACCTGAGGATGGTTGCAAGCAGACTTGCAGCCACTATCGTATTCCAGATGGTAAAGCTTTGAACAACTGTTATTACAAATATGAGATTTGTTCGATAAAAACTTGTAACGGATATCTGTATGATTGCCGTAAAAAGGTTGATACAACCATGAACATTTGCATTGCGGTAAGTTATATCGAGATAATTATTTTTGAAGGCTTCTAAAGACATAAAATTGTAACTATTCTCAACAGCCTACCTTAAGCGATCGGAAATACGAGTTCATTGACTTTGCGAATGGGGCTGGTCATTATGGACAGAAAACTGGAAAATGTTGGGCAGATACTATGAAAACTGATGCTAGTCATTTCTCATTTCCTTGGTCTTGCGATTCTTGCATGTGCATCTGCGCAGATACGAGTAGTCAGTCGCAGAGATTTTTCAATCTCAATCCTAGCATGGCTAACATTGCAGAAAATTAGTAAGCCGATAATTATTGGTGGATATCAATCGCAGTGAGAAATCGGTAATTAATTTTTTTTTCGTTTAGCGTTGTTACAGGAGCGCGTTTTGTCAAAAAGAATACGGTGGTTCACATTCAGATCCAAGAAGGACAGTTACTTCCTAATGGAGTGATCAATGCAAGCACTACACGATGGGCACCGATCAATGAAAATCCAACAAGTAATTCTACAAAAGAAAAATTGTTTTTCAATTTATGTTTAGTCTTGCCTAATGTTGTAACTATATTCGTAAATGTTTTTAAGATTATCATACACTCGCTTGGGAAGATGGCAGAGAAGTAAATTTGGATGATCTTTACGTACCGAAGACAGATGTATTGACTGGGCTCGCATTCGCTACAGTATCAACAAATAATTATCAAAGGCGATTGCATTTGAAGATATTTTCAACTCGGGCATTTTATGAAACGGGTAGTCTATCGATTGAAAATCAGGATGAAACAATCAATAAACCAGCTGAGTAAGGATTTGAAAATAGACTTTGGATAAAATAACGATTAAAATTTTAATTCTAATCATCTCTTTTGATTCTAGGAATGAAATATCATTAAAGGATGTAGACATACCTACGCGAACTTCAGTAGTTACTGCAGATAGATCGGAACCTGATAGTTTCGTGAAATTTGGTCCAACGGGTTTGGAACAAGATGTTGGACAAAGTACAATTCCATTCATCGATTTGCAAGAAGTCGTATCAAATCCTCAGGTACCATTGTCAGGTGCTGGCATTTATCTCAGAAGAAGAAATAATAATGGCGGTTTCTTGGCCTTAAAACTATTTACAGCCGACCACGTGCAATACCTGGATTTATGAAGATAACAATTAAAATTTAATATATTAGAAGTAATAAATATAAATTGAAAAAAAATGGTTAAATAAAATATAATCTGTAATCAATTAGTTGATCTTTTGTTCCTCCGCATCATTGTATCCTAAGTTTCCTATATAACTTATACACTTATAATAATCGCGAATTTTATTAGTTGATCTACTCGAGTAACATATATACTTCTTCGAAATATTTTACGATTTCAGTAGTACATATACTGATATATTATATTCAGCAGCTTTCACATTTTCTATTTTTCGGTTCTTCGATTCGCCGGGATCAATAAAGATATTATACATTTTTGACTTTACAAATTTTTAGCCTCGCAAACTTTACTATTAATTTATGTTTTTTTATATGACGAGTGAGCGTTAACGAGTGAAGCAATAAGCGCTAGCAATATATTATTGATTTTTAATTAATATTCTTTTATTAAAATCCTAATAACTTGTCAGTTTATGGGATTGTTGCCACCAGGAATATTAAAATTGCTTATGAATATTCAATACTCTCTATGAAATACATTCCTTTTTGTGATTTTATTCTTTTAATGATTGATGTATTTAATTTGGTAGGATTATGGATACCTGATCGTCAACGTAATTAAATTACCTATACGCAAAAGTATCATATTGATTTTGCGTCTTGTATTTTACAATAAATATAAAGAGAGTTACGAATTTAATTCGATTCTTAAATGCTCTATACAATCAACAGTCTATCAAGTGTCATACAAGAATGACATACAATGTTTTCACCTTTGTACCCGAATTTAGTTTGCATCGCAATTTCACAGCCATTAACTCCAAGGTAAAGCTATCGCTTGTACTTTGATTTAGACGATCTAATCTATTTTTACAAGCTTATTGCTTTGTGTTATAAATAGTATTACACCATTTTTAACCATACATGAAAAATCATTGAAAAAGCATTCCATTACTGCGTTTAAAATGGTCCACTTTTTGTCTATTTCCATTCAGATTAGGTATTCACAAGCTTCAAAATAATATAAATTTTGTCCAGGTATGTATACATGGTATAAAATTTTGGTTCGTATCAAAATAATTTCACAACACATAAAAAGTATTCTGTTTGTAGAAAAATGCAAAAACAGCCGTAATAAAGAAGGGTTAATTTAATATGCAGTTTTAAAATAAAAGTAGACAAAGTTAAAATTTTAGAAAAGAGAAAAATAGCTGAAATTTGTTATAAATTAAGGTTTTTATGTTTTTCGTTTTTTAAAATATAGACCACCTTTTACCCAAGCATTCAGTTTTAGTAAGTATTTTAAAATTAATCTTTTTTTTCTTCTATCTATTTTATCGCTATAGTTATACATGCAATTTTTGTTCGTACCTTTTTGCAGCTGGGTGTATTTTAACCAAATATTCTCCCTTATTTATTAGATCCAAAAATATGAAATTTTATGGAATTTCTCATATATCCGAAGAAAAAAAATTGACGTCAATCTTACTCACTTCCGTTCGATTTAGTAATTAAATATTTGAAGAAACGTGTCTATCATGATCCTAACATGCTTTATGTCGAAACTACTTGAAGTATGCATTAAAGATTAGCCGAGCCATAACGGCTCAGCAAATATTTGTGGCTTTGAGTTCTCATTACAAAGATAAAATGTATAATTAGGCATTGGTGGGGTTTATTAGTAGACATCTGACATCTCGTGGAATTGACAATTATCATGACGTTAAATATGCAAACGATTCATAAGTATTTCAACACAGACGGACGGACAAATAATTAGGGTAAAGAAAAAAGCTTCTTTTATTTTTAAGAAGCTGTATTACGTGTTTCTATAATCAAACATTTACTATATTACGAAATATGTGAATTTATAAAGAGAACAATTTGAGTGAATTCGTATATTCTGGGATCAGATCTTCGGTGATAAGGTTGAGAAGTTTTGGGTGTCACTTAAATATGAATTCGTCGTAAGCTAAATAAGTACTTATACGGATTTTCTTTGCATATTTAAAAATATTATACATATATTTATAGTTCATACTGGTGAGTATTATTTTTTATTAATTATCATTATAGTCAATAAATATTTTACAAAATTTCACTACAACCTCATGATTTGTTTCATTTGTCATAGTCTTACTTTTATCGATAGCTGAGAATTCCTCAGCTGGCTTTCATTTAGACATGGCTCGATTAACGCCTTACGTGTGCATCTTGCTCTTGGCGTTCCCTTACGCACAAGTATCAGCATTTGACCCTGTGACAATAGCTACAGTTTCCGCTGCTATTGGTATCGTGACCGGTATTATTACCTTCGCCAAGCAAGCATCAGAAGGAATAGAAGGTGGAATGAGATACTTGGGAGAAAAGCCAGAAACCGATGATCATTACAAACGACCTTTCAATCCTATGCACAGTAACTTGATGGACCAGTTGCGATACCTTTCGAGTAAAAGTGACCTATTGAAAGCACAAATAGATGATATGAGAGATGAGATAATAAACCACGTTACTGAAAAAGTTCCTGGATTAGTTGACTTAAACAGCAGATTGTCAGAAATATTTGTTAATTCTGTTAGCATAGCTAAGGCATACGATACATTTTTGACCTACTATGAACATCCCGAGAAGTATGATAAAGAAAGGGTCATCCAGTTTGCTAGAAAAATGGTATCCGACGACAGCAATGGTATAACACATCTTCTGGAAGATAGTCATACACGTTTAGTACTCAGAGATATCACAACACCCAGTGCTATTATATTGTTGTCTAACCATATAGATGTAAGTTTTAACAATTCTGCAAAGTAATTTTATTCTACAGTGGACATAATTATCTATAGTTATATTATTTATTAATGTTTCAGCTCTTTGTTCAAAATGCAAGAATATCCAAAAGTCCGCAGCAGTTTCTTTATGAGTTTTTCAATAGCATTATTTATACTGAAGTTAAGGGTTTATTGACTATAAAATACTGCTATAATCTTCTCAATTTATATAAACAAGGTATGTTTTAACGTTTTACGATTCGTATTCTTAATTTTCCATTAATATAATCGTCTAAAATATTCGCAATATTGACTAATCAATTCGTCGTTTAGCTGGAAATTTCATAGGTCATATTGAGAATGCAGAGTACAATTTTGGACAAAGAGTAAACAGAACTGTCGAAACTTTCAAAACTGCTATGAACATTGTATCTCGTGAGTTGTGGAGAAGGAACCCAGTTCAACATATAGAAGGTCTGCTCTCTTTTATAGTATATTATGTACCAAGGGCCTAAAGTGTTTATTTCTTTGGCCGAGTGTTTAGTTTGCAGTACGAGTCAAGATGAGCTAGGATGAGCCGAAGACAAGTACTGTATAATTACACGGGGACAAAAAGCCCACTTTTAGCCCATGGTACACACCATATTTGTTTGAAACTCGTGGTTCTATTTTCGCATTTTTTTATACGTGTTAAGTGGGCCTGAGGCATGGTTATTTTTCGACAAATACAATTAATTAACGTTTCCTAAAAACAGAACAGAAAACTTTTTTTTTATACCGTTGCTCTAAAAACAGCCACTTTATTCCCGGTTAATAGGTACAAAAAACACGAAAATAGAAAATAGTAAAATAGTAGCATCCCAAGACGGATACGAGTGCTCAAATCATCATCCGAGTCTGGATTAGTGAATTCGCTTCTTGTTGTGTACAGTGCCTTTTTGATAAGTTTTGATATTCACCTTTGATGGCATGTTAAAAGAAAAAGAATCAATACGACACTTGCAATAAAAAATATGGAATGATTAATACAAAATAATTAATTTTTATGTACATCGTTATAAAAATTAATTTTCAACATTTTTTTGTCAATTAAAAAAATTTTTACAAAATATGACTTATTTTGAGTAGCGGTAATGGCCATACCCTTCCGCACGTTCGAAATGAAGAGCTTCAACGAAAACGTGTGTTTTTCATGCACGTGTTAAGAAAAATAAATTTTTTCTATTTTCCTGTAGCATAACTCAATAACATGCATATTTTCTGCAAAGAGAAAAGCCGCAGCTAACTGTGTAGTATTTTTATAAATATATCTATTATTTAATAATTTCTTCTATCATAAAACTATTAAAAATTAAAGTATAGACTCCCCGATTTTCGGTGATACCATACGCATGATAGCGACTCACAAGTTCCAGCTGATGCAAAAAATGTACACAAATCTTACACAGTTAGCTACAGGGTTGTACATAAAGTCCGTTTAAAGTCTGCTGAAAAGCCTGGAAAGTATATGTAGAAAATACGACATACACTCCAATCATAACTGCAAACATAAGGGAAAATATTAAATAATGACTATTGTTTTATTTCATATGATTTTCAGATGTAACATACACGGAATTGAAACATGTATTCCAGAAGTATATTATCAACGAATACGATATAAGTACTGGTGATCAATGTAAAAATCAATGCTCAGATTATAAAAGACCAGTTTCGAAGACTCCTCCCAGCTGTGCTTATCCGGGAGAAATTTGTGAAATTACACATTGTAATGGATATTTGTTTGATTGCCAGTATAAGATTGATACGGATATGAGCATTTGTCCATCGGTATAGTAAAGCAATACTAAAAAAAAGTATTTATATAAAAAGAAAATTTTTTTTAAATACTTCTTGACTATAGGGTATGGATAGCAGTCGCCGATACGAGTACATTGATTATGCAAATGGACTACGATACGGTGATACGAAACATAAGTGTTCCGTTGATCCTCTTACGACCAAGCGTCATTTTTCTGGACTATGGTGGTGTGACCCATGCATGTGCGTATGCGCAGATTTCTCGACTAAATCAGAGAGAAAATTTAATTTGGATCCTGTAATGGCAAACACTGCTGAGAACTAGTAAGCCTTATTCTTTAAGTACACATAGCATAATCATATAATTTACAGTAAATTCGATATTTTAAATTGATAGTACTCTGGTAGAAATTGTGACCAGTGTTCACCAGTCACTGGCCAGTTCTGACGAAATTCAGCAGTAGCTGGCTGGCACAGGCCAAAAACTGCTCACACTTCTGCCAGGGATAATAGATAATGGAATAATTACGTTATTATTTTGCAGCGTAATAACAGGAGCACGGTTCGTAAAACGTAATCGTATTATTCATATCCAAATACAAGAAGGGCAATTATTGCCAAATGGGCGAATTAATCAAAGTACTCTCCAATGGTCAAAAATAAATGAAGATCCCATGTGTAATAATATTTTTAAATAAGTTAAAATTAAATTAATATTTATAAAAATGATAGTAGCTAATATAGTAATGTTTTTCTATTTAGCTTATCATACTTTGCAATGGGAACAAGAAAGGGAAATTCATTTGGATGATTTAATAGCTCCTAAGAAATATGTTTTGACAGGACTATCCTTCAAGACTATTCAAATTGATTCAGGATACTCGAAACGTTTGAAATTACAAGCCTATGCTGCACCATTAGATTTTTATTCTGGAAAAGTTATTACTCAACATCATACGACATTATACCCTTACGAATTTTTCCCAACAAATCCCAAGTAAGTCTATAGATTCTATATTATTCAAATGTATATGAATTTTCATAACTTAATAACACTGGATCGTATTTAATTATTTACAGGAATGAGATAAATCTTGAGAATCTCGATGTACCTACTCGTACTTCAGTACAAACAGTCACAAAATCCAAACAAGATCAGTTCCTGAAATTCGGACCAACCGGGTTGGACAAAGATGTCGGCCAGAGTACAATTCCCTTTATTGACATTCAAGAGGTGACAACGAGTCCGGCGATACCGATGTCAGGAGCTGGAATTTATCATAAAAGTAGATCTGGTAACGGAGGATTTTTAGCGCTTCGACTATTTTCGTACGATTATGCACAACATTTAGAAGCAGATCTTCCTGAAAATTATAAAAATTTGAGCACTATCAAAGAATAATAAAATATTGCACTTTGAAATTTGTTACATAATTTATATGTGTAAATTATGAATTTACTCTTATAATTTTTAATTTGTATTATAATGAAGTATCTTAATATATTTAAATAAAATTTTTATATTAAAATTATCATTTTATAAATATTTATAATTACCAGCAACCCATTATTGGCTATGTTGAAAAACTATTATATCTTAAGTTATAAAAGCACAGTTAGAAGTACACATTTTCAAATTACATGTTTTCAAACAATCAGCATATATATATGTAAAAGGAACTGTATGTTTGAGTATTTATGTTTTATGAGTGACGTGTGCTAAAATCATATTCAAAGTTGAAAGCACGTCATGCATATTGTTTTATATAGTCAATAAATTTTTTAACACTGGAAGGTTTAAAGCTCGACATACAAAAGTATATATATAAACGTATAATTTGCTATTATTTCTTACTGAAACTTTTGCGGCTTAAAGGTAAGCCATATTTTATTTTCTATATTTAAAACTAAATTTGTGGTATTACAGTAAAATCTTTCTTAAATCTGTGGTTGTTACATGTTTGGTTTTCTTTTAATCTTTGGAAAGTCTTCTGAATCTTTTTTTGACTTTAATTTTAGTATTAAATATATTTATATTATTTTCCCAGCAATTCACACTACACGAGAAAATATTTAAACTTGTGTTTTTTCGCGGTGTCTTATGTTTTTTGACTGAAAATTATTATTTATAAATATAAGAGTTATTAGCATTAGGCCAAACTTACCCCGCAAGTCAGGTTGGACGTCTCTTCGAAATAATTTATTTTTGCCTTATACTTTGCAATTTTCAAGACTACATTCAATTTCGTCATGATTTCTTAAACAATTAAAAGATAGCTTGGCTTATTTAGCCATATCAAAAAAATTATTTACCCGTAATTCTCTAAATGTATCATTTAAAAGAAGCAGGACAGTTCTTATTAGTCGTAAGAAATGATTTTATAGTGCTCTTGTTATAAAATTTACACATTTTGGATAGTAAGTCATTATCATTTTTTGAATATGTCGTGATTCTATTCTTCCCTTGCTTTTAATAAGAAGCTTCCCTCTTTATTCGCAAATCAATTATATCGTCAAGCTTAGAAAATATATCACGACTTGGCGTTTTTTTCCTAATCTACATACTAAAGAGTCTATATCGTTGTGCTACATCAACTAAATTTTGTAAGCTTTTGTAATTATGATTATCTCAAAATTAAAGTAAGGAGAAATGGTGAGATATCAACGGCCGTTTATTTTTATACGCTTTTTGAAATAATATGGAATATATCTCATGCTCGCGCATAATTAGATTCTGTTGTCGCAGGAATTTGAATTTTTTCTAACGATTCATCAGAAATGGCGTCAAGATCATGAATTATAGAAACAAAAAAATTTTTAAATAGTAGCCAATTTTCGAATTCACCTGTTTTTCTCCTTCGTCGGCGGTAAGGTAACACACCATTGAAATGCGTCATACAGGTATTTCGTGTTGTTAGCATTTACGAACATTGTTGCATCAACAGTAGAGAAAAGCACATTTGAAGGACGTCATTGATATAATATTATTGGAACATATTAAAAACCATGAAATTTTCTGAATGAAACGTATGTGCTTGCAGTCTGTTAACTATATTGATTTAAAGTCTTATAAAAGAAAATAGAGCGTCAGTAATGACTCATATGTGCGCAGGTGTTTGGGACGCCGAAATCTTGCGACATGATATTTACACCTATAATTAATGAATTGTGAAACGTACAAAGCTTCATACTTATATAATTCCGGTTACTAAATTCATCATTTCAAATAAGAGATGTGTACTGACTGTGGTTTAATCATAATCAAACTTTTGGCATTCAAATCTGGGCTGGTTCCATGAGCACTGCGAGTTAAAAGAAAAAAATTATACTTTTCAAGAGCCTCAAAATCAATCCAAAGGCTGTTTACAATGGTTCAACACGTAAAATGGGCTTCGGTACTTCTTGTGGTTATTGCAACTCAATATTGTATAGCTGAAGAAGCTGTTAAAGGAGCAGGGACATTCAGCCAACTGAAGGGCAACGTTAACCATGGCAAAAAAATCTACAAGTTGGCATCGCAAATCTGGGAAGGTATAAGTTACGTCATCGACAAGACAAGTGATGTGCCTGAATCTGATGGACCACTTTACAAACCACCTGATAATAAAATTGAAAGAGATATCACGGATAGTTTGAGATATCTTTCTACAAAAGCTGATGACTTCAAGATAGATTTATTGAACACGGAGAATGTTGTTATCGACAAAATATTGGAACAGGTACCTGCTATAATTCAATTGAATCAACGCTTTTCGAAGATCTTCATAAATACGGTTCATATCAACGAAAAATATAAGAAATTCCTGAACTATTATCAACATCCAGACAGATATGACAAAACTATCATTGAAGCTTTTGCGAATACGGTTTTAAATGATGGTAATGGGGTGAAAAGCCTCCTCGAAAAAATACACTCTCTATTGGTATTAAGAGATGTGTCAACTTTTAGTACTGTTCAACTGTTGAATGATAACATGGAGGTTCGTTACTTTTTCATACTTAAAATTATTCTCGTTAATCGCATCCTTTGATTTTTCTTATAAATCTATTTCTAACTAAAATTTTATTGATTTTTAGTTATTCTTACGATATGCCAAGGTGACGAAAGCTCCACAGCAATTTCTAAACGATATTCTCCAGTCCACTTTGTACAATGAAGTTAGAGGTTACCTAGTCATGAGATATAGTTACAAAATGCTTCAAATGAACGACAAATGCAAGTGATTTTTATTCAATTTTATACTAACATATTTATTATGTAAGTATGTAACATTAAATATTTGCTTTCAACAGGGGGTTATGACTACGACATTGAGATGATGGATGAAGATTTCGGTCGAAGAATCAACAAAACAGTAGACACCTTCAGGGTAGCAATGACCGGAGCTTCGCGCGAATTAATCAGATACAATCCATCTGAGCACAAAGAAGGTAAGCATTAAATTTGGTTCCCATAATTTCGTGAAGTGAAAACTTAACTATATACTAATCGCATTTTACTCTTCAAGATGTCACGTACACAGAGCTCAAACGCGTATTCCAAGAGTTTATTGTTAACGAATACGATGTCAAACCTGAGGATGGTTGCAAGCAGACTTGCAACCACTATCGTATTCCAGATGGTAAAGCTTTGAACAACTGTTATTACAAATATGAGATTTGTTCGATAAAAACTTGTAACGGATATCTGTATGATTGCCGTAAAAAGGTTGATACAATCATGAACATTTGCATTGCGGTAAGTTATATCGAGATAATTATTTTTGAAGGCGTCTAAAGATATAAAATTGTAACTATTCTCAACAGCCTACGTTAAGCGATCGGAAATACGAGTTCATTGACTTTGCGAATGGGGCTGGTCATTATGGACAGAAAACTGGAAAATGTTGGGCAGATACTATGAAAACTGATGCTAGTCATTTCTCATTTCCTTGGTCTTGCGATTCTTGCATGTGCATCTGCGCAGATACGAGTAGTCAGTCGCAGAGATTTTTCAATCTCAATCCTAGCATGGCTAACATTGCAGAAAATTAGTAAGCCGATAATTATTGGTGGATATCAATCGCAGTGAGAAATCGGTAATTAATTTTTTTTTTCGTTTAGCGTTGTTACAGGAGCGCGTTTTGTCAAAAAGAATACGGTGGTTCACATTCAGATCCAAGAAGGACAGTTACTTCCTAATGGAGTGATCAATGCAAGCACTACACGATGGGCACCGATCAATGAAAATCCAACAAGTAATTCTACAAAAGAAAAATTGTTTTTTTCAATTTATGTTTAATCTTGCCTAATGTTGTAACTATATTCGTAAATGTTTTTAAGATTATCATACACTCGCTTGGGAAGATGGCAGAGAAGTAAATTTGGATGATCTTTACGTACCGAAGACAGATGTATTGACTGGGCTCGCATTCGCTACAGTATCAACAAATAATTATCAAAGGCGATTGCATTTGAAGATATTTTCAACTCGGGCATTTTATGAAACGGGTAGTCTATCGATTGAAAATCAGGATGAAACAATCAATAAACCAGCTGAGTAAGGATTTGAAAATAGACTTTGGATAAAATAACGATTAAAATTTTATTTCTAATCATCTATTTTGATTCTAGGAATGAAATATCATTAAAGGATGTAGACATACCTACGCGAACTTCAGTAGTTACTGCAGATAGATCGGAACCTGATAGTTTCGTGAAATTTGGTCCAACGGGTTTGGAACAAGATGTTGGACAAAGTACAATTCCATTCATCGATTTGCAAGAAGTCGTATCAAATCCTCAGGTACCATTGTCAGGTGCTGGCATTTATCTCAGAAGAAGAAATAATAATGGCGGTTTCTTGGCCTTAAAACTATTTACAGCCGACCACGTGCAATACCTGGATTTATGAAGATAACAATTAAAATTTAATATATTAGAAGTAATAAATATAAATTGAAAAAAATGGTTAAACAAAATATAATCTGTAATCAATTAGTTGATCTTTTGTTCCTCCGCACTATTGTATCCTAAGTTTGATCTACTCGAATAACATCTATACTTCTTCGAAATATTTTACGATTTCAGTAGTACATATACTGATATATTATATTCAGCAGCTTTCACACTTTCTATTTTCCGGTTCTTCGATTCGCCGGGATCAATAAAAATATTATACATTTTTGACTTTACAAATTTTTAGCCTCGCAAACTTTACTATTAATTTATGTTTTTTTATATGACGAGTGAGCGATAACGAATGAAGCAATAAGCGCTAGCAATATATTATTGATTCTTAATTAATATTCTTTTATTAAAATCCTGATAATTTATCAGTTTATGGGATTGTTGCCACCAGGAATATTAAAATTGCTTATGAATATTCAATACTCTCTATGAAATACATTCCTTTTTGTGATTTTATTCTTTTAATGATTGATGTATTTAATTTGGTAGGATTATGGATACCTGATCGTCAACGTAATTAAATTACCTATACGCATAAGTATCATATTGATTTTGCGTCTTGTATTTTACAATAAATATAAAGAGAGTTACGAATTTAATTCGATTCTTAAATGCTCTATACAATCAACAGTCTATCAAGTGTCATACAAGAATGACATACAATGTTTTCACCTTTGTACCCGAATTTAGTTTGCATAGCAATTTCACAGCCATTAACTCCAAGCTAAAGCTATCGCTTGTACTTTGATTTAGACGATCTAATCTATTTTTACAAGCTTATTGCTTTGTGTTATAAATAGTATTACTCCATTTTTAACCATACATGAAAAATCATTGAAAAAGCATTCCATTACTGCGTTTAAAATGGTCCACTTTTTGTCTATTTCCATTCAGATTAGGTATTTACAAGCTTCAAAATAATATAAATTTTGTCCAGGTATGTATACATGGTATAAAACTTTGGTTCGTATCAAAATAATTTCACAACACATAAAAGGTATTCTGTTTGTAGAAAAATGCAAAAACAGCCGTAATAAAGAAGGGTTAATTTAATATGCAGTTTTAAAATAAAAGTAGAAAAAGTTAAAATTTTAGAAAAGAGAAAAATAGCTGAAATTTGTTATAAATTAAGGTTATTATGTTTTTCGTTTTTTAAAATATAGACCACCTTTTACCCAAGCATTCAGTTTTAGTAAGTATTTTAAAATTGAAGCTTTTTTTTCTTCTATCTATTTTATCGCTATAGTTATACATGCAATTTTTGTTCGTACCTTTTTGCAGACGGGTGGTCTTTAACCAAATATTCTCCCTTATTTATTAGCTCCAAAAATATGAAATTTTATGGAATTTCTCATATATCCGAAGAAAAAAAATTGACGTCAATCTTACTCACTTCCGTTCGATTTAGTAATCAAATATTTGAAGAAACGTGTCTATCATGATCCTAACATGCTTTATGTCGAAACTACTTGAAATATGCATTAAAGATTAGCCGAGCCGTAACGGCTCAACAAATATTTGTGGCTTTTAGTTCTCATTACAAAGATAAAATGTATAATTAGGCCATGGCGGGGTTTATTAGTATAGACATCTGACATCTCGTGGAATTGATAATTATCATGACCTTAAATATGCAAACGATTTATAAGTATTTCAACACAGATGGACGGACAAATAATTAGGGTAAAGAAAAAAGCTTCTTTTATTTTTAAGAAGCTGTTTACGTGTTTCTATAATCAAACATTTACTATATTACGAAAGGTGTGAATTTATAAAGAGAACAATTCGAGTGAATTCGTATATTCTGGCATCAGATCTTCGGTGATAAGGTTGAGAAGTTTTGGGTGTCACTTAAATATGAATTCGTCGTAAGCTAAATAAGTACTTATACGGATTTTCTTTGCATATTTAAAAATATTATACATATATTTATAGTTCATACTGGTGAGTATTATTTTTTATTAATTATCATTATAGTCAATAAATATTTTACAAAATTTCACTACAACCTCATGATTTGTTTCATTTGTCATAGTCTTACTTTTATCGATAGCTGAGAATTCCTCAGCTGGCTTTCATTTAGACATGGCTCGATTAACGCCTTACGTGTGCATCTTGCTCTTGGCGTTCCCTTACGCACAAGTATCAGCATTTGACCCTGTGACAATAGCTACAGTTTCCGCTGCTATTGGTATCGTGACCGGTATTATTACCTTCGCCAAGCAAGCATCAGAAGGAATAGAAGGTGGAATGAGATACTTGGGAGAAAAGCCAGAAACCGATGATCATTACAAACGACCTTTCAATCCTATGCACAGTAACTTGATGGACCAGTTGCGATACCTTTCGAGTAAAAGTGACCTATTGAAAGCACAAATAGATGAAATGGGAGATGAGATAATAAACCAAGTTACTGAAAAAGTTCCTGCATTAGTTGACTTAAACAGGAGATTGTCAGAAATATTTGTTAATTCTGTTAACATAGCTGAGGCATACGATACATTTTTGACCTACTATGAACATCCCGAGAAGTATGATAAAGAAAGGGTCATCCAGTTTGCTAGAAAAATGGTATCCGACGACAGTAATGGTATAACACATCTTCTTGAAGATAGTCATACACGTTTAGTACTCAGAGATATCACAACACCCAGTGCTATTATATTGTTGTCTAACCATATAGATGTAAGTTTTAAAAATTCTGCAAAGTAATTTTATTCTACAGTGGACATAATTATCTATATTTATATTATTTATTAATGTTTCAGCTCTATGTTCAAAATGCAAGAATATCCAAAAGTCCGCAACAGTTTCTTTATGAGTTTTTCAATAGCATTATTTATACTGAAGTTAAGGGTTTATTGACCATAAAATACTGCTATAATCTTCTCAATTTATATAAACAAGGTATGTTTTTACGTTTTATTTAGATTCGTATTCTTAATTTTCCATAAATATAATCGTCTAAAATATTCGCAATATTGACTAATCAATTCGCCGTTTAGCTGGAAATTTCATAGGTCACATTGAGAATGCAGAGTACAATTTTGGACAAAGAGTAAACAGAACTGTCGAAACTTTCAAAACTGCTATGAACATTGTATCTCGTGAGTTGTGGAGAAGGAACCCAGTTCAACATATAGAAGGTCTGTTCTCTTTCATAGTATATTATGTACCAAGGGCCTAAAGTGTTTATTTCTTTGGCCGAGTGTTTAGTTTGCAGTACGAGTCAAGATGAGCTAGGGTGAGCCGAAGACAAGTACTGTATAATTACACGGGGACAAAAAGCCCACTTTTAGCCCATGGTACACACCATATTTGTTTGAAACTCGTGGTTCTATTTTCGCATTTTTTATACGTGTTAAGTGGGCCTGAGGCATGGTTATTTTTCGACAAATACAATTAATTAACGTTTCCTAAAAACAGAACAGAAATCTTTTTTTTTATACCGATGCTCTAAAAACAGCCACTTTATTCCCGGTTAATAGGTACAAAAAACACGAAAATAGTAAAATAGTACATTACACAACTAGAGGCGAAAGTTCACTTTTTCAAGTCAGGATGATGATTGATCGCTAGTGGTAGTCGAGGGCGCTGCAGGTGCCCCAAGACGGATACGAGTGCTCAAATCATCATCCGAGTCTGAAAAAGTGAATTCGCTTCTTGTTGTGTACAGTGCCTTTTTGATAAGTTTTGATATTCACCTTTGATGGAATGTTAAAAGAAAAAGAATCAATACGACACTTGCAATAAAAAATATGGAATGATTAATACAAAATAATTAATTTTTATGTACATCGTTATAAAAATTAATTTTCAACATTTTTTTGTCAATTTAAAAAAATTTATTCACACATTCGAAATGAAGAGCTTCAACGAAAACGTGTGTTTTTCATGCACGTGTTAAGAAAAATAAATTTTTTCTATTTTCCTGTAACATAACTCAATAACATGCATATTTTCTGCAAAGAGAAAAGCTGCAGCTAACTGTGTAGGATTTTTATAAATATATCTATTATTTAATAATTTCTTCTGTCATAAAACTATTAAAAATTAAAGTATAGACTTCCCGATTTTTGGTGATACCATACGCATGACAGCGACTCACATGTTCCAGCTAATGCAAAAAATGTACACAAATCTTACACAGTTAGCTACAGGGTTCTGCATAAAGTCCGTTTAAAG
Source organism: Muscidifurax raptorellus (assembly GCA_020010945.3). Taxonomy (NCBI): domain Eukaryota; kingdom Metazoa; phylum Arthropoda; class Insecta; order Hymenoptera; family Pteromalidae; genus Muscidifurax; species Muscidifurax raptorellus. The sequence goes on along the minus strand of CM052080.1, from coordinate 36,155,805 downwards.
TCTGCTGAAAAGCCTGGAAAGTATATGTAGAAAATACGGCATACACTCCAATCATAACTGCAAACATAAGGGAAAATATTAAATAATGACTATTGTTTTATTTCATATGATTTTCAGATGTAACATACACGGAATTGAAACATGTATTCCAGAAGTATATTATCAACGAATACGATATAAGTACTGCTGATGAATGTAAAAATCAATGCTCAGATTATAAAAGACCAGTTTCGAAGACTCCTCGCAGATGTGCTTATCGGGGAGAAATTTGTGAAATTACACATTGTAATGGATATTTGTTTGATTGCCAGTATAAGATTGATACGGATATGAGCATTTGTCCATCGGTATGGTAAAGCAATACTCAAAAAAAGTATTTATATAAAAAGAAAACTTATTTTAAATACTTCTTGACTATAGGGTATGGATAGCAGTCGCCGATACGAGTACATTGATTATGCAAATGGACTACGATACGGTGATACGAAACATAAGTGTTCCGTTGATCCTCTTACGACCAAGCGTCATTCTTTTAGACTATGGTGGTGGTGTGACCCATGCATGTGCGTATGCGCAGATTTCTCGACTAAATCAGAGAGAAAATTCAATTTAGATCCTGTAATGGCAAACACTGCTGAGAACTAGTAAGCCTTATTCTTTAAGTACACATAGCATAATCATATAATTTACAGTAAATTCGATATTTTAAATTGATAGTACTCTGGTAGAAATTGTGACCAGTGTTCACCAGTCACTGGCCAGTTCTGACGAAATTCAGCAGTAGCTGGCTGGCACAGGCCAAAAACTGCTCACACTTCTGCCAGGGATAATAGATAATGGAATAATTACGTTATTATTTTGCAGCGTAATAACAGGAGCACGGTTCGTAAAACGTAATCGTATTATTCATATTCAAATACAAGAAGGACAATTATTGCCAAATGGGCGAATTAATCAAAGTACTCTTCAATGGTCAAAAATAAATGAAGATCCCATGTGTAATAATATTTT